>BQMZ01000311.1:0-616830 GCA_036984285.1 Chlamydomonas sp. KOR1 | reverse complement strand
AGGGGGCTCCGCTGCGGCGGAAGCTGCGAGCGTGCGAGGGGATTGCTGGTACGCTCGTCCTGAGGCCACGCTTCTGCCTGGACGCGCCCTATATCCTCAGTGCACACTGAAAAGAGCAGTAAGCAAGCAGCTTGGGCCAGTGAGCGCTGCCTCAGGCCCGTTTGCTTGTCCTCCTCTGCGCCTGGACCAACTTGCAAGCTGTACGCGATACGGCATAAACGGCACCATGCGCAGCGCGGCTGTACTACCACTTGCGCAGAGTGTCTAGGCGAGAGGCAAGCCAGTAATCCACCTTCCTTCTCCTCCTGCCCCTGCCCCACCCGCAGGACCTGCTGTCCGCCATGGAGTGCCTGGCCAACGTGCTGCCCTGCACAGGCCGCGCCGTGGAGCGCTACGCCAAGCCGCTGTACGACCGCGCGCTCGGGCTGGCCGGCCTGCACCTGCACGCCGCACTGCTACAACAGCATAACACACAACAACAGCAAGCGGCACAACAACAACAGCAAACACAGCAGCAGCGCGCGGAGGCGCTGGCGGTGGCGGCGGCGGCGGCGGCGCTGGCGGGGCCGCAGGAGGCCGTGGCTGAGGCAGACCCGTCGTACATCGTGCTGGGGCTGGACGTGGTGAGCGGCCTGGCGCAGGCGCTGCACGCCAGCGTGGAGTCGTTGGTGGCGGCCAGCCCGCTGGTGCCGCTGCTCATGGTGGCGTGCAGGTGGGGGTTTTGCGTGTAGCGCTGGAGGTGCGGGAGGGATTGGGGGCAACAGCAGAGGTAGCCATACAGGAAGGCGAGCCGGTGCTCAACAGGCAGGCCTACGCAAGGAGCAGGTTGCTACAGGTTCTCTGCATATCACGCACCACCCCTCTTGGTACCGCTGGCTGGGTAGGTCGGGCGTGGTACTGTATCGTTATTCCACTGTGTTCATTCTTTGCGGTTGCCTTTAGCAAACCCCCGTCTCCAACCTCCACCCGCAGCGACCCGCTCCCAGACGTGCGGCAGAGCTCGTTCGCGCTTGTGGGCGACCTGGCGTCCGGCTGCGTGGCGCACCTGCTTCCTGTGCTGGACCCACTGGTGGCCGCCTGCCTGGCGCAGCTGGAGCTGCCGCGCATCAGCGAGGACAGCCTGGCCGCATGCAACAACGCCTGCTGGTCGCTGGGCGAGGTGCTCATCAAGGTGGACACGGAGCGCGTGGCGCACAGCGCGGGTGAGCGCCAGCCCGAAGCATGTTGTGTGCCAGCATGCTTGTGGTGTCTTAAGGCATGAGAAGAACACGCTGACACCGCACGCCGACCTTCAAAGCCCTGCCCTGCATGCCCCTGGCTGTGTTTCGCCCAGTGTACCCGCCCGTTTTCGGGTAGCGACTTAGCCTCTCTGCGCCGCCCGGTCACTTGCCCCCTTCTGCGTAAACCCAAGCTTCCTGCACCCAACCTCCCCACTGTCCCTCTGACCATGCGGCTGGGTCGGCCGGCCCCTGCAGAGGCCATCGCCCTGCGCATGACGTCGGTGTTGTCGTACAGCGGGCCCGGCCGCATGCCTGGCAGCCTGCTGGAGAACTGCGCCATCACGCTGGGCCGCACGGCGTGGCGCTGCGCCGACCAGCTGGCCCAGCACCTGGGGCACTTCGTAGCGCCGTGGTGCGCGCAGCTGCGGAACATCCGGGACGGCACGGAGAAGGAGCACGCGTTCCTGGGGCTGTGCAGGTGGGGTGGCGGGCACGTGGGTGACAGGGCAGGCAGGACAGCGGTGGACAGGGCCGGTAGCGGTGGCTAGGTAGCTATGGGTTGGGGGTTACTCGTGGGGGGACTGGCACCGCTGCTGCGGCGGGGAAACGTAGAGCTGTTCATGGTGTATAAGCAGACTTGTCGGGCATAAGACTCCGGAGAATACTGCCGGTGTCGAGTGCTGCCCTTATCCCGGTGTTTGCCCTTTCCGTCCCTGCCTGTGCAGGCTGGTGCGCATGAACCCCGAGGCGGCCATCCCCTGCTTCCCCGTGCTGTGCGGTGCGTTCGCGTCGTGGCGACACCTGCAGTGCGAGGGCCTGCGCAACGACATGGCGCAGATCGTGCAGCTGTACAAGGCGCACCTGACGGCCGCGGGGCCGGGGCGGTGGGAGCAGACCTCCGCGGGCGTGGGCGAGCCCGTGCGCACCAAGCTTGCGCAGATGTTCGGGCAGAACTTCTTCTGAAAGCTTGGCGCATGGCGCACGAGGAGTGCGGCGGTGTAATGCAACAGGAAACTTAGCATGTGGTTCTGTTTCTGTGCGGTGGTTTGTGGCCCCTTATCTCTGAGCAGCTCTGAGTGGCACCGTCCAGTCCAGCTGAGAGACATGGACCCCTGTGCAGAAACATAAAAATTACTCGGCTACACCTGGCTAAACTCGGCTCCTTGAGGCGGACAGCTGCCAGGTTCAGGGGACAGCCGCCAGGCAGCGTACATACGCCATGGAGCAATTACATAGCGCCCACGGCAACGACACGCCTTAGGGCGCAGGACCGCGCTTGCGCCGAATAGTTCTCCCCTACCCAACCCATGTCCGTTCCGCCTCACGGAAGCCAAGCAAAACCTGAAGCCCAGAGCCGGGCCACCAGCTGGGTCACACTTGGTTTGTCACCCCCAACGGCTTAAAACCACGCCTACGCTAACCAATGCGACGGCGATTCTGCAGGCCCTCCATCTTATCAGGGAACACCACCTTGCTTGGGCTGCCCGCCTGCCAGCGCTCCGTGCGGGAAAATTGGCTGGCATATTCACTTCTGCGTCCGGACGTCCGTACAGCCACGTGCGCGACCACCACGTTAACCTGCGGCCTCCCAAGCCCTGTGAAGAGCCGAGCAAGCCCCCGCCTTCTAAAACTCTGCCACCTTCCACGCAGCAACCCGACCGCACAGCGCAGCTCAGCAGCTGCTGCGCTGTTGCGGCTCCGGTGCTGCAATGCATGCATCCACCCTTCCCCGCACTGCGACAAGCGCGCAGTCGCCTGGGACTGCTGCTACCACCGCCGATGCAGCTGCTGCTGTGTCCCGCCTGCCACCATATCGCTTACGACTTGCACAGGGTGATGTGGCGCAGGACAATGTCCTCAGCGCCGGCCTCCGGGTTGGAGAGCAGCAGCTGCACAGCGCGAGCAGTCTGGCGGCGAGCGCAGTAATTGTACAGCACGTAGATGCCGTCCGACTCCCTGCATGGATAGGAGCGGGATGCGGCGAGACATGGGGCAAGCCCCGTTAGCACAAAGTGCTGACCGGTTTAGCTCCAGCATGACCACGTGTAGGACGCTGCGTACCGGCCGACACGGGCTCCGCCCTCCCACCCCCAAGCTCGTGGGTCAGAGGTGTGGATTGCTGAGGCTGGCCGTGCCACAATAATGTCTAGCGTGCATGGTGTGCAGTAACGAGCTGCTCCACTCCCATGGCGTGGACTCGGAGAGATTGGGTAAGACCGTAGCCACCTGGTACCCTCGCGCTTCGAAGCCCCAGGCGCTGTGGGACGCTGGGCGTGCGCTGAATCAACACAGCGTCGGTCCGGCACAGAGCAGCCTGGATGCTTCGGCTGAAACGACTCACTTCTTCATCGGGTAAGCCAGACGCGTCCGCGGCTTCACAATCGCAGAGATGTTGAAGCACTCCTCCTTGTTGAGGTAGGCCTCAAACTTCGCCATCTCACGATCCCTGCACATTAACCAGATCAGATGATTTTTAACATTGGGCGCTCGGGGCCAGCATAAAACAACGCAACCCACGATGCCCGACGCCGCAGCCACAATACCCGCGAGCCCCTCACCTCTCCTCGTCACTGAGCGAGGGCTTCAGGATCATCATGGTCTCATACCTGCAAACATTGAATGATCGTGCATCGCGTATAAAAGACAAAGAGGTTGCGCGCAAGGAGGGCACTTGCGTGGTCCGAAGCTCACAGGTGGTACCCAGCCGGCAGCTTGGCAGCGTCCGCACCAGCCTCCAGAGTAGCAGCAGCCTGAGCCTATAATATGGAAAGTTCTTTGGCGGGTCAGCCAACTGGAGGAGCTCTGGGAACCACACTCCAAGCGCTCACAGCCGCATCCCTGACCTTGACACTGGCACGGCCAGCCGAGAGACGCTGGGCTGGCGCTGCGACGCGGCCGACGGCCTGGAAGCAGTGACGCTGAGCGATGGGCACAGCGGCAACCATGCTAGCTTGCCGGGGGGCAGCGGTGGTGGCAACGGTGGAGCGCATTGCGGTGGCCATTTTGTGAAACACACAAGGTGGCCTACTGCCCCTTCTTTTAGAATACTGAAGAGGTGCTCCAAATGGACACGCTTTGTGTGCACTGGTGCCGAACTGGTGCAAAGTCAGGTCCTGCCCATGCGCCTCGTACCCATGGCGAACCCCTGTCTTAAGGGCAAACTACTCCTCCTGTACTCAGGACACAAGCATAATATGATGTTTTAGCGCGGCAATTCCACTCAGTTCAGTTCTCTCGCAACCACCTCGAAGAGTAGCAAAAGCCTGGTCCCGCGAAGGCGTCCCTCTGCAACGCCAAGGCTTTTAGTTGTCAGAATGGACTCGGACAGGTGAGAAACAGCAGAGTGCCGGTCCTTCCCCCTCAGCTGCAGAACCCAGCGACGTCAACCGCTGGTGTGCTCTTGTGTGCAGTGACGACGAACGGGCTGCAGGGTATGTGCCTGTGCTGGCCCAGTCGCTTACCGCGGCCCGCAGTGTGACCTCTCCGACTAGGCCTGAAACGGCTAGCCATTGGCTCAAGGATGGAGGTGCGTACCCACAATGCTGCAGCTGTAGTTTTATCATGTCCAGGCTGATTGCTTACTTTTTATTTCGTAATGGCTGACAGTGTCGCTCTATACCAATGAGCTCTTCACCGATGGAGATGCGCTTGGGGGCGACGGTCAACAAGCCGTGTCCTCGCCGACCCAAAATGGGGCATCAGGACAGCGGCGAGGGCCATCGTTAGCGGCAAAACGGCAGGAACGGCTACAGGCGGGGACTATGGCTTCGCCCAATTCGCTCATAAAGAACGCGTCCATGCCGCGAGGTGGCATTGGGGCACCTGGGTCGCCTGGGCTCAGACCAGTAGTCGAGTCTCCCACCACCTACAAGCCCTCCATCCTGTCTCCAAATGGGACGATGGCGTCGGCAACAACGGTGGTTACCCGCAGCAGCAACCAGGGCCCCGGAATGATCCACGGGCTCCGCGCGAGCTACGACCCTAACGAAGGGCAGGAGGAGCCTGTGGCCTCTACGCGGGTATCAGGGCCCAGCCAGGAGCGGCCCAGCGCAGTCAGCCGCTCCATACCTCAGCTGGACCTAACCGACATGCCGACATTCCTAATGCAGCCGGGTCCTAAGAACGGGCCGGTCATGTGCGTTATCGTGCGCGACCGGGAGTCGGCGAGGATGTACCCGCGGTACGCCCTGTTCCTAGAAGACGGCCGCCGCTTCCTGCTGTCAGCGCGGAAGCGGAAGAAGCAGACCACCTCCAACTACATCATCTCCCTAGACTACGAGGACCTCAACCGGGAGAGCGGCGCGTTTTTTGGGAAGGTCCGGGCAAACTTCGTGGGCACTGAGTTCACGGTGTATGATAACGGCTCAAAGCCCGCCAAGAAGGAGGACCAGGAGGACCACAGCCGGCAGGAGCTGGGGGCGGTGACCTACCAGTACAACGTGCTGGGGACCAGGGGGCCCCGCAAGATGATGGCGGCAATCCCGGCCGTGGACGCCAGCGGGAACATGCTGTACAACCCGCAGGGGGAGGGCGACAGCATCCTGGAGCGGTGAGTGCTAGCCCGGCGCGCCAGATGCCACGGCGGCCGAGGGGGCCCGGGCGGGGCTGCACGAGTGGCATAAGCACGTGTGTGAGGGCAGATCGGCGTGCGGAACGCAGGTATAGTTGGGTTACGTGCAGAGCGTGGACCGGGCCGGAGGGCAGCATCGACGTGCTTGGTGGTTTGTGTGAAACCGTGTGGAGACAGTTAGGCGGACGACGTGAACGCCTGGTGTAGCACGGAGACTGCCGGGGCATGGCCATCACGTTACCGCGGTGGGGCGCATCCAGGGGTTGCGCTGAAGCGTCACGGCTCGCTGGGCACAGCCGGGTGCTGAACCAGTGGGCATGCAAGGCAAGCCCTCATCGCATGTACCTCCGGCCCGCAGGATAAAGCATCGCAAGGGGCTGGAGGAGCTGGTGGTGATGGGCAACAAGCCGCCCCGCTGGAACGACGAGGTGGGGCTCTGCGCGGCCATGGGGCAGGGAGCTTCCCACTCGCGTCTGGGGCGGTTTGGGGAAACGGCACATGCAGCCTCTTGGACAAAGCGTACGACGATGGGCTGCGGTGCTTTGGCCCCTTTGTGGGTCCAGACCGGCGATTCGTGGGCGGCAGCACTTTTGGCGTGGGGCCCAAAGCTGCTATGCGGGACGACTGAGAGGGCACCTCGTCACCGCTGGCGGAACCATTATGCAAGCTGTCGCTGCCGCCCCTGTTAACATTAGGGATTAGCGAACCAGCAAAGCTGCAGCCACCCAGTGCTCTTGCTCTCATGCACTTGCAAGCAGCAAGCATGTGATGAGAGTGTCAGCCCATGCGTCATACCATCCTCTTAGCGTTTTTGTCCTGCCCGAAACGTTGCCCCGTTCAGCTGAACGCCTACTGCCTCAACTTCAACGGGCGAGTGACGGAGGCGTCGGTCAAGAACTTCCAGCTGGTGTCGGACGAAAACCACAACCACGTCATCCTGCAGTTCGGCAAGGTACGCCGTGCTCGGAGCACAACGGGGCCAGACGTCTCAGCGGCGGTCTAGGCGCAAAGTTTGCTATTCGATGCATGCAGCTGGGAGGCTCGTCACTGTCCATGTGCGGCTTCATGCAAACCATTCCCACCGTTCGGAGATGGCTTCGCTTGCGTCGCCCCAACTTGCCATGCTGCATGGTCATGCTGCTTGCCCGTTCGGCGTCACGTGGCAGCTCCTGGTGCGTCAGCAGGTGTTCTCGAGAGCCCCCATGCACCGGCACAACGTGGTGCCCTGTGTTGCGCTGCAGGTGGGAAAGGACACGTTCACCATGGACTACCAGTGGCCGATCTCGGCCTTCCAGGCGTTCGCCATCTGCATGTCCTCCTTTGACAACAAGCTGGCGTGCGAGTAGTGGGGCTGGCGGGGTCGGAGCAGCAGCGGGGTTGGGAGCGGAGCAGCGGCAGGGAAGGGGCAGGGGCGGAGGCGGGCGCGCGCGGTGGGAGGGGCGGTAGCGCGCGGCGGGGAGTGACGCCACGCGAGCCGTGGGCACGGCTGATGTCAGGCGAGGAGACATGGACATGCAGGCAGCAACCAGGAAAACCGGAGCACTGGCTTTGTACGAACACCGACTTTGAACCCGGCGAGTGGGGTGCGGGAGGTACGTGATTACGCATGGCGGACTGACGCGCGGTTGGGGTGCATGGGTAGGGGTAGGGTGCTACAAGTGCATGATAAGCGCCGCTGGGGCACATCCGGCGAGGGGCGGGCAGACCAGGTTTCTGCTTCCATTGACGTGTAGGCGAGAGCAGGGGAGAGCAGCCTGGCGAGGTGGTCCCCGCTTGAGGGCGTGGTGGGTAGGCGGCAGGCAGTTTGTGGGCAACGGGCAGTTTAGGCTTTCAGAAGCCACTATCTATGCATATGGCCATGGCGTCGCACGTGTGCATGCATGACATTTGGGCTGCATTTGACCCCTTCTCGTGAGCCTGAGGTCGCTGGGACGGCCTTGGTTGTGAGTTAGCCGGGGAATTGGTGTTTCAGGCATGGTGCTGTAATGCAGCCAGGTGTGATCAGTGGATGCACGGCGTCGAAGAGATGCTGGTGCGTGCGAGTACGGTAGGCAGGACTGTACTGCCAGCAGGCCACATCGTAAGGCCGCGTGTAGCGCTTACTCTTGATTGGGGTTACGCTTCGTCCATGTGCATGGTGGCGCTTTGTCTAGAGTTTGGCCATGCAGTGTACGGTACGTGACGAGGTCGGAAGGGAACGAGCGCACCATTTGTTGTTGTTGGCCACCTGCTAGCCGAACTATCTTTCTTTTGTACTGGAAGCTTTCCTTGCAGAATCCATCCTTGGTTTTGCTGAACGCTGTGCGGACTGCGTCACGTGGGCAACACGGACCATTGTGTAAGCAGTTCAGGATCATCTGGAGCGGTCCAGCGAGGCTTGCATCCCAGGACGCTGTTGTGTGAGCATCATGGGGTCATGGCCTTCCTGTCTTGATACAGAATCCCGGAACACCGTTGGGCGTTTCTGGTCGGGTAGTGTCTGGAGGGAGGGGGGGTCTGCAAGCGGTGCAGGGCGGTGAGGCCCAGGGTCATGCTCAGTCATGCAGCACAGCAGATCAGGTAGGCCTGGCCAGGGCAGGTGTTGCAGCCGTGCAAGGCCGCAGCATAGCATGCGCGAGTCTCCAAAGCCATGTACACCCGCCAGTCGTTTACGGCCTGTTGTCAGGTGCAACCTGTGGCACTAGTGGCATGGTACGGGACAGGACTGGGACGAGCACGGCGTCAGTGCGTCAGTGTGGGGTCATGCTGCCTATACCCCATATCAATCTGACCATGCCATGCTAGACGCAACACTCAGTCGTAGACATCGCTGCATCCGGTGCAGTTATGGAAGCAGTGCCCCCGCGCCGGTGCGTGTAGAGCATGGCTGTGCACCAGAGAACCGCTGCGAGCAACTCACGCTGAAATAAATGACTTCTACATGCAGTCATTATACTGACAGCGAGGTTGGAATCGGCGGGTTTGAACGTTTCGCGCTGGAGCTGGAATTTGTGCAGTGCTTGGCCAATCCTTTGTACATAAACTGTAAGTGCCCGCATAACGCACTCGTGCGCAAGGCAATAGACGCATGCTTGCTGGATACTGGAGCTGTAGGACCGCCCCGCGGGTCTAGGCCTGCCTACAAACTGAGGGCGCCGAGCACCCACCCCCCACTGCCCACCCTCTGCTGCGCACAGGGCTTGCAACGAAGCAGTACCTTGAGAACCCCAGCTTTGTCAACTATTTGAAATACCTACAGTACTGGAAACAGCCCGCCTACGCAAAGCACATCACGTAAGCACACGCAGCTGCATAGGCAACTTGGATACGTTGTGTAGCCGGTCAAGGAGGCAAGCCAACCAAACAATAACCTGTCTCCTTGTCCTTCAGATCTATCTGAAGTATCTGAGTGCAAGCTAGCCCCGCACTGCACGCACACGCTACACATTTCGCCTCCCAATGCGTGGCCTGTGCGCAGGTACCCCCACTGCTTGTTCTTCCTGGATCTGCTGCAAGACTCGGAGTTCCGCACAGCCATCAAGGACTTCTCATACGCCGAGCACATCCGGGTTGCTCAGGAGACTTTCTTCCGCAACTTCCACTCCAACCGCGTGGCTGAGGCTGTAGGGGCATCCGTGGAGAGCAACGAAGGGGCTGGCATGGCGGTGGGTGCAGGTGCAGGTGCAGGTGCAGGTGCAGGTGCAGGGGCCATGCGGTGAGGAGCGTGTGATCCTGTAACTCGTAGCGACGGCACATAGGTCATTACACATAGGCAGTAGGGACTGTGGAGGCAACAGCGGGAGGCTGCAAAGCCTCTGACTTAGCCCCTGTTTGCTGTTGCCCATGCTGGGCGCATGTCAATTGAATACATGGGTGTCCACAGCTGCATGTCGTGATGTTGATTTCCCAGCAGGTGCTGCACGCACCGCTGTCACAAAGCATGGGATGGGCCAGGTAGCGGCATGGGTTGCGCTTTGGGAGCTTGGCTTGGCTCCGTTTGTGTGTGGGTGCGTGGCGCAGCCCTACAGCTGCATGTGGGATTCTACTGTACTGCCTGTGGGCTTCAGAGACGCGGCGTGAGGAAAGCCACGGATGTACCCCATTCTGAGACGTCAGACGGTCACATACGGCACAGTGGCCATGGTGGCCGACGGTATCGCGTACAGGTGGTGTCATGCCCATGATAGCGCTGGCGGCCCTAATATGGTGTTCATCATGCAGGGATGGTGTCAGTTGACACACCACGACCCCCCAAGAGGGTGCTCTGCGCATTGTTAAGGGTCATATGTGTTCAACCCCTCGGGGTCGACCGTACCGTGCACTATGAATGAAACATTACGGTACAGTCGGAGTCTTGTGTGTAATCTGTTGGCATGGTCGCCCACCACCGGCATTGCTGTTGGTTGATTGCAGGGGGCCCTGAAGCCGAGCGATGATGTGCCGCTGCGCCACCGGATGTGGGCAGTTGTTGCACTACGCAGCCTGCTCTGCCTTCACGGCAGCTTGCTGACCCCAAGTGGTGTCACCCTGAGTACCACTGTCATGGTGCATATGACCCGAAACGGTGGACAGTGCGCTGGAGCGGCCTGGCTCAGGCATATGGATGGGAAGAGAGGCTGTAGTGAGCGACAATGAGGAACACACCACGGCACCCATGGCCCAGCATGCCACCTGGCTCAGGTGTGTCTACAGGACAGTATTTCAGCTGGGGCGCATACGACACATCGGCATCCCTGCTTCAACGTTGATCACGCGAACCGCTTGGTGCACACAGGGCGCAGATGGTGCCGGTGCTGCAAGCCCCTGCAGGTAAATCTGCCCGATGCGCCCCAACCCAACCCAACGTCGAGCCAGCAATACAGCTGGGGATGTACTCGTGTATATGGGTTGCGGCCTGCGTACTACACCCCGGTCTAGCCTATTTCTTCTTTGTACAGGCGTGCAGCAATACCCCGTGTCCTTTGAGATGGTGGTGTTGAGAAACACCGGGTTTTTGCACAGGGTGCCAGGCACGCTTAGGCGCGCTCGCCACGGATGCGGCGGGCCAGCTGGATGTCCTTGGGCATGATGGTCACGCGCTTGGCGTGGATGGCGCACAGGTTGGTGTCCTCGAACAGGCCCACCAGGTAGGCCTCGGCAGCCTCCTGCAGCGCCAGCACGGCCTGGCTCTGGAAGCGCAGGTCGGTCTTGAAGTCCTGGGCAATCTCACGCACCAGGCGCTGGAACGGCAGCTTGCGGATGAGCAGCTCAGTGGACTTCTGGTACTTGCGGATCTCACGCAGCGCCACGGTACCGGGGCGGTAGCGGTGAGGCTTCTTCACACCGCCGGTGGCGGGGGTCTTGCGAGCGGCCTTGGTGGCCAGCTGCTTGCGGGGCGCCTTGCCGCCGGTGGACTTGCGGGCAGTCTGCTTCGTGCGGGCCATTGTTGTATCTTGACGACAGAAGCAAAGGATTGCGAAGTATAGGTAAATGGTGTCTTTGCTGATGGTGCCTGGGCCGATATGAGGCGTCGGCAATGTACGGCAGTCTTGGGACGAGCGCGGGAAAGGCCCCCCGTTGACCCGGCTCACCGGGGTGCGGTCGACCACGGCCCTTGCCCTCAAATGCAAGAGGGCTGCTGAGGCCTCAGGTATCAGCTTTGTACTTTCACCTTACTTTACCCCAAACTCTTCTTGCAAACATGTCTGGACGCGGCAAGGGCGGCAAGGGCCTGGGCAAGGGCGGTGCCAAGCGTCATCGCAAGGTGCTTCGCGATAACATCCAGGGCATCACCAAGCCCGCTATCCGCCGTCTGGCTCGTCGTGGCGGTGTGAAGCGCATCAGCGGCCTCATCTACGAGGAGACCCGCACGGTGCTCAAGACCTTCCTGGAGAACGTCATCCGCGACTCGGTCACCTACACCGAGCACGCTCGCCGCAAGACCGTGACCGCCATGGACGTGGTCTACGCGCTCAAGCGCCAGGGCCGCACCCTGTACGGCTTCGGCGGTTAAGCTCATTGCTCGAGCTTGCCCCTGGCAACAACACAACCCGGTGTTTCTCAACACCACCTGATGGTTGGATATTGAAGGGAGTTGGATATTGGCATAAGGCATGCCATTCCACATACCTTTCTGACTTCTGCACAACGTCTACATGTCGCCCGGCCGGCTGTGCGGTCGCAGGACCAGGTGAGCTCCGTGCAGGACCGTACCAGTACAGCGCGGGTACCTGGGGTTTGCTGCCGGTTGGGGTGAGCGCGCCTGGGTCCATACTGGTACGCAGTGTGGACAACTTCGCGCATAATGTCGGCCGTGTGTGGGCCCTGGAGTCACGGGGAGCTAGGCTCCTAGGGTCCACAGGCAGCAGGGGTTACGCGTGCGTCGGCTAGGTTGGGTTGCCTGTGGTTCACAGGTGGGTAGTCCTGGGTAGTCAGCGGGCGGGCGAAGCAGCAAGCAGGCGCGTGGAGAGGCCTGCTCAGGCATGCTCTGCCACGTGCCGTGCCCAACGCAGGCAGGCGTGTGGTCCTTAGCTTCCCCTCAGCCCGCACGGTATCGCCCCACTGTCTGGCCTCTGGTCTGTGCAGCACAGTGTTGTGTGGCGCAGTACCATTTGCAGTGTAAGTACTGAGTGGGCTTCTTCACGGCTTGCCGTGCACATGCAAAGGTTTCTATTCAGATTTACAGGTAAGGAGGCGGTAAGAGACAGGCCAGCGGCCACAGGTGTAATGTGGCGCCTGCCGCCTACCATGAGTAGGTACAGGTAGGTACCTTCTGAGTAGGTACGGGTACATGAAAGGGCAGGCACGGGCCGACTGGCAGGTTTATCACAGAGAGCTCAGTCGCTGCGGTTGAGGTCCCCCAGGCCCCAGCCAACCCCTTCACCTGCCAGCCATATGCCTGTACCGTTTGGCCCAGGCCTGCACACTGGCATCCCCAGTCCCAAATCGTGGAACACATGTACGCTCACCGTCCTGTCCAGAAGGCCCTGTCATTCTGCGCATTTTCATCCACTGCCCTGAGCTGAGGCCTCCCTCTGGCGTAAGTGCTTACGTGATCCTGGAGACAGCCTATGGGCTCAAGCCGGCTGGCAGACTGACCGCTGACTCGCATGCCGCACCTGCACCACCCTCATGGCCCGCCCCCTGCCATCTGCTATCTCGCAAGCCGGCCCACCCGTCTGGCTGTGAGGTGTGGTCTGGGGCATGCTGCGGTTACCAGTACAGGGTGAGCACCTGGAGTTTGCTGCCGGTTGGGGTACGCGCAAACCGCGAGTTACCCGTGTAACGGTGTAAGGCGTCAGGGAACATGGCAACGCTGGTTGGGGTGAGCATGCCTGAGTCCGTACCGGTACGCAGTGTGACCGGCCGTTTGCAGGTCCTGGGATTACAGGGCGCTGGGATCCAAGGGTCCACGGGCAGCAAGGTCGGTTGGGTCACACGGGGGTTCGGGTTGGGTTGCGCTGCCTGTGGCTCGTTGGTCGCAAGTCGGTCCAGTCGCTGCTTCGCCCACTCGCTGCTTTGCCACCGACCCCTGGCATCGCCGTTGCAACAAGAGTCAGAACACAAGCTACTCCTGTATACCGAAGATAATACTTCATGCGTCTTTGGTATAAGACTGGGTCAACAGGCGGGAGGACTCGCCCCATCGCTGCTTCGCCTCCTTCGCCCAGTCCATGCTTCGCCCAATCCTGGCCAACGCCTGACATTGCCCCTGCAAGCTGCGACACAGTGTCAACACACAAGATATATATCTCTCAAATACTATATTTATCCATGTTTGGGGCAAAGATCCGGCAACAGGGCGGTAGTCTGAGGTTTGGCGAGCAGGCGCGTAGAGCTGCGTAGAGACGCCTGCGCTGCCACGTGCCGTCCCCACTGCAGGCAGGCGCGTGGTCCCTCGCTACCGCTTCTCCACTGCCTGTCCCGTAACGCGCCGCCGTTAGGCTGGCCCCGTATAGCACTTTGCTGTACGGCGCACTTTCAACTGCGTTCTACATGGTGATTCCTGGCTCGCTCACAGGTTGCCACACGTGCATGGTGAGGCGCCTGCCGCCTATCACAAGTACCTACGGGTGCATGAAAAAGGCAGGCAAGGGCTGACTGGCAGTTCATCACAAATGAGTTCAGCAGCTGCAGTTGAGATTCCCCCTGTCCCTGGCCAACCCCTCCACCCTCCAACCACATGCCTGTGCCTTTTGGCCCTGGGCCCTGCCACGGCCTGTTGCACAACTGGCAGCCATGGTTCCAACGAGTGGAACACATGTATGCTCACTGTCCCGTCATTACGCGCACTCCTATGCACTGCCCCGAGCTGAGGCCTCCTTCTGGCGTCAGTGCTTACGTTATCCGGGGAACAGCCTATGGCCCCGGCCTGGCTGCCTGGGCAAGCAGATCCCTCTGGCGGGCTGACCGCCCAGCGCCCACTTGCATGCCGCACCTGCACCACCCTCATGGCCCGCTCACTGTGATCCCCTGCCATTTGCTATCTCACAAGCCGGACCGCCCGGCTGTCTCTGAGCTGTGGTCTGGGGCATGCTGCGGTTACCAGTACAGGGTGAGCCTGGGTGAGCACCTGGGGTGTGCTGCCTGGTGCTGCCGATTGGGGTGAGCGTGCCTGAGTCCGTACCGGTACGCAGTGTGGCTGGCCGTGTGCGGGTCCTGGGGTCACAGGGAGCTGGGCTCCAAGGGTCCACGGGCAGCAAGGTCGGTTGGGTGACAAGGGGTTTTCGGGTTGCCGGGTTGGGTTAAGCTGCCTGTGGCGCGTTGGTCGCAGGTTGGTCCAATGGCTGCTTCGCCCACTCGCTGCTTTGCCACCGACCCCTGGCATCGCCTTTGCATCGAGAAGCCAGAACACAAAGCTACTCCATTCTCAGAAGATGATATTCCATGCGTCTTTGGGATAAACATGGGTCAACCGGCGGTAGGACTGGCCCCGTCGCTGCTTCGCCCAATCGCTCCTGCTCCTTCGCCCAATCGCTGCTTCGCCCTATCCTGGCCAACGCCTGACATTGCCCCTGCAAGCTGCGACGCAATGTCAACACACAAGATATATATCTCTCAAATACTATATTTCATGCATGTTTGGGGCAACAGGGCCGTAGTCTGGGGGCGGGCGAAGGTGCGAGCAGGCGCGTCGAGAGGCCTGCGCTGCCACGTGCCGTCCCCATGCAGGCAGGCGCGTGGCCCCCCGTTCCGCTTCCCCACGGCCTGTCCCGCACAGCGCCACTGTCAGCCCTGGTCAGCCTGGCCCTGTGTAGCGCTGTGCTGTATGGCGCAGCTTTGACTGCGGTCCAAGAGCTGATTCCTGGCTCGTTCATAGGTGGCTATACGCGTGCTTAGGTGCGATGGGTGTCGCGCCCGTCACCTACAAGTACGTTTGAATGCCTTACAGAGGCAGGCACGGGCCGTTAGGTTAGGTTAGGTTTTTACAGGGGACCTCTTCGGTCGGGGTGTCGTACCACACCCACCACCCCGAGAGGGCAACGAGACAGCCCTCCCAAAGCAAACAAGCCTGCTACTGCCCAGGGCTAGCAATCGCGGCGAGGGCGGCATACCACCCGGGCCGACTGGCAGGTTTATCACGGACCCCTTTGGTGTTGTGGTTGAGGTCCTCCGGGCCTCAACCATCTCCCCCACCTGCCAATCACATGCCTGTGCCTTTTGGCCCTGGGCCCTGGCACCACTGGCATCCCCGGTTCCAGCCCGTGGAAACGCATGGACGCTCACAATCAACGCACTCCTATGCACAGCCTTGATTGGAGGCCTCCTGCTGGTGTCAGCGAGCAGGGTATCCGGGAAAGAGCCGCTGGGTCCCGGCTGGCTGGGCAAGATCCCTTCCTCTGGCAACCCTGCAGCACACTGACGGCCCACTCGCACGCCGCTTCTGCACCACCCTGATTGCCCGCTCACTGTGATCCCCTGCAAGGTGCATGTGATTTTCCTCGTACGTGTGCCCAACCGGCTGGCTGTGAGGTGTGGTATGGTGGGGGCACTCTGCGGTTACCGGAAATCGGTGAGCACCTGGTGAGCACCTGGGGTTTGCTGCCGGTTGGGGTGAGCGCGCCTGGGTCCATACTGGTACACAGTGTGGACAACTTTGCGCATAATGTCGGCCGTGTGTGGGCCCTGGAGTCACGGGGAGCTAGGCTCCTAGGGTCCACAGGCAGCAGGGGGGTCGCATGCCTCGGCTGGGTTGCGTTGCCTGTGGTTCACAGGTCGCGGGGTGACTCGCCCTATCGCTACTTCGCCACCGTCGCCTGGCATTGCACCTGCAACGCAAAGTCAAAAACAAGGCACAACATTCCTAAGATATAAAAACATTATGTGTCTACTGGGCAAAGGTGCGTCAACAGGCTGGCAGTCTGGGGGCGGGCGAAGCTGCGAGCACGCGCGTCGAGAGGCCTGCGCTGCCACGTGCCGTCCCCACTGCAGGCAGGCGCGCGGTCCCTCGCTACCGCTACCCCACGGCCTGTCCCGCACCGCCCCGCCGTCAGCCTGGCCCCGTATAGCACTGTGCCGTATATGGTGCATATTCTACTGCAGTGGAAGTCATGATTCCTGGCTCTTTGACAGGTTGCTACACACGTGCAAAGGTGTGGCGCTTGCTGCCTATCACGAGTACCTACGGGTGCATGAAAAAGGCAGGCACTGGCCGCCTGGCAGGTTTATCATAGACGAGCTCAGCTGTTGCGGTTGAGGTCCCCCCGCCCGGGCCCCAGCCAACCCCTCAACCTGCCAACCACATGCCTGTGCCTTTTGGCCCTGGGACCTGTCACGGCCTGCACCACTGGCATCCCCGGTTCCAACTCGTGGAAACGCACATCTGCACGCACGGCTCCCCATATCTCGACCCGGTGTTGCCTGTTACAATGGGCATGTTTCCCTGACAAACTAACATGCATCGGGCCAGCCCAACAACTCTGCGCACAAGCATGCCACTGAACGACCCGCAATCGTGTACAGCATGTATAGCGGTGCGCGATAGCGACAGCCACCACTACCGACCTCTTCACATCGAGCAACAGTACCGTATGCATGAGGTTGGCCGGGGCTGGCAGACCCGCGCATGTTGCTGCAAGGCTGTCATGGGTTAGGGCCTCCACCGCGCAGAAGGACAGGAGGCGAATGCTGTGGGTGGGTGGGTGGGCACTGAAGAGCACACAACATGCACAATGTGTACAGTAGCCGGAGTGTTACAGAACCCTGTTACAGAATAAGGTCTACTCGTGGCTGGCTCCACACCCGAGGAAGCCATGTGCCGTGGGCGCAAGACCCGGGGGCCAGGTAAGGCACATCCTCAAAACAGGTCGTGAAGTCCAATGTGCTGTCCGCCCTATCCACAACTGCAGTGGCCACACATGCAAAGAATTCCTTGAATAAGTTGGTGGTGTTGAGAAACACCGGATTTAGGGGATGAGTTTGCTTGAAGCCGCACGCTTAGGCGTCGGCCTCCTCGGCCTTGCCGCCCTTGGACTTCTTGGGCAGAAGCACGGCGTGGATGTTGGGCAGCACACCGCCAGACGCAATGGTCACCTCGCCCAGCAGCTTGCCCAGCTCCTCGTCGTTGCGGATGGCCAGCTGGATGTGGCGGGGCACGATGCGGTTCTTCTTGTTGTCGCGAGCGGCGTTGCCGGCCAGCTCCAGCACCTCAGCGGTGAGGTACTCCAGCACAGCAGCTAGGTACACGGGGGCACCGGCACCAATGCGCTCCGCGTACTTGCCCTTCTTCAGGTAGCGGGCAATGCGGCCCACGGGGAACTGCAGGCCAGCCTTGGCGCTGCGGCTCACAGCCTTCTTGCCCGACGACTTACCCTTGCCGCGACCAGCCATGGTGTGTGAGTTTGAGTTAGAATCGAAGAAGAATGTAAGACAGTAGAGTTGAGCTTTGATAACGTCGCGACAGAGTTATGTTAGCGGTCGAGTCGGTGCTCCGGTGAGCCGGCTGTTGTTGCGCGTACGGCACGGGACGAGCGTCAGTTTGGCGCCCCGGTGAGCTCCCACTCCTGCTGCATATAGGACACGCGGTCCCTCGCCGACTTCAACCATCAATAACTTACATTACGCCGCTAGCAACAAGTTTCCACATTCGAAATGGCCCCAAGAAGGACGAGAAGCCCGCTACCCAGCCCGAGGCCGGCGATGCCGCGCCCGAGGTGAAGGCCGAGAAGAAGGTCCCCGCCAAGAAGGCGCCTGCCAAGAAGGCCCCCGCCAAGGAGAAGAAGGCCAAGAAGGAGGCTGCCGCTGAGGGTGCCGAGGGCGCTGACAAGAAGAAGAAGAAGGCCAAGGCCAGCAAGGCCGAGACCTACAAGCTCTACATCTACAAGGTGCTCAAGCAGGTGCACCCCGACACCGGCATCAGCTCCAAGGCCATGTCCATCATGAACAGCTTCATCAACGACATCTTCGAGAAGGTGGCCACCGAGGCCTCCAAGTTGAGCCGCTACAACAAGAAGCCCACCGTGACCAGCCGCGAGATCCAGACCGCTGTGCGCCTGGTGCTGCCCGGCGAGCTGGCCAAGCACGCTGTGTCCGAGGGCACCAAGGCCGTCACCAAGTTCACCTCCACCTAAGGGACTGACCGATAATGTCTCCTGCAAAATATCCGGTGTTTCTCAACACCACCACACTCAGGACGAGCTAGGACTGCTCCCCTTCCTTGTAGTGCCAGGAGGAGCACAACGGTGAGCACCAGAGTGCCAATAGTATTGATGCATTCTCGCTCCCACCAATCTACCAATTGCTATCCAGAGCTGGTACGGCCCTGATTCCGTGGAGATGCACTCCTGACCAGGCTCCTGACGATACACTCCTCAAAAGACTCCTGATGCCCCACCAACTACACGCCAGCTGCTGCCATGCCAACTGCTCGTCAACCACATGGTGCACTACAATGCTCGTCTCACCACACGTACTAGCGTGCTTTGCATACTGGAGGCCCAGTGGTCTGCACATCCTGCCTGTCGGACAAAAGTCGATACCCTTTCACAACCACCAAACCTACATTCTGCTGCACCCTGCCCCGGCATCACGTGCTGTTGGCAGCTCCTGCCCCACCAGGCCCCGGCATGAGCGGTCCGGCCACCACAGGCAGCACGGGCCTGGTGCCGGGGGGCGCGCGCGGGAAGGTGAGCGGCGGCTGGCCCACCCTGAACCTCTTGAGGAAGGCCGCCACATGCTCCGCCGCCTTGTCCGCCTCGTCCTCGTGGATGGCGTGCCCCGCAGTGGGCATCAGGATGAGCTGGAACTTGCCCTGTAAAGGGGTACGCGTGAAACGTTAGGAAACCACCAGGCTCCAGGGGGAGGGCCAGGCGGGGCACAGGTTGGGAGAGTCCAGCAACCCTGTTGGCCCCGTGCATGAGGGCGGACTGCACTGACGGACGGAGCTGTGGGATCCCCAAGCTGGGAGCTGGATCACAGGAAAGCACGTGGGGCGTTCATAAAAAAAGGTGGTCGGTGGCTTTTGCAAGGTGCAGGTGCGGGCTGGACGCAGGACGACAGGCAGTCAGCGGTGCACCGCCGCAGCGCCAGGGTCGCTTGCCACCGGTAGCTGCTGTACAAAGCGTGGGCGCCATGGCAACAACGCTCGTGTGCTCAGCCAACTGCATCCCCACCCTGGGGCCGACTGGGGCCTTCGGAGATAGCGATGTAACCCTTCGCCCAACTCCATGGTCCCACAAGCCACTTCCGAGCACCCTGTCAAGTCTGCCACCCCTGCATCGCGTGCCCATCTGCCCACCCCTGCATCACTTTATCCGCCCTTCCCATGCCAGCCGCCCTCACCTGCATCTGCCCGATGGTCAGCGCGCGGTCCAGCCGGTCCGTGCCCGCCAGCAGCAGTGCCTTGGGGCACGACAGCTGCAGCAGAGTGGCAGGGTGGCGCAGGGGCGTGTGAGGGAGTGTGGAGAGCAAGCACGAGTACTTGCACTTGTAACCGTACGCGTAACTGGAAGTGGCAAAGCGACAGAACCGTACGGGTACTGGTCTACTGGTGCTGCATGAAATGGTCCACTTGCAATGCACGACAGGGGTGCTCCCTTCCACGAGAGCACGAACCCATGTGCGAAGCGTATCGTACCGCTGCAGAGGGTACGGGTGTGCCCTACGCCACGGGTCCCTTGCTCTGCCATGTGATAAGATGTCATGCTGCCACTGCCAATGCAGCAATAGCGCAACCCCACGTCACCCCAAGTCAGCTGGACATCTTTGCTCCCCGAAAGATGCCCCACCAACCCGCTACCCCACCCCCTTCCGATAACCCGGCCCGCCCCATTGCCCCAAGGCACTCGGCCTCCTGCCGCTCTGCCGCCACCCCACCTGCAGGAACGCCTCCGACAGGCCGCTGTACCAGCCCTCCCAGTACGGCCGGCTCTCAGCCAGCGGCGTGCGCCACACCCACCGCTGCCCCTGCTGCCCCTCCGCCCCCTGCCCCTGCTGCCCCTGCGCCACCAGCTGGCTGGGCAGCGACACCGCCGCTGCCTCCTTGCTGCGGGCCATGCCGCTGCGCAGCGCCCAGGCCACCGCCTCCTCGGGCGCCGCGAAGGAGGTGGGCCGCCCCGACAGCACGTTGACCATGTGAGGGAGCGCGGCTGCGGGGCAGCACGTGCGTGGGGGTTAGCAAGCAGTGGTTTGAATGCTGCGTTTCATGGCAAGAGCACTTGCTGCAGGCTGCCAAGGCCTGCTGGGGGACGACCTGCCGGGCAGCACCTGTGCGTGCGCGAATTACCTCCGTCGCAACGCCCGTGCTTTCCCCACAGCACATCCTTGCGATTATGTGGAGATGCGAGCTGAGCAGCCAGCCTCCCACCATGAAGCCCAACGCGTCGCAATGTACTCGCCCACCCACGACTGGGGCACTAGCCCCTTGCCCTCGTGCGGTCAAACCAGAACGGCCCTTAGCAACCCCTGGCATCGAACCTGGCTCAACAAACCATGCTTGCCAAACCACCCATTCCCACGCCCGCCCGCCCACCAAGACCCCAGCACGCGTGCCGCTAACCCTGCTTTGCCTCACATCCCCTATCTGTATCCGGGGTGTGTGTATGCCGGTTCCCGCGCCCTGCACCGACTCCACCCACCCAGCGCGGTGCCCTCCACCACGTCGATGACCATGACGCCCTCCAGCCGCCGTATGCGCTTGAGGCGGCGGCCCACACCGCCAGGCCGCCGCCCATGCTGTGACCCACCAGCATCACAGCAGGGTAGGGCTGGGAGGGGCCGGGGGACGGCTGCGGCGCGGCAAGGCCCGGGGCCTGTGCCGCCGCGGCACCGGGCGAGGCGCTGATGGAGGACCCCGGTGGCAGCTGCTGCTGGCCTTGCTGCTGCTGCTGCTGTTGCTGCAGCTGCAGTTCGCGCTGCTGGGCTTCCGGAGTGCCGAACATGGCCTCCCAAATAGCCACGATGTCCTCGGATAGCGTCTGCATGGCATGATTGCAGGGACACATGGAAGCGTTCCAGGACGTGCATCCTACGCCCTACGCAGCTGCCATGTGTGCTCAAACGCGGCTTTGCCGTATCACGTGGCAGTGCTTTCCGTACGCCAAGTGCACGAGTTCGCACCGTACAGTGCAGTACGGCACGTGTCAGTGCGCGGACGACTGTCCTCGCACCTCCTTGCTGAGGTCCGCGTCGTTGGTTGTGTGCGTCTCGCCGTGCCCCCGCATGTCTGGGGCCACGACCCGGTACCTGTGTTGGGACAACCATAAGCATAGATGGGTTGAGGGCGGCAAGCTTGGAGTGTGTGACCGACCAGGCCTGCGCTAGCATAGGTAGGCAACTCCACGTAACCCGCATCGCAGCAGGGCATGACTGCAGCGCGCACAGCCCCTGGAATGCATTTCTGGGTCTCGGGCCGCAGCCCCGTCGGCGTCCACGCGCGTGTCGTTGTCCCTCCCGACCCCACGGCTACGCACGTGTCTTTGAGTTCGTGCGCCATGAGCGACCACGTGAGGCCCGTGTAGCCCCCGCCGTGCACGCACAGCACCACTGGGCCGGAGGCGCCCGCCGTGTACACGGTGAACGTCCCGCCTCTGCACGACGCGGGAAGGGCGCGAGGGCGAATGGATAGAGGCAGAAGAGTGTTACTGCTGGTAGCAGAAGCAGCAGTAGCAGCAGCCTGGGCGATGAAGTGGTTGGGGGCTGTGGATACGGTGCTTGTGCTGCAAGGGTCAGCCTATTCAGTGTTGTTGGGTCTGAGGACGGCCTTTACGGTGCCAAACACGGTACACTGTGATGCATCCACTACAAGAAATCACGGCGAGGCCGAAACGCACTGCATGCCGGCATTGTCACGAACCTGTGCGCATCAGAGCAAGTGACACACCGACTCAACGGGTGCCCGCAGCACGCCCGAAGGCCACATTCCCATGCAGATAAGCCAGGTCGTGCACACCTTTCGGGTAGCTCCAGCTGAGTTTTATGGTCCCAGTATGTGTCCCATGACGGCTGAGCCACGGAGGCACTTGCTTTGGGGGTAGCAAACACGCCTGCTGGTATGGTGTTGGGGCCCGCCGGGGCAGCACTGCCTTGAGCAGCACGTGCGCCCTTGCTGTCTGCAGCCGGTGCATCATCATTGTACTCCTCCTCCTCTCCTAGTGTCCCTAGAGTGTGGTCCGTCTCAAGTTGTAGTGCGACGGGCGGAATCGCATGGCCCCCGTGTGCGCCCTTTAACGCCTGCTTGAGAAGCGGGTTCGCAGCCCTCGCTGGTCCCCCTGTCGGTGGCAAGCGGTCCATAAAAGCGCTGCGGTAGTCGCTAGCTTGTTTCGCTGGCTTGTTTCGTTGCCCTGGCGTGACTCTGACTGCCGGAGAGATATCGTCGGAAACGACAGCGGTACGTGTGAACGGGGTACTGTCTTATATGGACACCTATTGTACTCTAACAGATTACATCAGGAATTCTGTTCAATGGGCAGTGTGTATCACCCAATAGGAAACCACAGCACACGGTGCATGAAGCCATATGCAATGCAGGGTGCTGATCACCCCACTCGCGCGTCTTTACATGCGCATACTTGATCTTGACAAACCTGACGCTGCTACGGTGCATTTGTGCTCGCGCGAGTGTGTTGTCATACACGCAGTTGTAAGCGACTTTGGCGGGAGTCCCGCCACGCCAACTAGTATACGCCATCCTTGCAATCCGGTTTACATATGAAGTACTAGTTCATAATTGCAATAACGGCACCAAGTGCTCTCTCGGAGGTCCCCTGAAAAAATGGTGAGGTCCTGGCAGGTGGACTTCATGGCTGGGCAAGCGGTGTCTCCACTATGTCTCCGATGGCTCTTACACACAGGGCAAAACAGAGGCTAAGTCCCCTCCAAAGGCAGCGCCGGCAGGGGGGAAGGACATTCGCAGCTTCTTCAAGAAGAAGGACTCTGCCTCAGGCGCAGCTGGTGAGCCAATCCTCTCCAGCCCTCTCCAGACCGCTCCACCTTAGATTCCAGCCCTAACATCGTAGTATCTCTTTGCAAGATGGGAATATTGAGTGTGTTCGACTTGCCTACTTATTTAAAGTTGCTGCGCTGGCGTGCAGGTGCAGGGGAGGCTACAAAGGCTGCTGCCCCTACACAGGCAGTAGCTGCGCCAGAGGCGCGAGTGCCAGTAGGTTTCCCGCCCCCCGGCCTTGAATTTTCTCTTCCTTGTCCACAGAGTAGCCCTTTCCCGCGCGTTACCTGCATCTTTCCTTACTCCTTTGTTTGTGTGACGCGACAGGCATGCGCGTGCGATTGTGCACAGTCTGCAATCGACGCCCTCACTTCTGCACTCGGCCCAAGGGCCCTTCATCCACGCTTGCCGCATTTCCGTGCAGGTCGAGAAGTCCCCTGCAGCTAAGCCACCTACGCAGTCTCCTTCGGCATCGGGCAAAAAGAAAAGTGCAGCATCGCCTAAGCAAGCGAAGCAACAGCAGCAGCAGCAGCAGCAGCCAGCTCCCAAGGCAGCAGCTGCCCCACCTGCTTCCAGAAAGCGCTCCAAGGTGGTCGATTCGGAAGGCGACGAGGATGCCATCGAGGACGATGAGGCTGTGGTGGTGGCGGCGGGACGCAAGGGGGCAGCAGCCAAGGCGAAGGGCAGCGGTGGCGCAGCTAATGGAACGAGGTGCGTCGCTTCGGCTGTGCGTTGCCGGCGTGCAGGGCTGTGCTGGCAGCAGAAGCCAGAGCTTGGCCTAAGGGGAGGCAGGGGGAGGAAAGGCAGAAAGTCGGCAGAGGCCATACGGGATCGGGCTGCTCCTCTCTCCCCTCCCCGCCCTTCCCTTCGCATCTTACCACGGTGCCCCCTACCTTTCCCCCTTTGTCCACGCACAGCACTCACCTAACCGTGCCGCCACGGCACGGTATGGCACACCACGTGACCACCCTTGCTCATGAACTAACACACGATCGCCCTGCATGGGGCATGGAACGTGGGGGCTGTCCTTAGCCATAGCACACTGGAGACGGGTGCATGTCTAGCGACGGCTGCAAGCCTGACCCACCCTGCCACGCGACCCTGCTCTGTAGGACCGTGCCCCGCTCTGAAGGACTCTGTCCTGCCCTGACCCGCCCCGACCGCAGCTCTGCTCGTGCCGCCAAGAAGCGGCGTGTGGTGCAGGAGGACGACGACGAGGAGGATGACGTCGTGGCGGTGTCGTCCGACGACGATGACGGTGACTTCGTCGAGGTGGGTCCACCGGTGGTCCTGGTGTTGGCGTGTCGGGGCGTGGTGTGCAGGAGTGGCTGGTTCGGCATGCTTGGTGCGCTGTGGAGGTGGGGCCGCTCTGGGGCGCGCAGTGCCGGGGTGTCGGGGCGCGGGGCACAGGACGATGTGGTGACGCCCCGGCGGTGTAGGTGCTGGGCCTGGAAAGGGGCGGGGGCTGCAGCAGCAGCTTATGAAGCAACAGATCAGGCTAGGGGAAACGCCCGCACAGGGGCCGGCGCTGGGGCCGCCCGCTGCACTTGGAAGGCGGCAGGTGCGATGCAGGGTGCGGCAAGTAAACTTGGGATTGGGTCGGCATGCGGGGCAAAGCGCTCGTGTTGTGGTGGTGACGCCACACGGCGCAGGAGCAGGCTGGGCTCCCCGGCGGCTGGCGAAGCGCGGAGAGCGGAGTCCGTCCCTTCGTGGGCTGTCACGTCATGTTCGCATGGGGCATGAGGCGTCCGGAGGGTGGTCTACGCGCAAGCGATGCTGAGGATTGCCGGCCGTACTAACACGTCGCGCGCAGGGCAGGCGCAGTGTATTGAGGTCATCCGAAGCTCGCCATTTGCACATTCACGCGTGGCCGCTCGTCCCGGGTGGTGGGCTGGCGGTACATACGCGTGCAGGCAGCTGCGACACGTGCATGTGCGTTTCCCGGCCGTAGGAGCTGGTGGACAGCAGCGGGGACGACAGCGACGTGGTGATGGAGGACTCAGAGGACGAGGGGCCGCCCGCCAAGGGGGCCAAGGGCAAGAAGGCGGCCAAGGGGGGCAAGCAGCAGCAGCAGCAGGCGGGGTCCGAGGCCGCGGCCAAGAAGGGCGGCAGCCACGCCACCCCAACGGCCAAAGCTGCGCCGTCCGGGGGCAGGAAACTGCCTGGCTCCCTGGTGCGTGGGGGCGGCGTGTGGTAGTTGGCAGTGCGCTGCGGGTTCGGCGTGCGTTCTGTGTTTGAAAGTGTTCGGATGGGACGCAAGGCAGCGGAAGCACGAGGGGCTACTGCGAAAAAGCACAGGGTTTCCTGAAAATCTTGTGGCAGGATGTTGGTGGATCTCTGCTGGGTGTGTCCTCAGCCGTTCATGCCCTGCATTACGTACCTTCCGCAGGCCGCCCCAACCCCCAGCGCAACCCCTTCCGCGGCCAAGGACACGCCGTCAACCGGCAAGGCAGCCGCCTCCGTGCCAAAGGGCAAAAGTCCCCGCGACAGCACCGCCGCCGCCGCCGCCGCGCCGCCTTCCGCTGCCGCCAAGAAGGCCAAGGCCGCCGCCAAGCCGGCGTTCGCCACCGACGCCAACGCCGCCGCCGCCATCGCCGCCGTTGACGCAGCCGCCGCCACGCTGCCGCCGCCGGACCAGGTCAAGTTCTCGCTCATCCCCGAGGGTGCGGATGCCGCCGGCAACGACAGCACGGAGCCGCCCAACTACGGAAACAAGGTAGGGGGGGCCTTGCCATCCGTGCCGTACGGCAAACTCACTGCAGCTTCCTGCGTCGTGGCGCGCACGCAGCGTGCACCGCATCTGAACGCGCGTGCAGGCACCATGCAAGCAGGGAGTGGGTTGACAATGTGCAACAGCGGGCATTGCTCATTGCGGGCACCCGTCCAGGGGCAGTTCCCATGCCCCCATTCACTTATCGTATAACACGGCCCCCCATCCGCCATCCCTGACCTCCGGCGTGTGCCCCTGCCAGTGCCCTACACACACTACCACCTTCCCCCCCTGTCACCTCCCATGAGCACCACAGCTCTCAACGCCAGCACAGCTCCAAACCCTGCCCCCCACACGCCACCCCAGGCGTCCTACCGCCTAACCACCACACCCCCACCGTCCCGCCCCTCCTCCCCCGCTGCACGGCATCCCCGCAGGAGTGCCCCCGCGGCCACCCCGACTGCCTGACCGGCAAGACGTTTGTGGTGACGGGCGTCCTGGACTCGCTGATGCGGCCCGACGCGGAGGACCTCATCCGGCGGCACGGGGGCAAGGTGACGCAGAGCGTGAGCGGCAAGACCACCTTCCTGCTGGCGGGACACAACGCAGGGCGCAGCAAGTACCGCACGGTGGGCGCCAGGGCAGGGGTCGGGAGCGGGGGCGGGGTGGCTGGCGCAGTGGTGCGGTGGAGGGCATGTTGTTGTAGCGGTGGGCGTGTCATGCCATGAGGTCCCCTGGGGTTCGTGCTTCGGGGTAATGGTCTTTTCCTGCAAGCCCAAAGGGGGCAGGGGGAGCTCGTATGCAGGCACGGTACTACGTGTGTCTGTGTATGTTTGTGTCATCATACGCGACATGCACCTTTAAGGGCCATGGCTTGTCGTTTGGCCACTCTCCACTTGCCCGTTACCTTCGCCCCGCAGGCCCTGGAGAAGAAGACCAAGATCATTGACGAGGACGGCCTGTTCAAACTCATCAGCGCCAGCATACCCTTCATGCCCAAGCAGGACGAGCAGCAGCAGCAGCAGAAGTCTCCTGCACCGTCCGCAGCAGCAACGCAAGCAGCAGGCCGGCCAGGCCCGGGACGGTTGCACCGTCCTCCTTCTTCGGCGGGGGCAGCGGAGGCGGCGCCTCGGGGTCCGGCGCTGGGGCGGCGGTGGGCGGCAGCGGCCGTGGCGGCGCGGGTCCGACCCATGGGTCAGGGTCTGGGTCGTCGCAGCTGTGGGTTGACAAGTACAAGCCGCGCGACAGCAGCGAGCTGGTGGGCAACACCAACCTGGTCAAGGACCTGCGCACCTGGCTGGGCAGCTGGGAGCAGGTGGGGGCGGGGGTGGGGAGGGATTGGGCGAGCCCGGGGCCGGGGGCCGAGGCGCGCGGGCGTGCTGGGGTCAGCAGGCTGAGGGCTGGTGGGCCGGAGGGCGGGGATTTAAAACGCATGTGATTGAGTCACAGCAAGGGTTGGGCACTGCGCAGTCCTTGGACTCGCAGGTATGGATGGCGCATGGTGTGGCAGGGCAGGGCAGTGCTCCGGGCTTGCACCGCCGCGCAGAGAGTGCTGGCCTTTGTAAGCTGTGGTTTCCAACGCCATGCGTTTCACTCCGGCAAACCCCCACCCTGCATCGCGCTCGAGCATCACCACTGTGCCATTCCTCCTCACGCCCTCCGTGGCCATTGACAATGTCCAGTATTACATAGGCGCTGTGCACCCGTCAGTGACATGCTCTTAGTGCACGCAGTGTGTTTACACACGCTTGCTGCTGGCCACACCCCAGGTGCACCTACGCGGCGGCGCGGCGCCTGCTGCTGCCGGCGGCGGCGCCAAGGGTCGCGACCTGGGCAAGAAGGCGGTGCTGCTCAGCGGGCCGCCGGGCATCGGCAAGACCAGCGCCGCGCACATCATCAGTCGGGAGGCGGGGTGGGTAGGGGTGGGAGGACGGGACACAAGGGGGGCCGGGGTGGGTGGGGCGGGGCCGGGATGCAAGGGGAGTGGTAAGCACTCTGAGGCACTCGCCCTAGCGGGTTGGTGGTAATCAGCCGGGAGGCGGGGTGGGTGGGGTAGCTGGGTGTCTGCGTGGTGTGGTGTGAGCGGGACACCTTGCAGGGGCGGGCGGTAGGAGGGTCACCATGGATGGTTGCATGGTTAGGTAGATGGGCGTGAGCCAAGCATGCTGAGCACAGGTGCTTGGCTCAAGCCCACCTATCTGACCATGCAACCATCTATACAATTTACAAACATGCGTCCATTTACACACAGGGGCAAGGCTGATTCAGGTGGACTCCATGCCCGCCTCGGTACTCAGGCTCCCTCCCCCCTCGCAGCGTTACTTAGTAACTTGTTCCCCCCTCGCAGCGTTACTTAGTAACTTCTTCCCCCCTCGCAAATAACGTTCCCGCACACAACGCATTGCCACCCTCCGCCCCCCGAAAAACCTCTCCAGCTTCGAGGTGGTGGAGATGAACGCCAGCGACACGCGCAACAAGAGCGGCAAGGTGTCCGAGGGCATGGGCGGCAAGCAGTCCAACGTGGTCAAGGAGATGGCCAACAACACAACGCTTCTGGGGCTGGGCGCAGCGGGCGGCGCGGGCGCGGGGCCACGCAAGCAGCTGCTGGTCATGGACGAGGTGGACGGCATGTCGGGTGCGTGCTGCGTACGGCGGTTGCACTGCGCGCAGCATGGCGTACAGCAAGCCGTACCCCACCGCGCATGCTGTGTGCATGTTGGGGTGGGGTTCATGCGGGTGACCGTCATTGCCGGAGTAGACCTCGGGCAGCACGGTTGGGATGTGTCCAACAAGTGCGGTAGAGGGGGAATTACATGAGCGTCGAGTGCCCCACAACTCCACCGTACCCCACGTGCACCCCAGCTGACCCGTGGGTGAGCCTTACTGGAGGTCCCAACCCCTCGATGTCTTGTCCTTGTGCCTGGCTTGCCTCCTGATCATCCGCCCTAATGCGACCGCGGCCGCATCTTAGAAGTTCATTCTAGGAGTTCCAGCCCTTCCCCTTCACCCCCTCCCATGTCCTAGCATGCCCCTGGTTACTTGATCCCGATCGTTGGCGCTCGCTCCACCCCCCAGGCGGCGACCGCGGCGGCATCCAGGACCTGATCCAGACCATCCAGCGCTCCAAGATCCCCATCATCTGCATCTGCAACGACAAGTACTCCACCAAGCTGCGCTCGCTGCGCAACCACTGCCTGGAGCTGGAGTTCCGCAAGCCCACGGCGCAGCAGATCTCCAAGCGCATGAGCGACATCTGCAACGCGGAGGGCCTGAACGTCAACCAGGTGGGCAGGGGCGGGGACAAGTCACGACAACCGGGGGCTGACTCGATGTAACTTACCGGTAGTTGGTGACTTACACTGGAGCTACGATCCCGCGGAGCTTAACGGGCCTTGGTACGGCGGGGGTCCAGCCCTCCGCCCATGCAAGGACCCGCTGACCAGTGCGTGCAGGGGCTCAAGCAGCCGAGTCGCAACCTGCTTTGTTCAACAGATCACCGCAACCCAGTTGAGTTATCCGCTTGGCACCTGGTCCTCCTCGAAGCGGCTCTCTCCTCATTCCACCCCCAACTGCAACCCACCATCGACCTCATGTACCGTACCTACTACACCATCCTCCTCGCGATACTGGTACTTCGTACCCCCTACCTCCCCCTTGCCTCCCCAGTCCACCATGGACGCCCTGGTGACGGGCGCGGGGGGCGACCTGCGCCTCATCCTGGGCCAGCTGCAGATGGTGCGGCTGCGGGCGCGGTCGCTGACGTACGACGAGGTGAGCCGCGGGCCAGCACGCCAGCCGCGCGCCTTGGGCCCCATGCCAACACCCTCGCCCTGTTGTCCCCAGTCGCACGTGTGTCTGCCGCACCTGCGCGTCACACGTCTTGCACGGGCAAATGCACACGGCATGTGCCCACTCCTTGTGCTTCGGCTGTCGCGGCCGCACTGTGTGTTCCCACCCCTGCCGTGGCTCCCACTCGCGTCGTAGCTGCCTGCTCGTTCCTTCGACCATGTGGCCCCAGCCACCTCTCCCTGCCATCTACCTACGCTCGCCCTTCTGCCGCTTGTCAACGTGATGTTCTAAAGCCCAAGCATCCCACCCCGATGCTCGCTGCGACAGTCTCATCTTGACTGCTTCCCGCATAGCATCTGCTACACCCCTACGCTCCTCGGCCCCGTCGCCCACGTGCCGTCCTCCTTGACCACCTTTCCTAACCCCCGCAGGTCAAGGGGCGGCTGGGCACCAGCAAGGACGCCGACATGTCCCCCTTCGACTGCGCCCGGCGGCTGCTGGAGCCCTCCTCCGCACACCTGTCCTTCGGCGAGCGCAGCGAGCTGGTGTTCGCTGACATGGACCTGGTGCCGCTGCTGGTGCAGGAAAACTACGTCAACCACAGGCCCACCATCGCAACAAGTGAGGGAGCCACACCGCAGCACCAGCACTAGCTGTACCTCGCCGTACCCTGCCCTTCTCCCAATGCCCAGCCTTGGTTGCACCACAACGGCTCCATGCAAAGCAGCAGCTTACACACATGCATTTAATACGACGTCTTGCATCAAAGCCACCTCTTGTTACTTACTATTTCTCCTGCCCCTTATGAAGCCCCTCTGCTCCCATGTCTTGCTGCCTGTTGCTGCTGCGCCCCCGCAGCCCCGCAACAGCGGCTGCGCGCGCTGGCCAAGGCTGCCGACGCCATCTCCCTGGGCGACCTGGTGTCCACCGCCGTGCGCCGGGGGCAGAACTTCAGCCTGTGGCCTGTGCAAGCGGCGGTGGGCACCCTCATGCCCGCCACCTACATGCGCGGCAGCAGGGAGACGTTCGGCCTGTACCCCAACGAGATGAACTTCCCGCGGTGGGGAGGGGGGGGTACCAGGGTGGAGTGTAGAGGGCCCTGGGCCCTCTCACCCCTTGCCAACTCTGCCTTGTTTCTTGTACAACCATGTAAACCATGCTACTACACCCATTGGGCCCTGGCCGCCGCCCTCCCTACCGCGTCGCTGGGCCACTGGGCAACTGACCAGGCTACCGTCACAGCTGTCTTCACTGCTGCACGGCCCGGCCCCCCTGCACCTGCACCTGCACCTCACCGCCACCCCTCCTGCACCCACGCCTCCCCGCAGCTTCACCGCGTGGCTGGGCAACTTCTCATCGTCCAACAAGCAGCGCCGCCTGCTGGGCGAGCTGTCCACCTCGCTGGCGGCCAGCGGCCACCTGGCGGGCAGCGGCCGCGGCGCCGTGCGCCTCGAGTACGCCTCCGCGCTGCGCACGCTGCTGACCAAGCCGCTGGCGGCGGAGGGCGAGGGAGGCATCGCGCCCACCGTGGAGCTCATGCACGACTACTGCATCGACAAGTGAGGGGCGAAAACGAAGGGGGACGGGTGAAAAAGGGCTGCGTGGCGTGTGGCGAGCGACAGGCCGCAGGGGACGTGGTGGTGGCGCAGCGGTAGCGTGTCTGGCAGGGGGTTTGCAGCGCGAGCCAGAGTGGGGCGTGGGACTTGCCGTCTGCTCCTACCCACTCCTGCATGGCGTTGGGTTGGCACGCCTCACCATGGCCTGCGCGTAGGTTGCAGTCTGACATGTAATCACGCGTTCGTACCACCCTACCCCGCCTTGGTCTACGGCACCCAATCACACCGCCGTCGTCTTCAACATCCTTTGTTGTCATGGATGCCGTGTAGTATGCTTGCATGTACAACAGAACTTGGAAACCATTATGTGAATGCACCTTGCTCATCTGCAGGGAGCAGATGGAGTACATCCTGGACGTGACCAGCTTCAAGAGCAAGGCGCCCTGGGCGGAGGACCCCTACAAGGAGGTGCCCGCCAAGGTCAAGGCGGCGTTCACCAGGTGGGGGAGCGGCGGGGCAGGGCACCCGGCAGGAGGTTGGATACCGTAGGCAGAAGGCGCGCAAGCACTCTGCTGCTGTTGTACCAGGTTGCATAACAGGTGTCATGCTGCTTGCCAGCCGCTGACGCAGCCCGTCGGGGCAAGCCAGCGCAGCGCGGCTGCCGGCCGCAGCTCCCGCCGCGCAGCTCGCACCTCAACAAAGTGAACAACCCCATCGAACTAAACATCTCAACCACGAGGGGTCCGAATACAGCGCACTGCTAGGCGCCTCAGCACCCAGCAGTGTGCAGGCATGAGTAAAAGGCGCCGTGTGGTCCACATCTGTGCCGTGCATGCTAACACGGGTTATGCCGAGACGCTGCGTTGCCGCCCCCGCAGGAACCTGAACGCCACCGCCCCCGCGCCCCGCTCCAACGCCCAGGTGGAGGAGGTCAAGCTGCGGCCGGGGGCGGGGGCCAAGGGGGGCAAGGGCAGGAAGGCCAAGGCGGCGGGCGGTGGTGAGGAGGAGGAGGAGCTGGCCCTGGCGGGGGAGGGCGCGGAAGGGGAGCAGGTGAGCAGGACAACGTTAAGGGAAAGGGGGCAAACGTGCAAGCCGAATCTTGTCCTTGTGTTTAATATGGATATGGTGGTTCGGTTGGGTGGGGGGAAGAAAGGGAGGTTACCGCAGAGCGGCAAGGGAGGGGAACAAGAAAGCAGTAACGCGAGTAGGTGGTAGTGGTAGTAGGAGTAATGGCAGCAGTACGGTAAGGTAAAGGCGTCTCACTGCAGTTGCGGTCCGCCTCGTGCTCCAGCTCCCATGGCATGCGTCGGCAGGGTGGCCGGAGGGCAAGGGGGAGGGAGAGCTCAGGGAGGTGCATGGCAGTTGCCGGGTGCGGCTGAAGGTGCTGCATCCGTGCGCCGGGGTCTTGGGTTGCGGGGCGCGCACAGCGTGCCGTGTGGGCAGCGGATGCTGTCTTGGTCGGGCTGCCGGCAACGGCAACAGCGCCTTTTGGCCCCTTCCTGCGGCCTTGGCGGCATGCTTTCCGTAGCGCCCACTTCACCTTGCCACCGCAAACTACCTAGGGCGCATCGTCATCAGTTGCCGCACTGTTCCATACTCGTTTTGCTTCACCATTATGCCGTACACCACCGGTACACCTTCCCCAAGGGCGGTGCGACCAAGGAGGAGGAGGAAGAGGAGGAGGTGGACGCTGCCACGCTGGCTCGGCGCCTGGCCCAGGACGGGGTGGAGGTACAGCTGCAGGAGGGGGCGGCGGGCAAGGGCAAGAAGGGCAGGGGCGGCGCGGCGGGCAGGGGGACGGGCGCCGGGGGGCGAGGGGCGGCCAAGGGCGGCGGCGGGCGGGGCGGTGGGCGGGGGAAGAAATGAGGCAGGGGTGGGAGGAGCCCGGCTGTTGTGATTTGGGGCAGGGGCAGCGAGGGCCAGCGTGGGAGTGGGAGTGGTGCTGTGTTGTGTTGTGTTGGTGGTGCGGCAGCGGTGCGGCCTGGAAGCGGAGCAGGGGCTGGGGGTGTTGGGGTGCCGGAGGATCGTTGGTGAGGCAGGCGTAAGGAAGCGGCACCGGCGTCCCTGCTTGTCTGTCGTTGCTGGTTCTCGGCTGCGCGTGCAGCTTGGTGTCGTGCGATTAAGTGACCAGGCTCTGGAAGCTTGTGCGTGCCGTTATGAAAGAAGAAATGTGTGAGCTGTGTGATTGGAGGGTCTGTGGACCTGTGTAACCTCTGCTAACGCCCCCATAATGTCACAGCTTCCCGTCAATGTTGGTCGCGCATCTCCCCTGTCGCGCATACATGTCAGATGCACAGCTCCACCATACCGGACAACCGGAGTCAAATGCAAGAGGGGCTTGGCAGTACAAAATGCGGAGTGCAGCCGGCGAGCCGCGTCACAGTTTGGCGTCTCATTTGCTGCACTGCCAAATGGGAGGAGTCTGCGCTGTCAGCCGCAGCCAGCCCTTCACACGGCAGCATGTACGGTACCGGCAGTGCGAGTGTGCGACAACCAACCGATTTGTACTCCTTGACCATCCGAGTCGCCCCCGCTTGGCAGGTTCAGGCCCCAGTGTTGCAACATCGATAAGTATATCAGCCTCATCAAGCATTCTGACCGGCCTGAGCTGGTGAGCTCAGTAGCGGCTTGGCACTGAACCTCTGTAGACCTGTAGTGACCGCCCCTTGCGTTTGTGGATGAGGCATGAGAAAGGTCTGTTCAGGACTTCAGGTGCTAAGCTGCTAACCGCAACACATGCTCAAGTGCCGCCAAGCGGGCTTGCAGGGGCTTGCTCCCTCGGCTTCTCCCCAGGTACGGTACGAATGTGCACACATGTGAGCCAGGGTGCCAGGCCAAGCCTGCTAACCCCACCCCTCCCTGCACAACCACGCAACCACTTCCTGCACTACGTCTCCTCCTGGGCTCCCGACCCTATCCGCGCTGGCTCGGGAACGGAAGCATCCGTCACGCACCCCCCGTCTGCCACGTGCCCCACCCAGGCTTTCCGTGGGGGCAACGCAGCAGTGTATTGTTTGGTGCGTGTATTGCTAAACAATATTATCGTGTTTGATCACTGTCTGTTTTGGTGGACGTCTTGTTGGGCGAAAGGCTGCCTCAGGGCAGGGCAAATTTTCGGGCTTGCCGGGCTGGCAGGCACTACACGTCAGCGGATGTTTGGCATGATGGAAAAGGACAATGTTAATAACACATGCATTGTGGCAAGATTGTTGGGCAAGCAAACCGCTCGCAGCGTTGTGAGGTGGAGAGGCAGCAAGGCATCCCGCGAGACGGGGCCAAAGCAGTAGCTTCGAACCAAATTAACATGTACACATACATAAAGCATATTTTGGGGGAAATCATTAAAGGCCTTTGGGCAGCTCACTCGTACGGACAACGTGCTTTTTCGTTTTTTCCCCCTGCTTTTTCAGTTGCCCACTCTTCTAAAGTTCATCCAAGTTACCCAAGAAAGTGACATCTCTTAGCGCCCGAGCTCCACTGTTTGATCGATCGGGGCTCGGCGACTGCCCACCGCCGGTGACAGCGGACGTGCCTGCTGCGGGGCGGCTCTCCATCGCCGACGCGCCACTGAGACTGCACGTGCATATACTGGCGAGCTCACTTGACAGGTAGAGCGGCTGGGGCAATAACTGCTTGGTGTGGCCAGGGTGGCACTTGCAGAAATTTCACAACAATTTTCACCCGACCCGCAGATGCACGTAGAGGAGGCACCTCCTCCTCGTCGAAATGTTTCTTCAAGTGTCCTGGCGGACTGGCCAGAGGTCATTGCCCGGGAGCTGGAGAATGAGGCGCCAAGCGACGCGGAGGAGGAGAAAGACGACGAGCCCTCTCCAAAAGCGCGCCGCAGCAGCCCTAGTAGTACAGACAAGAAGCGTAACAGGGAGCAGGTGAAGGAAGAGGCAGCCGATGATGATGACGCTAAGGACCAGAAGGGCGAGCGCAAGAAGTTGCCTCGGCCAGAAGGACGGCAGCCCTGCCCGCGCTGCAGCTCCAATGATACCAAATTCTGCTACTACAACAACTACAACATCAAGCAGCCCCGCTTTTACTGCAAGGTGTGTGCCAGTGGTGGTCCTCGAGAGACACTGACAATTGCGTGCAAGCGTTATGCGTCGCTCGCCTTCGTCACGCTTTGGCAGCCACCACTCCGGGGGGAACCATAAGTGATGATCCCTTTCCTGTCAATGACATTATGTGCTCCCATTGTTGACCTCCTGTGTAACAGACCTGCCAGCGCTACTGGACAGCCGGCGGGACCCTTCGCAACATCGCGCCGGGCTCGGGCCGGCGCAAGAGCAAATGCGCGCCCTCGCGCGAAAGCAGCAAGCTCAGCTCGCATTTCTCCGAGCAGCTGCACGTAGTACAGCCGTCAGTCCTCGGCGGCGTGCCCATGGTCCAGGCCGGCCCCTTCCCCGGCATCGCCCATGTGGACTCACTGGTGGTCCAGAGCCTCCCCCGCCTGGGCAGCGGCGCCGCAGAGACCACAAGCCTGGGCATGCTGCAGGGCGGGGCGGGCCCCGTGCCGCTGATGCCGCAGGGCGCGCTGCTAGGCCACCCGGCGGGAGGCGCCCGCTGGGGGGCCGGATCCCTAGCTGAGCTGTCCGCGGGCCCCGGGGGCCTGCGGGACCTGCAGGTGCTGGACGCCTCCGGCCTCGCAGGTGTCAGCATGGGCATGGGCCCGTTGGACTCCAGGCTGCTGATCGTTGGCGGCCCCGGGGCGGGAGTAGGGCCCGACGACCGCCTGCCCGCCTCCATGCAGCCGCTGTCGCACGCAGTGGGGCAGGGCGTCAACGGCATCTCGCCGTCGCCCTCGCCCTCCCCGCCGCCGGCGCTGCTGCACCTGCGCGCGCAGCAGTCCCAGCAGCAGGCCTCGTCTCCGGCCCGCCAGGGGGGTGGCGGCTCCCAGACCTCCCAGCCTGCCACCGCCGCCACCGGCGGCAACGGCAACGGTGCCGGGACCGTCTCGGAGGACTCTGACCGCCCGGATGAGGGCTGCGTGCAGCAGGGCAAGCTGCTGCGGCCCAAGGCCGATCAGGAGGCGCCGTCAGTCCCGGAGATCGGGCGCGGCGAGCCGGGGGCGTTCGTGCCCTGCCCCGCCTCGCGGTTGCTGCAGGCGGCGGGCAGCCTGGAGGCCGCGGCCATGGGGCGTCAGGGGAGTGGCTCGGGGAGCCTCAACCCCAGCCCCGTGCCTGCGCTGCACCCTGCGTTGATGGCGCACATGCAGGAGCGCGGGACGGGCAGCAGCAGCAACAGCAGCACAGGGATGCTGGAGAACGGCGGCGGCGGGAACGGGGGTCCTGCGAATGGTGGCGTGGGCGCGGGGCTAGTGGCCCGGCAGGTGCAGCAGGTGCAGGCGTCGCAACTGCAACAGCAGCAGCAGCAGTCCACCGCCGCGCTTCACCTCGCGCTGCTGCAGCACCAGCAGCAGCAGGAGCAGCAGCAGCAGCAGCTGCTGACGCAGATGGCGCTGCAGCACCACCTGTCGCAGCAGCAGCTGCTGCAGCAGCTGGGCAGCCACCACCACCAGGCCGCCGCCGCGGCAGAGCTGCAGCGCTCGGCGCTGCTGGGCCTCGGCCCCGGCGTCACCGCCGGCTGGCCCGCGGGCGCCGTACACGCCGCCCCTGGCGCCTTCATGCCCACCGGGACCGCGGGGGGCCTGCTGCACCCCTCCATGGTCTCCGGAGTGGTGTCGGTGCCCATGCCCGTCGCCACCACGCTGCTGCACCCCGTGGCGGTGACGGCGGTGCCGCAGGGTGTCGGCGTCGGCTCCGCCACCGCCGCCGCCGCCGCCACCGCCGGCTCAAGCGGACCCATGTCCTCCTCCGCCGCCGCCGCCGTACCCGGCAGCCAAGACTGGATCTCCATGGCTGCTGCGTCCGCCGCCGCCGGCGGCGCGACCAAGCCCCAGGCGGTGCACCCCCACCAGGCTGCCGCTGCCATGGCCGCCATTCAGGCGGCGGTCGGCAGCGGGCCGGCGGGCGCGGCGCCGATGCTGGCCGGGAGCGTCGGCGGCGGTGCGCCGTCAGGGTCGGCGTGGGCTGCAGCCGCCGCCGCCAGCGGCCCGCAGGGCCTGGTCTCCTCCGCGTCCGCGGTTCCTCAGCTGATCTGGACGCCGTACGCCAGCGCGTACGGCAGCGCACCGGCGCTGGCTGGCGCGGTCGGCACATACACGCTTTGAGAGAATTAGGAGAAGACGAAAAAACACTGGAGGGGCTTGGTGCGATGAGTTTGAGCTGTGCAGGGCTGCGTGAGCGCTCTCGTTGCCGCGTGGGGCTTCATGGGAAGGGAGTGGGTGACATGCGTTGGGACGCGGTGGTGCACTTACTCACGTTCAGCTGGACGAGTTGCAATGCATTGCAGTAAAGCTGCATGAGGAAAATGATGCTGGGCAGCTTTTTGCTGTGCACTCGTTGGATGGTATTGGTCGGCAGTTGCAGCGCCGCGCCGCCTGGACCGCGGGGCGGCCTATGCGGGCAAGGTGCAAGCGGCATAGGTGCTCCTGCGCCCTATAGTTGCACTGCATGGCAGCCCTGCGGCGAGGCGCGGCGCTGGTGCACTTGCTCGGCGGTTGCGCGTTGACATTGTGTAAGTATCCACGTGTGTATCATACGCATGGGCAGACCCACCGACTCTAGCTACCCGGACGTTTCCACCGTGTTGTGTTGTTTCCGGCGTATGACCATGCACGTAGGTGGCTTGCGCGTCACGCGCGTGCGTGAGGTGTGTGCGTTTTGAGTGAGAGGGGAGCAGGGCACGAGGTGCATGGCGTCTGCTCAGTCGGACCTTGACACGGCAGCTAGTGGGCGTTGTAGAGCGGCGAGCTGCTCGTGTATAGCTCGGAGCTCGTGGTGCGTTCGCAGCAGCTTTGCAGCATACCCCTTGCAGACAGGGTGTCTGGAGAAGACATGCCCCGTGTTGGTGCTCGGTCCCGTGCTGTGCGGTGCAGCGCTTTGCACGTGTGCGCCTGTGATCCCCGGTGTGTGTGCTGCGTGCTGACCGGCTGACCTACATGACCCACATCGAAGATTAAGAGCGTTGTTCCGGCCTGTGCCGACGGGAGCGAGGAGTGAGCAGGGGCTTGGAAGGGCCCGCCTGCGGGTGTTACGGATATGGTTGCACCGGAGAAGCAAATTTTGGGCGCTGGTCCTCATGCGCGGGTTTCATACAGCACGATTACAACATATATTTTCGAGGGAGTACCGTGTTGCACGCGTGGATTTTGCGCGCGGCCCGGCTGAGACGACTTTCTATCGTTTTGCGTGTGTACTGATGGAGTGGCGAAACGTGCTGTGTTGCAAGGGCTTCCTTTTGCAGCCTGGTGCGCAGGCTGTGTGCAAGCGTGTCCATGTACACGGGACGCAGCTCTCGTGACTGGAATGACTGTGCCATGTACCGTGCTGAAGAGCGTGTCGCTTGTGCAACTGGCGGGAGTAAGGGGATGGACGGTGGCTAATCGGTGCTGTGGGTTAAGCCGGCTGTGACGCACATTGAAACTCAGCGGTCTGGCGCATGTGCTCGCGTGCGGTTGTGGGGTATTCTATGAACCGGCCGGGACAATCTTTCTCGTCGCTGGCAAGGCTAGTTTGGTGCCGTGAAGCGTCCGCCTGCATGCCGGGTAAGCGGAGTACAGAGTCCGCAACAGACTTCAGCCACGGCACCTGTAAAGTATGGACTTAGGGACACCTGGCTGCGGTTTGACCTGATGCTGTCATTATCCCGCTTGTGACGGAAGGCCATTTGCAGGCCTGATGCGGCAGCTTGGGAATGGACTTGCATGGCTTTGCCGTCATCAATGAAGTGGTGGGAGGGGTTTGCCTGCTTGCAGGAGCGAATGACTTCAGCCCATGAGGTAGTCGGGCAGCAGCTGCACACGTGCGACACGATTGTCATGCATGCTGTGGCCGCTGTTGCCCATGTATGACGGGTCGGTTAGGAGGCGGGCATGGTCAACACCTGCGTCGCTTCTACCCTGGGTGGCTCGCATCGGGCATTCTCGTCACCGGCGCGCCATTTCTTTTTTCGCCCTTTTGTCTGCATCTTTTACTTTCGGGTCGTACGTGTTCTGCTGTATGGAAGCAGGTCCAGGGTCTGCTGATGCCCCTTGCAAGATCCTGGGGCCAGGGAGGCGGATGATTGCCTGCAGCAGTGTAACAGTGCAATTTGTGGAGCCAACCGTTCCCAAACAAGCATGCACATTATCGGTACCTATTCGCAGCATGTGTAACCTGCTTGCTCCGCAACAAGCGGATGGGCGATCGGCATCCTTCCACCCCCGGTTTACCGCCACTGCTACGCATGCTGGTTGCTGCTCGGAGCCGCTGCGTGCTACCATGTGGTGTGCCACGCTTTCTCATACTGTAATCCACGTGGTCACAGGGTCGCGGCATCGTATCACGTAACTGGCAAAAAGCGCACAGCCTGCTTGACCACCTCAGTTTTGCTTCCCGGACCCATGGGGCCGTCAGCATATAGCGTTGTGGTCCGAGCAACCTGCCAAGATCCGTCTAGGCAGCCTTATGAACAGGGCCCCCCGATCCTCCAGGTTTCACGTGCGGGCCAAACGGTATCCCTGCATACGCGCACATGTGGCATGTGGGCCCACATACGTCTGCCAAGCGCGGACACCATGCACGGGGTACCGTACCCCCGCACGTACAGGACTAGGGAGGTAGGGACCAAGTTGTCCACCTTCCGGTCCCTGTTCAACATGAAGACAGGCACAGCATGTACGCTGTTACGCTAATTAAGGGGGCTGAGCGGCAGGTGTTCCAACTCAATCTGAGGGGGATGTGCGGCAGGTGGCAGGCGAATCTCAGGTGTTTTTCGGTTCAGGACAAACCAAGCTTCTTGCATGAAGACTGATGGCCCTTGAGCCTCCGGCTCGTACACGGGTCGTTGCACTTCGGTGGGTTTACAGAAACCCTCGCCGTGTAACACTGACTGACTGACTGATGTACATCCCGACCTGCACTGATAAGGTGCCGTAATCTGTTACAGCACAGCAGACCGCAGCAGCGTTACGGATTGTGAGCAGAGTACATGTGAGCAATTGCAGCACCTCCCTGACACATAATTCAGCCACCTATGCCGATACTCGCCAACCACCGCAACAAAAAGGGCACCCCAAAGCAAGGAGCACTATCGTACACGTCGCCCTTGTAGGACGTGCCACACCAGAAGGTGTCACTCCAGTCTAACAGCTGCACATCACAGTGCACCTTGCACACACCGGTGCGCGGGCCCCACCCGCACACATGACCAACAGCAGCCATACAAGCTACCGAGGAGACATCCTAACCAACCAAGACCCCCGCATTCCGCAACGGTGCAAAAGTCCACTTAGATCACGTCCGACGCCCGCAGCAGGCCGGTGAGCAGCTGCTCGTAGCGCGCGGGCTGACCGTACAGGGGGCAGTTCCTGGCGCAGTGCGTGACATACTTGGGGTCGAAGGGGCTGGTGCGATTGGGGCAGGAGCACAGCCGCGGTAGTGACACCTTGTCGCCCATCTGGGCCACCTGTAAGGATGGAGGTAGCAGCGTAGTAAAAAGGGCATTACAAGGTGCTTGTGGTGGTCCACACCAGCTAAGTCACAGCGCCGCAGGGTCGGTGTGCAGGTCGCACGCCAAGGCGCACGGGCAGCGCCCCTGACAAACCCTCCTTATACATCAACACTCTGAGCTTTGTCAAACGCCCTACGGGGCTGAAGAGTTGTACTGCACACCAGTGCACCACTGGCGGACTGTGAAAGCTAATCCAACACCCGCAGGGTTTGGGCTGCCACTGTACTAGCACGGCGTGACCCCGGACACGAGCGCCTGTTGCACTGCTCCGCTCCAGTTACAGGTATGCCCACGGCAACCACCCGCTGCGGCCTGCAGTGTACCCAACAGTACCCCTACCCACTGCCTACCCGCTGCGCAATGCGTGCCAGCCCCATAGTGTCGCTCACGGACACCGCCGTCGGCAGCGGGCGGCCCTTGAACAGCTTCGCATTGGGCGGGCTGTCACGGTTGGTGTTGCAGGGCTGCAGCACCCTGCAAGAGTGCACCGAAAGAGAGTGCGTGTAAGGAGGAAGCAAGATGTTGCAGAGGAACCGTGCACTGGCATCCCGCGGTAGCACGCATTAGGCGGTACACTACCAGCCATCACGGCTTCCTGCTAGCCCCAACCCCACCCCGCGAAAGCAGGACTAGCTAAGTCATGTGGGAGTTCAGTGGCCCGCAGGTTCTATCACACCTGGTGCGGTACTCCGCTGCTGGGCTGGGTGCCCCCAGGTCTAGTGCCGCCAGGTGCCCAGGCGTGGAGGGCACAGCGCCTGCACGGGCTGCCGCTGTCGCAGCTCCCTGCCCCGCAACTCGCAGCGAGGCCCACCCAGTCCCTGCTCCTCCCGCTCCTGCTGCCGCTGCTGCTGGGCAGTGCGACAGCAGCCTGTGGCGTGCAGCCACGCTGGGTGGTGGCGGCAGTGGTGGAGCGGGAGGCTGCTGCACCTGGGCTGGCGGGAAGGCCGCCTGTGACGAGTCCCCGCCTGGGAGCGGAGAGAGGGCGCGTGGTGGGTTTGCGGGAGCGCATGCAAGGAGCGTGCAGGGTTACCTCCTCGTCATTGAGTGGTTCTCGCATCTGCATGCCGGGATGCAATCGGGCAGTGACGAGTATGTAGGGCTAAAAGCCCCACAGACCAGAGTTCAGCATGTAATGAGGGATGTTGCTGCCTAGTCCTCGGCTGTACCGCTTTGCATCGCGTGTAAACAGCACCCTATTCATCATGCACGGTGAATGGTGCTGGCGGCTTACCAGCAGCGCCTTGCCGCGGCGTTGACTGGCGCTGCTCGTGCGACAGACCTGCGCGCCGCCCCCGCTCCCTTGATGGTGACACCACAAGCACCACCTTGACCTGCTGCGGCTCGGGGGTCGGCCGCTGCTCCTGCACGGCTGGCTGTGGTGACAGCGATGTGGGTGCCGCTGGCGCACCACTTGGTACCTCCTCCGTCGTGACAGCTTGCTCCTGCTCCTGCAGGCCAGAAAAACCGGCAACCAGCTGACACTGGCGTCAACGCATCTTGTCTTGCTGCCCAGAACTCTGTCCAGAGTGGGTGCAACAGCCCTTCATGGCGGCAGGTGCCGTAAATGGGGCACTACCCGGCCTCCATACTCCATCAACTAACTCGTATTTGGCATGTCCGCCAGGAGGTAGTACTTGCCTGGGCGGCTCCCTCCTTGGCTTGCCCGGGCTGCAGCCTGCCCTGTGCGACCCTGTCGCCGTACTCCCGACCCGCCCGGACACGGTCCCTTGCAGCTTGGACCTGAACGGGCCGGGGCCGGGGAAGGCCTGAACCACGACATTACAACCAATGTGCGTCATGGTAATGACATCAACCAGCTGCCCACTTGCGTTGGCATGCTTAGCATCTGACCTCGAGTACTACGCCGCACCCCGACATCAGCAACTTCCAGACGCCGAGCGTCATCGCCTCCTCCCTTGTCTCCAGCAGGTCACGGCTCAAAATCTACACTATCCAGTTGCATGCATGGAAAAGGTCGCTGGTAAGATAATCTACACGCCCCAACGCCCGCACAACGTTGTCATGCACCCCTAAGGAGCGACGTACCAGCTGCAGCTTGGCGTCCTGCTCAGCCCGGATCGCCTTGCTGGTCTGCGCCGCCCTACGCCTGACGAGCTGCTGGTACTCGTTGGGAGAACCGCCCGACCTCACGCCTGGGCTGCTGCCAGTCTCTGGCACAGGCTCGCCGACTCCATCAGCCACCGTCCCCTCGGCGGGGAAGAAGTGTCTCTGCGAATGTGGTGAGCAGTCGTTGTTGCCAAACAGCACCAACCCCCGGCGCGCTGAGAGACGTTGTATGGAGAGGTATGTGCACCTGTACAAGGGCCTTGACCAGCTCGGGTGGTCTGTGGTACTCGGCTTGCAGTTTGCCCCGCGCCTCTTGTTGCAGCGTTGGGCTGGTGCCTTGAGGCGGGGCAACCTGTGCACCAAGCAGTACCAGGTGCGTTGACCAGCTATTCCCTTGCTGTCCGACGCCCTGAGCATCAGCTCCCTAACACGGACTGAAATCTTACTTGAGCGGGTAAGCGCTGCAGCTTTGCTATCCGCTCAGCTTGCTGAGAGTACGCGGCCATGGTCGTGACTCTGCTGTTATGGATTCTGACAGGCGGACCGCGGTAGTCGCTTGAAAATATTGAAATACTTATGGACATAACCACCATGCAGTTGCGACGCGTGCAGGCTGGAATACATCTTGTGAAGCTGTCAATTGTTGTTCGTGCTGCATCGGGGGGCTCTGGAGCTACGCCACCGGCAGACGACACTGCGGTAAAGATGCAAATCCTGTGCTATCTAGTTAGACTTATATAACTATTGCACAAGCTACCAGCCCTTCGCATTGTCCGCTCGCCTTGGCCATCACAGAGGTGATTTCTCTGGCAGCGCACACAAGATCTGCAACCCGTATGAGCATCCCCAACATTTGAAGTTTTCGTAAGGCTGAGGGCCTGAATTCCTTGGTGACGGGTGCTGGGCGGGGCGCCGCGCATGGCACACCTGGCAGCAGGGTGGGCCCTGCTGCGGTCAGGACGCAGTGCCCTGACAGCATCATGCAGCAGGCTCTGTGACACAGTATCCAGACAAGCTGCGGACCTTCCAGCATGCAGTACAGCTTGGATGCTGCCCTTACGGGGTGGCCCTAATAGCCACGTGTGGCACAGAGCATACAGCGATGCCCTCGTCCCACACACGCAACGCGAAAATGCTCCAACGACAACAGCAGCTGAAGCGACAGCAGTAGCGGCAACCCAGCCTCCAGCCACGCCAGGGGGAAAGCTAAGGCTGCCCAGGTGGCTTCGGAACATCCTACCTGGTGAGTGGATCTGACGTGTCACGTGCGTCTGCTGCCTGCATCACCCCTCGGCACGCTTGGCCACTGCCCTCTGCCGCACTGGAAAGATTGTGCTCAAGTACACAGCCTGGGGCTCACACTGGTGCTTGGCACACAGCTAGCGTGTTTTTTGCGAGTATGAGGGACAACAGGAGTCAGTACAATGGTCAATTACACGCAGGTGGCAAGGAGCTGGCGGCATCTGGGGGGGAGGGACGGGAGGTGGAGCCGGAGCAGGGCAGCAAGGAGAAGAGTGCCAGCGGCCCGGCAGGAGGGGAGGAGGACGACATCAAGCACTTAGAGGAGCTGCGCAACCTCACCATGGAAGGTGGGCGGCCGGGCTTGCCCCTGCAGTGCTGTGCTTTTGGGAGGCAAGGGCCGTTCGTGCGGGGTGCAAGATGCATATTGGGTCGTACGGCATAAGGTGGTATGATGCAGTTCGCATGTGCACGGTGACACAGCGCTCTCATGTGAGCTAAGGGCGCCCACGCCTGGCCTTACATGGCTGGCTGTTCTCCTATGCATGCACCGTCGCGTGCTGTTTCGGCCGAGCGGCTGCGCCAGCCATAAAAGGCCGGGCGCTGCCCTCTGCTCCCGGTCACTGCAACAACTCGAAACGGGCAACCACCCATAATACTTCTGGAGTCGCTACTCGACCCCTAACTGGGCGGCTGCCGTGCGCGGGTGCAGCAACACACATGCGCGCAACCACGCAGTCACGGCGTTGTGTTTAGAAGGATTACAATGCGCGCAGCTGCCAGCATGTGCAGGCAACCGTGCCAGTGACTAGCCTTGGCTCACGTGAAAGCGCGCGACTGCACAAGGGTTAAACTCGGTACTGGAACAATTCCGACCCCTTAATCAAGCTGACAGAAGGGCTTGGCCAGTGATAATGGGCCTAGCACCTGGCAACGCCGCGCTGGCATTCAGACCAGTGTGTCACGCGGCCTCCGCACAGCACTATCATGCGCCCCATGCAACTGAAGCCATCCACACCACTTGCTTGCCCGGGCGCCACAGGCTACGTGGAGTACTGCAAGAAGGTGCGGGGAGGGTCGGACCCGCCGCGCCCCCGCCAGCCGCCCATGCCGCGCGACCACCACGACTACAAGCTGTGGAGGGACTTCCGCCGCATCACCTACCTGCGCCTGCTGCAGCACGAGCGCATCGGGAGGTGCGTCCGGGCGTGCACCAACGTGCTGCGTATTCACTATGACCATCACCTTATGTGGCAGCACCTTGGTCCTTCGTTCACATCCATGGTTTGAGCCGCAGTACGCTCCTATCCCTGCAGCTGGCATCGTGCGTAGGTCCGTGTCAGAAACATCATACAACTGGTTTACAATATGGGCCGACCGGTATGGGACAAACTACATTCCTGGCACCTTCTCGCACGTGCAGCCTGATAAGCAAGGAGGAGAACGACGCCATCCTGGCGCGCAAGGAGGAGGTGCTCAAGGACCAGGCGCTGCTGGAGGCCATCGCGGACCGCACCGGGGTCTACATCGACCACGAGGTGAGAGGCCACACCGCACGCCTCGCACCTGTAACTAGACCCGCAGAAGACAGGAACGCATCAACGGCTTGGTGGTGCAATGCCGCCTGGCAGCCTATTGACCATGGAGCAGCCAACCTGTTACTACAGGTACGGCTGTTAGAGCGGCAGTCCTGCTGCTGAGCGCGTCCGTACCGTTCCATGGCCGCCCACGCCTACCCGCTGCTAACCTGGTGCCCAACTGCACGCTCCCACACTGCCCTTAGGTCAAGGATTGCATCCGCCTGTTCCTGGACACCCGCAAGCGAGGGGAGCGCATGCACCGCTACGTCACAGAGTTTGGGCAGCCGCTGCCAAAGAACGACGACGACGAGCGGCGGGCTACCTCCTACATGGACCGCGTGGAGGCTGAGGAGAAGCTGCGTGACGCGCTGGCCAAACGGGACGTGGCCAACTGCCCGCTGCGCTACAAGATGGCTTGGGCCGGCCCTGCGGCGCTGTGCGAGCTGACGGGGCTGCGGTACTGGGAGTGCTGCGGCAAGGTGACGGGGTCCGTCAAGTCGGAGGCGGAGCTGCCTGTGCAGCTGCAGCACGACAGGTGGGTCGTCCGGGATGCGTCGCTTGTGCTGTGCAAGGGGAGTTGCAAGTCGGGTACAGGTGCGGAGCTGGCTAGGGTATGGGCGTGCTGGGACGTGTGCGACCTCGGCAGCAGGTGCAGGCAGGTGCTGACGTCGTAGCCTGTCCGTCAGCGCGACAAGGTGTGGTAGGAACCCTCCTCTGACTAGGCTTGCGTAGCTTTGCTTGCATGGCTGAATACCATGATTGCGGCCGTTGTAGCGTAATATGCAATGCCTCGTATGCATGTGCGCAGGCGTAAGAAGGAGGAGGACGAGCGACTGGACAGGGTTCATGTGCGCAGGACGCAGCAGGCCTTCCACGAGCGGGCGGCACGGCGTTTGCGCAAGGCGGCGCTGCAGGCGGGGAAGCCAAGATTCAGGGACTATTAGGGGGCTACGAGCTGCTAGGGCTGGCGTGTTGGGTTGGGTGCTGGTGGCCGTCCCGTGTTGTGTGGCGGTCCTGGGGGACACAGGATGGTCCGTGTCCGCGAGGGTTCGCGGGGGTCGTTCAGGCCCAGCAGGCCTAGGTAGGAGGCCCGAGCTGAAGCTTGCACGTGACTTTCAATCAGATTCTGTTTGTATGGTTTCTGCTGCCGAGGGCCGGAGGGCGGCTTGCATCCCGCAAGGCCGTACCTGGAGTTTGTGATGCCACGGTGCCCAGTTCGGCATTTGCTGCCTTCCTCCACCACGAGCCTTTCCATACGCATTGTTAGCCTCTTCACAACAGCATAGACCTGACGTGACGTTGACCTGCGAGTGAGCTTTTCTGATACGCGACCCTCACAACGACTTTCAGCACTTTTAGTTGATACACTCGCTCCAACGTGGGCTCCGACATTTGCGTGCAAAATCGTGGATACTGTTACAGTTCCTCGTGCCGGCCCTCTCTCCCCTGTGGTGCCTACGTTGCAATGGCTCTCTTCACGCATCTAGGGCCTGCCCCAGGGCTAGCGGACGGCTTGTAACATCTCCATCAGTTCATCTTCGTGGGTATCAAGGTAGTTAGGGGCGCGGCCGGTGGTAGGCACGGGCGAGTTGCGAGAATTGTGGCCAATTTGCGTCTTGCCCTAGCGAGCTTCGCTCAACCTACAGAATTGAGATTGAAGAGAGTATTCGCCTTCTGCGCAGGGCGTCTTCCAGTTGTCGCGCGGGCTGCAACCGCAGCTCCGCCGTCTGAGGCGCTGGCAACGCGGCCCCAGACCAGGTAGCTGTTGTGACTTGCTTGTTACTGCTCGAACATTTCCATGATATCACATACGGGAACGGAAATTCGTCAACCTCACCTGGGACACCCCTGTTCATTGGGGAGTTGGGGCCTCCACCTGCAGGTCAGGCACCGACACCCATGTAAACTTTGACCGTGTACACTGACAGTATCAATTCCTCTCATGCAGCGCCGAGTACGCGGTGATCCATACACCTACCGGACAGCAGCTGGTGGAGGAGGGCAAGTGGTTTGCACTGTGCAACCAGACGGCAGCGCAGATGACGCGCGAGACGGGCGGCAAGACGCTGCGATTTACGCCCAGCAGCGTCAAGACCGCGGACGGCGAGTTTGTGAGGGGGAAGCCCCTCCTGTCGGACTGGGTGGTCGAGGCAGAGCTGGTGGACGAGCGGGCGTTTGCGGTGCATGCTGCCACCTTGGAGGAGGGCAGGGCCTTGCTGGGCAAGGTGGTCGTGACCAAGATTGTGCACACGGAGCAGACGCGCAAGCTGCTCGAAGATGCGTTCCTGGCATAGGGTGCGCGTCGAGCACTTCGTGGTGGCGCCCGCTAGCACGGACAGCATGTCTGCGACGCATTGCTGCGACAACACGTGTGAGCAGCACCTGGTAGTTTTGTTCGTGGGCAGGGACACAGCGCGTGCAGGCGGCATAGTGTGGGAAGCGGTGTGCAGGGCGGGCAAAGGCTGCATGGGCTGTGGGACAGCAGCATGAGGGAACTTGAACCCAATGACTGCACACAGAGAGAGTGACCAAGGCTGCCATGCGCATTGCTGGCGTCTAATGAGTGGCTTTCCCCTACCCTTTATTGTACTATAGCTCTCTTTTTTCTTCTTAGAACGCATTCATCACTTTTATGTAACAGCCGTGGTTTCTTTCCTGTTGTCGCTTGCCACACAGATGGGATGGTGGGATTTTTCCATGCGCAAGGGCCTGCAAGGGGTGGCCAGGGAGCTCGTAGCAGGCCCAGGGCTTACGTCAGCAGCGAATTTACAACCTAACTGTGATCAAATAGGATAGGAGGCATCCGGGGACATTCTCCCCGGGAACCCAGTACCAGTAGTACACCAGTCCGTCCGTGCAGGAGGTCTCCTTGCAGGGTCGAACACGTGGCAGCTCGCGCGCAGGACGGCCTGGTTCAGCAAGCCTTCATAAATGGGTTCTTGACGTTAGATTAACGCTGCTTATCATAACTGCGAAGGGTCTTGGAGCGTCACCTCTAATCTGGGGCCTGGTGCAGCTGTGAACTGGACGGGGAAGGGCAGAGGGCTCCCTTGGTTCGGGCATCCTCAAGCATGCACCAAAGCAGGCAGCTTGTGTGTGGTTCAACTTGTACATATGTTTGTCTTGCTTGAAATTACGATGCACTGCGGCCTTTTGCAAGATGCGTGACTATTTCGAAGGTCAATTAGCAACACTATTGTTCTAACATCAATCCGTGGCCTTCAGGGCGTGCGGAACATGTCAGATTCAAAGAGTAGCCGTAATGCATATCCACCTAAGTCAACTCAGCAGGCAAGCGGAAAGCCGCGGCAAAGCGTTCAGGGATGGGGGGCTTCAGGAGCTCCACGTGCAAGCACGACCGGGCAGCCGAGAGCCAGCCAGAGCGGTAAATATATACCTGCGAACTGCGGCTACCGCCCTTTGCGTGTTCCGACAGTCACCTCGAGTCGGGCATGCCCCATGCCTTGACATGAGCAGGAGGGCCCGGCGCCCCGCGGGGGAGCTTTCGCAAGTCCACGCGGCACTCGAACCGGAGCCAAAGTGGCGTAGAGGCGGAGCGCTTGCAGGTGCAGGAGGGCCCGGGGGGTCAGAGGAAGGGAACAGCCAAAGCCCCTGGGCGGCCACACCGTCCCTTGAGCCACACTCAAGAGCTTTGCCCCGTCGTAGGGTTGGCGGGACGCTTTACGCTCCTAACAGCCCTTCAGCAAGCCCTAGCAATCATCTTTCCCTCCATCTGCCTCTAACGGGGCTTTCCTGCTGGGGCCCACGCCACTGACCCCACGAAATGGGACTGCTCACCAATGTGCACCTTCCACCGCTGCTCCTGCAGATCGTGCTCGATGGCGTCGATCGGACACCCAAACCGCTTCTGTCCATCAACCCCACAGTGCTCAAAGGGGCACCCGGGGACATCACCACGCCTAACAGTGAAACCAGCGAGTTCTTCATGGACCGTATGTCAGGCACTGCGTTCACGAAGGGCGGGTGGTACAGCAACGCGGACAGCGGGGCGCACACGCCCAAGAGCGAAGCCGAGTACGAGTACGATGGTGCGTAACAGCTTGGTGCACGGGACGTCTTGCAGCACTTGCGGGGCATCCTGCCATCAGGCGCTGGCATTGGCGATAAGCCGTACTTCCGTACGGCAGGCAGTGCAGTCGGGGTGCACTCCCGGGCCACTCCCGAGCAACTGCCACCTTCTGCGCGTGCTTTATTGCCTCCTGTCCAGAGAACAAGCGCAAGAGCTCTGCTCCTGATGAGGCCGCCGGGGGGCCGCCTCCCGGTGTCGAGGACGACACAGGGGCTGCCAGCGGCCCAGGCGGCGGGGTGGGGCATGTGTCTAAACCCAAGGAGGAGGAGCCGCCGGCGCCCCCGCAGCTGCTCACTGAGCGTGACCTGGAGCGCAGCGTGTACCTGACGCTGACGGAGACGGACACTATCTTCATCATGCAGGTGGCGGGTGAGTCCTGCGCGGGCAGGCCGCACACGTGCAAGTGGGCAGGAGCAGCACACGAACGGGGGGTCCCCTGGAGGCTGCGGGCGGGCTCGTGCTGCTGCATCCGCCACCAGGAGTAGCGAAGTTAACGGACGGTGCCTTCCTGATACTGCGCGGGATGCTGGTATGGCGTCTTACTCCTAGCTGGTCGCGGGGTGCGGGAACGGATCCAAAGGGGCCTGACGTGTGCGACGTGCGGCCGATGTTGCTGCTGTTGCCAGGCGTGACTGTGGCCCTGGACACGGACGAGGCCAAGGCGGTGGAGGAGGCCAACCGCCGCTACGCCACGCTGCTGCACACCAAGGGCGCCACCGACAAGTACGTGGAGGCGGAGGCGCAGACGTTGGGGGCGCTCAAGAAGAGTCGCGACGTGCAGAGCGCGGTGTCGGCCAGCCGGGCTGTGTTGGTGCAGGCCACGGCGTGGGACATCGCGGACACCTTCCGAGCCCTGGACGAGGTGGGGGCAGTCGAAGGTTGGGTGGTCGAATGGCTGGGACCCGGCGCCTGGCCAGCGTGGCAGCTGCAGGCCTCGATTCCACCGTAACCGCACGAATGCCCCTCCATCTTACAGGGCTTTGACACGTGTAATCTTACGGTACGTTGCTTACGGTGCAGGCTGCTGCGGATGCGGAGGACGAGCCGCGTGGCGGCGCCTCTGCTGCCGCCGCCCTGCCCGGCAACGTGAGCATCAGCCAGATGGCGGGAGGAGTGGCCAAGTACCAGGGGGGCGGGGGCGGCAAGGGCGCGCACGGCGACAACGCCAGCCGGGCCACGTCCGTGGGGGGCACCAGCCAGAGCTTCATGATGCGGCCGTCGGGGTACCCCGCGGCGGGGGGCGGCGGGCAGTCCATGTTCGGGGGCCCGGGAAGCTTCATGTCAGGTGAGGAGGATCGAGCGGCATGAGGAGGGCACCCGTTGGCGCGGGTGGGACAAGACGCATGCTGGCACCATTCCTGGCTAAGTGTATCAGGTGGTCGGGGCTGCTACTGGTCACTGGCCCTGGCCAGCGGCATGCACCTGTGTGTACCAGGTACCAGGTGTCTCACCCATCAAAGGAGGACTGCTTCACCTGTGGCTGTGTAAGTTGCTAAACTTGCAGCGCGCCCGTTGCTCTGATCCCCAGGCGTCGGCGGCCACATGTCGGGCATGTCGACCAACGCGCTGCTGCCCAGCGGCACGCCACTGGAGGGCGGCGCGCTGGCGCCCCCGGAGCCGCCCAACCCGCTGCTGGGCCTGGGCCCCGGGCTGCAGGAGGCGCTGCTGCTCATGGACTACGCCATCAACCAGAACAACTACCTGCCGCAGCTGCTGCTGTACAGGTGGGCAGCTGCTTGCATTTTTGGCCATTTGGAACGACAGCCGCACCCACTGACACTGCGTTGGAGTCACCAGGAGCACTGCACGCACCACGGACATGCCTCCGCTGCTGCGTGCACTACACGCATGTTTGATGCCCGCAACGCCGTGTTAGGTGCATGCTGAACGCGCGCGGCACCGTGATGCTGACCCGCTAGATAAAGCAGCGGCACCTCGCGCAACACACTGTACGAGCACCAACGGCCACTAAACCACCGCCACTTCCCACTCCCTCGTCCCCTCCCTCCCTCCACACCTGCGCAGGGACATCCAGCCGCTGCCCGGCATGCGCTCCTCCGCCATGTCCGCCATGCACCGCCAGATGTCGGGCCTGGACGACGGCGACAGCGACGCCATGAGCCACGCAGGCGGCCGCGACCGGCCCCTCTCCGCCGTGCCCTCGGACGGGGGCCGCAGCCACGGCGCGGAGAGCGTCGCCAGGTCGCTGCACGCGGGCGCGGGGGCGCGCGGCGGGGGGCACCAGGGCGGCGCGGGGGGCGTCACGAACCTCAGCAGGCAGCCGTCGGAGCGGAGCGTGGCGCTGACGCGGGCGCTGTCGATGCGGGAGAGTCATGCCGGGCAGGTGCCAGCGGACGCGAGGTCGGCACGGCACTCGCATGGGGGCGGCGGGGGCGGCATTGGGGGGTATGCGGCGAGTGTGGCGGAGAGCAACTGGCCGGAGGAGCTGCTGCAGGTGGGTGCTAGGCAGGGCCGGGTGGGTGCTAGGCAGGGCAGGGCGGGGGCGACAGTGTTGGGAGTCTGGTGCCAAAGTCCTCGGGTCAGACCTGGGGGCGGTGGCTGAGGCAGGTGCGGCTCTGTGCTGCACGGACGGCGGTGCTAACAGCATGGATTACGTGTGCGCGCTGCCAGGGGGCCATACGATCGCTCAAGCTGGAAGGCATAGGAAGGACGCGTTGGCAAGGGTTGATGCAAAGGTTATCTCCTGAGCTTCTAGCTTACACCACGCGGCTCTGCACAACCCCGCAGGAACTGGCGGACCTCGGGGACGACGCGCCCCGCATGGAGCACCTATGGGAGTGGTCCTGCGCCCTCACCGCCGGCAAGAATGTGTCATGCATGGCGTGGAACAAGGCCAACCCCGACTTGCTGGCCGTGGGCTACGGCAGCAACTCCTTCGCCTCCGCATCCAACGCCAGCGCATCCGCCACGTCAGGCACTGGCAACCTGGCTGCAACCGGGAACGGCAATGCCGGAGCGGCAGGGGCAGCAGCAGCCGCGGCCGGTGCAGCAGGGGCGGCCACGGCTAGCGGCGGTGCGGCAAGTGCTGCAGCGGCGGCGGGGGCGGGGGCTGCAACGGCAACCAGCACGGCGCGGGGGCTCGTGGCGTTTTGGAGCATCAAGAACTTGCAGCACCCGCTGTGGTGGTTTGAGGCCAAGGCGGCTGTCACTGCGCTGGACTTCTCCACCTACTCGCCCAACATGCTGGCGGTTGGACTGTACGACGGGACTGTTGCGATCTACGACATCAAGTCCAAGCAGGGGACGCCGTCGGTAGAGAGTGACGTGCACAGCGGCAAGCACTCGGACCCCGTGTGGAAGGTATGTACGGCAAGAGCAGGGGAGCACCCGGCACCTTCCACACGCACACATGTGCACCCAAGCCCCTCCACTCACAACGCGCGTTGCCCAGCACACAGCACCTGTACATAATCCACATCTTTCGCTGGGGCGGGGCACACGTACTGCCTGAGCTTGCAAGGAATCCCCTACCTTCCATGCGGCCTTTTCCGGGCCCTCCCGCCCCCAGGTCAAGTGGCTGGACCACGGTCCCGAGCGTGACGAGCCGCTGGTGTCCATCTCCACCGACGGCCGCGTCACGCAGTGGTCCATCGCCAAGGGCCTCGAGTTCTCCGACCTTATGAAGCTCAAGCGCATGGCGCGGAGAGCCAACCCCGCCGGCCCCGCCACCTCCGCGGCTGCCGCTGCGGCCGCCGCCGCCGCCGGCAAGGACGGCAAGGGCGGCACGTCCGCCGCGCGCGCCGCCACTCTGGTGCCTGAGCAGCAGGACGCCTTCATCTCGCGCCTGACCAGCGGCATGGCGTTCGACTTCTCCTCCCGCGACGAGCGCATCTACGTTGCGGCCACGGAGGACGGCTGGCTGCACAAGTGCAGCACCAGCTACAGCGAGCAGTACCTGGAGAGCTACCGGGGGCACCTGGGGCCGGTGTACGCGGTGCACTTCTCGCCCTTCAAGAAGGACATGTTTATCTCGGCGTCCGGGGACTGGACCATCCGCATGTGGCAAGAGGGGCGCGACACGCCGCTGCTCACCTTCCAGGTGGGGCCCTTGCTGAAGCGGTGTGACTCGCTCAGTGGAGTGGCGCAGCTGCCTCCAGGGCAGGCGGCATCTGGGTAGCAAAGCGGCCAGACAAGTCGTTTCATCTGTGCCTTACGTAACAAGCCGCCGTCTGCTGCTGCAGGCGTCCGCGACCGAGATCAACGACGTGCAGTGGTGCCCCACCAACAGCACGGTGTTTGGGAGCGTCACGTCCAACGGCCGGCTGGAGGTACGTGCCAGGGCACGGCAGGCGTTACATTCCTGGTAGCCAGCGCGATTATGTGGCATGGCTAAACGCCAAAGACACGTGTGCCAAGGCTGGTGTGCCTGACGCCCTGCCGGAGCACGCAGCAAGCCCTCGACCCACAGTGGCAGAGTGGATACCCTGAAAACCTGCCCATCGCGTGCCGTGCCCGGTATGTCAGCACGTGCACTCTGGAACCAATGCGCACCCTCTCCTGCCGGCACTGTGTCATGCCTTCACGACCGCCCCACCCACCCACCCGCCACCTCCGTACTACCCGGCGTACGCAGATCTGGGACTTCTCGCTGTCCACCGTCAAGCCTGTGATGCACCAGAAGCGGCAGCACAAGCTGTCCTGCCTGCTGTTCGCGCCGCACTACCCCGTGGTGGTGTGCGGCGGCGAGACGGCAGCGTCCGGGCGTACCGCCTGTTCAACGTGTCCCACGAGTACGACACCGCACCCGAGCAGTTGGAGCGATTGGACGAGTGCATCCGTGCCAACGTCATGAAGAGCCAGGGGCCGGCCTCGGGGGTGTGACACAGCGGTGTCGGGTGCGGTGTGGCGCCGGTCTTCTGCCAGCGCCGGCCGGTAGCCTGGTGGCAGCATATTAGTGCAGGATGGCGGGCGTGCGCGGGGCTGGCGGGAATGGGAGGGGGGGAGAGGCTGACGGTACTTTCTGGCGGATGTGGATGGCTCACTACGGTAGCGGGGACGAGGAGCTTTCCGCTTGGGGTTGAAGGTACAGGTGGGCTGATGCTACTGGCAAGGTAGGTTGGTTTGCGGACGAGCCAGGCCAAGGGGGAAGTGAGAGGTGCTGGAAGGTGCCTGGGGGCTGCACAGCCGTGGGCGTGAGGTTGCGGACGCATTCGCACCCAGGGAAGATGCGTTTAGCCAGCTGGCTACGCGCATGGCGTTACTCCCCGTCAAAATGGCAACTGCCCCAACTGGTGCTCATGGCATGCCACTGTTGGAGCTGTGCGTAAAGTTGTGCGTGGCGAAGGGACGTAATAGGTGTGAGCACGGGAGCTCCCTTGGCTTCAGGTGCTGGTGGCCCCAGCACGGCGCAGCACGTCTATCCTTGGCACAAGTGCAAGTGTCAGAGCGGCTCGCATATCTAGCAAACAGCATGAACACAGCAGACTTCATTCAAGGCGAGTCAGGGCCCAACTCCGCCAAAAGAACAAGAGACAAGCAACGAGAGCATGCGTTTTCGACACTTCGACACACCATAATGCATTCATTTCTATTATGTCCGCCACAAGCTGGAGCCATCGCGCGCTGCTTCCGGTGCTCCTTCGTGCTGTTTCCCTCATCCTCCGATGCAGCCGTACAGCGGGTTCGATGGGAGCTTTAAAACGCCTGCACTCCGCGAACAAGTTATAAACGCTCAACAAGACACTCAACAAGAGACATATTGCAGAAATACCAACACAATCCAATCTATACTTGAACCTTCGCTAACGTCTTGACGCGACAGAGACGAGAGGAGCATGGCGTCTTCCCTCAACCCCCTGGCACCAGTCTTTGTGCCCCAGTACCAGCGCTGGAACTACGATGCCTTCAACTACTCCTACGGTGACGAGATGAACGAGGTGCGTTCAGGGTTTCGCAGGTGACGTGGACAATTTCCTACAGCCCGTCTGCGTCTGCATTCCTTAACGAAACGAGGCTGTGTAGGCATGTGTTTCGTTCGGTTGGAAGGCGCTGTGTGAGCATACGGCGAAGCAATGCTGATGTGAAAGGCCACAGTCTTGTCGGATTTGACATGCACAAACCGTCGTCGGTGTGCACTTGCGCCTGCAGGAGGCAAACGTTTCCTCCGAGGAGCTTGAGGAGCTTGAGGCCTGCGAAGAATGGGTTCGTCTGCAGGCTGGTGAGTCCTGCGCACGTTGAACCGAAGGGTTTCTCTTCGCTGAGGGCTGGACCGCGAGTTTCAACTCGTCAACATGTCAAATTTGCTTCTTTGCATTACAGAACTTGAGGAGATGGAGCGGGACCACCTCGTCGCGCTGGCCCTCTCGTAAGTTGGGAGTCGGATCGACAAACTTAGGCCGTTGCCCATTTACTGTATTTCTGCACGTCTTCGCGCCCCAAACGCCTCCAACAGGGAGATGTCAGTAATATGAATATGCAGCATACAAAGATGCCCTGGCGTAGTCGGTGCCGTCGTGCTGACATGCTTTTCTACGCTGCACCCGCAGGGAGGCACCCCCGGAGCAGATTCTTGCGGTTGAGATGCGGGCTATGGCGATGGAGGGCGGCGACAAGGCTGTTCACCACCACTCGGGCAAGCAGCACCAGCACCGGAAGGGGAAGCACTGAGCAGGGGCCAACCTGGTGGCTCGACTCTAGCCCCCACCGCGGAAGGTGCCCGCCCTGGACACTGGTGTACTTGAAGCCTGGGACATGCTCCCTGTAGGACACTAAGCCTTTGTCATAGCTCATGTTACAGAATACTGGCACTGCAGTGCCCAGTGCTTGCATGGTAGGCCTCGTGGCATATCTTTCGTACGCTTGATGGCGAGGACTACGTGTACTGTACGTGAGGACTTTGTATATAGTACCTTGACGCGTTGAGCGGATGCTGCGAATGATTCTTTGCATGAAGGACCTTCAATGCTGTGCATGGACTCGTTTGTTGTGGTTGTCAGAGGTTAGACACGCTTGACACTTTGCAGACAATGCATAGGCAGGGTAGGAGTCCACTGGCTGGTGTTTGGAGGTTCCCTGGCCCAAACCAAAATATGCTCTTGTAGCCTTACGTAAGGCAAAGAGAGTTTGCTGCACGTGTTGCACAGACGCAATGCCAGCATGGCATCCTTTTTTGTGTACTATCGATGACTGCAGGGCTGTTAACGCCTACAACCTCAATTCATGCTAAACAGTTGAGTGGGCTGTCACGCCTTGCGCTGTCGTGTGACGCTGTTGGATGCTTTATGTTGGTGCTGGTTGTTATCTTGCTGGCCATGCCTGCCGTATACGTTGCTGTACGTGTGCAGCATGCCATTTTTGGTGTTGGGTAGCCAGGTCTTACACGCGCTGGTTATGGCGCGCCTTGATGGTTCTGGCACATGCGGTTGCAGCCAACAAAACTGAAAAAAGAACGGGCCATTGCGTTCCCTAGCAAGTGGATTTCTGTAATTACCCTGCTGCTGCCCTTCACAAGTTGTGCTGCCCTCTACAAGTTGCCCTTGCACCTGTCCAAAGCACTGGGTCGCACGTGCGGCCGCTTGCCGCTGCATGGTGCACCCATCTTTACGGTTTACCGACGAACGCCGGGCTGTTTTATTACGAATTCAGTCTCATTGTGTGGAAATGTGCATGGCTACAACTCAGGTCCTGCGATCCGTGCAGCTGCAGCCTGCAGGGGCCGCATAGGTTTACATGCACGAAGGTACTGTGACTGATGGAGAGACGGATTCACCTAACATGCCTCCCCAAATACGCTGAGTGGAAGTGGTTCCCGAGGTTCCCATCATGCAAGGCATCGAAGAAAACTTCAATGTTACTACTGGAATGCTGGTCAGATGCTCACTTATTCGCGCTTGAGACAGGATGACAGGGGACAACCGGCATAAGAGTTGTAACAGCTCCCCTGCGCAGGTGTGTGGCGTTCAACAGGCACCTGTGGCGTGGGTCCTTCCCGCAAGCATCAAGGCGCCATGCAGGCCACAGCTGCCGAAGGCCTCAACAAGCATGCGTCAGGTGGCCAACATGGCACTATGGCAGCCATACTGCAACAGTAACAAGGCCATCAAACCGGCAGCCCGTCTGACACGGCAATCACACTGCCCCCAACATCCCTCCCCAACATCATACTCCACTCATATCTACCGCCAAAGCTGCCACGACACGCTACCCACGAAACCAGCGCGTTCGGAGCTGCAACCCCACCCTCGACCTGCAATCCAGCGTCCCGCCCTGCGTCCCGCATCTCCCACCCTGTCCCTCAGCCCTTTTCCTCGCCCCCAGCCAATAGCCTCATCTCCCCGCGCGCCTCCCTAGCTCCCCCAGCTGTTGCACGAACTCTTCCCCGCTCAGCAGCTCCGTGGCGCCGTACAGCACGTGCCGCTGGGGCACGCTGCGGCCCGCCCACGCCAGCAGTGTCTCGCGCTCGTAGTAGTTCCCGCCGCCGATCATGAACACCATAACCTCCTTGAAGGGGCCCTTAGCGCGCTCCAGCCCCGCGCGCCCCGGAGGCAGCTTGGGATCAAACAGCGCGTAGCCCTCGAACTCGGGCGTGCCCGGCTTTGCCTCCGCAAGCGCCTCCACACTGGCCGCCAACGGGGCGATGCGGCTCGCTGCAGTTAAGGCAGGGGCGGGGTTAACACGGTGTGTGGAGGGGCAGGTTGGGTACGCGCAAAACGCGAGAAACCGTGTAAAGGCGTCAGGTTGGGTGACCGTTGCAGGATGCTTGAGTGGGCTTCCCAGCACCGGTCAATTAAAGGCCGGCCTGTAGGCACCGACCTAAGCACCGGTGTACGGTAAGGGTGAACCATCTCAACACGACGTTAGGGCTCGTGTGTGTGACGCCCAACCGTTCCCTCCACCCTGGACCTGACGTATGTTCCCCGCTTTCTCACTACAGACACCACCCCCCGTCTCCCGCCTGCCCTCCCCTTCTCACCCTGCAGCAGCGTCCGCACGCCCTTGGTGGCCTGCGCCAGGCCCTGCGCCGCCCAGTCCAGCAGGTTGCTCTGGCTGGCCACGGCCGCGCCGCCGCCCATCCCCTCGCCGCCGCCGCCCTTGCCGCCGCCCGGCCCCCCGCCTGTGAGGTTGTTGCGCTTGAGGGTGCGCACGTAATGCAGCGCGGCGGGGTCGCCGCCCCCGGCACGGATGACGCCCTCCAGCTCAGCGAACTCCGCATCGCTCGGCACCCCTGCAGGCGGCGATGCAAACAATTTTGCGGTACATATGCAGCTCATGCCAGGATCTATCCAGGCGCGCATCTTACGGCCCCTCAGCGTGTCTCTGCTTCCCACCCACCCTCCCGCCCTGCGGTGCGTGCGCACGTGCCAACCACCCACCGTCGTACGCCAGGATGTAGACGACCGCCAGCCGCAGCTTGTCCATGGGGGCGCCCTTGCCGCTGTTGAGCAGCCGCATCACTGCCGCCAGGTCCGCCTTCCCCGTCAGCAGCTCCTCCGCCACGCTGTGGTACTGGTCCAGCGCGCGCACCTTGATGGCGCCCAGCAGGCTGGTGGCCAGGTTGGTGTGCTTGTCCAGCGTCTGCGGGGCAGCAGACGAGATGCCACGTACCGGGGCAATGCTTGCACTGCACCGCAGCTTCCGGACGGGGGTGATGGCTTTGTCCGTCACGGTGCGCCAATTCTTGCGAGAGGCACACCAGCAAGGCGGTGTCATGATCCCCGTCCTAACGCATGGCCGGGACATCGGCGACCAGCCGTACCCTCCACTCACCGCCCAACCCCTCCCGTCTGCTCCCATCCCGTGCAACAGCACACACGGCCTCTTCACGCCAGCACCCTGCGTACGGGCCCTCGGAGGGCCGGCCTCCCCTTGCCCGCTTCGCACGGCACTCGCCGTACCTTCTTCTGCTCCTGCAGCTCGGGCAGCGAGGACACTGCCTGCATGAGGTGCTGCGTGTTGCGCCGCAGCAGCTCGTCCGGGTCGAAGGCGCCCTCCTGGCCCTGCTGCGCCGCCGTCTTCTTGTTTATCTCGTCCACAGCCGCGCGGTACCGCTGCAGCTGCGTCTCCACCTCCTCAGCCACCTGCAGGGAGAGGTGGATGCCGAGTGCGGAGCGGCCGCAGCACGCAGCCAGGCAGCAGATTGGTAGGAGGTATTGGAGGACGCGGCGTGGCCATGGCCAGCAGGGCTGTGCACAGGGCATGAAGGTGACCTTGTACGCAGCAGGCCGAACTAGCGCATGCCGTGCAGGAAGGTTTTGGCCACCGCAACGCCGCCTCAGGTGCTACCCTGGTTTTGACCCAAATGCTAACCCATTCTGTTGTAACGCGCCCGCCGTTATAATACCACACACCGGCGGTATCCTGTTCCGGTTCCATGCGCCCCTCGAGCGCTGAGCACCTACCTTGGGGAAGGCGTGCGCGCCGCAGGCCTCCCAGAAGAAGTCTTTGTCGTCCACGTCGTAGTGCTTCTTGCCTGAGTTGGATAGGAGGGGCCGACGAGCTCGACAATAAGAGATGAGCTACGGCATACTGTATGCTGCGGCCCCCGGCACAAATCTGTATACGATGTAGGCTGAAAGCTTTGCCATGCTGTCCTTTGGGGCAGAACCACGCTGTTCACCGCCGCTGTCCTCTTAAAGCCACCCCGTCCTGCGCGGCCCTCAGCCTCCTCGGCCATCCGCATGCACCGCCCCCGCCACCTGCACCCCAGCCCGTCCTACGCCATTCCACGCCGCCACCTCCCCGCTCCCATACCCCGCACTTGCCCTTCTTCCCTCGTTGAACTCTTCCTATCCACATCTTCCCACCCACACCTCCCCCCTCCTCCTCACCCGCCGCCTGCGCCCCTGCCCCCGGCCCCGCCGCCTCCGCCTGCAGCGCCACCCGGTTGAGCCGCAGCCCCAGCACGTCCTGCACCAGCGGCTTGTACGTCCACGCGTGCTGCGTCACGGCCGTGAGGTCAAAGTTGCGGTCAAACAGGCACAGCAGCGGCCGCGACAGCGACGCGGACAGCCCCAGCACGCCCTCGCTGAAGAGGTTGGTGCGCGACTTGAGCGCGTCTCGCAGCTTCGCGTCCAGTGCGGAGGCCAGGTGCTCCGCGGCGCCGCCCCGCGGGCAGCGGATGATGGGCACCACGCCTAGCGTCACGCACACGGAGAATAGGCCGTCCACGATGGTGGACACGGCGGCCTGGGGCGGGGAGGAGCAGCAGGACCATGTTTTGAAGTGGGGTGGTTAGGTGTGGAAGGAGGGTGTTGGTGTGTTATGCGGGCACCCGGTGCCGATGGGGCGTCAAGTGCTCGTGTCACGGCGACAGGAGGCTCTGCTGCCTCTTTCCCGTCCTTCCCCGAGGGTGGAACCCTGCCCGCACGGCCGGGTGTTGCCCCACCTAGCTGCGCTGTCCCACCCTTGACTCCCGCGCCGCTCCGCACATTCAGTAACGTTGCCTTCCGCCTGGCCCATGCCGGTAGCTTTCTGTCCTGGCATCGCTCATCCAGCCACGTCTGCGCAAGCCTGGCTATTCACTGCCTGCAGTGCCACCACCCGCCGCCACCCGACCGCTCGCTACCTTCCAGTCCCGCCCGCGAGAAGGCACAAAGCATGCAGCCCACTTATCCCCACGCCAGCGCTGCACGTCCCTGCAGCAATGCTGGCATCCGCCGCGTCCGGCTCATGACCTACCTCTATCTGGTAGTCCCGCGCCTGTGGGTCGTTTAGCTCCAGGTAGGAGTCGGGCAGGCCCAGGGAGAAGAGGCTGGGCTCCAGCGCAATGAACGACATATACTGGTCGTACAGCTTACTAATGCGCTGTAGCGCGCCCGCCTTAACCGCGCCGGCAGCCAACTGCTCCACTAGCTTGCTGTTCACCGAGGTCGTGAAGTTCAAATACATGGTGTCGTATAGGCCGGCTGCAGCGTCCGCCACGATGCGGTCTATGTTGGACTGAGTCGGCTGTACGAAGTAGACGGCTGGGACATCCGGGATGGGCTGCCGCTCGTTCTCAATCATGAGGTGCAGCGTGACGCCGTGCTTCCGGAGGTCGTTCAGGCGCAGCAGCGGTGCAATGATGTCTTTCGTGAAGCGGTCCAGGACCAAGACCTTGTAGGACTCCGAGGTGGCATCCTTTCCCGGAGGGCTGTTGAAGTTTAGGGCCCGGTGCACCACCTCTGCGGGTATAATGTAAGCCGGGTGTGCGGCAAAGGCAGGGGCGTGCTGCTGAGCACGCGGTGGGGGTGAAGGAACGAGGAGGTGCAGAGGCAAGGTGCACTGGAAAACACACGAGCAAGACACGTGTGCCGTTTGAGCAACCACCACATGAAAATGTTCCTAGGTTACATATAAGGAACCCACCAGATTGCTTTGCTCGCAAGTTGAGCGCGTTTGCCATGGTGCCTGCTCCCGATCACCAGCTTACAACAGCCCCAATAAGGTGAACAGCTTGCTATGCTTTCGAGATCACGTTGTTATGGAGGTTTGAAAGCTTGCACCGGTCAGGGTGCGTTCACGTTGCATAGTGAGGTGCGTTCTCCAGCGTGGTCAGCTTCCATCGCAGGTGGACGTCCAGTGAGCTGGGTAGTCTGATATGGAGCAATAATAAGTCCAGACATACAGCTTAGCTTACGAAAAGGCCGATTGTGCAACGGCAAGTGAATTCAGTTGTTGTGTCGTGCACTCTGGGTCGCTGTTCCACACAGCTTATGCAAAGCCCTCGCATAGCGCAGACATACTTGTACACTGCATATCAAAAAATATCGTATGCGTGTAGACGCTGCTCTGTTGGTATGGATTGAGCACCTCTCCCGCTTTGGAACGACGAATGAAGGCACTCTTCCTTGCAACAAAGCAGCCCTCCAGCGCAATTGAGAAATGGGCTGCAGCCTTGCAGTGAGTTGGACGAGGTCTTGGGCCTTGGATTTGGGCACGAGGCTTTGGAGGCGCAGCGTCACGCTCTCGGGTGCCGCTGCAGGGGCACCACCAGCAATGTCAAGCATGTTGTTGCGTGGTCCGGCCCAGGTAAGCGCGCGCCGTGGGCCAGAATGCGAATTATTGCGCCTCGGGACACGACCGACTCTGCGCCCATTCGCTTTCCGCAGAATGCCTCGCAACTCGTTACCACGGTAACACCTGCAATTTGGACTCCTTCTTGGTGACTGCGGGAGAATCGCTGGAGTCCCATGTGGCGCGGACCTTCAGCGGCAGCTCCACGGACTACCAGCAACAGAGCCTGGTGCTCGTCTCCCTCGAGTCAGCCGTTGACCCACGCCTGCTCCCCAAAGCTGGCGTGGTGCTGCTTATATGGCAGCCTCAGGTGCCTGCGGACCTGGTCCAGGCCTGCCAGCCTCTCCCAACCGCCCTCGCCATCCCAGACGCAGCCTCCCGCATCCGCGGCCTGCTCCTCGTTGACCCATCCCCGAGCCTCACGGTGTCCGTCACGCATAAAGCCCTAGAAGGCGCGGGCATGCAGGCCCTGTCCCGTAAGCCCGTCGTCCTCGCCCCCCGCAGCGGCCAGGCCCCACAGGCCACCCTGCAAGCCCTCCTCCAACTCTCCGACGGCCTGCCGCACATCCTGGCCCCACAGCCGGCCCTCCCGCCAGGGGCCAGCGTCCGCATCGCAGTGGCACGCGACGACGCATTCTGCCCGCCCTTCCACGAGAACCTGGCCCTGTTGCACCTGGCCGGCGCACAGCTGCTGCCCTTCTCCCCTCTGTACGACGCCACACTGCCGGTGGGCGCGGCCTGCTTGTACCTGTCCAGCGGGCCCCTGGAGGCGGAGCGCTGGCAGCAGCTGGCGGCCAATCGGCCGCTGCTGGCTGTGGTGCGCGCCTTCTGTGAAGCGGGCGGGCTGGTTCTGGCCGAGGGCGCGGGGCTGCCGTACCTGTCCCGCCACGTGCTGGTCAACGAGGACGACGGGGCCAGCCACCGCCTGTACGAGATGGGTGGGTATGCGGGCCTGTGCACGTGTGCATTCGTGTGAAAACTGGCAGCTACGTGCTGATCTTGGCGCAAGAGGCGCGATGTGCTTGTGCTTGCATGGCTGTGACAGAGCGGACAGAGGCGACAGTCACAGAAGGGCATACCGACTGCACTAGTATGTAAAGTCAGCGAGCCTAGATGACGCCGCCGCGCATTGTGTTGACCGCTGCTGTGCCCCTGAATCTCGCGCCATCCCACGTCCCTGTGTTCACCCCTGCAGCGGGCGTGCTGCCCTTCAAGGCCGAGCTGCAGCCGCAGCCGGCCGCAGCCCGCGTGCACGTCACCGTGACGCCCGGCAACCCGCTGCTGCCGGCCGGCGCACGCGCTCGCGGCTACATGAGTGGCATGGCGTCCATCCTGCTTCAGGAGGAGCGGCAGCTGCTGGGCCTGGGGGCTGGAGGCGGGGCGCCCAGCGGCAAGACGCCCTCCCCGCAGTTCACCACCACCTTCGAGGCCGACGTCGCCCGCCCCGAGGGGGACAAGCAGCAGGGCCAGCCCGTGGTCCTGCCGGAGGGCTACACGGTGAACAACGTGCTGGCCAGCAGCTGCCTGCTGTACCTGCCGTCGGAGCCGGGGCTGGTGGGCCACCTGGTGCGCCGAGTAGCGTGTGTTGACACGGGTGCTTTGGCGGCGGGCATGGCACAGCAGCTGGGGCTCACCATGGGCTCTGGGCTGGCCCTGGGGCTGGGTGTGCCCGCAAAGCTGCAGGCGGCGCTGGCCTCGGCGGCAGGCAGCAGGGCGGGGTCCAGGCGGCAGAGCATCCAGGACGTGTGCACGTGGGGCGCGGGGGCCCACGGCGGGAACGGGGTGCTGATGCAGCAGCCGCCGGGGTCGCCCCGGGGGGTGCAGCAGCAGGGCGGCGGCAGCAATGGCGTTGGGAGTTACTACGGGTATGGCGCGGTGCAGGGCGGCAGCCACAACGGCAGCACCTGCCTCCCGCCTGGGGCCACGGTGCGGCGGAGCCTAAACACAGGCGGCGCCGTGGCAGCGGACAGCGTCGTATCGCTTGGCGGCCAGCAGCCTGACGCCGCGCACCACCACGCACCCTCTCACCTTGCCATGCACCAACCTTACCCGTCCCAGCAGCAGCCCTACTCCTCGGGCCCGTCGCCGCCCGGCAGCTACCCTGGGTACGGACCGCCAGACGCCTCCGTCGCGCTGCGCAGCCGCCCGCCCAGCCGCAACAGCCTCCGCCCTTCGGCGGACTTTCCGCCGCCGCTTGCTCCCGCCCGATCTCCTTCTCCCGGCCCTGAGCCGCACGCTGCGTCCACAGCAATGCCTGCATCCCAGCTGCTCACCTTCCAGCCCCAGCCCCACACCAAGCCGCATGCGCCGAGCAACCTTTCCCGCTCCGGTAGCGCGTGCTCGATCTCCCCAGCGTCTGCCGCTTCGCAACCGGTATCCGCACCATCGCCTTCCACTACCCCGGCAGCAGCTTCCGCCGGCTTCCTCACAGCTGCCCTAGGCCCGCACCAGCCCCTAGCCATCCACACCGACCCCACCGGCCAGCCAGGGGATGACGACAGCCTGGGGCTCGAGACCACCGCATCCCTAGCCACCTGGGCTGCCCCCGGCTCGGGCATGAGCGCGGAAACCCTGGCGCACCTGCTGGAGCGGAGGGAGAGCCAGCGCCAGAGCAGCAGCAGCAGCAACCGCCGCAGCAGCGTCCTATCGTCGTCACACGGCCAGGGGCTCCTTGGCGGCTCTGGGTCGGGGTCTGTGGGTGCCCAGGACGATGTGCTGGGGCGCCCCAAGTCCTGTCTGCACCATGCGGCCAGCACAGGCTCCATGCCTTGGCCCGCAGCAGGACCAGAGCAGCAGCAGCAGCAAGGGGTCTCGGTGGACCACGGAGCGGGTGAGGCGCTCCAGACGGTGTTCGCGCCGCCGTTGGGGCCGCCGACTGTTGGTGCTGCGCTCGCGGGGCCGTGGGATGGCCCGCCGCAGGGGCTGGGGCTGTGCCCGGCGGCTGGGGTGCCGGCCGGGGCGTTCCCTTGGATCAACGGCGCACGCCACAGCCGCAGGTACAGCCATGATGCGCTGATGGGGCTGGTCGCAGGCAACGGCAACGCATCAGTTCCTGGCCAGCAGCAGCTGCAGCAGCAGCAGCTGCCTGACCAGCAGCACCTCGCGGCGAACGGCTACCACGCAGCACACCAGCACCCGTTCACGCCGCAGCGCCAGCACCCCTTCTACTCGCACGGCCACCACAACTCCGCAACCGGCATGGCGCAAGCGGCCGACTTTGCCAGGTCTGAGGCCGGCGCGGGCATGGCGTGGGGCTGGCCCGGCCCCAACGCTGCGGCCCTGCAGTACTCTGTGCCCACTTTCTCAGCCATGGCAGCAGCCGCTGCTGCTGCCGGCGCGGGCGGTGTAGTGTGCTGCTCCCCCGGCGCGTGCGAGGCGCTGGTCGCCATGGGCCTGGGCAACCGCCTTGGGGGCGTCAGCAACGACTGTGACTACCCGCCGGACGTGTGCACCAGCAGGCGGGTGGTGCTGGGCTGGGCGGCGCCGGAGGAGGGCCAGAGGCGCGGGATGGTGCGCGGGGGCATACGGGCTCTGGCGCCATCAGCCTCGGCGCAGGCAGTGGGGGCGGCGGCGGTCGCGGGGTTCCTGTCGGTTGTGGGCCGCCTCGGGGGCGGGAAGGCGTCGGCAGGGGGGGCTGCGGGGCGGCAGAGCGGCGACCGGGAACGCGGCGGGATGGGTGTGGGCGGTGGGCCGGGGGCAGAGGATGCGGGGACAGAGGGAGGGGGTGCGGGTGGGCGTGTGCTGCTGCTGGACGAGCTGGCACTGCGGCAGGAGCCTCCCTCGCTGCTGGTGCTGCCGGACGTTGCGGAGCTGAGCATGGGGGAGCGGGCGCAGCTGGAGCAGGTGGGTGGCGGCCTGCGGGTGTGTGGAGAGGGCAGCGGAAGGGCCTTTACACCCGGGAGAGTTCAGGGACCGTTAGCAGCCGGCTAAGGCAAGAGGGTAGATCTGCGTTGCGCTGTTTAGTGTACTCCTGCATTTATTTACGGTAAGTCTCTTCGTTGGCCGTCCGTTGGCTTTGTGTTGTACTCGTGCCCATCATGCTGTGTCGCCCGTTCCCCACGCTTAGGCGCTGGTGCAGTGCGGGCTGGTGACGCTGCACGGCGGCGGCACTCCCGGCGGCTCGTGCATGGTGCTGCACGCGGCGTGCCGCAGCCTGGTGGACGTCATGGACCTCATCCTGGAGCTGGGGGCGGCGGCGGGGGACACGGCGGCAGCGTGCATGCTGCTGGAGCGCCTGCAGGCGCGTATGCGGCGGGTGGCGGCGGCGGCGGCGCTGGCGGCGGTGCCAGCAGCGGGCGTGGCGGCGCCGCTCGGACCGCGCAAGCCCCCGCGGGTGCTGGTGCTGCGGGCGCTGCAGCCTATGATCGAGCCCGGCAGGTGGGGGCTGCAGTAACCTGCTTCAACCTGTGTGGCGCCGTACACGCCGTACTCGCTCACGGTGCACAATGTTGTATCGGTAGTACTGCAGCAGACGGCAGCACGATTTCGGCAGGCGGCCTTGAGCTGACTTGATGTTTTCCCCAGAGCCTGCCATTGTGCCTGTGCACAGCCACCCTTTCGGACACCATCCTGTACCACGCGCTACCATTCCCCCGTAGATCACACCGTTTCCTCCCTTCATCAATCGCCCGCCCGCCTCGCAGATGGGTCCCCGAGATGCTGTCCATGGTGGGCGCCGCCAGCGTGCGCTCCCTGCCCGGCGGCCCCGACGTCGCGCTCAGCTGGCAGGACCTGCGCGACCGCGCCGCCGCCCCAGACGTGCTCATCATCCTGACGCCCGCAGCCGCCGACGGCCCGGCCGCCCAAGCCCAGGCCCAAGCCGCCGCCAGCACCACCAGCCTTGCGAACAAGGGAGACAGCGGCCAGGCCGCTGGCCCCGTCTCGCTGGCGCAGGTGTACGAGCAGCTGGCGTCCATGGCTGCGCAGCCGGGGTGGTGGTGTGTGCCCGCGGTGCGGCGCAGCCAGGTGTACCTGGTGCACAGCCCGCTGGTGCTGCGGCCGGGGCCGCGGCTGGTGGACGGGTGCGAGCTGCTGGCGCGGCTGCTGCTGCCGGGGTACGCCAGCAGCCGGCGCGTGCCCCCCGGGGCGGTGATGCGGCTGTCGCTGGCGGCGGGGCAGCGCTGCAGGGCGTCGCTGCTGCCCAGCTACTTCGTGCCCATGGTGTTCAACTGAGGGGCACACTTCGCCGATGTGGTGTTGCGATGATGTTCGGGTCATGGCGTTGAGGTGGTGGGCGGCGGGGCACGGGAAGCGCGCATCGGGGAATGGAGCTTCAAGGAAGGAAGGGGTGGTGCTGGCCGTTGCGGTGGTCAGGGTGATTTCTTGCAAGTTGCGACCTGTGCCGCGCACGGTACGCTGCAGCATTGCGTTGTTTGCGCTATTCATGGTGTGGGAGTGCGGCCGAGGTGCCGGTGTGCTAGTGTATTGCAGCTGCTGTGTCGTGCGCCCGCATAGGGCTGTGCTTATTGGGTCCCGCTGGCAGCTGCGTCGTTTGCGGCTCCGGTGTGGGCACGTGCACTGAAAGACTACTATGGCCATCAGGCTATGCTCATGCGTTCGTCCTGGCGCCCAGGCAAATGGAACATGCTGTCTGCCCACTGCACTGCCGTGTTCGCGACTGTATGTCAGTGTGCTGGTGGATTTTGCTGGCAGTCAGGTCCAACACCTGCTCCTGCAGTGCAGCATGCTTCCGGGACTACCGGCATTTGTTGATGTTGCCTTGTTTACATGCACTTCTCCTGCATCCCCGGTCTTCGTGCAAAGAGCCCCACTGCTCCATGTCATCACATGCAAGGTGTGCAAGAAGTATGTCCCGTATGTGCGAAGTGAGTACTTGTCACAAGTTGGGTTTACGTGTGCAATGAATTGCGGTTGTCTGTTAGTGCTGTGTGCTTGCTTATGCTACAGGTTTATTCAGGTTAGTTCAGTTCAGTTCGTGGGGCATAAGAGGGCCCGGCGGGGCCCCGGCCCCTGGGGCCCGATGCCTGCAGGTGTTGTGTGCTGAAGTGCGTGGACAGGGATCAGTCTAAGCGGACAACGTGTGAAGGCAGCATGTGGTACGCTGAGCGGTGACATGTTCGCAGGGCGGGCATTGGTGCCACACTGTAAATACCGTGTTGACTCCAAGTTGCTGTACCAAGGCTTCCTGTGGCCATCATGGGATGCTCAGCAAGTAGGAATTGCTAGCAGGGTAAGCGTGACCACCGCACTGGCTTTCAACTTGCTACCAAGGCAATCAACACTGTGCCTCCCTTGCACTAGCCGGGGTACCGTCCTTCTTAGGCCAATAGACAGGAACATAGGATGCATGGGGGCGAAACAGGCAGGCAGCTTGAGGGCATAGTTCCAGAGCTCAGCAGGGCCACATCTTCAGTACACCTAACTGTGCTAACAGCGGGCAAGTGGATCATGTGGTTTAAGGCTTGCGTTGCACTTTGCGTGGGCTGGGACTAGGGAGGCCAACACATGATCTTGACACGTTAGGGGTGACACCAACTGCACATGCACCTCGGTGTGCATGGACCGTTGGGCGTTGGGGAGGTTTTGCTTTATTTGTCAGCTACGCGCGCAATGTGCGCAGTAAGACCACCTCAGCCTGCAAGGCTGCTTTATAGGGTGCAGCTTTGCCACACAGTGTGCAATTAGCGACGACCTCTGCCATACGGAGATAGCGTGGCAACCATGCTGTCGTCGTTGAAACCCCTTACAGGGACATTCGCGCATGCCATAGGCGCGTTTAGCAAAAGATCCTTTGCATCTTATGTTCCAATAGTCATCGAGCAGACCAACCGGGGAGAAAGGGCTTACGACCTGTACTCGAGGTTGCTGAAAGAGCGCATCATCATGATCCACGGGCCTATCACGGACGACACCTCGTCATCCGTTGTGGCTCAGCTCTTGTTCCTCGAAAGCCAGGCGCCAGACAAGCCGGTGGGGTCTGGCTTCACCAACATCGGAGGTTGGGGGGTAGACTTCCGACACCGATCGCTGCTGCCCCGGCGCGCAGATTCAAATGTACATCAACAGTCCGGGAGGAGTGGTCACGGCTGGGCTGGTGGGTTTGTTGGGGCGGGAGCGCGTGGCGTGTCGAGACGAACGTGACAGCCTCTCTGGCCAGTCCCATTCCCTCTTGGACCCATGCGCTCAGGCCCTTGATGTGCTGCCACATGCACAGCCTGGTTTGCTGCCCAAAACATACGGCACGCGCCCTTAACCTGTTACTCCCTGTCCTTCGCACGTCTGACCGCAGGCCATTTACGACACTATGCAGGTCAGTGCTATGGAAAGTCTGGTATAGTTTGACGCGGTGCAGGAAGAGACAACGCATCACGCACAGAAATCCGAGGACTAGGCATGGGGTACGCGTGTTGCGGCACGCCGTTTGCGAGTAACACGAGCAGAAGCCCGCACAGGAGACATCTACCGCTGGAGAGCCAGCACCGCATGCTGTATGGGGATCTGCTCTGCTGCCCGCGCCAAATCAAGCCACACTGCCGCAATCCTACAACCTGACATCAGCCGCTTAGGGCATCATCGATTCTGCACCTCTACGATGATCCCTGCACTCCTCCGGTCCCTACACAACCCAATCTCCTCACTACCTACCCGCCTTTCACGTACTCCCCGTCCTCTCCGTACTCATCCTCACTATCCGCCACCGCTTCCCCATGCTGCAGTACATCCGCTGCCCCATCAGCACCATGTGTGTGGGCCAGGCCGCCTCCATGGCCTCCCTGCTGCTGTGCGCGGGGACAAGGGTCAGCGCAAGGCGCTGCCGCATGCGCGCATCATGCTGCACCAGCCGCTCGGGGCGGCCGAGGTGCGTGTGCGGGGGGCCGGGAGGGAGATGGGCCCACTCGGGGGCGATTGGGCTCCGTAGTGCAGGAGTGGCGGTCGGTGTGGAAGCGTTAGTTAGATGCCCGCTAGGTAACCCCCCCAATATTATATTATAAAAACACAGTCGTGACGTGGTAGTGCGGAACTTGGTCTTGACGGAGGTGTTGGCATGTCCAGCGGCGTCTCCCGAAGGCAGGCAAACAGAATGCGTGCCGCAGCTTTGGCGAACGTACCTGAGTGAACTCACCTTACGGTATTCCATATAAATAAAGCTGGGGCATGCCAGCCCTGCTGACTCCCTGCCGCGAAATGCTCCTGAGTCGTGCGTAGCGCCCCTCCCGCAACAAGGCAACGACACAAGACAGAATGCAGCTCACCTGAAGAGTACCAGGGCGAAGGGAGGCACGAGGGCAGGAAAGAGGGAGGGAGAAACGGTGAGAAAACGGCGGTAATTAGGCGAGAGGAAACAGGGCAAAAGCAAATGCAAAATGCCTAGACCTAATCCTAAGCGGCAGAGAAGAACAGCAGGAGCACGAGGACTGGAAGGGAAACAGCAGAGCAGTACGACCGCGACCCGAATGTGACGGATGGGGTTATGCAGGGCATGGCGGCCTGGCCTATAAGGCTCCCCGGCACCATGCACCCCGCTGAATGTCCCTGCAAGCAGAAAAGAAAGGGAGAGGTGGGACCTGCGGTTTGCCACATGTACGGTGGTGCTTCTTTTGTACCCGGGCCTGGCGGTAGGATGGGGTGGGAGAGAGTGGGGCAAGGACAGGGAGAGGTGACAGGAATGTGCAGCAGCGGTTGCAGCGCGGCAGAGACTTGCATCGCACTCGGCTCTACTTTGCCTCTAGGCCGACACCCGTCCCTCTGTGCCTTGCGCATCTCGCGTTCCGCGCCCCGTCCGAACCCGCCGCGTGCACCACGTTCCGACACTCCCAACGCTCCGACACGGCCTCACACTTTGCTGCCCTGAGCCACCCTGGTGGTCCCGGCCCACAGGGCTCTCCATGTCCTCATTCCTCCTCTCTGCCCTGCGCTGCCTTGTCCCCGCGCCCCGCCTGGTGTTCGCCTGCCTTAGGCTCTGCCCATACCGACATAACCCTGCCCTTCACCCCCCTGCTGTACCCGTCCCACAGGGCCAGGCCACGGACATCATGATCCGCGCGCAGGAGATCATGCGCATGAAGGAGACGCTGACGGGGCTGTACATCAAGCACACGGGCTGCTCGCGGGAGGTGGCAGGTGGGTGCCATGAGCAGTGCAGGGACCTTAGCCTACTGCTTTGTACTATGGTGCAGGCTTTGTACCATGGTTTTGTCCAGACTGGGAACTACGTGTCGATTGTAGGGGAGCACAGCACTGTTGATGGGTGGCTAGCGCTCCTGCACATTTCTTGCAGCGACTGCATGGGGCTCAAGCTGTCAGGTGACACCACGCGGCCTGTCCAGGTTGCACGCGCCTTTCCACCAGCAAGCGCATCGGCATTGTCGGATTTGCCGTCACCATGACACCGAAGTTAGCAGGCCGCAATAACACCGTCTAGTTGATGCATGGAGCGCCTTTGCCTGTTCTGTCGGCCAGCGATGCCTTGGCCCTTGCCCTGGCTGGGGACCTTGCACCTCTCGCACCACAGCGTGGCCCCATCAAGACGGCATACGGCCTTGCGGTTGGTTAAACCAGGCCACCGTGCTTGTCCCTTGACTCCGGCTCACCCTTGACCGTGTGCGCACCCCCGCTCCGTTTCCATACCCTACAGAGAAGACCCTGGACCGCGACTCCTTCATGTCCGCCGGCGAGGCCAGGGACTGGGGCCTCATCGACGACATCCTGCAGCAGCGGCCCGCCACAGAGGTGCACAGCTGAGGCGGGGACAGGAGCTTCCACGTGCTCGTAGGGAGGAAAAGGGTAGACGGTTGGGGGGACGGGGAGAGGGCTAAATGCCCCCGTCGAGATGCACAGCTGAGGCGGCAGGGCAGCAGGGGGAAAGAGCTGGGCAGGGATGCGGGAAAGAGCTGGGCAGAGCTGGGCCGGGACTGTGCTTGCTTGCACGCGGCGCGAAGAGGGCGGGTGAAGTGGTTTGGGGTGGCCCTGGCCGCCGTTGGACGATGTTAAGGGGCGAGAAGGGAGCAGGTTGGCGTTCGAGGAGGAAATGGAGCATGAAGGGGCAGCTTAGCAGGGAGGACTTTCAGCGCCAGGGAGTGGCCGCGTACGGGCCCCCGTGCGCGCAGCACGCGTGTACCGCAGCGGGATAGGTGGGGTAGTGTCTGGAGGTGCTGAGTAGACCGGGAGCGGAGAGGCGGCACGTTTCCTACCGGTGTTCCGGTAATGTCAATCCTTGGCCTTTTGTCCCAATGCAACCAGATGCAACCCATTTGGCGCGCCCCAGGCTCGGCGGGACAGGACACGACCCCCTCGTCTGCAATTTTGACCCCAGGACTTCAGACGGTCTGAGCCGGTTACAGACAATCCGTCTTTTGTGCAGAATAGACACGGGACTTCAGACGGGATGGTACAGACGGCACCGTGTGGAGACAGGCGACTGCAGACGGCTTGCCTACAGACGAAGGGTCCCCATCTAAAGACGGCAGGGTAGACGGTGCCTGTGGTTCTGCCTGTAACGCCGTTGCTTCCCTTGTTCTGGCTCAGATTTAACACATGTGTCCATGTTACGCTGCGTGTTCTTAGTAACAGACGTCCACCACCTCGTGCCTTCGTTTAGTGTTACATGGTTGACCACCGTCCACGCACGCCACGTGCGGCACGCACAAGTCCGCCACCGACAAGTCCGTCCTCGGCTGTCAGTCGCACACACACGCAAGGCGCGGCCCCGTGATATGGCATATGTACCAGTGTAATACCAAAGCCGTATGGTATGCACCAACGAGATAGCACGTGGTGTTCCGTTCCCGAGGACGGATACGCACAAACCACGCACGCACGGCACACGGCAGCAGCACACGACAAGGACCTCAAACGTGCAAGGTCAAACCATGACTCCCGCTGTCCTTAGCACGTACGACAGATTAGTACTACGTACATTGACCGACATGTCCCGCCGTCCACCCATTCCGTAAGTTGCAACGTTCGTTTCCGTCCCTCCTTGCAGTACTACTCCTGCCCTACGTACGGCATGCTCAGCCAACCGACCGCAGTACGTATGCTTCAGTCCCGCCCCACATCCGTGCGCGGTACTAGTAGTATGCATCGTTAGAATGCAATGCCAGACGACCGACTGAACCCACGCTGTGCCGTGCTTAGCCAAGTCCGCTCCCTACGTAGCAACGACCAATATTCAACACGAGTCTTGCGAACAGAATGCGTTGAACCCAGTCAGCCCCACTATATCATCTCCAACCGCGCGGAGCTGCAGTCACCCTTCGGTGCAACAAAGAGCAAGTGCTCTGGGAATGCGCCCACCATGTCGTTCAGCACGAACACTCCACCTGCGAGGGCGCTCCGGTTGCTGCTACCCACAGGGTCCTCCATAACTGCCGGCCGCTTCCTCCCGATCTGCTTCCCCGCCAAACCAGACGGTGCCAGCTCATTTGCTGCCGTCATGCGTACGATAAAGGCCCTCTCAATTATGCTCTCCAGCGGGATGCAGGAGTAGGAGCTCAGCTCATTGTCACGCCTACGTGCAGGAAGCACACGGGAGACTGTCATGGCGGCAAGGCGCGAGTTTGGAAGACGCGTAAGGTGCTATGCAGGTACGTAGGTACGACGCGGTATGAGATGGACAAGCAACATGCTGCTGACGCACAGTACGCAAATGAAAGGCCGTCACCAACCCTACAGCCCGCCCGCGAGGCCTACCTGTGGAAGCGCAGGATCCTCTGGCGCAAGGTTGTGCACCACCACTGGGGCTCGCTATTCTCGTTGCTGGTGCGCCCCCGCTGTTGCCGACGCATACCAGCGAGCTCCTCCTCCGCCGTCTCGTAGTCGCACGCAAACCAGCAAACAAACGCACCGTGCAGCGTCTGTCCACCTTGCCGCACGGTGAAAAGCAGCAAGCAGCGTCCGTATGCAATGCCGTCGACAATGGCAGCCTGCGTGCCCAAATGGCTTATTGTACTTGCTCTGTCCCTGCACGCGAATAGAGACGTTGTGCGAGCCCCCGTCTGACCGCCGGGTGCCTTTGAATAGGCACCGACCTGATGCCCCACCACGAATGATGTTGGACGTTTCATCGACGGTGAGTACAGGGTGGCGATGCGGTTTATGGTCACCTGCAATCCCGCCAGCACAAATGGTAAGATCAATAATCGGCTAGCCAAGCGCAACTGCGCAGCAGCAACTGCTTAGCTCACCTTGGCTTTTCCACAGCACCCCACGTGTCATGCACTAACGACGCCAAGCGGTCAGGGAAAAAGGTCGCAGCCGTTGCGTCGGCTTTGGGCACGTGACCTGCACGTGGTGAGGCAGGAAGTCACTCAGCGTGACAATTTCTGTTGGTGTCCATACCGTACCTGCGCAGTGGTGTAGCAGGATGCGCAGATTGGCAAGCATGCCTGTCTCCCTGCATGCTTCTAAGTAGCCCTAGCCCCGGTAGCCATGCTCAGTACGGCGTGCCAGGTCACAGCGGGGAGTTGGTTCAGCACAGCAAGCAACATGCACACGTCGCCGTGACGCACAGAGCAAGTCTTGCACAGCAAGCAGACAGCCTCTGCTCACCTGGCAATCATGTCCTCCAGCATGACCAGGCTACCGTTGGTATGGCGTGGCATGTCACAAAGCTGGACGTGGCGGGCGTAGTCTGCACGAAAGGGGCAACAGTAATCAGTGCAGTTTATTGTACCTAAGCACAACCAGTCCCCCTACCTGTCCTGCCTTACCAGCAACAAGGCCGCCCACCCCGTTGCTCAGGCCAAAGCTTTGTGGGCCAAAGAGTACCAAGGAGATCAAGCGGTTCTGTTCAGGTGCCCACACGCAGGAGTTGTTGCTGCAGCTGGTTCTTTGGGGCAACATAGCAAGTACCGTCAGCGGGGCCTAAAGCAACAGGAACAGTTGAGATAACAAACGAACCCACCTGACAAGTTTTCAACCAGGTAAGCTTCCTGGTTTTCCAGGTAAGATGGCTTGAGTTGGCCCTGCCGCTGCTGCAGCTGCTTGTGTCGCTCATGGAGGTAACTGACACAACCAGTGGTGCATATAAAGAAAGGATTTGGTGGGGCAAGGCTGAGCCGCTCTTACAGTCGATGGGCCAGCTGCGCCGCTTGAGGTTGAACAAGCCCCGACTTCAAGTTGTCGACCAACCAGAGCTATCCAGCGCCAGCCTATTTGAGTTTTAACCATGCTGGCCTTGTGGCGCGTCCTTGCAGGTGCCACAGAGGCAATGCCCTGTGCATTTTGAGTTGTATGCCGTCGTAAAGGTCAGGACACAGTCCTGAAAAGCATTGACGGAATTTAGCATCTTGTCCGTGCAAGATAGAGATGCTAGCAGTTTAGAAATGAGGTGCTGCTGCAGTCGTCTGTGGCCAATCCGTTTAAACCCAGGCAGTCTGAACCGTTCGGAACCGTTGGCAAATCATTCACCCAAGTCCATAAAGTATCCATCTCTTGGGTTACAGCTAGCGCTTTACGCAGGATGCGCAGGATCTGGCAGGATGGGCGAGTGTGGCGTGGTACTGCCTTCACGCCCTGCATCCAACCCAGGACCCCGTCCAGGCCCCGCTCACAGCGTTTCCGATTGCCTATGGCACTAGCCTACAATGCTGCGCTGTGTTCTACAGCAAGGATGTGCATGTGGCTGCGCTACCCACACTTAGCAGCGTGGGGGTGTTGCTACGTACCGCAGTACTCCCAGGGCATTCTGTCGCAGGGAGAGCCCTGCACCTCGTCCAGGCCCCGCTCACAGCCTTTCCGATTACCTATGGCACTAGCCTACAATGTTGCGCTGTGTTCTACAGCAAGGACGTGCATGTGGCTGCGCTACCCACACTTAGCAGCGTGGGGGTGTTGCTACGTACCGCAGTACTCCCAGGGCATTCTGTCGCAGGGAGAGCCCTGCACCTCGTCCAGGCCCCGCTCACAGCGTTCCCGGTTGCCTATGACACAAACCTACAATGCTGCGCCGTGTTCTACAGCAAGGACGTGCATGTGGCTGCGCTACCCACACTTAGCAGCGTGGGGGTGTTGCTACGTACCGCAGTACTCCCAGGGCATTCTGTCCCAGGGAGAGCCCTGCACCTCGTCCAGGCCCCGCTCACAGCGTTCCCGGTTGCCTATGGCACTAACCTACAATGCTGCGCCGTGTTCTACAGCAAGGACGTGCATGTGGCTGCGCTACCCACACTTAGCAGCGTGGGGTGTTGCTACGTACCGCAGTACTCCCAGGGCATTCTGTCCCAGGGAGAGCCCTGCACCTCGTCCAGGCCCCGCTCACAGCGTTTCCGATTGCCTATGGCACTAGCCTACAATGTTGCGCTGTGTTCTACAGCAAGGACGTGCATGTGGCTGCGCTACCCACACTTAGCAGCGTGGGGTGTTGCTACGTACCGCAGTACTCCCAGGGCATTCTGTCGCGGGAGAGCCCTGCACCTCGTCCAGGCCCTCACAGCGTTTCCGGTTGCCTATGGCACTAACCTACAATGCTGCGCCGTGTTCTACAGCAAGGACGTGCATGTGGCTGCGCTACCCACACTTAGCAGCGTGGGGGTGTTGCTACGTACCGCAGTACTCCCAGGGCATTCTGATGCAGGGAGAGCCCTGCACCTCGTCCAGGCCCCGCTCACAGCGTTCCCGGTTGCCTATGGTACTAACCTACAATGTTGCGCTGTGTTCTACAGCAAGGACTCGCATGTGGCTGCGCTACCCACACTCAGCAGCGTGGGGTGTGGCTTAGTATACACCGCACCACTACCCCGCCCACTTGCCGTGCTCTGCCGCCGCTCGGGGATTCAGGGGCATTCAGTCCGATGGAGAGCCCTGCACCCTGACCAGGCCCCATGTGCAGCGCTTCCGATTGTTTTTGGTGATAACCTACGATGTGGAGCAGTGTTCTACAGCAGGTACGTGCATGCGGCTGCGTTACCCACACTCAGCAGTGTGGAGGTGTGGCTAGTTCGCATGCACACGACTGCCTTGTTTTATTGCCATGCCCATGCCACGCTCGCTTCGCCACCTCGCCTCATCACCCCAGGAAAGTCGTTCCAGTCCAAGGCGGAGCTCTGCAACTCGCCGCAGTGAGCCCTTGCATACCGCGCTTAAGAACCTCCAGGTTTGCCACTCTAACAGGCGTTCGGCACAACATGTGCCCCATCGACATGCATGACCGCGAACAGGGCCAACCAACCGTTCACATGCCGAGCGACATGCGGCACCCCACACAGTCCCAGGCGCCGTGCCACTCCAAGCACACACCACGTGGGCTGTGAACCCTTGCACACAATGCTTGATAGGCACCTGATGCGCCACAAAGACAAGCCGTTATGCGCCTGACATCTTCCCCATCGATGTGAAAGCGAACAGACAGGGCCACCCAACAGCTTGGTGCTCAACCCACACAATCCACGCCCAATCCCCCGCTCCGTGCTGCTCTGAAACGCCAAGCAGATTGTGAACCGTCGCATACAATGCTTGATAGGCATCTAACGTGCCACTCTAACAGGCTGTTCCGCGCCGTACATGTGTCCCCACGGGATGAAAAATACGGCCGGCGGCGCTGAAGTGCATTCCACAAACCTCACGCTGGGTCTCCAACGCCGTGCTGCTCCCTGCAACGCATGACGAAGGCAATAACCCATTGCACTCAGTCCTTGAAGGTTACCGGATGCGCCATTCTGGAAGACCGTCCTGCGCACGATATGTGTCCCCATTGACATGCAGTGAAGAGGGTCACCATTCAGGTCCTGCACCCCAACGGGCCACGTAACTCCCTGCATCATTGTTGCATGGGCAATCAGTGATCGGGTATCCCAAAGCCGATCAGATGCTATAAGAATATCCGCAAAGCGAGAGGACTTGGCTCGTTTGGCCCAAGCCGCCCTTCCCCCAGCTGCTAATACACATGTCCCGACAATCTCGCAGTACCCGTACCCACAGCCTGCCGCTCACCTGCCGTACGGCAGAGTACGGCACTTCCGTAGTCTGCCAGTGCCCCTGGCATCCGACACACCATTTCCTTAGTCCACACTAGACTGACAAGGTGCCGCAGACCAGCTGCCGGGAAAGGCAGGCTGCCCTCCTCCCGTCCGGCTGCTCCCGCAGCATGCAATATCGTGCGCGCCGCGCCTCCTCCCGGGCCTGTGCGGTCATCAGCAAGGCACCAAGGCACTCAGAGGCGAGCAGCATGTATACTTGCACGACCACAGGACCCGCCGCCTACCGTACGTCATGCCTTGGGCTACAGACTAACCCACACCCCTACCATGCCTCCCTTGGCACCATTGATCGCCTCAGCAATGCATGCGACTTCGTGAAAACGCCAGTCCGTGACCCAAAAGCTTGACTACATCACAGCTTATGTGATGTTCCACAAATGTTCGCAAAGCGAGAGGTTTGGCCCGTTTGTCTGAAGTCGCCCTCCCCGCCCCCAGCCAGCTGCTGATACACATGTCCGTCACGATGGCGGCCCCCGTGCACCCACAGCCTGCCGCTCACCTGCCGTACGGCACAGTACGGCACTACGTTAGCCTGCAAGTGCCCCTGGCGCTCCACACAAGCGAGCAGAGTCACCCAGCCGTGACGGTCACACAGCCATGCCCAGTCCCCTGCGCCTGTAGTACATGAGAAAGTGCCCTGCACCTGTGTCCGCAACCCACCTGCAGTGCAGCGCCACCGCCGCCACGGCTCGCAGTGCAGCAGGCGCCATGGCGGCGGGGCAGCTGCCGTATACGCACGCCGCCAGCAGCAGGGACGCCGCCGGGCAGCCCGTACCACTGCCACCAGCGCTGTTGCTGCTCCCCGACAGACCGCCGCTATTTGCCCCAGGATCGTTGCTTTCTGCCGCGGTGTGCTGGGGCGGTGCGCGTTGCTGCTGCTGGATGTCCGCCGCTGGAGCTGGGGGCTTTTCCAGGCTGTGTAGCAGCAGCAGCCCCAGGCCCGGCTGCGTCACGACGTGGCCCTGGATGCCGTCCAAGAGATCCTGTGGCAGCGGCAAATAGCAATCGCTGGTGAATGACATAGGACCTGGTGTGCACAGGGGCCGTGGGGGCGATGGAATCTGCGTCGCAATTGCAGGCAGGCAGGGCAAGGCAACTGAAGCTGCTGCCCCTCCCCGCCACACGCCGTACACTGCAGGCTTACATGTGCAGGTGCCAAGCAGCTCCCTGCGACATACTGCACGAGCACTCAATCCTTGCATACAAAGCACACAAAGGCGCCCAATGCGCCCCTCGCATAGGCCCGCGTGCGTGTGTAGTATTGCTTCCATCACATGAAAGTGAACAGGGTTACCCATCCCACATCAGGTTCCCTGCAACGTGCTTCCATCTGCAACATTTCACGCTGGCAAGTCCTTCATTGTGCTTACAGCAATTAAGTTCATACACCTCAATCCTAAGCACTTATGGGTCGATTGTGTGCACCAAATTATGGGTGTCCTGACCCAGTCACCCACTCCCAGTGGCTGGCGCCCTTGCCCGCCCGCACACCCACAGGCTGCAGTGCATGCCATGGCGTCCCGGTGACCCGGCCCACCGGAGCATGCTCGTCCTATCGTACGTCGTACAGACTCTTCAACTCCAAAGACGTCGCACGTCGGTGCAGCTTAATGACCTGGAAGGCGGTCACAACCATAACTCCCGCGGCCGCTCTGGCTGCAATCACTCGCTTCAAGATACCACTCCCTCCCTGTTTTGAAAAGAGTTTTCCCAAAGCTCAAGCAGGTAAGTTCCTTGCCGGTAAGAGTCTGAACTTGACTCCATCGCATGACTTGCCATGATACGTACTACAACGAATGCAGATTGGCATGTGATTCTGAGAGAGTTGGTTCAGCATGTTGCAGCCTAACACAGTGTTTAGTGTGTCAGCGACACCTTTCGCCGAGACGCAAGCGACGGCTACCCTTAGATCCTCCTCTGAAGTTGATAGTAAAACCAATGACAAGCAAACGCAAAAAGTGAACGAAATGCGATGTCTAGATGCAAAGCACGGCTCTGGGTCCGGCTCCTGCCGGCTGCCTTAGTTGCTTGACACGCACGCAGTGGTCTGTTCTGCCGTAGGCCTTGACTGCGTGGGGCAGGTGGACCTGCTGTGGGCGGACGCACGGACTGTCCATCCACACATGCATGTGTAGCTGCCCCATGTTACAGCTACCGGCGGCAGATGTCTCTGTCACGGCCTCCCTGCGTGCACGCGTAGGGCGGGGCGTAGGGCGGGGCACGACTGACACGTGTGCGTGCGTGTCGGTACGTGAAGCATCGCCCAGCCACCGCACCCAACACTAAGCAACGCAAACACTTGCCAAACATGGCAGTAATCAACGTGATGTGGAGCATTCGCTGTGTTGTGTGGAGTCCGTCTATTTGGGGCAGTTATAGACGGTCTACGACTATGCCCGTCTGCAGACTCGGGCTGTCGTCTATACTCAGCCCCTAAAAAATGCAGACGCTAGTGCCCTCATTAAGGGGGTGAGAGGTGTGGCGGGTGCAGACAGGAGTCAGCCGTGGCTGCCGCAAGCTGAGCAGAGCGTTGAAAGCCAAGCCACAGGGGATGCCTATGCAAAACCGCGGAATTTCAGGTACCGTGCAGGAGGGGAAGGGTCCTCCTGCCCTGGCGGAAACGCTGTGAAGGGAGGCGGACCACGAGGGGAACTGCACTCCAGGGCACTTGCCTGCTCTCGGTCGTTGTGTTCGTCGAGGCTCACACGCATACGGTCTTTGATTGAAACATGTTAGGGTACGGTGAGGTCTACAACACCTGTCGTGCGCCAAGCGACCACCCGGGGTATTGATGGAAGGTGTGCAGCAGCAGCGTTGACGGTACCGGAGGGCGACGGACGCAGCGTTCGCCCAGCCCTGCGCGGCCTTGCATCCGTGTCAATAGCTGAGAGCCTGCAGCTCATGTTGTGCACTTTGCGCATGCCGTCATGCACCCATACATGCATACAGGAGTAGGCACGTGGGCGGTGATGCAGTAAATGGCAACCTCGCTCATGTTCCACGTGGCAACGCGTGTGATGTCAGGTAGAATCGAGTTCCCTTGCACAGGTTCATGTCGGGTCCACCGATGCCTGTGCGAAGTAGGACGCTCAGCGCTATATTTATGGCATGCATTATACTAACGCACATCAGACACAGTACTCGCGGTTTGAATGTACCCGTGATAGCGACCCACTCATTGCCTGGGTCACCACGTCATGCAGAGAAAGTGAAAAAAGTTGCGAAGTGGCCGCCACAGCTTCCAACCTGAGACGAGTACATGTTTATCTGACAAATTGCTTTCTAGACGCTTGAACTCTGTCTGCTCTGCTTCCCTGACGACCTGAGGCTTGTGACGCCAAACAGTGGCATTGCCCAGCGTGCAAAGGCCTTCGATAAAAACAACCATATTGAGGTGCTGCACTCGTGACTTTGCTGCTTTGGCGCCCGCGGGTTTTTTTTCAGCGTGTGGTGCGCGGTTTGGACTTCTTGTGAACACAAGCTAGACGTTGCAGCACTGGCGCTGAGACAGCTTAATGGTTTGGGCTGTTCGACAAAGTGTGCCCAATAGTCCGGGCCAGGCGATAAGCAGCTGGAGGTCAGCCAACGCCTACACCGCGCACCCTGTACTCGCGCTCCGCTGTTCGCGGAGCTCCCGACATGCACACCACTGTCATGGTAAGCACGTGCAAAACGTTGCATCGTCGCTTTTTGTGCGTCGTGTCGACGACTGGTGCCTGTCGATAGCGACACTCTCCTTCGCTACGCCCTTGGCGGAGATGCGACTCCTTACGACAACCGCATACAAAAGATGCATGCACGTATGAACTGATTAGGTGCCGCAGTCCTCGAGTAGTAGCACCCGCGCACGCGTGCCCTGCACGACCTGTCATCCTCTGCCCTCCTCATCGCTGCAGGCCACTCTCGGCTCACGCCCGCGGACGCGGTGGCGACGGTGGCCAGTCCTCCGACGAGCGTAGGCGCGGCGTCCACCGCGGGCGTTGCGGGCGTGTCAGGCGTTGCGGGCGTTTCGGTGGAGCTGCCGTCAGCGGACTTGGCCAGCATGTGCACGCTGCAGCTGGGCATGATGTACCAGCTGCTGTCCCGAACGGGTGAGCGCTGCCTCACCTGCCCCACGGTTGCCATGGCCACGGTGCCGCTGTGCAACCCTGTTTCCTCTCCTGAGGCCTGTCCTGTCTCAGCTCAGGATACACATGGCAGTGCCTCGGCGCCCCACTTGGCCCGTGCCGCCCCTCGCCCTGCACCTCGGCCCAGACCCCTCGCATAACCAGTAGCCCCCACAGTACTACAAGCACCCGTGACTCAGCTCACTCCCTCACTTCCAGCCCATGACTGGCAACGCTCCGCGTGAAACGCCTTTCCGGACCCCGGCCTCCCCGCCTCCCCACCCCTCCAGGCTCCTCCTTCAGCTCCCTGCGCAGCACGGTGTACGCCCGCAGCTTCCTGGACGTGGGCCCGGGGGAGGTCAAGCTGGCGCGGGTGGCCACCTTCCCCGTGCCGCAGGGTGGGTGTTGTGGGGCGGTGCGGCGCGGCGGGGCTTGACTGCACGGGTGCATTGTTGCCACGGCCCATTCACTGCACTGCCCGTGGGCAAAACCCCACCAGGGCTCGCGTGGCTGTGGGACTCAATCCCAGCACGCGGTCTGGCATGCCTGCCATGTGCCCTGGACTTGTCTTGCTCTCACCCTGACTACCGGTAGCTTGTTTGACCGACAACTCGTTCCTTGCGATGCTACCGACGCGCCTCTCAGGTGCCTCCGAGGACATCCACCAGGGCTCGGGCTTGGGGGCTGCAGGGGCGCTGCAGGGCACGCTGCTGCTGCAGGCCGACAAGGCCTGGACCACAGGGGCTGGGGCAGGCGGCCAGCAGGGGAGCTCCCTAGGGGCGCCAGTAGGGTCGCCCGCGGGTCCCTCCGGGGCCCTTATGATCGAGGACTGCCTGGCGGGGCGGGAGGTGGTGGCGCTGCCTAATACACAGCAGCCCACGCTTGTGTTCCCGCTCATGGACTGCTCCGTGTTGGTGGGGCTGCTGGTGGTGGAGGTTGGGGGCGCGGCGGCGGGGGCAGCAGCAGGGGCGGGGGGGGCGGAGGGCAGCTACGATGGAGCAGGAGGAGGAGGAGGGGGTTTGGGCAGCGGTCTGCTGCCGTCGTTGTGCTCCGGGGACAGCGTGGGCAGCAACGGCAGCATGGAACTGCGTCAGGGGCAGGGCTGGGTGCTGACAGGTGCGTGCGTGGGGACGAAGACTGTGGAGGCCGGGGGGAGGGGGCCTTTGAGCATGCGAGCATGGAGTGGGCAGACACTGCGCACGGGGTAGTGGGCAGACACTGCGCACGGGGTAGTGGGCAGACACTGCGAGCTTGGAGTGGGCAGACACTGCGCACGGGGTTTGCTGGCGGGGTGGCGGGCTGAGGCGAAGGCAACTTCCTCGCTGCGCGCCTGGGAAGAGCTAGTGTTTGTTCCATTGGTTCCGCACAAGCACAACGCGGCTCCTTGTGTGGCGGTTACAGGGCAATCTGCATGTGGTTGCCGCCTTGTCCGTCTGGGTTTATGTTCCCTATCCTCCGGCTGAGTTCATGCTCCCTAGCCGAGGAGCTCTGCTGCAGACGGGCGAGCGGTGCACCAGAAAGCCCCCACACTGTTGGTCGCAATCTCACGGCACGCTCACTGCATACGCACGTGCACGCAGACGAGGAGCTCCGCTGCGTGCGGCTGGCGGTGCCGCTGCTTAGCAAGGCGTGCGGCATGGACGCGCGCGCCTCGCTGGCGCTGGCGCAGAGCAGCCTGGCGGCGGCGGCGGCGCGGGGGCTGGTGCGCGAGGCGCAGCGGCCGCTGTCTGTGCTCAACACCTTCGGGGCCATGCTGACCCCGCGGCTGGCGGACGGCGAGCCGGACAAGGACATGGCCAAGGGCATCGTGGTGCAGGTGCGGCCCTGCGAGACAATTGGAACTTGGGAAAGCTTCGATCGTCCTGAATGGGGGCCGGGCGGGTGCAAATGGAAACGGTGTCAATTGGCAGTGTTATAGGGCAAGGCGGTGTGCAGCCGGTGCACAGTGTGCCAGCAGGGAGCTACTCACCAGAAGAACGACTGTGCTGAGCGGCATTTTCCCCACGCACTTGCTTTTCCGCAGGGCAAGCGGCTGCAGGACCTGCTGTGGCAGCTGGACGACGCGCTGCACGGCCCGCCGCCCATGTCCGTGTCGGGCACCCCTCACCCCATGGCCGGCGCCGCCGCCGCAGCAACAACGGCGGACTGCAGCGCCTCTCCACAACCGTCTTCCTCCGGCAGCCAGTACGGCAACTCGTTCATGCCGCCCTTCCGCGCCCTCAGCGACCCCAGCCCCGCAGTGCAGGAGCTGCTGCAGCTGCCCCAGCGCCCCGCAGCTGCCCTGCCCGCACCCTCAACCCCATCCACCTCCACACCTCCCTCCTCCACCTCCGCACCCGCGCCGCATGACCACGATTCCGCTGACCCACACCATACGCACAGCACCGCTAGTAGCCCCTCGAGCAACCCAGAACCCCGCCCGGTGATGCCGGGCGTGGTCACCATGGGCCTGGACAGGGCGGCAGCCGCTGCTGCAGCTGAGAACGAAACCCTCGCCAGCACGCTGTCTCCCGGCGGTCCTGCCTTCACTCTCCGACAGTTCCGCCCACATGCGGGGCAGTCACCAACAGCAGGAGCAGCGCCCCCAGCCAGCACAGGCGGCAGCTACCCTCCGCACGGGGGCGTGCTGGGCGTGGGTCTGACGGAGCCGCCGGTGGCCTACCCACCGCCAGGGCGGGCGGGCGGCGGTGGGCAGCATGGCGCCGCCATGGCCACCATTGACGTGGACGTGCTTGACGGAGAGGTGGAGCACGCAAGGGTGCTGGCGGAGAGGCGGAGGGCCAGCGGGGCGGCGGCAGACGGCGGCAGCAGCGCCGCCGCCGCCGGCCCGGCGGGCGCGCTGCGGAGTCCGGCAGCGGGCAGCAGCGTGGGGTCCAGCGGCCTGGGGTCACCGGGGTCGATGCCCACCAACGTGGTTTCGACGCTGATGGGCATCTTGACGGCGGCGATGAAGATGGCGGCGGTCAGCGGCATTGCCTTCATCGTCAACGCCCCGCTGGCGACGGTGCTGCCCCGCCGGGCCGCCAGGGCTCCGCAGCCCACCTCATCATCGTCCTCCATCCGCAAACACCAACAGGGCACGAACGTGTCATCGGGGTCTACAGGCACGGCAGCCGCAGAGTCGGAGGCGCTGCCGCAGCTTATCCCACGGCCCGCACGGCCGCTGCTGGTGGGCGTTCGCGCGGCGCTGGTGCAGCGCGTGGTGGGCTACATGCTGGACATTGCGCTGCAGTGCACGCCGCGCGGGGGGCAGGTGTGTGTTAGCGCGCGGCAGGACGGCACTGGTGTGCAGCTGGTGCTGCTACACACGGGCCGCATGGACCTGCAGCGGCTGCACGTGCGGTCCAGGGGGCTGTCGGCGCCGGCGGCGCCGCCACCGCACGCAGCGGCTGCTGCCATGGCACCAGCAGGCGTGAATGCAGGTGCTGGCGCAGGCATGGGCACGGGCGCTATCGCGCGGCCGCAGCGCGCAGCGGCGCACGCGCCCAGCGGGGGCGTGCAGGGGAGGTACCCCAACACGGGCAGCGTGCCGGGGCCGGGCGTGCTATGCGTAGAGATGGCGCAGGAGCTGGCGCAGCAGGCGGGGGGCCACCTGACGGTGTCGTACCCGTGCCAGATGGTGAACGCGCGGAGCGGCTCGCTGGACCTGGGGACGAGCGTGGAGATATGGCTGCCGGGGCCCGGGGCGGGGCCGGCTGCTGTTGGGGCGGGGGCGAGCTGAGGCGCTGTGGGTTAGGGGTCGTGGGCGCTGTGGGGCGGGTTGTGCCGGGCGGGCGGATGCTGGAGTTTGGGGTAGGGTGCCTAATCTGGCCGGCGGGGAGGAGGGAACAACGATCGTCAGATGTCGGTGACAAGGGAAGACAGCGTTGCGACGTGGAGTCCGTGCATGGCGTGGGTTTGGGAAGATGTGGAAGGGCCTGGGGCCATGGGTGGTGGTATCGAAGGGCAAACCTCGAAATCCGCCTGGGCGGCGGTTGGTACGATACTTGGCGTGGCAGTTATTGGGATTTGACGTCCTGGTGGCCGCGGGACTGGTGCAGCACCTTGCATGCAGGGAACGCCCCTTGGGGCTAGTTGAGGACAAGCATGACGATTACCCATAGCAGGAGGCCAAGTCCTTTTGTACGAGAGCAGAAGCGGCGGCTTCATGGTTTCATGCACGAAGTGCAGAGCGTCTTTAATTCGGGAGCTTACCCACCGCACCTTCTTATGGTACATCCTTGTACGGCAACGTGCAAGGGCACGAGTCTAATCTGCTGGCTGCTGCTGCAGACAGCTCTGCTGACAACAAGCAGAAGACACATGGTTTTACGTTGACGGGGGAAGCGGCAATTTGGCGGCCAGTGGCTGGGCTGGGCTGAAGCTTAAGCAGTTTGCATGTTCCACCGTTGTCCACGGTATCCGGTATACCTGGTGGCCCTGTCGTGTTGTCTGCTGCCGTGATGTGGGTCTGTGGACGCGTTGATGCCTTGTCCACAGCCCCAGGTCAGCCCAGTAGGCTATATGAAAGTGCACACCTATACCAATGTGAAACTTGATGCACCGACCTGGCGTGGTGCATACGCGTGCGTGTGCTGCGTTGCGGCAACAGTGATGTAGCTTAGAGTCCTGCCCTCAACGGGGCCCAGCGTGACAGTAGCAAGCAGAGCGAGCGGGCCTCCGCTCGGCGGGCCTGCGTGGCTTGTACCGTATTGCAGTAACAATTGGACGAGTGATTGCTGTTGTGCAGTGTATGTTGCATGGTCGTAGCAGCACTACGGCACTACCCGTGTATGTCTCGTGCTTTTACGACTTGTGACAGATCGAGTCTGCATTGGCACGGCGTTGTACAGTAAAAGTTGTTGGAGCGCTCGTCCCCCAAAGGACCAAGACTGCAGGGTTGTTGTGCCATGTACCAACACGTTGTAACCCCTATGTTGCTGTTACAGTCAGGTTCCCGTACCTCCTCTCGTCTTCCTCCTGCTCCCTGCTACCGCCTGTGCTTCCAAAGCCTCCACGAAGTCCACGTCGCACCGTTCTCTAGGGCGAAAAGTAGCCAACAAACCTGACTTGTTGTATGCCTCCACGACCCCCACATGCATCAGCTCGCCTCAATTCACGTGAACACACGCGTCAATATAAGGTACACACACTCCTACAAACACATGCAAACGCCACCGTGGCGCCATAAATGCAACCCGCAGGACACCACCAGCTGAACCTCCCAGTCCATGCCCTTGGCGTGTCACCTGTTCCGTGGCATGCACCATTTCGCACCCCTGCCCCCATGTTGCACCCTGCCCACGTGCCTAGCACGGTGCGCTCAGGTGAAGCTCTTACGCATAGCCTTCTTCTTAGGCTCCTCCTTCTTAGGCTCCATGAGCCCATCCTCGGGCTCTCTCCCTTCCTTGCGAGCCTGAATGATCTTCTGAAGGGCCTCGTAGCGAGGGTTGGTGGCGCCTGCAGGCACAGCCACAAGGCAAGGGCGCAACGTGCAACGTGTGGTCAGGCACGGTAGCCAAGGAGCCAGGCAAAAATCGCCCAGTTGACGCGGTGCTATACCCGATTAGGATGAATATTTTTCTACACATTGAAATACCTACCGGCGTCCATGGACGCCAGCTGCTTCTGGCCACCGTAAGCCAGGGCCTGGGCCGGGGCAACCGCCGCGCCGAGGAGCGATAGTCCGGACAGTAGCGCTGACCTACGGCTAACTTTATCAGCAGCTGTAGACGCAATAGTGCCCTGGCGGGCTACGCATGGTCGCGGCGAAGCTGCCGAAGCCTGCGCGCGAACCACAAGCATTCTGGTCCACCCTCAGATATAGTTGCCTTGAATATGACAAGGTTACAATTCCTTAAGCGTTTGCTTCAACAAAGCCTCTATGGTGAGTGCAGTGAGTGCGAGTACGCTCAGACCGCAGAGACTTTCAGGTACTGTAACGGCGACTGAACTTTGAAACGACCAACGGTTTGAAGGAAGCTCCATGCCAACGCGAAGGAGTAGATACATGCGACGAAACGATTGGGAGTAATGCATTCCAGGCGTACATCATCCCCCACGCTAGGCAAGACTGGGGTGACACGTCAATGGAAAGCATGGGCACGAGCGCCTGAGTCAGTGCGACACATGTCCTGCTAGCCTGAACCGACTGCCTGTAGCCTCGCTCTTCTTCCACGGCCCCAACGAGGACATCTAATTAGGCTATCACCATTCCCTTAAACTTGTTCGCACGGGCCAGAATTGGCGTCGCATCATGAGCAGATATACAGAATCCCTGGGTGCTGAACCAACAGAGGGCCTCACTCGAGGACACGCACCAACATGCAATTGGTCAACTTAAGCGAAAGCCGGCCACCAACATGCAACTATCCGTCGCAGACCTGGCAACCGAGCACGAGCATGCACTTGGCCCCAACGGCTGCAGCCGCCGAGGCCGAATAACACCACCTCGCTAAGCGAACCCTTAACACCAGCCAGACTCCAACTCCGTATTCAAGTGACCTCCGTATCCAAGTGTGTGGCCACAACTCATCCCAAACGGGATCACAAAGCCAAAGGCCGCTATCACTTTACAACCATGGATCACGAAGCATACCGTACCCACTACGCATGGCTGCCTGACCGCGTGCGATGAAGCCCACAGCTGAAAGGGGCACTTTAAAAACATGTAAGGGTGTTGACAACTCAAGGACGCCTCGGCTGCCCTAATGGCCCGATACGTCCAAGCGCATGTCAGCCCGCGTCAGCCCGCCTCGACCACCTCCATCTGCCATAGCACAGAACGCAAGCGCCACCATGCTCCCAAACCCCGCTGGCACACCCACCATGTGAGCTGCGTGCCCCCACTAACCCACCTCAGCCATCCACCAACAGCTTGCACTCCGCCTTGTGCCCCTCCCGCCAGTGCCCCCGCTGGCAGTCCGCACAGCAGTACCGCACCGCCCGGCACCCGCCGCACTGCTTCAGCGGCAGCCATCCCTCGCTTTCCTCAGCAAAGTTGCCGCAGTGCGGGTTACCACACACGCGCAGCCGCGGCAGCGCCCCCTGCCGGCAGGGCGGCAGCGCCAGCGGCGGCGGCAGCGTGCCGGAGGGCGCCACTGGAGGCGGCGGAGGCGGCAGGTTACCTGCACCATCGCGCTCTCCCAGGACACAGAGCATGGGCGATCTGCCATCGGGCATGGGCACGTGGCAGGACTCGTATGGGTCGGCGTCCTGCACGCGCTCTGACACGACGTCCGCAACCGCTGCTGCAAACCCCTGGAAGCCCCCGTCCGCCCCGCCAGCGGCACTGCCGCCACCCTGGACTGCGCCCTCCGCAATGCTCAGCAGCGCCAGAGCGTGTGCAGCGCATATCGGTTTGGGCACCAGGATGTGCCGTACAAGGGACCGCACGGGCGCCGCAAGGCACCCGGCATACGCCTCAGCAGCGTTGCCGCCGTCGCCAGTGCCGCTGCTGCTGGCTGCTGCTGCTGCTACTGCTGCCGGCGGCGCAAGCCAGCCACGGACCCGGCGGCTCAGCGTCTTGTGCGCCGACATGACCGCCAACACGCTCGGCACGCGCACGCACAGCTGCTCTTTCTTGCCGAGGGTCCGCTTCTCCGGCAACGCCGCCACCAGCGTGCACACCGCCGCCAGCAGCCAATGCGGTTGGCACGCCAGCAGCTGCGCCGGCGGCAGCAGCGGGTGCCGCCACCACTGCAGCATGCAGCCCAGCACGCCGGACACCGCCTGCAGCCCAATGTGCTGATGATATGTCAGCCGTGCCGGGCGCCCCAGCGCAGCCGCCTCCGTTGCCGCTGCTGCAATGTCCGCCGCCAGCTCCCACGCCAGCAGCGCCGCCAGCCTGCTAGCACACCTCGCCGCCAGGGCCAGCGCCTCCTGCACCAGCTCCACACACACCGCCTCCTCCCGCCATGGCTCCCCGCTCCCCTCCCCCACCTCCCTCCCAGCCACCGCCACCCGCTCCCTCACATCCACTTCCAGCCCGCCCGCCGCCCCCTTGAGCAGCGTCAGCGCGTCAGTAGCCCACCCGACCACCTGATTCCGGTCCAGCCCCTGCCCCTCTCCCTGTGCCTGTGCCTGCCCCGCGCCTGCCACCGGCCCCGGTGCCGACATCGCCTCTAGCGCCCGGGTCAGCATAGCCGCTCGCTTGGACACCGTATACACGATGCCCAGCTGGTGCCCCGCCCCCGCCCCTGCCTCGCATCCATCCCCGCCGTCTGCACCGCTATCACCCTGGCCCCCGCCACCGCCAGCCCCGCCGCCGCCAGCCCCGCTGCCACCGGTGGGGGGCATGAAGGCCACAAGGCCGATGTCCATCAACTCCGGGCCCACCAGCACAGCGTCCCGCAGCTTACTGGCGATGTCGGCCTTCGCCTGGTCCCCCGCGTCCTGCGCGCTGTAGGTGAGGCGCAGGATGTGGTCCAGGGAGGCGGCCAGCCCGCAGCGGGACATGCGGCGGCGCACGTCGGCCTGGGCGGCGGCCGAGAGCGTCTTAAAGCCTGCATCGCAAAGCCACGGGGTCGAGGTACTAATGCCAATGTCATGGGCGGGGCTTGCAAGTGTCGCATGCTGTGGCGGGTGGCCTGGGCCAAGAGGTGAAGACGATGACAACATGAGCAATTCGCTGCTTTTCCGGAAGCGTGACATGGCGGCAGCTGTGGTGTGCTTGGCCTCTGTGCGATGCCAGCAAGGAGACATCAACGCACAGGCTTCCCCGTCAGGCGGACCCACATGTACCGATAGCTACGTCGGTAGCGGCACCCCGGACGCGGGGTACCTGGCAAACAAGCGTACCGGCGTGCGCAAGAGGCCTAGGCAACCAACTCATGCAGAATGTGAGTAACCCCAAACTGCGCAGGCGCAAGCCACTAAGCTTGGGGGGCTGCCGTACAGGCATATCCCAGGTTGCGCAACAGCGGGGCCAGATCGCACCCACCATACACGGCGCTGCTGGCGCATTTTGCCATCAAATCCATTACCCTGCTCAGCGTGTCCGCCTGCAACCCTTTCTTTACGCCCTGCACGGATCATTGGGTCAAAATATCCGACCGTGAGGCACGGGTAGTGACAGCTGATCATTCAGGATACAGTCCGCCTGCGTCAGTTGCACCATGAACGGGTTGCAGCCCGGGGCCTGGTTTAGGCCCAGGCTGCATGCCTTTGCCCCGCCAAGGCACACGCTCACCACGACGTCCAACGTGCTACGCCACACGTTGGCCCGCTTGGCGGCAGGTAACCGCCCCATGGCCGCCGCCGTTGCGTCCGACAGGAGTGCCACCAGCCATCCCGCCGCCTCCAGCCAGTAGGGGGCGCAGACCCGGGCCGTGGCCACGGGCAGGGACGCCCAGTGCTCCGGAACCAGCAGCACGAGCACAAGGTTCTGCAGCGCAATTGCAATAAACTCAGCCGGCAGTCGCAAAAGGGCGTTGGCGACTGGGCGTCCTCAGCGATGGCAGTCCGACAGGGGCCAACGGCCCGACCGTGACGGCGTCCCAAACCGCCAGGCCTCGCGCCGTCAGAGGGCGACAGCGCCAGGACAGGGTCCGACAAATATACGGTGTGTAGCACACGCCCACATGCTGCAGCTGCCAGCTGTAGGAGGCACGCCTTGCGGACTGCGCACCTGGGACATCGCAAATTGCCACTCCGGCGCGGGCGCGTACGCCCCGTCCAGTCCCTGCCCCCGGCTCAGCCTGCACAGCGCCTCAGCAGCACGCGCCGTCAGCCGCGCCCGCAGCAGCGGCGGCGGCACCGCCGGCCCGGCCCCCGGCCCGGCCGCCGCCGTCGCTGTCGCCGCTGCCTGTGCGTACGGGGCAGAGAGCCACTCGAGCATGGTCGTATGCAGTATGTTGCAGTGCCCGTCCTCAAGCCACCCCGCCGTATTGCCGCGTGTCATGTCGTAGCCGTTATCCCTGCGCCCGTCGCCGCCGTACGGGTCCAGCCCCAGCAGCTTCCCCTGCGCCGCCTCCTCACGCGCCAGCCACCACGTGCCGCTGCTGCCCTCCCAGCCGCACTCCTCCGCCTGCCGCTCCTCGTCCCGACCCTCCTGCGGCCCGCTGCCCCCCTCCCACTCCTCCAGCCCCGCCGCCAGCCCCGCGTGCGCCGCCAGCTGGTCCAGCAGCGCCACCCGCAGCCGCTGCACCGCCTCGTGCTGCGCAACCGCCAGCATGCCGGCGGACAGCCGCAGGCCCTCGGGGCCCCCGACCTGGTCCATCCTCCGCTGCACTTTGTGCAGGTGGAACATGGCCTTGGTTGCATCCACGCAGGCGCTCGCCACCTCGAAGCGGCTGCGGCTGCGCTTGCTTTCCGTGGACGCATACTGGCCCACTGGGGGGCTGTCCACCACCGCGGACGCAGCAACTGCCAGCAGCTGCGAGGCGATGAGACCGTCAAGCGGCTGGGCAATGCTTGGCGGAATGGCGTGCATGGTCGTCATCGCCCCCAGCCGGAAAAACAGGGCGTCTGCGACTGCCAGTAGGTACTTGCACGCCGTCACGGCCACGACCCCCAAGTGCTCGTTGCAACGGGTGGCCATTCCCGCCACGTCGTACGGGCCGCCGGCGAGCTCCCGTACGGTGGTTTCGGAACGCAGCATGGCGGCTGTGGCGGTCAGGCCGCGCACGGCGCCGGCGGCAGCCAGCAGGAAGCTGGTGGTGGTCATGGCCTCGATCGCTTTGGTGTAGGTCTTGGGGCTGGGAGTGCTCTTGCGCACCAACAGGTCGCCGGACATTTCGCTGGCGTGCACGAGGAGTGAGAGGGCAGTCTCACCCGCGTAAACGACGACCACGCACGCGTTGCTCCTGCAAGCGTGCACAGGAATGGGGAGAGGCAGCAAGGGAGGACCACGGTATGGCAAGGCTGTAGCACGGAGACTGCACCCTTCGAACATCAGTGTCGGGGTCTGTTCGGAACGGCCTGCGACTTGCAGTGCACCCCATGCTAGGATAGCACGTCCGCCCTATGTGCACACTGCACCCCTGAAGCTGGTGCACCTGAGCAGTGGGGTATGGCGTGGTGAAGTTGCGCATGCCATATGCCGCGTGCTCCTTCCGCGGAGCCTCCTTGCATGAGTTGGTAAGAGCTAGGACTACAGGCAAGGCTGGCTAGCTGGCCCCTCGTCAAATCCGTTACCTGGAACGCGTGCTACTACCCTTATCGCCGTCTGCCATCGATGAGCCGTCTACCCGCACCTTGCTTCCCGGCTGTTGCTGGTCGACGCTGCAACGGCCGCCTGCTGGGGCACGGTGCTAAGCAGCGCCTCAATTTTCTTAAATGCGTTGACTTTGAGGTACGCTTCGAGCCAGGCTTTGGAGGAGCTGGCCCGCTGGGGCTGACCCACTGGGCGCATGATATCCTTCCGGACCAGGTCCCCAGTTTTCTCAACCATTTGCAGCATCGATAACAGCTCTGTATGGCTTGCCGATACACTACCCGACACATGTTCCTGGACCACCCTCTCGGTGCAGCGCAGCCAGCGCTCGATGCCTTTGCCTAAGGCACCTGGGTCCATCTGTGACGTATATGCTACCTCCTTATGGTCCAATAAAGTATGTGTCTTGCATGCAGGACGAGGGAAGAACAGGTGTGAAAGGCCGCGTGCAAGTACGGCAGGACCGTACAGGACCGTATCAGGTTTTTGTGGGCCACTGCGCCCCAGGCTCCGAAAGCCCAGCGGTTGAGTGCAGGCGTCTGTGACTCTTGAAAGGATACATGGAGAGGACACGAAGGCTGCTTTGCGCACAAACGGCATCAGGCTCGGGAACAATGACGGTTCTCACACCTGCTCACACTGATCGCGTAATCAGCCACCTGGCCCCGTTGACTGCTGCCTCAGCGGACCTTTTGTTGCCGCCTGCCTTGAGCCCCGTAGGCCCCACTTATTGCTGCTGCCACCTAGCGTCCTCCCTTAGCGCACTACGTGCAACAGTTACGACATTGTGCACGCGAGCTGCTTGTGTGGCAGCGCCCTGCTGTCAGATTGGGTGTACGATGGCAGCCGAGCTGGTGAGGTTATCATTGCGGGACACCATGCGGAACACCCGTTGCGTCCTGCAGCGTCCTGAAGTCATTCCATGGCTGCCTACAGAGCCAGGGCTACCGTACTGCTGCATGGGAAGCGTCCATGACGAATGACCTCGCACAGTGTGCTGAGGCACGGCCGTCCTCCTTGACTTCGACTTTCATTCAGCGGACCTTCTTGCAATGGCGCAGCCAGTGGCTAGGCCGCCAAACTATCGCACGACCCAACCGGTTTGCCATGACGGAGCTTCCTATCAGCAGACAGTCTGCACTTCGGCACCCACTGATGTCTGGCCCACCATGCCACTCCGTACAATTGGCCCGCAATGAGCATGCTTGACTGGCAACTAGCCTTACCCACTCCCATACCACAACCCAGTCATCACTCGTTACCCCAACCTCCTGTGCCGATCCCCCGGCCGCCTGCATTGCTTGCAGAACCCACAACATCACACAGATGCTGCATAGCCGTGCCTGTCTTACTGTCCAGCACTTGCCAACCGCCAGACAGCTGCCCACACCGCCAGCCCGGCCCTGCCCAAAAACGTTTACACCATACAGCGGCACAAGAATAGCAGTGCAATTATTATTGCGCTACAGATAATCCTTGTCAGCACGTCCAGGCCATGATGCACGGGAAGAAGGCTGCGCACGACCTCGGACTCAATAACCAGCGAACACCGCCACACTCGCTGCAGCCTCAGATGGGTGCCCTCACTCCCCATCTGCCGCCGCCATCAGCTTGCACTCCGCCTTGTGCCCCGCCCGCCAGTGCGCCCGCTGGCAGTCCGCACAGCAGTACCGCACCGCCCGGCACCCGCCGCACTGCTTCAGCGGCAGCAATCCCTCACACTCCTCCGCGAAGTTGCCGCAGTGCGGGTTGCCGCACATGCGCAGCCGCGGCAGCGCCCCTTGCCGGCAGGGTGGCAGCGCCAGCGGCGGCGGCAGCGTGCCCGAGGGCGCCACCGGCAGCCGCACGCTGCCTGCAGCAAACTGCTCCCACACGAGCATGTGCGAAGGGAGGGAGCCGTCGGGCATCGGGACATCGTCAAAGCTGCGCGCGGTTGGGTCCTCGTAGGTCTCCCACACACGGTCTGCCATCGCCGCGGCAAACTGCCGGAAGCCCCCGTCCGCTTCCGTCCGCCTTGCTGTGCCGCCACCCTGGCCCGCCGCGATCTTCAGTAGCGCTATCGCATGCAGTGCGAACGTTGGTGCGTACCGCAGCGCCCGCCTCGCAAAGGACCTCACCGGTGCCTCAAGACACCCCGCACACGCCTCGACCTCCGCTCCGCTGCTGCTGCTGCCACTGCGGCCGGAGGTGCTGCTGCTGCTGGCAGCTGCTGCTGCTGGCGGCGGCGCGAGCCACGCGCGGACGCGGCCGCTGAATGTCTTGTGCGCTGACATGAAGGCCAGGAGGCCTGGCAAAAGCATGGACAGGCGGTCCCTGGTTGTCTCGTGGTTACGCGAGTTGAACACATGGTATTCTGGCAGCGCATCCATCAGCGCGCATGCCGCCGCCAGCAGCCGATGCGGCTGGCACGCCATCAGCTGCGCGGGCGGCAGCAGCAGGTGCCGCCAGCACTGCACTGCGCCGCTCAGCACGTCGCACACGATGTGCGGCGCCATCCTCTCCGTCACCGTCAGCTGTACGGCGGGGCCCTGCGCCGCCGCCTCCCTGGCCGACGTCCTCCGGGCGCTGACGTCAACTGCCAGCCTCCACGCCAGCGCAACCGCCAGGTTGCTCCCCGCCTTCTCCGCCAGGGCCAGCGCCTCCTGCACCTCGTCCAGGCACGCCCCGTCGCTGCCGCCACTCGCGCCGCTAGCCGCCGCCGCCTTCCCCACCGCCTCAACCCGTTTCCTCACGTCTCCTTCCATGCTTTGGGCCACCCCTGACAGGAGCGAGAGCACGTCGGCTGCCCAATCCACTACCTGCTGCCCCCCTTGCCCCTGTGTCCCCTCCCCCGCTCCCGCTGGCCCCGCCCCAGCCTCCGCCTCCAGCGCCCGGGTCAGCATGGCCGCCCGCTTGGACAGCGTAAACACGACGCCAAGCTCAGCCCTGCCTTGACCCCCGTCCCCGCCACCCGTGCTCCCGCCGCCCTCAGCCTGTGGCGCCCCGGAGCGGTGTCCACTCGCGGGAGGCGCTAGGGGTGCGAGACCAGACGACACCGCCGTTGCCCACGACTGAGTCAAGGTTGGACCGACCTGGGCATCCCCCACGTCCTGCTTGCTGTAGGTGAGGCGCAGGGTGTGGTCCATGGCGGCGGCCAGGCCGCAGCGGGTCACGCGACGGCACAAGTCGTCCCGAGCAGCGGCGTCATCAAGCTCCTTGAATTCTGCGTCACAAGCCATGGGATCGAGACACTGCTCATGAAGAAGGACTGCTGACTGAAACTACAAATTTGTAATACTGCTGGCGGGAGCTTGCAGAGCAGGGACACACTACTGCGCCGGGAGTACATGCTGTGAAGGATGGCGGGCGGCGGCCCGGCACCCTTCTGCAGTCTACCTGCTTCACCACCAGAAAAGCGGTAGCAATGGTGACGGGAGCACTACACGGGGAACTGTGAGGCGTTCCCCTTGCCGCTTGCTGTACCCTCCTGTCGCGGCGTACCGCAGCAGCGATACACGGCAGCACATGCGCACGCAGCTGTGGTTGCAACCCAACGGGTGTGTGAGGAGGGTACAACCCAGGACCCCGTCGTTCACCGACAATCGACAACAAACAAGGCTCGCACGCCGTACACGCTGCCTACCGTCTGTATGCTTGTAGACCAGGTACGTGAGGTAGCCAACCACCCTATCCAGCGTATCATATGGCGAACCCTTTTCCCGCACCTGCACAGAACGGATGTGGTGTCAAGGCGTCACGCTATCCAATACTGCTTAGGTCATGACTTGCTGCAAGCATCCGGTCGGTGGCATGGCGGGCGCCCCGCTAGCAGCTAGCTTGGGTCTAATGCAAGCAGCGGGCCTTCCCTTTGTAACTACTCACTGAGCTGCTGGGCATGCTGTGCGGGGCGTCGGGCCGCCTTGTGAAAGGCAGGCGGACCATGGCGGCCGCTGTTGCGTCCGACATGAGCACCGCCAGCCACCCCGTCGACTCCAGCCAGTAGGGGACGCAGGCGCGGGCCGTGGCCGCCGAGGGTGCCGTGCCCGCAGGTACCATTTGAAGCACCATCTCCTGCGGTACATAAGCGCAGCATCTGACAGCGGCAATAACGCCAGGGGCGCTAAACACACGCAGACACGTTGACATTCTGGCAGGCTGGCATCCTTAAGCAAAATATGGTGAGTGCCGTGCCCGTGCCGTGCCCACAGGTACCAGATCGAGTACCAATGCCTGGAGCAAACACGTGAAGCGCGTGACAGTGGTATCAAAGCCGGGACGTTATAAAATGTGAACACGCTGGCATGCTGGCTATGGCAGGCTCGGATCCTTAAGCCAAATATGGTAAGACGCCATCCAGGACAGGTGTGCACGCCAAGTTGTTGATTGGCCTGCATGCAGGACCTCCGCTCCCCCTGAACGCATTTTGCTGTTAACGCCCCTACACCTAGTGCTACGTACCTGGGACCATGCAAACTGCCACTCCGGGGCGGGCGCGTACGCCCCGTGCAGCCCCTGCCCGCGGCACAGCCGGACCAGGGCCTCGGCAGCGCGCGCCGTCAGCCGCGCCACCATAAGGGGGGAAGGGGCAGCCGGCGGTCCCGCCGCTGCTGCCTCCCCTGGGTCGGCACGGAGCCAGTCCAGCACGGTCACGCGCAAGATGTTTCTGTGGTGGACCTCCAGCCACCCAGCTGTCTGGCCTGCTTCGGGGCTCGCGTCGCTGCCGCGCTGGTCCAGCCCCAGCAGCTTCCCCTGCGCCGCCTCCTCACGCGCCAGCCACCACCTGCCGCTGCTGTCCTCCCATCCGCACTCCTCCGCCTGCCGCTCCTCGCACCGAACCCCCTGCGGCCCGCTGCCCCCCTCCCACACCTCCAGCCCCGCTGCCAGCCCCGCGTGCGCCGCCAGCTGGTCCAGCAGCGCCACCTGCAGCCGCTGCACCGCCTTGTGGCGAGCGACGCGCAGCAGTCCTGCGGATAAGTGCCGGCCTTCTGCGGCCCCCACCTCGGCGAGCTGCACTCGCATTGCACGCAGCTGAAACATAGACTTCACCACATAGGTGGTTGCACGCCACACGCAGGAGCGGATTTTATCGCGCTCCTCCTCCGGCAGCGTCGCGATGGCGTCCACGGGGGGGCTGTCCACCAGGGCCGTCGCGGCAGCTGCAAGCAACTGCGAGTCCACGAGCGCACCGAAGGCCTGCAGGGCCTCCGAGGGGATGCGGACCGACACCTGCGGGTCCCGGCAGACGCCCAGGTCCATCAGCCGGTTTATCAGCGCATCCGTCAGCGTCCGCAGGTAGTGGCACACCGTGTATGCGGTGAAACCTGCTACGTCGTCGCTCCTGATCGATGCGGCCGTGAGATCGAATGTGGGGTTGGACAGCTCCCGCACGCCGGTGTCTGAGCGCAGGAAAGCAGCCGTTGCGACGATGCCCCTGACTGCATCGGACACGGCCGACATGAAGCCCGCCTCCGCCATGGCCGCCAGAGCTGCTGTTGCCACCTGGGTGTGCAGCGTGCGGTTGCTGTTGTCCCGCAGCGTGACGACCAGGATGCAGGCGTTGTGGAGGAGCGCGAAGGCGGTCTTGCCGCCGTACCAGACCACGTTGCACGCGTTGCACCTGGGTGGGTACAAGAGGGCCGAGAGATTGCCGCAGTTATCATTGTGGAGCATGCATCTAAAAGGCATGTAAGTGAGGCGTTTCCGAGAATCCTCTGTTGGACTGGGGGGCGGGGAGGAGGGGGGAGGGGTACGGCGGCTCAAGGGTATGGTGACTCAAAGATGAGGAGCCTTAACCAGGTATCCAATGACGCCATAGTGGATGCCTGCGACTGCACCATCCGATCCAGCCAGAACCGCTGGCCGATAACTGCAGCTCGCTCGCAACCCAAAAGCGTCGCTTCAACCCAAAAAGGCAGGAGCTGTCCGTATCTGTGGCGTGTGGGCTTTGCCCTAACCATCCACTATGACCACCCTGATCGCCTTGCTTGATGTCTGTAAAGACATGATACGACTCTGCAGGACAAGCTGCGCCCCTTACACACCTTGTTGCACTGATGCTGCCGGACGTGGCTATGAGCGAAGCCCGCTCCCGCACGACCCCAAGCACTGGTTGCAATTTTCTGAACACCTTGACGTCAAGGAATGCCTCCAGCCATGCTTTGGCGAAATTCGCCCTCCTCGCCGGTTCGGGTAGATGCAAGATGTTATCATTCAGATCGGCAAAATGTTTCTGGTAGGCGTCTACGGACCTGGTCACCTCTGATTCAGCACCTGATGTGAACGCGTTGATCACGTCGTCGGTGCAGCGCAGTACGCACTTAATGGATTTGCCCAAGCGTGTTGAGTCCATTTGCACAATGTGGACCTACGAGTATGAAGGATTTCATGTATTGGAGCAAGGCTTTTATCCTAATGTCCTTCCATTGGAAGGCAGGGTTCCGGAATGCCTTGGTGCCGATGTACCCATTTGTGCCGTACACAGCTGTCCCAGGCGCCAGGGTCTGGGACTCCTTTGCACTCGTTCCCTTGCCAATTTGTCCTTGCCTTGGGCCCTGGCGGTTAGCGTGGTCAGCGGCTCGCCTCACACTGGTTCAGAGTAGTTTTCTGCCCTGCCTGATGAGAGCCTGGGCTCTTGGGTTAAGAGGCGGGGATGTACTGCCCCACAGGTCTTTAAGTGTTCATGGACTCTCATGCCTCACCCTGGCCCCTCTTGTAACAATCGCCACTTAATAGGCCTCCTGTTTGGGCAGCCTGCATTGGCCCCGTTGGGCCCCATCTACGTGCTTCCGTCACCACGCCGCCGTACAGGCATTCTCAACGGGCATCTCTTCATACCCCATCTGCCGGCACTCATCTACCAAAGTGCAAATGCCCGCTCTCCCTCTCTAACCCTTCTCCTCCAGCATCTCAGACTGTCGGCAAGGCCACGTCCAGCTGCCCAGCTATCCCCACTTACCAGGCCGTGGCTCAGTAGTGCCCCGCCACCAGCCCGCTGGAAAGACCCCTGCCCCAAACGTCAGTACGGCCAGACCATTCCACCCAGGAGGCAGGTTCAAACCTGCACCGCGTGCACCAATGCACATGCAGTTTTTAATGTAATGGGGCAAGGCGCCTGATGCTTATGTCCTCCAATTCAAGGCAGGTTTCGGAATGCCTCTGCGTGCTCGATGGAGCCGTACACAACCTCCAAACGGGCCTGGATGGCGATGCACTGTTGCTTGCCCAAGTGCCCTTGCCTTGGGCCAACTTAGGCCCCGGCGGCTCGTGTGGTCAGCTGGTCGCCTGACTCTGGTTCACGGTGGTTCCCTGCCCCGCCTGTTTGGAGCGTTGGCTCATGGGTTTGCCCAGCTTCACCCAGGTCTGCCCACGTCCTGAACTACCGTGGACGGAGGACTTGCCTGGGCAGCCTCTGTTGGCTCTGTTGGGTGCTTGGGCCCCATCTAAGTACTTCTTTCACCTTGCGTGCTCTGCAAGCGCCGTAGTACCATCATAAAAGTACGACCACTTTACATCCGGGGTACTAACATGGTCTGGCAGCCTCTGGCAAGAGAATCCGGGGCAGGGGACATCTCCAAGTGGTCTGGGGCAGCCTATGCTGGCCCCAAGTGGCAAGCCTCGGCTTCCAACTTTGACCCTACGTGCCGCATCCTGGCTGCCTGACTTGCCCCTACGCCCGCATCCTGGGCTGCCAACCTAACCCCACACCCACGCACAAGATACCGAAAGTGACTTAGTGACCCCATTGCCGGTATCCCCCCGTCCACCCCCCTGTGACCCCGTTTCGGAATCTGGCACCCTCTGGCCTATACTGTGTGCGCCAAACAGACTGTCACGCAGCGTCCTGGCTCCTGAGGCCACTGCATGGGTGCTGGCAGTAATTCCTTACAGCCACGAGCGCTCTCCATTGGTGTTTGATGAGTGCGACACAAGAATCAGCGGCCCAAGCGCCCAAGGGCCGATCGCCCAACCGACATCCAGCCGCCTTGCCGTAAGCCCAGGTGCAGCAGGCAGTTGGCGCTTCGGGACAAGCCGATTCCTGCCACACGCGAGACTCTGCAGCCAATCGCGTCTGCCGTACCGTACGGTCATTGTCAACCGTCACCTCCCCACGCCCGCTCTTCCAACTGCTGCCACCCATGTACCAGGTGCATGTACCCTTGCCCGCGCGCCCCTGCTGCTCCGGTGTCTCCCACACCACACATTGTCTGCATGCCATGCCCAGCCGCCCAGCTCTCCCTAAGCACCAGGCCGTTGCTCTCAGGCCCGCAACATCGTCAGCACTTGTCATAACTACATTACATTAGTACGGCGGCATGTGAAGGTTCAGCAGTTTCCCCACCAGCCCGCTGAAAATGCCCCTTCCACAAATGTCAGTACGGCTGGGCCACTCCACCCAACTGTCTGCATAAGACCGCTCACAGACCCAAACGGGCCAAAGCCGGTGCGCCCTCTGCCGCCACAGCACTGTATACCCTCACTGCCCCGCATCCGCCACCATTTGCTTGCAATCCGCCCTGTGCCCCGCCCGCCAGTGCGCCCGCTGGCAGTCCGCACCGCAGTACCGCACCGCCCGGCACCCGCCGCACTGCTTCAGCGGCAGCGCCCCCTCGCACTGCTCCGAGAAGTTGCCGCAGTGCGGGTTGCAGCACATCCGCAGCCGCGGCAGCGCACCCGGCCGGTTGGGTGGCAGTGCCAGCGGCGGCGGCAGCGTGCCGGAGGGCGCCACTGGAGGCGGTGGAGGCAGGCTGTCTGAGCCATCCAACTCCTCCGCAAGCAGGTGCGCGGGAAGGGAGCCGTCAGGCATCGGGACGTCGTTGAGGGTTGGAATTGGGGAGCGCACCCACATGCGCTCTCCCACCGCTGCGGCGAACTGCCAGAAGCCTCCGTCCGCCCCTGCCCGCCCCTCCGTGCCGCCGACCTGGCCCGCCGCAATCTTCAGTAGCGCCACCGCGTGCCGTGCAAAGCTAGGTGCGGTCCTCAGTGCCCTCTTTGCAATGGACATAACCGGCGTCTCAAGGCATCCAGCACACGCCACAAGCGTCGGTCCACAGCTGCTGGCAGAGGAGCTCCTCACGGTGGTGGCGGCTGGCGGCGGCACTAGCCACTCACGGACTTGGCCGCTGAGGGTCTCGTGTGCGGACATGACGAGCAGGAGGCCTGGCACCAGCAAGAACAAGCGCCGCCTGCTCGACTCGCATTCCTGCGAGTTAAGCACTCGAAGATCTGGCAGCGCCGCCGCCAGCGTGCACGCCGCCGCCAGCAGTCGATGCGGCTGGCACGCCAGCAGCTGCGCGGGCGGCAGCAGCGGGTGCCGCCACCACTGCAGCGTGCAGCCGAGCACATCGCACACAGTCTGCGGCCCTCGCTCCTGCGTGAACGACAGCTGTAGTGCAGAGCCCCTGGCGGCCGCCTCCCTGGCGGCCGTACCAATGTCCGCCGCCAGCTGCCATGCCAGCGGCGCCGCCAGGTGGCTCGCCGCCCGCGCCGCCAGGGCCAGCGCCTCCTGCACCTCGTCCAGGCAGACCGCGTCCTCCCTCCACGCCGCGTCGCTGCCGCCACCCGCGCCGCTAGCCGCCGCCGCCGCCCCCCTCCCCGCTGCCTCCACAATGCCCCTCACGTCCCCTTCTATGCTGTTCGCGACCGCCTTCAGAAGTGCGAGCACATCGACAGCCCACTCCACCACCTGCTGCCGCCGCGGTCCAACCCCTTGCGCCTGTGCGCTCTCCCCCGTCCCCGCCGCCCCCGCCGTTGCTGACACAGCCTCCACCGCCCGAGTCAACATGGTTGCCCGTTTGGACAGTGTGAACAGGAGGCCCAGCTGTATATTGCCTTCACCCCTGCCCCCGCCGCTCGTGCTGCCGTCAGCCCCGGCCTGCAAAACCCCAGAGCCGTGTCCACCTGTGGAGGTCACTAGGGGTGCGAGGCCAGCCTTCATGGCCAGCGGCCACACCGTGCCGGTGCGACCCAAGCACGAAGCGACCTGGGTGTTCCCTGCGTCCTGCGCGCTGTAGGTGAGGCGCAGGATGTGGTCCAGGGAGGCGGCCAGGCCGCAGCGGGACATGCGGCGGCGCACGTCAGCCTGGGCAGCGGCCGGGAGCTCCTTGAAGCCTGCGGCACAAGCAAAAGAGACTGAGATGACCGCCAAACCTGTAGTCAGAGTGTTCGTCGTGGGACACATTTGCGTGCTATGGGAGCAAGACGTCCTGGGGAGGACGGCGGGTTGCGGGCCGGATACCCATTGGAAGGCCACCTGCCTCGCAACCACAGGGCCGGTCGCATGGGCGTTGCGCCAGACGTTGCAGCACGGATACGGTGTGACGCTTCTGTTGCTGCTAGCTGCAATCGCTTGAGGTGACACCGCAGCAGCAGCGACACACGCGACACAAGGACACAAAAGTGACACAGTACGCGTGCGCGCAGCTGCGGCACGCACGCACAGGTCATAACCCTATTGGTGTTGAAGTAGGCAACACCTTCGGCAACTGACAGCCGACAGCCACGCACGCTGCCCACCGCCAGTGTGCTTGTGGGCCAGGTGCATGAGGTAGCCAACCACGCGGTCCAGGAATTTCGCTGGCGAAGCGTCCTGCGGCACCTGCACAGGACACGTGCGGTGCCACAGCGTACAGCGCATCAGGCCTGCTTGTTCTCATGCGTGCAGCCGGTGTGGGGCAAGACAGGCACCCCAAAATCAAGCAGCTGGGTCGTGCAGCAAGCGAGCCCTCCCCTGTTACCGCTCACCGCGCTGCTAAGCTTGCTTCCCAGGGTGTCAGGCACTCTGGAGGCAGGCAGCCGCCCCATGGCTGCCGCCGTTGCGTCCGACAGCAGCGCCGTCAGCCACCCCGCCGCCTCCAGCCAGCAGGGGGCGCAAGCCGGGGCTGTGGCCACCGTTTCCGAAGGAAGCATTGCGAGCACCAGCTCCTGCGGTGCAGTAGTGCAGCTTACAGTCATTTGCAATAACGAAATGATGCCGGGCGGGGGCCCACGCCTGTTCCCTCCTGTGTATGTTCAGCCGCCCCATTTAAGGCAGGTGCGATGCCATGCGGCAACGACTATAACCAATCCGAACAAATGGCAAGGTGTCACCTCCATTTCCGCGTGCCCTCCATTGATGCTCGTGCTACCGTACGCACCTGGGTGAACGCAAACTGCCGCTCCGGCGCGGGCGCGTACGCGCCTCCCAGCCCCTGCCCGCGGCACAGCCGGACCAGGGCCTCAGCTGTACGGCACGTCAGCCGCGCGACCAGCTGCGGCGGCGGTGCAGCTGGGACGCCCGCCGCCGCCTCCTCTCCTGGGTCCGCACTGAGCCAGTCCTGCACTGTCACGCGCACGATGTGGCAGTGGTAGTCCTCAAGCCACCCAGCTGTCCTGCTGCGCGTTTCCTGGTCGCAAGCACGGCTCGCGTCGCCGCCGCGCTGGTCCAGCCCCAGCAGCTTCCCCTGCGCCGCCTCCTCACGCGCCAGCCACCACCTGCCGCTGCTGCCCTCCCATCCGCACTCTTCCGCCTGCCGCTCCTCGCCCCAACCCTCCTGCGGCCCGCTGCCCCCCTCCCACTCCTCCAGCCCCGCCGCCAGCCCCGCGTGCGCCGCCAGCTGGTCCAGCAGCGCCACCTGTAGCCGCTGCACCGCCTTGTGGCGAACGGCGCGCAGCAGGCCTGCGGACAGCCGCTGGGCCTCGGGGCTCTCTGATTTGGCCAGCATGTGGTGAATCCCGAACACATAGAACAAGGCCGTTGATGCCGAGGCACACGCGTGGCGTACACCGTAGCGAATGCTGTTGCGCTCCTCCTCCGGCAGCGTCACAATGGCGTCCACGGGGGGGCTGTCCACCAGGGCCGTCGAGGCAGCTGCCAGCAGCTGCGAGTCCACCAGCGCACCGAAGGCCTGCAGGACCTCTGGGGGAAGCCTGGACGACCCCTGTGGGTTCTGCCCCCAGCCCATATCGACCAGGCGGTGAAACTGCGCCTCCGTGATCGTCAGAAGGTACTGGCACGCTGCGAGCGCCGTGAGCCCCGCCTGACCGTCGCTTCGCGTCGACGCGTCCGTGGTGTCGAACGTGGGGCCGAGCAGCTCCCGTGTGGTAATGTCAGAGCGCAGGAGCGCGGCTGTTGTGACCGTAGCTTCGACGGCATCGCACACGGCCGACATGAAGCCCGCCTCCGCCATGGCCGCCAGAGCCCTTGCCGCCAACGCGCCCGCGTAGTGTGTGTCTGACGCGCTCCTCCTGATGCGCAGCAGTGTGTTGACCATGAGGCAAGCCCGGTGGAGCAGCGTGAAGGCGGTCTCGCTGCCGTACCACACCACAGTGCATGCGTGGCGCCTGGGCGGGTACACAAGGAGCGGGGGCCGCGTGAAGCAAGGCGTGTGGGAACGAAGACAGGGGGTCAGTAGCGCTAGCGAACATCTAACTCTGCCATGGCTGTTGTGAGTTACAAGAAACGTGCATACAGTCGTGCTGGGAGGGTGAGCAGCACCCACGCCGGGCCAGCAAAGCACTTGTGATGCGAGGCCGGCTGGCCACCAACTCAGCACACTACAATGCACCCTACGCTGCAGTGCTTCAATTAGGTACTGCAGTGTAGGACACCGTGTTCCGGGGTGCTGCGGGTAACGCCGCCGCCTTAGCGTGTACTCTGTGGAAGGGACGCACCGCTCCCCGCGCGACAGATGCCACCACGCACCTCGATTGGTCGCTGTCGGACATGGCTACAACAGACGCCCGCTCCCGCACGACTCTGAGGACGATCTTCAGCTTGTTGAAAATTTGGTTGTCAATGAATGCCTCCAGCCATGCTGTTGCGCAATTCATGTCGTTCGCCGTGTCGGAGCTGTTCAATGTCTGCTGGCGCTTCACCTCCTTTGTCAGGTTCGACATCTGCTTCCCGTAGGCATCCATGAGACTGGGTTTTTCGGCTACAGAGGTGGGTGCAACACCTGGCATGAATGCGTGAATGATTCTGTCTGTGCAGCGGAGTAACCGCTGGACGGACCTGCCTATGTTTGCTGGGTCCATTTTCAATCTGCGGCACGTCGCATCGCTTCTACGGTGAATGTGTAAAATGGGTAGCTGCAGGTTTGTTGTGCTTCATTTACGCGGATGCTTGCTCAGGCTGAGCCGTAATGACTGAGCCGTGTGCCGATCTGTGCTGCACAGTTGCCAGCTATGCTGTTGCGCGTCAATACCATTGTCCATGCAGTGTTTGTCAGGACAGCTCCAGGGGCAATGCCGACAGACACCAAACTGCAGCCCTATATCCGGACCAAGCAGGTTGGCACGCCCTGAGGCAGCTTGACGAAGGCCGGCCCTCTGGGTGTGTTCTTAGCAGTCCGCTTCCTCAGCACGGCCGGAGGCCTTCCTGATGAAGATACAGGTTCATGCAGTACCATTCTTTACTCGTTTGTGCTCAGACCCTGGGGGACCTAATTGCAAACCGTGGCCATCCAATACCGTAGCCCACCGTACATCCCAGGTTCCCAGCGGCCGTGCCACGAGCACATCAGCGGCCGGCCGCTTGCGCTCCGAGACAAGCAGATACCTGTCCCCCACACGCGCGCCTTTGCATCCGTGACAGCCGCATGGGCTTTCTTAACGGGGATTTCCCCTTACCCCCTCTGCCAGCGCACGTTCATTCCAGCTCCTGTTGCATCACCCCGCTCGGCCGTCCTGTCCCGTTCCTTCCAACCCCACGCTACAAAGCCTGTATGGCCGTTCCATGCAGCAGCTGTGCAGCTCTCTCCCCCTGCTTCAGCATCCGCCCACCACGCAGTCCCCTGGGAACCACAGCAACCCAGTCAGGCCTCTGCAAGTGACCCTGCCCGAAAGTGTCAGCGTGCCTAAGCCTTCCCGTACGGCAGTATGGGTGACACGTGCTGAGACATAAACAAGGGCCACTTCCGTTGCAGCCCCTGCCGCCACAGGGCTGGGTGCCCTTACTTGCCCGCCTCCGCCGCCATCAGCTTGCACTCCGCCTTGTGCCCCGCCCGCCAGTGCGCCCGCTGGCAGTCCGCACAGCAGTACCGCACCGCCCGGCACCCGCCGCACTGCTTCAGCGGCAGCGCCCCCTCGCAGTCTGCCGCGAAGTTGCCACAGTGCGGGTTGCCGCACATGCGCAGCCGCGGCAGCGCCCCCTGCCGGCAGGGTGGCAGCGCCAGCGGCGGCGGCAGCGTGCCGGAGGGCGCCACCGGCAGCCGCACGCTGCCTGCAGCAAACTGCTCCCACACGAGCATGTGCGAAGGGAGGGAGCCGTCGGGCATCGGGACATCGTCAAAGCTGCGCGCGGTTGGGCCCTTGTAGGTCTCCCACACACGGTCTGCCATCGCCGCGGCAAACTGCCGGAAGCCCCCGTCCGCTTCCGTCCGCCTCGCCGTGCCGCCACCCTGGCCCGCCGCGATCTTCAGCAGCGCTATCGCATGCAGTGCGAACGTTGGTGCGTACCGCAGCGCCCGCCTCGCAAAGGACCTCACCGGTGCCTCAAGACACCCCGCACACGCCTCGACCTCCGCTCCGCTGCTGCTGCTGCCACTGCGGCTGGAGGTGCTGCTGCTGGCTGCTGCTGCTGCTGCTGGCGGCGGCGCGAGCCACGCGCGGACGCGGCCGCTGAATGTCTTGTGCGCTGACATGAAGGCCAGGAGGCCTGGCAAAAGCATAGACAGGCGGTCCCTAACTTCCTCGTGGTCGTACGACTTGAACACGTGGTATTCTGGCAGCGCATCCATCAGCGTGCATGCCGCCGCCAGCAGCCGATGCGGCTGGCACGCCATCAGCTGCGCGGGGGGCAGCAGCTGGTGCCGCCAGCACTGCACTGCGCCGCTCAGCGCTTCGCACATGGTGTGCGGCGCCATCTCTTCCGCCACCGACAGCTGTACGGCGGGGCCCTGCGCCGCCGCCTCCCTGGCCGCCGTCCTTCGGGCGCTGACGTCGACCGCCAGCCTCCACGCCAGCGCAACCGCCAGGTTGCTCGCCGCCTTCTCCGCCAGGGCCAGCGCCTCCTGCACCTCATCCCGGCACACCGCGTTCTCCCTCCACGCCGCGTCACTGCCGCCCCCCGCGCCGGTCACCAACGCCGCCGCCTCTTTCCCCGCCTCCTCCATCCTTTTCTTCGAGTCCCCTTCCATGCCAAGGGTCACCCCCAACAGGAGCGAGAGCACGTCGGCTGCCCAATCCACCACTTGCTTTCCCCCTTGCCCCTGTCCCCTCGCCCCCGCTTCCGCTGGCCCCGCCCCAGCCTCCGCCTCCAGCGCCCGGGTCAGCATGGCCGCCCGCTTGGACAGCGTGAACACGACGCCCAGCTCAGCCCTGCCTTGACCCCCGCCCCCGCAACCCGTGCTCCCGCCGCCCTCAGCCTGTGGCGCCCCGGAGCGGTGTCCACTCGCGGCAGGCACCAGGGGTGCGAGACCAGACGACACCGCCGTTATCCACGACTGAGTCAAGGCTGGGCAGACCTGGGCATCCCCTGCGTCCTGCGCGCTGAAGGTCAGGCGCACGGTGTGGTCCATGGCGGCGGCCAGGCCGCAGCGGGCCACACGACGGCACATGTCGTCCCGAGCAGCGGCGTCATCAAGCTCCTTGAATTCTGCCTTACAAGCCATGGGATCGAGACACTGCTACTTCATAAAGAAGGACTCTTGACTGAAACTATAAATCTGTAACACTGCTGGGGGAGCTTGCAGAGCAGGGACACATTACTGCGCCGGGGGTGCATGCTGTGGAGGACGGTGGGCGGCGTCCCGGCACCCGTTTGCAGTGTACCTGCTTCACCACCAGGACAGTGGTAGCAATGGTGACGGGAGCACTACACGGGGAACTGTGAGGCGTTCCCCTTGCCGCTTGCTGTACCCTCCTGTCGAGGCGTACCGCAGCAGCGATACACGGCAGCACATGCGCACGCAGCTGTGGTTGCAACCCAACGGGTGTGTGAGGAGGGCACAACCCAGGACCCCGTCGTTCACCGACAATCGACAACAAACAAGACTCGCACGCCGTACACGCTGCCTACCGTTTGAATGCTCGTGGACCAGGTACGTGAGGTAGCCAACCACCCTATCCAGTGTGTCATATGGCGAACCCTTCTCCTGCACCTGCACAGAATGGATGTGGTGTCACGGCGTCACGCTATCCAATACTGCTTAGGTCATGACTTGCTGCAAGCATCCGGTCGGTGGCATGGCGGGCGTCCCGCTAGCAGCTAGCTCGGGTCTAATGCAAGGAGCAGGCCCTCCCTTGTTAACTACTCACTGAGCAGCTGGGCATGCTTCGCGGGTCGTCGGGCGGCCTTGTGAAAGGCAGGCGGCCCATGGCGGCCGCCGTTGCGTCCGACATGAGCACCGCCAGCCACCCCGTCGACTCCAGCCAGTAGGGAACACAGGCGCGGGCCGTGGCCGCCGAGGGTGCCGTGGCCGCAGGTACCATATTGCACACCGATGCCTGGGGCAAACAAGTGAAGCGCGCGAAGGCGGAATCAAAGCCGGGGACGTTATCAAACGTTGACACAGTGACATGCTGGCTATTGCAGGCTCGGAACCTTAGGCCAATAAAGGGGCCTTGCCGTTCAGGACTTCAGTGCAAGCCAAGTTGTCAGTGGGTCTGCACTCAGACCACCGCTTGCCCTGACAGCCTGTTGCGGCTCATTTCCCCCATGCGCAGTGCTACGTACCTGGGACCATGCAAACTGCCACTCCGGGGCGGGCGCGTACGCCCCTCCGAGCCCCTGCCCGCGGCACAGCCGGACCAGGGCCTCGGCAGCGCGTGCCGTCAGCCGCGCCACCATAAGGGGGGAAGGGCTAGCGGGCGGCCCCGCCGCAGCTGCCTCCCCTGGGTCGGCATTAAGCCATTCCTGCACGGTCACGCGCAGAATGTTATTGTGGTGCTCCTCCAGCCACCCAGCTGTCTGGCCTGCTTCGGTGCTCGCGTCGCCGCCGCGCTGGTCCAGCCCCAGCAGCTTCCCCTGCGCCGCCTCCTCACGCGCCAGCCACCACCTGCCGCTGCTGCCCTCCCAGCCGCGCTCCTCCGCCTGCCGCTCCTCGCCCCAACCCTCCCGCGGCCCGCTGCCCCCTTCCCACTCCTCCAGCCCCGCCGCCAGCCCCGCGTGCGCCGCCAGCTGGTCCAGCAGCGCCACCCGCAGCCGCTGCACCCTCATGCTGCGTCACGCGCTCCAGGCGTGCGGACAGCCGCCGGCCTTCCGCACCCCCCACCTCAGCGAGCTTCTCCTGCAGCGCAAGCATGTTACACATAGACTTTGCCGCAGCTGCAGTTGCTCGCCCCACGTAGAAGCGAATAGCATTGCGCTCCTCCTCCGGCAGCGTCGCGATGGCGTCCACGGGCGGGCTGTCTACCAGGGCCGCCGCGGCAGCTGCCAGCAGCTGAGAGTCCACCAGCGCACCGAAGGTCTGCAGGGTCTCTGAGGGGATGCGGGCCGATGCCGGTGGGTTCCGGCCACCGCCCAGATCATTTAGTTGGTTTGATAGCGCCTCCGTCAGCGTCAGCAGGTACTGGCACACCGTGTATGCGCTGAGCCCCGCCAGTTCGTCGCTCCTGGTCGATGCGTCCCTGAGGTCCAACTCGGGGTTGGACAGCTCCCGCGCGCCTGAGTCTGAGCGCAGGAAAGCAGCTGTTGCGACGATGCCCCTGACTGAGTCGGAGGCGGCCGGCATGAAGCCCGCCTCCGCCATGGCCGCCAGAGCCGTCTTTGCCACCTATGCGTGCAGCGTGCTGTCGCTGTCCTTCTTCAATGCGCTGACCATGAGGCAGGCGTGGTGGAGCAGCGTGTAGGCGGTCTTGCTGCCGTACCACACCACGTGGCACGCGTTGCACCTGGGTGGGTACAAGGGTCCACAGGAAGTGCCTCAGCAACGCTTTTGAGCATGCACATAGAGGCGGCATTGTGCTAGGCGCCCTTCTGTACGGGACTCTTAAGAGTCAGGGGAACAAGTCTTGCGGACGTCAAGTCGCCCCTGCGTCCGTGGTGGTTGACGACCAGTCGACGTTTCCGGGAAGCCTTCTCCCATGGACACGGACACCCCCGGCGCAACTTGCGAGCGCACGAGTCACCTGTATGAGTCACCTGTACTAAGATGACTGCATAGTCCAATGCTCGCGACTGCAACACCCGGAGCGACTCAGCACCGCGAGCCGATAACTGCAGGTGCTGTGCAACTTTTGAGAGCGTCGTCTCAACCCAAAACGGCAGGAGCTGTCCGTATCTGTGGAGTCTAGGCTTTGCCCCAACCCTTTACTATGACCAACCCAGATCGCCTTGGATGATCCCGATGAACTAGCATACGACTCTGCAGGACATAACTGCTCGCCTGACGCACCTGGCTGCGCTGATGCTGCCGGACGTGGCTATGTGCGAAGCCCGCTCCCGCACCACCCCAAGAGTTAGTTGCAGCTTGCTGAACATTCTGACTTTAATGGCTGCCTCCAGCCATGCTTTGGCGAAATTCGCCCTCCTCCGCGCATCGGGCGGCTCCGCGAAGTAGTCAGTCAGCTCAGCGAAATGCTTCTTGTAAGCATCTATGGACCTGGTCACCTCTGATCCAGGAGATATGAACGCATCGATAACATCGTCGGTGCAGCGCAGAACGCACTTGATGAATTTGCCCAAGCGTGTCGGGTCCATTTGCACCGCGTGCACCAATGCACATGCAGGTTTTAATGTAATGGGGCAAGGCGCCTGATGCTTATGTCCTCCCATTCAAGTCAGGGTTTCGGAATGCCTGCGTTCTCGATGGAGCCGTACACAACCTCCAAACGGGCCTGGATGGCGATGCACTGTTGCTTGCCCACGTGCCCTTGCCTCGGGCCAACTTGGGCCCCGGCGGCTCGTGTGGTCAGCTGGTCGCCTGACACTGGTTCACGGTGGTTCCCTGCCCCGCCTGTTTGGAGCGTTGGCTCATGGGTTTGCCCAGTTTCACCCAGGTCTGCCCAGGTCCTGAACTACTGTAGACGGAGGACTTGCCTGGGCAGCCTCTGTTGGCTCTGTTGGGTGCTTGGGCCCCATTTAAGTGCTTCTTTCACCTTGCGTGCTCTGCAAGCGCCGAAGTACCATCATAAAAGTACGACCACTTTACATCCGGGGTACTAACATGGTCTGGCAGCCTCTGGCAAGACAATCTGGGGCAGGGGACATCTCCAGTGGTCTGGGGCAGCCTATGCTGGCCCCAAGTGGCAAGCCTCGGCTTCCAACTTTGACCCCACATGCCGCATCCTGGCTGCCTGACTTGCCCCTACGCCCGCATCCTGGGCTGCCAGACCTGCCCCCCCACACACCATCCTGGGCTGCCAACCTGACCCCACACCCACGCACAAGATACCGAAAGTGACTTAGTGACCCCATTGCCGGTATCCCCCCGTCCAACCCCCTGTGACCCCGTTTTGGAATCTGGCACCCTCTGGCCTATACTGTGTGCGCCAAACAGACTGTCACGCAGCGTCCTGGCTCCTGAGGCCACTGCATGGGTGCTGGCAGTAACTCCTTACAGCCACGGGCGCTCCTGAGGGACAACTGAGCACAGTGCATCATGGCATGGATTTTTGATGAGTGCGACACAAGAATCAGCGGCCCAAGCGCCCAACCATGGCTTGGGCCGATCGCCCAACCGACATCCAGCCGCCTTGCCGTAAGCCCAGGTGCAGCAGGCAGTTTGCGCTTCGGGACAAGCCGATTCCTGCCACATGCGAGACTCTGCAGCCAATCGCGTCTGCCGTACCGTACGGTCATTGTCAACGGTCACCTCCCCACGCCCGCTCTGCCACCTGCTGCCACCCATGTACCAGGTGCATGTACCATTGCCCGCGCGCCCCTGCTGCTCCTGTGTCTCCCACACCATCCTGTAAGCACTGATGCTCTCGCGCTCCCGCAACCCTGCCGCACAAGCCCGCCCTGCTCCTGCTCCCCAACGCAACATCGACTGGCACGTTCATGTCCAGTTGTCCTGCTCTGGCGGTTGGCGAACTCTCGCCAACCGCCATCGCTGCTTACGACCCCGCAACACCACACCACATGTCCACTTAATAAACCGTAACACCGCACGGCACCGTGCGAGGTAGTCCAGCAGTGCCGCCCCTTAGCCAGCTGCACATGACCTTGCTCCAGTGTGTTGCCAGCGGGTAAGCAAGCTCTCAGGCATGAAGGTGGGCTGCACCCGCTGCAAAGCCTGCCGCCACCGGCCTAGGCGCCCTCAGTTCCCCGCCTCCGCTACCATCAGCTTGCACTCCGCCTTGTGCCCCGCCCGCCAGTGCGCCCGCTGGCAGTCCGCACCACAGTACCGCACCGCCCGGCACCCGCCGCACTGCTTGAGCGGCAGCGCCCCCTCGCAGTCTGCCGCGAAGTTGCCACAGTGCGGGTTGCCGCACATGCGCAGCCGAGGCAGTGCCCCCTGCCGGCAGGGCGGCAGCGCCAGCGGCGGCGGCAGCGTGCCGGAGGGCGCTGCCGGCGGCGGTGGAGGTGGCAGGTCGCACATGTCACCCACCTCCTCCATAAGCATGTCCGGAAGAGTGGACCAGTCGGGCAGCGGGACATCGGCGACGCTGCCCCGCCTCGGGCTTCTGAAGTCCTCCAGCATATAGTCTTTCACCGCCGCAGCGTACCGCTGGAAGCCCCCGTCCGCCCCCGCCCGCCCCTCCGTGCCGCCACCCTGGCTCGCCGCGATCTGCAGCAGTGCCAGAGCGGGCCCAGCGACGTGCGGTGCATCCTTCAGCGCCCTCATCGCAACGGACCTTACCGATGCCTCAAGGCAACCGGCGCACGCCTCGGGCTCTGCTCCGCTGCCGCTGCTGCCACCACCGCCGCCGCCAGAAGCGCGGCTGCTTCCGGCTGCTGGCGGCGGCGCCAGCCATCCGCGAACCCGGCCGCTGAGCGTCTCATGTGCGGACATGATGGCCAGGAGATCTGGCACAAGCACGCACACCCGCTTCCTGCTGGCCTCGAGTTGCTGCGAATTGGACACCTGCAGGTCCGGCAGCGCCGCCGCCAGCGCGCATGCCGCCGCCAGCAGCCGGTGCGGCTGGCACGCCATCAGCTGCGCGGGGGGCAGCAGCGGGTGCCGCCACCACTGCTGTGTGCAGCCCAGCAGCTCACACACGGCATGCGGCCCCAGCTCCTGCGCTGACGACCACTGCACTGGACGCCCCCTGACCGCCGCCTTTGTGGCCGCCGTACCGATGTCCGTCGCCAGCTCCCACGCCAGCGGCGCCGCCAGGTTGCTGGCCGCCCTCGCCGCCAGGGCCAGCGCCTCCTGCACCTCGTCCAGGCACACCGCGTCCTCCTTCCACACCGCGCCGCTGCTACCTCCCGCGCCGCTCACCGCCGCCCCCTCCCTCCCCGCCGCCTCCATCATCTCCCTCACATTTCCTTCAATGCTGTGAGCCGCCGCCACCAGAACCGCGAGCACGTCGGCTGCCCAGTCAAGTATCTGACGCCGCCGCTGTTGGCCCCCCTGCTCCTGTGCCCTCTGCCCCACCCCAGCTGCCCCCGCCCCAGCCTCCGCCTCAAGCGCCCGGGTCAGCATGGCCGCCCGCTTGGACAGCGTGAACAGAACGCCCAGCTGGACCTCGCCTTCGCCCCTGCACCCGCCGGCCGTGCTGCCGCCGCCCTGAGCCTGCTGCCCGCAGTCTGGTCCATCCGTGGGCGGTATCAGGGATACGAGGCGGGCGTCGAGGACCCATGACCACGTCATCCTTGTGCGACCCAAGTACATGGCGACCTGGGTATCCCCTGCGTCCTGCGCGCTGTAGGTAAGGCGCAGTGTGTGGTCGAAGGAGGCGACCAGGCCGCAGCGGGACATGCGGCGGCGCACGTCGGCCGAGGTCGTGACCTGGATACTGGTTGATGGCGAGCCTGCGTCGGAATTGCACCACGAGAACGGGGGCGGTAGCAATGGGCGGTGGGCTAGACTTCGTGCAACGACAGCTAAGCTGCGCCTCCTCCATAATTACGATACTGGTAGCAGGGGCTTTGCGGCCGAAGTCGTAGCACTAAGGGCCGCGCGGCGTCATTCTTGCTGCTTGATGCGATCTCTTGTGGTGGCACAGCGGCAGCGGAAAAGGCAGTATCCGCATGCGCAGCATGCATAGGTTGCAAGACGACTGGCGTGCGGAGAGGGCACAACGCCCAACGCCTGAGTTGAGAGGGACATGCAGCACACGCTACCCACCTGAGTGCTTGAAGGCCAGGTGCATGAGGTAGAGAGACACCTGGTCCAGCAAATCAGCTGGCGAATGCTCGGCCTGCATTGCACAGAAACATATGGTGCCACAGCATTGCGCGTCGCGGTACTGCTCATTACTAATTCTCACGCATGCAAGCAGCCGATGTAATAACAAGCGCCCCGCCAGCAACCCGCTTGGGTGTTGGCTTCATGCAAGAAGTGGGCCCTCCCTTATGACTACACACCGCGCAGCATGTATGCATCTCATGTGCGCAGCCGGTCTGAGGTACGACAAGCACCTTCATATCAGGCCACTTGGGCCGTGTAAGGACCGAGCCCTCCCCTGGCACCGCTTACCAGTTTGCTGAGCATGCTGGGCGGGGTGTCGGGCCGCTTGGTGGAGGGCAGGCGGCCCATGGCTGCCGCCGTTGCGTCCGACAGCAGCGCCGTCAGCCACCCGGCAGCCTCCAGCCAGTAGGGGCGCAGGTCCCGACCGTGGTCCCCGTCTTAGCCGGAAGCATACTGAGCACCAGCTGCTGCGGTGCACGTAAGCGTCGTACAACAGCCCATAGCGTCAGCGTGACTGCTGGGCAGCCAGTGCATCCTCCCTCGTGTGTGCCGAAGGCAAGCTCATGCCCATAAGCAAGACCGTGATCCGATAAGCAACATTGTCCCAAGCTTCATCGCACCCATCATGCCTGCAACCCAACGTATCTTCCTTACGTGCTGCGGTCAAGTGCCTTTCCCTCACGCTGCACACCTTCGTCGTCGCGAACTGCCATTCCGGCGCGGGCGCATACGCCCCCTCCAGCCCCTGCCCGCGGCACAGCCGGCACAGCGCCTCCGCCGCACGCGCCGCCAGCCGCGCCACCAGCAGCGGCGGCGGCGCAGCCGGCACGCCCGCAGCTGCCGCCTCTCCTGGATCCGCACAGAGCCAGTCCTGCACGGTCACGCGCATGATGTGGCAGTGGTAGTCCTCCAGCCTCCAAGCATCCTTGCTGCCCGCCTTCTTGCCTGCTTTGCGGCTCCCGCCGCAGCAGTGACGGTCGACCCCCAGCAGCTTCCCCTGCGCCGCCTCCTCACGCGCCAGCCACCACCTGCCGCTGCTGCCCTCCCAGCCGCACTCCTCCGCCTGCCGCTCCTCGCACCGACCCTCCTGCGGCCCGCTGCGCCCCTCCCACTCCTCCAGCCCCGCCGCCAGCCCCGCGTGCGCCGCCAGCTGGTCCAGCAGCGCCACCTGCAGCCGCTGCACCGCCTTGTGGCGAACGGCGCGCAGTATAGCTGCGGCCAGCCGCTTGCCCTGCCTGTTCCCACGCGCGACTAGCTCTCTTTGCACCTCAAGGATGTAAAGTAGGGCCGTTGCTGCAGACTCAGACGCATCCACTGTGGAGCTGCAGATATTGTCGCGCTCATTGTCCGACATCGTAGCAACGTTGCCAGCCGGGGGGTTGTCGACCAGGATCACCGCGGCAGCGGCGAGCAGCTGTGAGTCTGCCAAGGCACCGTAGACCTGCAGGGCCTCCGAACGGATGCTGGGCGAAGCCAGGTGGTAGAACTGCGACTCCACGATCGTCCGCAGGTACTGGCACACCGTTAGCGCAAGGAACCCCGCCTGCCCGTTGCTCTGCGCCGATACGCCCCTGACGTTGGACATCGAGCCAAAGCACTCCGCCACGCCGACGGCGGAGCGCATGCGCGCAGCTACCGCCACCATGCCCCTGGCGGCATTGCAGACGGCCGACATGAAGCTGGCCTTGGTTATGGGCGCCAGAACCCTCGCCGCCAACGCGTGTATGCGCTGTACGTGTGGAGCGCTGCCCCTGATGTGCTGCAGAGTGCTGATGTTGAGGCATGCGTACATAAGCAACGTGCAGGCGGTTCTGCCGCCGTACTCGACCACGTCGAACGCATTGCGTCTGGGGGTCGCAACACCGGGGGAGGCGGCGGGATATGAAGCAGGAGGTGTGGGATATGGGCGGGACTGAGCAGCATCGGCGAGCAGCCATCGCTGCGTGATCTACTCCCACAATCTGGAAGCAGTACTACCATGTATGCATGTTGGGAGGGCAAGCAACACCCGCACCAGGCCGGTACAACCAAGGTGTGGACGTAGAAAGGTTCGTTAGCCCACAGACATCAAAGGCATGAAGTGTCAGGAAGCCACCGGTATCACCTACGCAACAAGCGCTAGATTCATACGGTCGACACATGATACAGAGATTGGATCATGTTGGGTACGTGGGGAGCTCAGTTCTATGATAAGGACGGTCTCTCCAGACGGGAATGGCGCACCTTTCCGGACTGTCGCTGCGGCAAAGGGCGATGACAGACGCCCGCTCCCCCACCGCCCTCAGGATCAGTTCCAGCTCCTGGAACACTTGCGTGTCTGTGTATGCCTCCAGCCATGCACTTGCGTAAGCCATTTTCCTTGCCAAATCGGCGCCGATTTCCTGGGGCTTCACCTCCTTAATCAGGTCCGAGACATGCTGCTCGTAGGCTATAATGAGAGCAGCCCTCTCTGCTGCAGAGATTGGGTCAACGTCTCGCGCGGATGCTTGTATAATGCCGTCAGTGCTGCGGAGCAAGCGCCGAATGGATCTGTTGAAGTTTGCGGGGTCCATTTTGGTCCGGGGAAATGTGAATGTGTAAATATGGTGCGTGTGACAGTAGGGGTGCGACGATGGGGCGCCCTGCTATTCGGCGGTCCAAGGTCGCTTGGCGCGAAAAAGGCGCCCGTACCAAATCTGATTGCCAGTCACGCGTGCAGTGAACAGAAGGGCCGGGAATTGGAACCCATTTCCGCGTTAATCTCTGTTGTCGTTTACATCGCGGCCGCGGCCTTCCGTCCTGCCCATTGCGGCCTACCTTGCACTTCCCTACGATGGTGCCCGACTACCCACGCTTACTACGCCGCTTCCCTCATTGGTATACCGGAAGAGACCCACAGGCAGCTACAGCGGTTGCCTGCCGCTAGTATTGCACAAACACCTCCCGCCCGCGCATGCCCCCGATATCTGAAGAGGCAGACCTTTGCAAACTCCATGCGTCGTCGGTTGCCGGAGAACGGCCACTTGAAGAACACACACAACTCCTTGTGCCCATGTTTACCGCGTGGCTCCCAGTGCCCCACTAAGCGTGCCAGCCCTCAACGCTGGCCCGCACTAACCCATCACCGCCCTGCCAGTCAGCGCTCAGCCTGTAGCCGCACAGTGCCCCGGCCTGCTCACATGCCGTATCCGATGGGCTGCGGTCGCCCACCCCTTACTCACCCAGATACCCCTAGCCCCGAACGTCGGTTGGTCAGTGGCTTCTTCACAGGTCAATTGCACTGCATGCAGCTCGACCCCCTGGCCATCATGAACCCACATGTTGCTGCCAGCACACGGTCGCTGTCGCTGCCGCTGCTGCTACAGTAGCTGCCGCGGCCGCCGCCGCTTGGCCAACCTCACCCGCTGGCGCCTCCTGCTTTACAGCTTCCCTGCCATTCTATCCTCCCCCCGACCTTCACAAGGTCAATAGCGAGCCGGACACAACGCTTCATTGCCGTGATACTTCCTGTCACGCCCCCGTCTGACATGCCCAGCTGCCACATGGCCACGTGGCCACGCAGGCTGCCCGGCACCCACAAACACGGCGCGCTTGTGGCCGTCCTTGATCCCACGGCCCCTTAATCGAACGCTCTCGCGTTACCCAGCCTACGCTAACCCCTGGTTCCCCGCCACGTATCCCAAGCCCCCTGGCTACGCCTTGTCGTCGGCGCATTGCGAGGCACATGACATGTCCGCCTGTGCATGGTGGACACCACCTGCTGCAGGTCCGTCACCGGGTAGCGCGTGTGTATGGGGCGAGGGCGGAGGGGCAAGTACGGGTGATTAGGTGAGAAAAATTGGGTTGGTGAACCAAGCAAGTGTGTGCCCCACTCTGCTTCAAGCTGCTTCAAGTCCGCAGTAGGTGGCAGGCCTCTCACTTCAGACAGGAAGACTGTGCGGTAGGTGGCAGGCATGTGATACATGAAAAGGGGGCTGCGAGCGTGCGAGGTAGGTGGCAGGTGAATGCCTTAAAATGAAGGCCACAGAGAAAAGGAATGGGACTGTGTGGCGGGCGGCAGATGTTTCACTCCGTCCAACTCAAGGGGCCGTGTAGGTGCGAGTTCACGAGTGTTGACTATGGGGGTTGTGCGGTAGGTGGCGGGATCATGAAAAGCACTCAATAGCCAATGCAGGCCCTTGAGCCTCCGGCTCTTACATGGGTCATTTCACTTGCGCAGGGGGCGGGGAAACCTCGCTATGTTACACCGACTGACTGACTGGGTAAGATGCAAGGATCCGTGTCCGTGCTCGTCAACGACCTGGGCCCGCGGTACGGAATCAGGTACGCTATGGAGCACCTGCTGCTACCGGCCTGTCACCTGGGGGTTTAGGGGTACGTGTGCGTGTCTGCGGCATGGGCGCAGGGTAGCCAGGGATCCGGTTGCGGGAACGGGTGTTGTCATCCCGTGTGACACGTGGCCCCGCACATTGGTGCGCTGGTGGCTGGTGTGCTATTGTCACCCCTGGCAGCGTAGGTGACATTGGGGTCCAGGGAGGTCATCCTGCTGCGCACCGTCTGCGCCACGCGGACAATGCTGGTGTGCCTTCAGAGCGAGATCAGCATGGGCATTGCCGTGTAGGAAGCTGTCAACGGGGTGCACTCCGCACACTGCATTCATGCAAGGTTTTCCTGCCATGTGCATCAGCCTGCAATGTGTATTAGACTCGTCGAAAGTAGGTTGCAATGAACTGCGGGGCCGATAGCCCACCCCAACTCCGTCTTGCCGTGCCGCAGCAGCAGCCTACTATTTGGTACGGTACTTGGGAACCCGGCACGCACTGGCGCACGGTCTATACACGTGTCTCTGCAACCGTCTGCAACTGCACTGCCGTACGGGCACCCTCAAGAGATATCCTCCCACACCCGCTCTGCAGACACTCATGCTTTTGGGCTCCTGTACAACTGTCCGCCAGCCAGCCCTCTCTTCTCCCCAACAACAGTGGCATGTCACTGTCCAGATGTCCAGCTTCATTCCACCACCGGACCGCTACCCACAGCTACACAACATCACATGGCCCCCCGACAACCCATGACCGCAACACCGTACCCACTCCACAAGCAGCTGCGTGGGACGCGAATCGTCGGGCATGCCGACTTCGGTGAAGCTGCCCGGGTTGGTGTTCCTGGAGAGGTCCCACACATGCTTGTGCACTATTGCGGCAAACTGCCGGACCCCCCCATCCGGCCCTTCCCGCTCCTCCGTGCCGCTGCCCGCCGCGATCTTGAGCAGCGCCAGTGCATACATTCCGTACTCGAATGGCACGTGCCTCAGCGCCCACTTCACATTGGACCTCACCGGCGCCTCAAGGCACCCCACACACGCCCCGAGCTCTACCCCACTGCTGCTGGCAGGGGAGCCCCTGGCGGCTGTGGCGGCGGGCGGTGGCACCAGGACTTGGCCGCTGAGGGTCTCGTGTGCGGACATGACGGACAGGAGGGTCGGCACAAGCAAGCAGAGGCGCTTCCTGCTCGTCCCCACTTTCTCCGAATTCAGTACTTTTGCGCCTGGCAGAGCGGCCGCCAGCGCGCACGCCGCCGCCAGCAGCCGATGCGGCTGGCACGCCAGCAGCTGGGCGGGGGGCAGCAGCGCCGCCAGCACTGCACCGTGCACCCCAGCACGTCGCACACGGTTGACAGCCCCAACTCCTGCACCGAAGACAGCTGCACCACGGACCCCCGCGCCGCCGCCTCCCCGGCTGCCGTACCCATGTCCGCCGCCAGCTCCCACGCCAGCGGCGCCGCCAGGTTGCTTGCTGCCCTCACCGCCAGGGCCAGGGCCTCCTGCCGGACTACTACGGAAGCAAGGCCGCGCGACCCACGGACCTTGACGAAAAGTCGCTGCTGGAGCAGGCTATGACGTCTGCTCGCTCCCGCACAGCCCTCAGGTAACCTTGCAGCTTCCTGAAAACTTTGTTGTCGAAGTATGCATCCAGCCATTCTTTGGCGCAGCCCTTGTCGTTTCCCGCGGGATCCCTAAGGAATGTCTCAGGCTTCGCCTCCTGTGTCAGGTCGGAGATATGGCTGTCATAGGCACTTATGAGGCTCGACCTCTCTGTCTTAGAGATCGGTGCAGAACCTGGCGTGTGTACATGGATGATGTTGTCGGCGCTGCGGAGGACGCGCAGGATGGACCTGCCTCGTTCTGAGTCCATGCCTGCCCCGTGGATGTCGAACGTGTGCGCACAGTGTGGGTTTCGGATGAGCGTCTCGTGTCACGGATGAGCGTCTCGTGTCACTCGCACCGCAGGCACACAGTCTCGGGATTGCGATGCGGCGGCGCGCCCGTACAGAGTTCGTTAGCCGTGTCAGCTCTCGCCCCCACACGCCGACGTGCATCGAGCAAAGGAGTAGCAAAAACTCTTTCATCACAGCCTCTAGTATGGACTGCATTGTGCCGACCGAAAGGTTTCGTACGAGGGCTCCGTGGCGCTTGTGTTTACAGGTGTCCGGCACTTCTCGTGTACCTGCACTGCAGCTGGGGATTGGCCAGCTGGCCAGCTGCAGGAAAGAAAGCACGAAGGCACACACACCCTCGCGATCCCGGCGTCGACGCACCACACGTGTCGTCGGTCCAGCGCGTGCTGGCAGACCTGTGCGTCCGGCACGTGGTGCTGTGCCAGGGGATGCGCACCCTCCACAGAAAAAAAACGAACGGTGGAGGGGACCACGGCGGCTGGCGGCTGGCTTGCACAGCCTGCCACCGTCTCGCTGTCACGCCTATTGGTGGTACCGCCCAGATGCTGGCCTGGTGCTTGTGGAGTACTGGGTGCAGTGGTGTTGGGGCACAGCACTGGGGGCGCGGATCTTTGCCCTGTGCGTGCCGTACGTCGGCTCTGAGTACTTCTGTCTCGGGCAACGCCTGAGGCGTTGCCTCTCGTCTGTTCTGTAACATATAGCTGGATCTACAGGGATGGTGAAAGCTAGTTACTGAACAAGCTTAACGGGGCCCGCTTGCCCCGGGCGTCATCGGGGTCGTTTCATATGGTAACGCAGCCTTGCTAGCCATGGAAACGTAGTGACAGCAGTACCGTTATACCTGGTTTCTAGCCCTGCCGTGGGGGCCACCGGCAGCGAGAGAACGGCAGACCAGGGACGCGCGAAGCTGTCACAGTGGCGGCTGGGCGTGATCACGGCTTGTCAGGCCCAAGCTCGTGATACCAGCAAATCCCACGCCACATCCGGCTATCATGCCACACCACAACAGACGAGAGGCCGTCGTGGCAAGGCCCCTTCGTCACGACTGGTCGGGATATGGCATGGTAGAGGCGCGCTTGCTGTGGAGCATCCTTTACGCTTCATTGAAAGGCCATGACGACAATCGGCGGCGTCGTGGTCTATATGCGAGAAGGCGGTGCGAGCTGGACATGCGCCGTGGCGAGCTGTGAAGCCTTCGTTCTGCTTCATTGGATTGCGTTTTGCCGGGACTATTATATCTGGATGTTCAGTCGACGTGGAGGCCTGCAAGGCGACACTGGTATGGTGGCTCTGCCTTTATCGCCGATGCCACTTTTCGATGCCTGCAGCGCGACAAGGGTATGCTGCCTCTGCCCTTCTCGGCGGTGTCGTGAGTTGGCATGATTTGCATTCGCTAGAGCGGGGCTGTTGATCCGGTGCATTAGTTTGCATGGGCCGCTCGGTCCCCGGAGCTGGGGGCGCTGCCATGGTCCCCGGAGCTTGGGTCAGCGGGGCATTTCGCATGAGTCCTTGTTGCTGAGGAGCTGACAACTTGGTGCTTGCAGTAGGACGGTGTGAGAACACGGCATATTGGCACACGGTTGGTTTTTGACTGAGCGTGCACAACGGTCAGGCATGCGCTGAGCGACACAGACAGTACTGCGGGTCACCCTTCGAGTTGCTGTTCCCTGCTACCCGTGAAGGGCCGCCCATGGAAGTAGGACGGAGTGAACCGTTCGGCTAGATCATTGCCGGGACGCCTGGGTTGTCAGGAGAAAGGCGAGACAGACTGGCAGGATGCGACCAGCAGGGCCTGGTGCCACCCGATGCGAGTGTACGATGCGGCCTGGTTTGCCTCCCACCAGCAGGGTCTGCCAAAGATGCCACCCGATGCCAGCATGCGTAGCCGCCTGGATTGCATACCTCCAGAGGTCCCAGCTTCTTGTAGTTTGACTCTGTTGGTATTGAGCATGTGAAGCGGCCCCTCTGCCTTGTGTCGTTGTGTTGCTTTGTCGAGCTTCATCCGGTTGCCGTACGCTTGGTTTTTGTCATGCTGGTTTCGACGCATGCACGCTGCGCATGGTGTCTTGGTTGCTTCGCTTTGCTGCGTCGAGGGGGCGAAGTGGGATGTTTTACCCAGCTAGCACGCGGCCAGCAAATGGGCGTGACATCGCCACGGTAGGGGAGGAGCAGTCACAGCCTGGCATGAGCGCGGAACAGTTGTTGCTTCCTGCATTACAATCCTGGTGGTGGTGGAATGCCCAGGCTGCAAGGGAGTCCCATGGCACCGTAGCTATTGCTTTACTTCTGCGTTGTGGGAGCCCTTGGGCCTGACGGCTCGTACGGGCAGTTACACCTGCCAAGTGTAACACATACCGTACCAAGGGAGTCCGACGGCCAGGAGGCCCATATACCCCACCTCAGGGCGTCATCAGTTGCGTAAGTGTTGACACCAGGGGACACTCTCCTGGATGAAATTTCCAACGAAGGCCATACCAAGCGGGCCATACCGAGTGCTCGGTAGCATTGCACAACTGCAAAGCCCAGGATCTGGGGTAGGGGCCTCGTCAACTACATGTATTGATAAGTGCGGCGTGGCATGCAGCAACGTCTACTTGCTCCTTGCGCTGGGGCCTGTGGCCCTGTGCATTGCCTGACGGGCAAAACTCTATCATGTAGCTACCTTACTCGGCTGCCTCACATGGCGTGCGAGGAGACAACAACGCATGACCTGCTGCCACGTTGCCCCAACAGGCAGCTGCAACGGTTGACTGCACAAAGAGCTCCTGTCCGCCATGGCCCCTGTGCAACAGAGTCGAGTCCATGCACCTTGACCGCCATATGAACCACACCGGCTGCTTACGCCCAAAGCATACTACACGGTTTCCCCTGCCCACTTCCAATTCTTGTAACGAAGCAAGACAAAGCGAACATCGGTCTTGCAGGTCTGCCACCCCATCGTTCCTTTCCGCGCACATCATGCGCAGGGCTGCAGGAGGCCCACGACAGCCCACCCTGCAGCCACCTAGCCAACCCGACGCCCCAAACCAGTTGGTCAACGCTACTTTTGAACGGGGCACTCCCAAAGATAGCACGCCCTGCATGCTCTTCGACCACATCTCGCACACCCGCATGTTGCTCACAGAGCACATCCGGCTTGGCCGCCGCTGCTGCTGCCGCCGCCTGGCCAGCCTTGCGTGTCAACCCCCCCTCTCTTGCAGCCCCCTGTCTCCTCCTCCCCAACATTTGACACTACCTTGGCCTTGTTCCGCCAGGATGACATCATGAGCCTGCACAGCCCGCAACGCCTCATCGTCATAAAACTGCTCTGTTACACTCCTGCTGCCTGCTCTTCATGCCCAGCAGCAGCCCCCACATGGCAGCCTGCGCTACCCCTAGCCTCACGCCCCTTATCCCACGGCCCCTGGCTACGCCATGTCGTCGCCGCACTGCGAGGCACGTGTCACGTCCGCCACCACCTGCTGCATGGCGGACACCACCTGCTGCAGGTCGGTCACCTGGTAGGGGTGGGGTCGTGGGTGCGGCCGAGGTGCAAGTACGGGTAGATCAGTTCGTCTGGGGTCCCGTGGGCGCTTACGCCGCAGTGAGGAAGTGGGTTTGCTACTTGAGTAAGCAGGCGTGGGCCACTTGTGAACATGCACATGTAGCGAGGGGACAGGCACAACGGTGTGGTGCTACTCAACAGTGTGGTGCGGGTCAACGGTGTGGGTATTGGCATGTCGTGCTACACGTGGCTCTCTATGCAGGACAGGTGGCGCGGATTAGGGCGCGCCAAGTCGTTGACAGATTAGCGGGTTTAGCCGTACCCCGTAAGGTCTCCAATGGGGTAATCCCCGTGAACGCCCCACCGTCTGCAACTGATACCGTACCACAGCCCCAATGCCATGCATTTCCTCCCGGCCTGCCCCCCTGCAGGATCCTTCTCCTTCCTGTACACCTGGTTACAACGGTGCACTCCGCCCACCCTCCCACCTTCTGCCCGAACCCGATGCGCTCCACGCTGAACTCCTGCCCTGTGCGCACGCGGATGTCCACCCCGGTGGCGTCGATGGAGATGAACAGCAGCTCGTCCAGCGGCCGCGGGGCGCCGCACGACAGCTTGGTGCGCAGATCTGGCGCGAAGCGCTCGTTCAGCACCTGGGGTTTGGGCGAGGGCGTAGGCGGGGGGTAAAGAGGAGGTATAAGGTAGGATGGAGGGCAGGAACGAACGGCACCGAAGGCAGCTCGAGCGAAATGTACCTTCGTCCCGTTGCGTTGAGGCCGGGGCAGGGAACAAGGGGGAGGTGCAAGGACAGGGTTTCCATGCCGAAGTAGGGTACCAGGCCGCCGGCCTCTAGGTCGAGGAGCCCAGCGGCCCTGTGCCCCACGGCGAAGGATAGGCAGTACGGAGGCTGTAGGACATGCCCCGCCCATGCCCACTGACTGCTGACCGGCCGGCCGTGCCCGCAGCGCCGGCGCCCGCACCCAACAACGCCATGCAAGTCAGAGATCGTTCACCCCCACCTGCAGGATGTGGTTGGGGTTGTTGAGCACGATGTCGTCGGGCGTGGAGGCGAGGTACTCGTCGGGCGCGATCCACTGCACGGTGCCGAAGCCGCCCACGAAGTAGATGTCGGTGATGCGGTTCATGCGGAAGTAGACGAAGTTGCCGCTCACCCAGCGCTCCTTGCGCTCGTTGGAGTGCTTGTTGATGAAGATCTCGCGGGCGGCGTCCTGGAAGAGCACATGGGGTTGAGCAATTGCAGTTGACAGTCACAACTGGTACCAGGTAGGCAAGCGCATAGCCGGGCACAGAAGGGGTCTAGGGGCTGGCGCCTGCATAAAAACCGTGGCTACCCCTCTTCGGTGCTGGGCTCAAGCTTGCACTCCAAGCCGCACGGCGGTGACTAGCTCCAGAAACCCGACCTTGGCTCACGGCCCCGCCCCCGCCTTCCCCCCATGGACATGAATTCCAACCCGCAACACTTTGTCCCCCAGCCCCCAGCCCACAACCCCTCGCCCGTCGGCCACAGTCACTGCTCTTCAGTTGGCTTCGTCCGCGGCCCGTGCTCCCGGCCGAGGCGGAACCCACGCCGCGGACTGGCCGCGCCCCCATGCTCCGCTATGCCACGGTGCATCCCAGCTGCACCGGCCAGCGAGCTGCTTGCAGCTTCCCCCAGCTTCCTGCCCCCACCTGCAGGTCCGCGGGCAGCTGGTACACGTCTCCGAAGATGGTGACGCGGGCGTTGGCCAGGCCCGTCCAGCCGGGCATCTGGACCACCAGCGAGCACCTGGGGCGCGGGAGGGAGCATAGCGGTGACGAAAACCTCGGTAAGTCAAGATAGCTTATATTTCAGGTTCATGATGAACAGGATCGGGGGAAAGAGGTGAACGGTGGCGAGTCGACATGCTGGTGAGGCAACCGGTCTGCCGAAAGATCTGACAGTGCCGGGATGCACTGGAGGAGTTTGTCATGTGTGTCGACGGTGGCACATGCCAGCGGGCGCACAGCCTACCCCCTGCACACCTGACCCTGTAACCCTCGCCTGCAACAGCTCTGCAACAGCTCGAGGTAAAAACCCAATCAGCCGCAGACCCACAGTCAAACAGACCCCTGCATGTCGCCTCCGAGGGGACTACGGGGTGCATGCTGAGATACCCAGCCTCATGTCTGCTGTTGCCAATTCACGCACATACAGCCCAGCCCCCAACGCCCCTTTGCCCCTGCCCCGTGCGCGCCCCTGCCCCAGCCCTCCCACGCACCCCTGGCCCTGAAGCCCCTCTGACCCAGTCCCCCCTCCCCCTAACCCCCGCACTCCCCTGCCCCTGCCCCTGGCCGCCCCGCCCCGGACCAGGCCCTTCGCGCTCACCGCGGCTCCTCGATGAGGTTGCGAGAGTGGATGGCCAGCGGGCTGAGGCAGAACACGGGGTAGCCTGGAGGGCAGGTGGGGCATGCAAGGACACCGAGGGGACCGTCAGCTTACCACAATGACGCCGTACATCACTCATCTTGAGGGTTTCCTGCCCACTTCCTGCACCCTCGCCTCACATCCCGAGCAAGCTGCTCTCGCGCACGCCGCAAATGCAACCCGTAGACCCCCCCCATCAACACCGCAGCGCGGCGGAAAGGCAGCGGGCTCGCAGCCCAGCCGCACTGCACGTCCTGCGCGCCACTGCCAAGTCATGGGACTCTTCACCATTGTCAAGAGACACCAGGGTCGCCCCGCCGGCCCAACAACGCCTCACATCTACGCCTCCTCCCTTTCGCTCTCATGTGCCCCGCCTAGCTTGCGCATCCTAGCTGCGCTCCGCCACTTGCCCGCGCCCCACCCCTTCATGCTGCCCTTCCATTACCAGCGCCCGCTCCCCCTCCGCATACGCACCCAATCAACTCCCTACCCACTCCCGCCGCCCTGCCTATTCTCAGCCTTCGCCCTTCGCTACGCCTGCCCGCCCACAACGTCCCCTTTCTCTTGCCCATACCCGTGCCTGAACTGCCCTTTCCTCTCCACCTATCGCCTTGCCCACGGCCTCGCCCCCATCCGCCTGCTCCATCCGACACAATGCCCACCAGGGCGCCCTACTCCCGCCCCTGCCTTTACCCCGGCCCCTGCTCCCTTCCCCCCACCACCTACAGATCCCTAAATCCTCCCCGCCCTTATCGCCACTGCTACCCACCTGCCCCGTCCGACGCGAAGTCCACCAGGGTGCCGAAGGGGTACCCCGCCCTGCGGTGGTGCATGCCGCTCATGACGGTGCACAGGTGGCCGAAGCGCGCGTGCTCCACCAGGTTGCGCACCGCCACGGAGGGAGAGGGCAGGTCGTAGCTGCGGGGGAGGGCGGGGGTGGGGCCGGGGCCGGGGGCGGGAGTGGGGCGGAGGCTGTGGGGCGGGCAGGGGGCAGGCAGGGGCAGGCAGGGGCAGACTGTGTGTGCGCCATGACACAGGGTGTGGAAAGGTGAGGATGGGTAAGGCCCGGAAGGGTGGCTGGATATAATGTGCAAGCGGGAGCGCGGCAGGGAGCTGTAAGCCGCGACACCTCAGCGCGAGGTGTGCCCAGCGGCCAAGTACTGCACCGGTAGCCGGTTCGTTGGGGGCAATGGTAAACGAGCAAAGTGCTACACGTGCGCTGCACGCCTGGAGCCGCAACGCGCGTGCAAGAGAGCCCCTCACAAGCTCCTAGCTGCCGGGTCACACCCATGTGCCCTCCCTGCTCCTGGGATGACCCCCCTCTCTCCCCAACGCTCAATCGCTCCTCGCCACTGCCCTCCCATCCACCCAGCGCCAGTTCGTCGTTATAATGCCTCTCTGTCCCCGGGCCTTTCCATACGAACGGTAGCCTGCGCAACTCTGGCTACGTCAAACCTATCCCCATAGTCTGCACGACATCGACAATCCACCCCTTCACTCCATCCACCTCAGGCCCACCCGACCAGCCCACCCGCCGTCCACACCCCCTTCCCCCCGGCTAGCCCCCCAGCCCCCCAGCCCCCAGCCCCTGTCCCCAGCCCGGCCCAACCTGTTGGACCCTGTCCCACTGCCGTACCGGCTGGTCGCCGTTTTGACGCCCCCGCTCAGCGGCGCGCGATGCAGACCCGTGGTCTTGACGGGGCTCTCCATGATGCTCACGCCGCTGCCACCGTTGTTCCCCGCAGCCGCAGCGGCAGCACTGACAGCCGCAGCTTCCGCCTGCTTCTTCGACGAGGCTGCTGCGTCCGACTCGAAGGCCAGGTTCAAGCTCTCCGCCGCCTTGGCGGCTGCGAGGCCAGCCTTGGAGGGTGACGGGTAATCGCCGCTTGTCTGCCGCTGGGGCTGTGGGCTTTTGGAGACATCCCCTGCCTTCTTGCTGTCGTGTGTGTTGCTGCTGCCGCTGCTTGCGCCGGCGGAGGCACGCACGCAGCGCCGCTGCAGCAGCGCGTGCAGCTGCTGGGAGGCTGGTGCTGGTGATGGCGCGTGCGCTCGGCAGGGCGCATGAGAGCCCCGAGTGGGTGCAGCTATCCTATGTGCTTGCATGCTGCTTCTTGTGGAGGTGTGCTAAAGCCTACGGGTGCAGCAGGCCGCGGGCTGCTCGTGAGCAGCTGCAGGAGCTGGGTACTGGCCGTGGGGCGCCCCCGGAGGCGTGCGGCCTGTGTGCTACCTCTGCGGCTGCTGCGAAGACCTCCCGGGCCGCAGCAACGTCGCAAGTTGCTCCTTGCCGACGTCACCCTGGGTGATGCAAAAAGAGGGGCGGGGTGCGGCAGCTTATGCAAAATGGCTGTCTTGTGGGCGCCAATGGAGTTCCAGACCACGTCTGCATGCGGTTAACGGAGGATGCGCGGATCTCCATGTATTAAGAAGAAAGCGATTACACAAATTGAGACGGGCTTTCTCCAAAGCTTGGGGAGCCTTTACACAAATATCGGAAATGGCAGGGACGCCGAGACGACGACGGGTCCCAATTGCCCAGAGAGGTGATACAGCAGATCCGATAAGCTGTTCCTTACCTCGCTGTGCAGCGCAGAACTGTGCCCGCTGCTTGTGTATGTGGGCGGCCGGCAGGGATGTCTAGGCGGCTAGCTGCGAAAAACACCTAGTGTTTTACATAAACCAAGCTTGTGTGAACATGTGCAGCCAGTAAGGAGGCGTATCTCTGTGACCTGAATGTCTCCCCAATTGCCGCCATGGGTTTCATTCATTCCGGGACTTCGGCATCTGCTTCCCACGTCAAGCATCCGCATGTGCCGAGTTTAAAGCTCAAGAAACTAATGCTTACTAACACCCCGCTTCCTGTAATTGCTATGAGAGGACGCTGCGGTACTGGTGTGCTCAGCCCCAGGGGCTCTGCCGATTGGTGTGCCCGTCCCCCGGGTCGTTACGGTTTCCCTGGCGTGGGAAGGAATTGCGCCACCTAGATGACATCGTACGGTAATGCAGCACGACCCGCTGCAAACATCCGTAGCAGCTAGGGCCAAACAGTTCCCCCACTGCGCAATCATTGTGCCACAACTGCTGGACACCTTGCAGTCCTGCTGTACATCGCCGTCCTGCACTTTTGTCACTTCCCGTGTGGCAAGATGATGTACCGATGTCATTTTAGAAGGGACGACATTTGATGCACTCCACTCTTACGGGGCAGGCAGGTAGCGCCGATGCGACACACGTGGAATACCAGCTGCACACACGGTGTGGGGCGCAGCGGGGGACCAGCACCGACCGTGAACATCCGGGTCACGGTACGGCCGGTGAGCACCCTGCAGCACGCCTGCCGTACCCAAACAACCAACTGCTCCTCCTGTCATCCAGTTCCTAGGCTGCAGGCATGCATACGTACGCATTTCGCTCAGCACCAAACCAACAGCAGTGTAGCCCTCCCATGCAGCCCTCATGCCAAGGGGAGCCCAGCCACATGCCACACTGCCCCCTCAGCCATCCGTGCATGCGGGTCCACCTGCATATCGCTACCGGTACTGGCCGCCAGTACTTGGCCAACAAAACGAGGAGCCCCATACAACAGCTGCGCATGCCGCCCTGCCGTTAGCCACCGCCACCGTGCCCGAATGCCCCGGCTGCTGGTCTGCATAACCACGCACCTGCCAGCTTGCACCCCGCTCCACAGCCCACACGCCGCTGGTCTCCATAACACCAAACCGCGCCGAAGAACCCTCCCCTGCTGTCCAAACCAGCGCAGGGCTCCTGGACTCCATCCCCCGGCCCCCTGCCAGCCTCCACCCCGACATCCCCTCACCGCAACCCCGCTCCGATGCAACCCCCCTGCACCCTCAGTACGCCGGCCCCAGCTCCTCCGCCTGCAGCTCCCGCATGCGCTCCTCCCGCTCCTGCTGCTCCTTCTCGTTCAGCTCGCGCGTGTGCACGCGGATCTTGCTGGGCCGCTGCACGTCGTTCCCCGCGTCCTCCTCCTCGCCGCCCTCCTCGTTCTCCGCGCGCCCCATCACTCGCTTGCGGTCACGCGCGCGGGCCAGCCGCTCCTCGTCGCGCCACGACCGCAGCTCCAGCTTGCCCTGGTGGGGGCGTGAGGGGGTGGGCATAGGGGAGCGAGGTGGGTGGAAGGGCACGGAGGTGGGTGGGAGGTGCAGTTTAACTTGCACTAGGGTGCGAGTCAAGCGTGTGCAAGGCGTCAGGGACGTAACGCGCGAGGGTACAGGCGTTCAGCGTCAGGGAGTTAGCTATACGCTGGCAAATGCACGCAAAGAGCGAGACAGCTGCCTGGGCGGGGGGTAAACCAAGAGGGCGGAGGGGCATAGGAGTTGGGTGGAAGCCGGAGGTGCAGCTCTTGCGGTAGTCGTGGAACGCGCGTAAACAGTGTACGGCATCCGCGAATCGCGGGTACGCTGATATGTGCACGCAAAGGGATCCAGCTCTACGTGTAGCTGGTGTCTCTGGAGTACTTGTCGCACTGGGTGTAGGAGGTGCAGGTGTGGGGCGGGTGCGGGTGTGGGGCATGATGTGCGCACTTACTGCGGGAGCATGACGCACAGGCAGAAGAGTGGTGCGATAGTAGACCAAGGGAGCAGCGCGGTGCCATGATGAGCACCTTGCGTTGCTAGGTTCTGAGCCACCACCATAGCCTGCAAGGTAGGCCGCCCTACATGGCACACCACTGCCCAACCTGCCCTACTTGTAGCTCCGGGTTTCTACACCTCTCCCGGCACACGCGTCGCAACGCAGTGCCCAATTGCAATGCCTATGCCCAGCGCTGTGCTGCCCCGCTCCACCCCTGCCACTGCCGTTCCCTTCCCCAGACCCCACCCCCATGTGCATGTCCCGTTACCCTCATCCCCGCTCCCTCCCTTCCCCCCGCCCACCTGCATGCGGTAGAACCGGGCCACATCCTTGCCCAGCCGTATCGCGTAGTGCGTGGTGTCCCGCTTCAGGTCGTAGTTGTAGTCCTTGGTCCACTGGTAGTCCCCCTCCAGGTCCTCCGGCTGCATGTCCGGCACCCCCTCCGCCCCCGCCTGCCCGCCCTCCTGCTCCTGCTGCTGCTGCAGCTGCTCCGCGTTGGCCACCGTCCTGGCCACCATGTCGTCCACGTCCTCCCGCACCAGCAGCGCCATGATCTTCATCTCACGTTCCCTGCCACCCCGGGTGGTCCTGTGCGTGAAGCCCTTGAGCAGGTAGTGCCCCACCAGGTAGTGCGGCCGGCGAGGGGGCGTCACGTTGGACAGCACCTCGGGGCTGAGCACGGCCCCCACCTCGTCCGCGGGGTCGGCGTCCTGGAAGGTGGTGAGCAGCAGCTTGTGCTTCCAGGCGTCCATGTCGGGGAGGATGGGGAGGATTTCCACCGGCTTGAGTGCCGGGTTGCGGGAGTGCACGGGCGGCCGGCGCGCGGCCTCGAAGCTCGCCTCGATGGCGGCGACCTGTGCGTCGCGGTCGTTGAGCTCGCGGTCCTCCTGGGTGGCGCGGCGCTCCTGGGCGCGGGCCAGGAGGGCCTGCTTCTCGGGGATGCCCTGCCGCTGGATGGTGCGGTTGTCGGAGCTGGAGATGTAGGTGGTGCGCATGAGCCAGGAGCACTTCTCCATGTCCATGCCCTTTGTGCGCGCTGCGAAGGACTTGCGGGCGTTGCCCGCTGCGGGAAGGGGGCTGCCCCCGATGGCCAGCGGGCGGGCATCGTCTTTGAGCAGGGCTGCGTCCGCGGGGTCCATGGGCCCGGGGTTGTCGGGGACCTGGTACCGCTGCACGTCCAGCGGCGAGATGGTGATGCACGGGGGTGTGAGAAGGTCACGGCGAGCCTGGCGCTCGAGGCTGGTGAGGGAGAAGAGGGAGAGCTCCTCGGGCTGTATCTGGGAGACGAGCATCTTGGGGTCGGAGGGGATTTCGGGTAGGTCGTTGCGGAAGCGGATGTGCGCGAGGAAAGGTGTATCTCTTCGCAAGCGATTCTCTGCTGCAAGAGGAATCACACTGGAGCTCGGCGCATGGTTGCTTGGAGCAGGCGCGGACGCGCCATGGCCCGAGGAGCTCCTGTGCATCCCCGGCTTGGCGCTGTGCGAATTGCGGAATCCTGGAGGCGGCTCTGTCCTATGTTTATGAGAGCCATGTTGAGATGCATGTCCGCCTGTTCCACTGGGGCGAGGAGGCCCTCCCGGCGCAGGGGGCTGGCCGTTCTGCCGGAACTGCTGGGAGTGCGCTGGAGCATATCCCACACCCATGCCAGTTGGAGGAGGAGGGGGCGGCGGTGGGGCTACCCCCGGTCCTCCGCCTGCCCCAGAATACGCCAGCATGGCTCCTCGAATTAAGTCGCTATGTACTGGAGAGGACACAACATGCTAGCCCTGTACTAGTTGCAAACAGCTGTAGACGTTGAATTTTAGTGGTGAGAGTGGCGATAAACACAAACACAGAACGACTCTCAGTTTTTGTGTTCATGGCATTGTCCGGGCATGTCAGTGATAGTCCTGGAAGGGCTGGTAGTCAATACAGTGTATACTATTGGATTAAGCTTATATGATACACAACTGATCACATGTAGAATGAGCTGAGTGCAACTACAGACGTGCAACATTCGATCGCGGCTAGTGTAGCCAGGTTTGCTGCCGCAGCCAAAAGGGCCGGCGCCCTGCGGGCGGGGAGATGTTTCATCAACAGCATGAGCGTGGACATGGAGGCTCCGCGATGGCTGGCTTGGGCAGTACTCCGCTGAAGCGTCCGTTTAGGGTGGAGCCGTCGTTGGTGGTGGCTATCGCGATGGCCTTGGTGCTCGCAATGGAACACTTCCATTTCCAGAGTGAGAGGAAAGGAGTTTGTCGCCATGGTTGTGCAACTGTGCAACCGACTCGCACGGCCCAACGCAGCAACACGGGCAGCCGGACGGTCGCGGGGGCCAACCCATACAGGATGGGTTAGCGCCGCATAGCGCCCTTCCTGTCTCTCGCGCCCTTCCTGTCTCTCACCACACCCGCTGACCCCTCGCATACGGCTCACCCACAGGCCGCCTGGCAAGGCTCAACACGTTGGAGGAGTCCCTAGCCACCAAACTGAAGCAGCTGGAGGCTCGGGAGGCAACGCAGGAGGAGCAGCTCAAGCGGATGGAGCCGAAGCTTGGGCAGATAGACGATCCGGACCTAAGCATGAAATCGCTGCATGATGAGGTGGGCAGTGTCCTGGGCTGCATGTGGCCTCTGTGTTTTTCAGCATACCGGTACATGCCCATGCATTGGGGGTTACAGCAGACGGGCACATGAGGCCATTGCCTGGTCACCTGTCTGTTGTCGACATGCATACGGTTCTCTGTCGGATGGCATGGATGTGGCTCTGTGCAGGTCATTAAGCTTGCCTCCCGACAACAAGAGGCGCTGGAGAAGCTGCAGCAGGGTACCAACGCTACCAGCAGCCTTGAAACGGTGAGGCTCCGTTGTGCAGTTTGCGTCCCGCCGCCCCCGAGCAGCAGACGGAGGATTGGCTTGCAAATACCAGGAGCAATCCTTCCTGGACGCAGTGGTGTGCACAGGACGACACAGTAATACGCACAGCGCGTACGGCCGCTTCCTGTGCCAGCTGGAGGCCCTGACGCACATGGGTTTGCCCATCGCAGGTGGTGGCTTCCCTAATGAAGGACGTGTCTGGCTTGAGCGACGCCGGAAAGAGCTTCGCTGGGCTGGACAAGCGGCTAGAGTCACTAGAAGGCAATTTCACAACGGTGCGTGGGTGCTACTACTGCTTCAGCTCCTTGGTTGCAATCTGGGGGGCACTGCCCTGTGCAAGATCGGAGCCACGCTGTGCCAAAACATCTGCATGTCAATGCGTATGGGACCATTAGCCGTGAATCTGCCGATGTAATGTGGCGTGGACGTCGCCACCGGCCTGGTTACCTGGCCGCTAATGTGTCCTATGCATCTTGCACCATCCGCCAGGCCCTGACAAAGCTGGACTCGCACCACACAGCGCTGCGCACCATCACCGACCAGCTGGCCAGCGTGCAGAACTCCACCATCAGCGCACTGAAGCAGCAGCACGTGGCCGTGTCGGAGGCCCTCGAGGCGCACAAGCAGCTCAAGACGACCGTGGAGCAGCTGGCCGGCACCGGGGCCGCAGCAGCGGGGGCAGGCGCCGCCAAGTTTAGCTCGACTGTCGGGACAACCGGCACCGGGACCAACAGCGCGGGGGCGCAGCAGGCAGGCAGCACTACCGCCAACGGGACGGTTAATGGCGCTGCTGGCACCACTGGCATCGCAGGGACAGTGGCGGGCGCCGGGTCCTTGGAGGCATCTGGCAGCAAGGGCGCAGCAGCCGCAATTGGTGCCGGCGGTGCTGCTGCTGGCGCGGGAACGGCCCTGGGTGCAAGCACGGCCACGTCGGCCAGCACCGGCGGGAAAGCCAAGGGCAGTGACGCGGCTCTACCCGACTCGGAGCAGCTGCAGGCTGAGGACGACCACCTGCATCGCGACCACACCGGTCTGAAGCTGGACGACGACACCAGCAGCGGCACCAGCAGCGTCACCAGCAGCGGCACCAGCGGTGGCGGCAGCGGCATCAGCGGCAGCGGCATCAGCAGCGGCACCAGCAGCGGCATCAGCGGTGGCGGCAGCGGCACCAGCAGTGGCGGCCGCGGCATCAGCGGTGGCGGCAGCGGCACCAGCAGCGGCACCAGCAGCGGCACCAGTGGTGTCGGCAGCGGCATCAGCGGTGGCGGCAGCGGCACCAGCAGTGGCGGCAGCGGCATCAGCGGTGGCGGCACCGGCACCAGCAGTGGCGGCAGCGGCATCAGCGGTGGCGGCAGCGGCACCAGCAGCGGCACCAGCAGCGGCACCAGTGGTGTCGGCAGCGGCATCAGCGGTGGCGGCAGCGGCACCAGCAGTGGCGGCAGCGGCATCAGCGGTGGCGGCACCGGCACCAGCAGTGGCGGCAGCGGCATCAGCGGTGGCGGCAGCGGCACCAGCAGCGGCACCAGCAGCGGCACCAGTGGTGTCGGCAGCGGCATCAGCGGTGGCGGCAGCGGCACCAGCAGTGGCGGCAGCGGCATCAGCGGTGGCGCACCGGCACCAGCAGTGGCGGCAGCGGCATCAGCGGTGGCGGCAGCGGCACCAGCAGCGGCACCAGCAGCGGCACCAGTGGTGGCGGCAGCGGCATCAGCGGTGGCGGCAGCGGCACCAGCAGTGGCGGCAGCGGCATCAGCGGTGGCGGCACCGGCACCAGCAGTGGCGGCAGCGGCGGCGCCGGCACCAGCAGCGGCGGCGCCGGCACCAGCAGTGGCGGCAGCGGCGGCAGCCAGCAGGGCGCGGCAGGGACCAGCCTGGTCAGCAGCACGGCTGGTGAGCTGGGCAGGGCTACCGCAGCTTCTGGCAACGCCACAGCCGCGACTGCAAGACAAAGCAGCGGCAGCAGCAGCAGCAGTGGGGAAGGGTCAAGCTTGGTGAGCAGTGGGGTGTCAGGTGCTAGGGGGGCCAGTGACCGGCGGAGCACCGTGGAGAGCAGCAGCGACGGCACGGGCAGCAGCGACACGGGCGAGACGATGGCTAGCTCCCAAGGTAGCGCTTCAGGGACTGCTGCAACCCAAGGCAGCAATGTCGGCGACGCCGCCGGCAGTGTAGCCCAGGGCGGTGCGACGGGAGTGGCTTCGGGCAATGCCTCAGCAGCCGGCAGTGCTAGCAATACCTCCACGCTGGGCGCCACGTTGGCTGCGGCAGATGATGTGGTGCCGGCGCATACCGGTACCGGTGCTGCACACCACAAGGCGTACAAGGGCAAGGGCTCCGCCCAGGCGGGGCCTGACTACACTGGCGTCATGGCTGGTAAGGGCAAGGGCAAGGGGGCCAAGGCCTCAGGCGACAGCAGCGGCACAGCTGCAGGTGGAGCCGTAAACGGCAGTGGTGCGGATGGGGTTGCTGCATTGGGAGAGCAGGGCGGCAGCGGCAGCAAGGCGGGGGGTAGCAGCGAGCGGATTACTGCTGATGCTCTGGACTCCTTGCAGTCGCACCTGTCGAAGGTTGTTGGGGAAACGGAAGGGGACGAAGGGAAGGAGGGCTCCGACAAGTCTGCAGGTGCAGCTGGGACCTCGCAAGGGGGCTCTACAACAGCTGCAGAGGGGCGCAGCAGCAACAGCAACGGCAGTGACACCTCTGCAGGTTCTCAGACGAAGGACGTAGACGGCAAGCTTGCTTCGGGGGCTTCCTCTGGGGACGCCTCCTCGTCTTCGGCCACCCTCATTTCAGCCGCAGGGGGCCTGGGCTCAGCAACTAGCATTAGCCAGGAGGACACCGCAGACAGGGCGGGGGGAAGCGGGGCGCAGGGGGGAACCAAAGCAAGCCTGGCAGAGCACCTGCTGCGGGCGCGGCGGGCAGCTGGACGGCAGAGAGCCAGCGAGGGGACCCGGCAGCGCAAGACAGCGGATAAGCAATTTAATCGCATGCGCTCCCATTATGAGGCCACACTGGCATCTCAGGAGTGAGAAGGGTGGTGGTGGCGTCGGCTGATGGTGCAATAGGGGCGTGGGAGGCCAGGGGCAGCTGGGTACCGTAGTCACTAGACTTAACGGCAGGTACGGCGTGTAGTTTTGTGGGTGCTCGGCGATCCTGCTGTTTGGCCGAGGTCAAACGCCTGGTGCACGGCCTACAGGGCACGTGAATGCAACTATTTGCAATGCATTTAGGGGCAATGAGGCGGTGCATTGCTGATACAGCGGGGCATGTGCGTAGCATCAGTGATCTTGTGTGCCTTACCCGCTACTGCTATGGAGGACTGCCCGAGCTAGAGGGTGATTAGGCTGAGCACGCCGTACACATGAGCCTTGGAGAAACAGAAACAGTGACACTGTGAGCGCGCAAGTTTCGTGAAGTGAATTGTATGGCCAGGTCAGGCGCAAGTCCGTAACAGCTCAGTTCCGTAGCAAGCTTTTCGGTGCGTGGTCACACGAGCGTTTGCTTGTCACTCCGGCTGTCTTCCCCTCAGACGGGAAGCAACCTGGTGTTAAGATATGCCGTTACAAGCACTGGTGTGGCTGATCGCACGAGCAAGACAAGGCTGCTTGGCTACCGCATATCAAGGCGTTTATCCCGGCGCACGAGCACAAGAAGCTGATGCGTTTCCGCCTAGTTTGTCGGCCTCTTGCTGCTAACCGTAGCAATGGGGTCCCAAGGCAGGAGAGGTTTTATCGTGTGTGTGGATCTGGCGCAGTAGAGGACGAAGAGCACGTGCTAATGCGTTGTGCGGCATATGACTGCCTACGCCGCAACAGCGGCTTGGACTTGATTGGTAGCATGCGTGACGTTATGCTGGGCCGTGATCAGGCGAAGCTCGCGGTGCTATTGGGGCAAATATAGTCTGCACGTCATGCCCGTATTCCGTTTATGCGTTGAGCTGGCAGCTGGCATCCTGGTGGAAGTGTGCCCGGCTGCATGCCTAACGTCATTTGCGTCGGCCCTGGAGCCCCTGGCTCGTTATACGGGTCTTTACATGTTGGGCTCCGGATCCTACCATTGAAGAAACAAACGAACATACGAACAAACCAGGTTCATGGATAGGACAGGCATAGCGCATGGATAAACAGGTAGACTTGTGAATGGCAAGCTGGTTGGGGACGAAGTGCAGTACCGGTATGGGGAGCAGCAGCATGCACTGAGAGAGACTTATGCTACCCAAGCCTGGCCCCGGGCTAGCCTGTTGCTTCTTTGCAGCACATGCCTGTAGCAAGACCCCGTGTCCTTTGAGATGGTGGTGTTGAGAAACACCGGGTTTTTTGCACGAGGTGCCAAGCACGCTTAAGCGCGCTCGCCACGGATGCGGCGGGCCAGCTGGATGTCCTTTGGCATGATGGTCACGCGCTTGGCGTGGATGGCGCACAGGTTGGTGTCCTCGAACAGGCCCACCAGGTAGGCCTCGGCAGCCTCCTGCAGCGCCAGCACGGCCTGGCTCTGGAAGCGCAGGTCGGTCTTGAAGTCCTGGGCAATCTCACGCACCAGGCGCTGGAATGGCAGCTTGCGGATGAGCAGCTCAGTGGACTTCTGGTACTTGCGGATCTCACGCAGCGCCACGGTACCGGGGCGGTAGCGGTGAGCTTCTTCACACCGCCAGTGGCGGGGGTCTTGCGAGCGGCCTTAGTGGCCAGCTGCTTGCGGGGCGCCTTGCCGCCGGTGGACTTGCGGGCAGTCTGCTTCGTGCGGGCCATTCTTACAGTTTGTAGAGGGTAGCGAAAAACTGCAAAGTATTCGGAAGTTGTGTCTATCCTGCAGGCACCTGGGCCGATATGAGGCGTCGGCAATGTACGGCAGTCTTGGGACGAGCGCGGGAAAGGCCCCCCGTTGACCCGGCTCAGCGGGGTGCGGTCAACCACAGCCCTTTGCCCTCAAATGCAAGAGGGCTGCTGCAGCCTCAGGTATCAGCCTTCTACATTCGCCTTACTCTACCCCAAACTCTTCTTGCAAACATGTCTGGACGCGGCAAGGGCGGCAAGGGCCTGGGCAAGGGCGGTGCCAAGCGTCATCGCAAGGTGCTTCGCGATAACATCCAGGGCATCACCAAGCCCGCTATCCGCCGTCTGGCTCGTCGTGGCGGTGTGAAGCGCATCAGCGGCCTCATCTACGAGGAGACCCGCACGGTGCTCAAGACCTTCCTGGAGAACGTCATCCGCGACTCGGTCACCTACACCGAGCACGCTCGCCGCAAGACCGTGACGGCCATGGACGTGGTCTACGCTCTCAAGCGCCAGGGCCGCACCCTGTACGGCTTCGGCGGTTAAGCTCCGTGCTCGAGCTTGCCCCTGGCAACAACAAACCCGGTGTTTCTCAACACCACCTTATGGTTGGATACTGAAGGGAGTTGGATATTGGCATACTGAGGGTCCTGGATTCCGGAATCCCTGCACGAAACCAAAGTAACGACTCAGCCTTCCCTGCGACCATGATCAGGATACTGGTAGTGGCCACCTCCTTTGATGCCAGAGCCGTGGCTCTTACTCCATTACCCTGTGACACACTCTGCGTGCGATTTAGCTGCAGCACAATCGAACCGCCAAAACGCTGTCAGGTGTGTGTATGCTGTCCCGTCCGTGGGTTGACGAGGCGCAGCTTGACGCCCTCCTTACAGTAGACCAGGTCGGCCACTTGTCATGCCATTGCTGTGGGAAGAGCTAGGTAGGTTAGGGTGTCGGCGTTGGCGTTGGCAGGGGTGGTGTTGTGACGAGGGCGGCGGTAGCATAAACACTGCAGCAGCTGCCTGCAGGCTGCAGCGGTGACAGTAGAAGCACCAGGAGCAGAGGCAATAGCAGCAGCAGTGACGGCAGCGTACCCCATAGAAAGGGCAATCGTGATGCTCAGGGTGCTGAGGCCAGCTAAGGCACATGCGTGTTGTCGCATGCAGTGCAGTGGTGGCCGATGCTGAGCAGGGTGGAGGGGAAATTGGGAGGAGCATGAGCAGGATGGCACTGGATGGGACCAGCCCATTCAGGATGGCATCTCGGCATCTTGTGTTACTACAGTATGTGCCCATTGAATTTACGTCCAAGGTGCAAATGTCAGAGGGTGCTGAGGTTACACGACGCCACTCTGTGTGCCCTTTTTAAGCTGGAAGATTGGCCACCATCGCCACTGATGCCTATGATCGATGCCATGTGTATTAGTATGGCAAGGGGTGCCAAGGCGGTAGGCTGTTTCCTTCCGGGACCTGGCACGCACCGCAAACGTGGGCCCAGCCAGTTTGTATTGGCGGGTTTGCCTTCAGTCGAGTGCGTGTCAGTCTAGCATCCCCGTTGAACGGAAGTGCTCTTCTGTCGCTGGAAAGTGCATTCGTCCATGGCTAGAAAGGATCATGCTGAGGCTTGCGTGTGTGCCGTGCACGCCGATGCACACGGAGCTATGGCACGGGTACATGAGTCCTCAAGCGTGGTGGTGTTGAGAAACACCGGATTGGTTAGTTCTTGTCAAGCCACGGTCAGGAGCCCCCTTAGGTGGAGGTGAACTTGGTGACGGCCTTGGTGCCCTCGGACACGGCGTGCTTGGCCAGCTCGCCGGGCAGCACCAGGCGCACGGCGGTCTGGATCTCGCGGCTGGTCACGGTGGGCTTCTTGTTGTAGCGGCTCAGCTTGGAGGCCTCGGTGGCCACCTTCTCGAAGATGTCGTTAATGAAGCTGTTCATGATGGACATGGCCTTGGAGCTAATGCCGGTGTCGGGGTGCACCTGCTTGAGCACCTTGTAGATGTAGAGCTTGTAGGTCTCGGCCTTGCTGGCCTTGGCCTTCTTCTTCTTCTTGTCCGCGCCCTCGGCACCCTCAGCGGCAGCCTCCTTCTTGGCCTTCTTCTCCTTGGCGGGGGCCTTCTTGGCAGGCGCCTTCTTGGCGGGGGCCTTCTTATCGGCCTTCACCCCGGGCGCGGCATCGCCGGCCTCAGGCTGGGTAGCGGGCTTCTCGTCCTTCTTGGGGGCCATTTTGGTTGTGATAAGTTGTCGATTAGGGTGTAAGGCAAGTTGTTGATAGCTGAAGACAGCGTGGGATTGCGTGTGCTATATGCAGCAGGAGTGGGAGCTCACCGGGCGCCAAATGGACGCTCGTCCCGTGCCGTACGCGCCCGCGGCAACAGCCGGCTCACCGGGGCACCGACTCGACCGCTTAAGATAGCGAATAGTGTGTGGCGACCCTCACTAAAGCTCAGTACTTCTCTCTTCCACCCTTCTTTGACTCTAACTCAAACTCCCAACACCATGGCTGGTCGCGGCAAGGGCAAGTCGTCGGGCTAGAAGGCTGTGAGCCGCAGCGCCAAGGCCGGCCTGCAATTCCCCGTGGGCCGCATTGCCCGCTACCTGAAGAAGGGCAAGTACGCGGAGCGCATTGGTGCCGGTGCCCCCGTGTACCTGGCTGCCGTGCTGGAGTACCTCACCGCCGAGGTGCTGGAGCTGGCCGGCAACGCTGCGCGCGACAACAAGAAGAACCGCATCGTGCCCCGCCACATCCAGCTGGCAATCCGCAACGACGAGGAGCTGGGCAAGCTGCTGGGCGAGGTGACCATTGCATCTGGCGGTGTGCTGCCCAACATCCACGCCGTGCTGCTGCCCAAGAAGTCCAAGGGCGGCAAGGCCGAGGAGGCCGACGCCTAAGCGCACTGCTCACGGCCAACCTCACCCCATAACCCGGTGTTTCTCAACACCACCAAACGCCTGAACAGGAGACATGATCATGCTAATGGCGTTGCCCATGTAATAGAACGTGCCTGCGCAACAGAGCATGTGTCAATGTGACTGTCGCCCACAGTGTAACACTGGCTCACGCGGCACCCTTTGAACAACACTCAACACATTGTGCGTCAAGGGAGTTTCCAGTACACAGCAGCAGCGGCCGTCTGGTGCCGGGCGTATCTGGGCACTGCCAGCAAGCAACCTGGCGCGCGCCAGCTCGCCCCTCCCCCCGTGCCCTGCCCCCATGCATGTGTCCGACACGCCGAGCAGCACAAGCCCATTGATCAGTGCGTATGCCGAGCAAACGAGCCTACAGTGTGCAGGTCACAGTAACCGCCCAGGGGCCAGACGTACGCACCCTGGCAACCCGCCACCAGCTAGTACAACGCCGAGACGATAGGCGCACGAGACGTGCATGCAAAACTGTCATCTTAGTCGATGTAGGCGGGACAGGCTGCATAATTACGCCTTACTAACAGGCCAACTCGCCGTCGCCCCTGCAGCACGCACGCAACACGTGCTTCCAGCGCCCAGCCGCCACACAGCAGCCGCCAGCCCTGCCCATATGCAATACAGAAAAGAGTCGAGAGCACAACAAAAGGCGAGCACTAACTCTGCGCACGAGCTTGCCAAGTGTCGCTGCCAGGGCAACACTTCCCGTCAATATCCGAGCTTACACCGAAGAATGCAATCCGCCATGCGCAGGCAAGCACACCTTCCGCAGAGGACCAGTGCCTCGTGCGCAGGTCTGAACGCGCCAGTGCAAGCACGCAGGCCCTCCCCCTCTCCCCGCCAGTGCTACATCCCGCCAGTCCTACTACTCCCGGCGGAGGAGGGATCATGAGGCCTCGCCCGGCAACGGCAAGGATCTACAGCATGGCAATAACCACAGCATAATAGGCGCCAGTCACGGCATCCGCCCCAACCGAGCCGCGCTCACCCGTAGCTCACAGCGCGCGCGGCCCCCTACCCCCCTGCCCCTCTCCCAGGCCCTCAAGCGGGTCCCCCCTGAGCGGCGCCGAGTCCTGCGGTTGCAGCTCCACCGCATGCACACCGCTGCCACCGCTACCACTTTCCCCTGCCCCTGCACCATCCCACCCGGCAACCCCCTTCCCTGCCCCCTCGCACCCCGGCACGGCGGGCAGCGGCAGCGCCACGTGCTCGTCCAGCTTGGCGCTGTCGCTGCCGGACGTGCCGCCGCCGCCGTCTGCATTGCTCTGCGCCTCCAGGTCCAGGACCTTGTGCCCCGCGTCCGAGCCGTTGGCCCCTGCGCCTGGCCCTGGCCCTAGCTCGGTCCCACTGCTGGCCGCTGCTGCTGCGGACGCGGCAGCGGTGGCGGCGGCCTGCTCCTCCGCGTGCCACTTGACCACCTGAGGGTGTACATGAGCGACATGCCGTCTTGTCAGGTAGCAGATGGATGAGAGAGTAAGGCCTCTGGGGCCGGCGGCATTCATCTGCTGTACCGGTACCCAGTGGGGCCCTTGCTGCATCCGTGCACTTGGCAGCCACGCCCGGCCCGTACCGGTACTGCTCCATTCTGTGTTCAGGCCAGTGGCTTCGCTGCGCTGCAGCAACGTCATGCGCATCAAGAAAACCTTCGTACCACCAGTGGCACCATGGGAGCCTAATTCTTGAGAGCCGAGCACCCCCATTGCAACCGAACACCTGGGAGCCCAACACAGAGGGGCCCAAAGCGCCTGGCCAACCCAGCTCATGCAATCAGCTAACACATGCTCCCTTACGCACGCACACCCAACGCCACCCCACCGCTGCACATCGCCCGAGGCACGACGCACCCTGGGGGCCAGGTACTTGGCCAGTGCCGCGCCGATGAAGATCTGACTGAGCTGCCCCACAATGGAGGGTATGGCCAGCAGGCCCTGCTGCGCGGGGTCGCTGGTGACGTAGGAGATGAGCGTCACCGCCACAGGGGCGGACTTCTGGGACGCCATAATGACCACCGACACCGCCTCCTTGATGGGCGGGTGGAAGGCGTACCTGGACGTTGAGAGGATGGAAGGAATAATCCAACCGCAGCAGCGTGTGCGTGCAGGGTCTGGGCTTGTGAAGTGCTGTACCCGGCGTTCAGAGCGTCACTGAGTGGCGTTCCGGAATAATTCTTACAAAGGAGAATGCAGAACCATGATACTCTGTGCGACTCAGTAGGCACACCAGTACGCAGCTGCCTCACTTGACGACCAGGTGGTTCATGATGAGGTAAAAGACGTGCACCGCCGCCGCCAGCACAATGACGGAGATGATCATGGACGCGCTCTGCTTGAACAGCAGGTTGCGCGCGCCCGACAGCGTCTGCCACACGATGAAGGCCAGGTTGGATGTGGAGAAGAGGGACAGCGCGGTGCGGTACTTCTTGGCAAACTCCTCTGCCGGCTTGCACAGCTCGCGCAGGGCCTGGAGAGCGAGAGAAGTTGGGGTGTAGTGTTGGGGAAGCAACATGCTGGTGATTGCTGCTCACAGGCGCTGTGAGGTTGCCGAGCAGCAACGGAACGAACTTCGCTCGTCTGGCGAGTCAGTCCGCTAGATACAACACCTTGTACGCCTCAGGTACGTTCGCAAGAGTTGCGGCACGCATTCTGTTTGCCTGCCTTCGGGAGACGCCGCGGGACATGCCAACACCTCCGTCAAGACCAAGTTCCGCACTACCACGTCACGGCTTTGTGTTTAGCAGGGTTGTTACAACACCTTGTTGGTCCAGGACAGCAGAAGACAAACACTTGTGCCACGTACCACGTTGTGACCATGTGCCCACCAAGTGCTGGGCGTGTTGCCCACCTTGCCTATGAGGCTGGGCACCAGGATGGTGAGGCTGAGCTTGAGCAGCAGGTCGGGGATGCTGATGTTGAGCGACAGGCCGCCCGTGTCATGGTTCAGGAACAGAAGCTTGATGTACGGCGGCATGGTCAGCACGCCCTGCACGGTACAGTACGGCAGCACGGTACGACAGCGCTCAGTGCGGGATGTGTAGGGATGTACCTTGGAAAATTTGGGGGGCATTAGTTAAGACACATGGAAGGCCAGGCTAGCTCCTATGCTGCGCACCGCGGGACAGACGGCAGGGGGCATGGGGCAGCTGTGCAGCCCACAGAGCTACGGCACAATACGGTATCGGACGATGTTGGCTTCCGGGACAGAGGACAAAACGCACGGAACAGTCGTGGCACTGGGCAGCTCCTTGCTGCGCGAGGAGCGCATCCTGATTGTCGATCATGGGCTCATGGTGTGGCTCGGAGCCAGGGGCTGCCACCGCCACCCGCCGATTCTTCAATGCAATTATGGGTTCGTCTGCCGTTGGCTAAAGTTGCACCCCTGCTAAACCCTGCAAGACACTACCCACCCTGCACAGGTGTACGCCAGTCCCTGCGAATGCCTGCTGAACTTCATCCGTGCACCCACCATCATGTTTGTGCCCACGGTGAGCAGCAGCGCAATGGCCTCATTGCCCTTGCACGACCGCACCAACGCCACCCCGATGCCCAGCGTGGTGGGCACCAGGCAGAAGATGGTCAGGCCTGCAGGGGCGCGTGCGGGTGGGTGGGGGTCAGGGTGCGCGTGTGGGCTAGCCGTTAAGACACGTGCACCTTGGTGTCCGGCCTGCTGAGCCCCAGCCAGTCCGCGGTCAGCTCCACAGGTGGCGAGAACCAACGCACATGTTCTGATGGTCGCACAGCAAGAGGCAATGCTCGGGCAAGCCGCCCATGCAACTCATGCAACCCATGCGACATGCAACCCACTCCCAGAGCCGTGCTGACCTAGTGGAGCATGCATGCATGCACGGCAACCACCCGGTCACCAGCAACCAATCACAGGTGTTTCGAGCAGGCGTGCAGGTATGCAGGCATGCGCCGAATGAGGTACTGACCTACTGAGAAGGCGGGTGGGGAGAGGGGGATCTCCCGCATGGCAAACCCCAGCGTCGGTGTGACAACGATGATCATGAACCAGCCAAATATGACGGAGGGCAGCGAGTCTCGCTGCATGGCCTTGCGCAGCTCCGTCGTGTTCATCGATAGCCCCGAGATGAAGAACACAATGAACATGTTAATCTCCTGCGCACGCAAATACAACAGGTGTAAACACCCATGGAGGGCAAGGGGGTGCCTGGACCATGACATGTGCACGAGTTGGGCCTCGCTTTTTGGCGCCCACCGCGACGGCACCTGTCCCCGACGACACGTGCCGCCGTGGCATGACGTGGGGCCGTCTGGAACGGCCCGCAAGGAGGGTGCTCTCAAGCTGCCTAGACAGCAATCGGCTTGCTCTATCCTGTCCCTTGAGGCGCGGACAACTGATGGAGGTGGAGGTCCAAGCAGCATGTCCACAAGCTGCGTTCCGCTGCCGCCAGTGCAGGTGGCCTGACCCTTCCCTCCTTCCAGTTCGCTGACGTATTTGCATGAGTGTGTATTGTTTCCCTCGGACCACATGATCTCTGGGTATGTGGACGTGCGCACCTGGATGATGTGGACGTTTCCCGCCACTGTGATGCGCACCAGAAAGGTACCAGGAACGGGGTAGGCCAGAGCGAACGTCAAGGCCACCGCGAACGCAATCGGCAGGTAATTCTCCACCACAAAAGCCCTGCGTTTTTGCATACATAAGGCTGTACAACAATTCCAAGAGAGCAGCCTCGCTTCTTGCACGCATTTAAAGTCCCCGCGAGCAGCACTCACTGCACGCGCTCCAGGCGCTGCTTCCATTTTGGTGTTGTCTGGCTTTTATCTGTTGTACTCATCGTGTCAGAGCCTGGCTTTTGCGCTGCAGCCGGCGCCGTTGCCTCTGCGCGCAATGCTGGGCTCGCAGACATTCGGCACGTAATTGAGCGAATCAACTCGTTAAGGGAAGGCACTGCCTCATGGTCCGTTGTTGCATTTTTCACTCCGGCAGTACCACACGGGGCACTGTGGCTTTTCGCACCCAGGACGGCCTGGTGGCCTGCCATCGTACCAAACCGCGTGCGTGCAGCACGTCGGACTGGGTCGACGCCTTTCCCGCGTCAGACCGCCGCCAGGACCCTGTGGCTACTCTCCTGTCGCCATGACACTCCGCCATCGAAACGGAACACAAAGCACTACACGGCGCTAAGCGGGCGTGTCAAGCAGCTCGCATGGTCTGACACACTCGGAAACCCTTCGCAACCCGACGCCGGAGGAAGGGCAGACCTTTCGGCAGACCTGGGCAGCTGGGCGCCCAGCTTTCCCTGCTCCTTACTGTGTGCCGGTAGGTGCCGGCTATGGCCCCGAGAAACAAGTAGGCTAGGCGCCTGGTTGTAGTACATTAAGTAGTACATGATACACGTGCGTGGCCCCATGGTCTGTCTGTCTGGTGGAAGAACGGGCGGTCCCAAGCACGTGTGCCGCTGCATGCAGCTATCCCCCTTCCGTGTCGTGAGAGGGTAACAGGGGCCTTCGGACCCAAGCCCCATTGTGTTTGACGCGCCCACCAAGAGTGGCGGCGCGAAGCTGCGCGCAGCCCCCGTGCGTGGTGCACACGTCCGCACGACCACCCCCCGCTCATTCTGCGGAACGAAGTGCCCCGTCGATCTAAGCAAACGGCCCTGGCGAGGTCCCACTTTACAGCTCTCTCCATTTCATGTCGCACGCGGACAGGTCCCACGGGCTAACCGTGCTGCCCGTAGGAGCGTGTGCGGGTCAGCGCCGCCGACAGGGCCCACGCAATTTCACCCGCACAGCCACACGAAGGATCGCAGACTGCCAAGGCCAAGGGCCAAAGTTTCAAGCCAAACACCCAACTGAACAAGCAGTCACCGAGAGTTTTAGCCCCATGCGGGCTCCCGCAGCTGTCATGACAACCCATACATGACTCACAACATGCAGGTTGTCGAGCACACCACAGAACTCCTCGTCGTCGGCGACCCGCGCGGTCGTGGTGCAGCAGCTGTTGCGTCGTGGCTCAACTACTTCACAGTGACCGGATGTGTCACTGATACAAAGCACAAGCTGATCACTGCTTGTGCACCTCAAAAGGCTCGGCCAGCTCCACAACTCACGCGCACAGCCCCGCTCGTCGGCACTGCTGCAGCAGCTCCACCGCTGGGCACTCGGTCCCTGCGTATCGCTGGAGAGCCGCACGCAACACCTCCCGTGCCAGCACCGAGCGGTGCTGCGCTGTTACGACCGTCCTGCAGGGCCATTGCTGCCCCACAGGCCTTGCCGCCAACCCTCTCAGGAGACTCCAGCGAGGCAGGGACGCAGGCCGCCTTGTCGCCAGGTAGCATCCTACCACCTGCCCTCAACACCCCTGGTGCGGGTCATATTCCGTAATCACGTGATCACATCAGCCCTCTCCCCTCCCCTCTCCTTGCCTGTCCCCTCCACCCTCTCCGCGCACTACCATCTATCATTAAAAACTCTTCCCTTTGCTTCATGCCTGCCCTCTCCACTCTCCCCCCGCATGCACCTACCATCAGCACCCCTCTCTCCGCTTCTTGCCTGCCCTCATTCCTCTCTTCACTCGGTGCTGTGTATTACCAAAATGTCGGGTACCTCCTTCCGGGCACAAGGTTGTTGTACAGCAGCGCCATCACCACCATGACGCACGAGCCAGCGAGCGCCGTCACCAGGAACCGGAAGCCCTCCCACGCGGGGATGGGGTCCGCGATGGCGGCAAGCAGCCCAGTGGCGCCGGCTGGGGGAGCAGAGGTGCGCGGAGCGGGTCAGTGGGTGCATCGCAGGCAGGTGGGAAGTCCATGGGAGCCTTATGCGGCCGACGTGGTGGGAGACAACAATTGTTGCGATACCTCAACACAGGGTGCACAAAGCATGTGACACCTGAGGCACCTGGCGTCGTCCGTTCCCGGCCCCTCCCCCTCACCCCTTTCTCCCTAGCGCCAGTGCTCCCGCGTTCAACCCCGGCCCCTTTCCCCCGCCCCCGCCCCCACCCCATGCGCCCTTGCTCCTTTTCCCCCTGGCCACCTGCCCCTGCCCCCTTGCCCCCCCCCTGCTGCCGCCCTCGCCCCCGCCCCCTCGCTAGCTCAACCCCGCCCCACCTGGCGGGTGCGTGGTGCCTGTGGCCTGCATGGCCGTGAGCGACAGCGACATGCCCAGCGCCGCAGACACGAAGTTGACCTTGCCGTCGGCGTAACTGGGCCGGATGATGTGGCGCACCACGATGCCGCACAGCGCGCTGATCACATGGCCGCCTGGGGCCCGGTGCGTGTAGGAGAGGAGGAGGAGAGGTGCGTGTTTTAGGTTCGGGTTGGGACAGCGCGGCAAGAAGGTGCGTGAGGCTTGAGCGGCGTGCTTGGATGCGAGTGGGCTCCTGAGGGCTGGCTACCGCAGGCCAGATGCCCAGGACGCAAGGCTGGGCCCAAACACGATGCTCAGCGCGCCCCAGCACCCTTGGCTGCTTGGCGGGCCCCACTGCCACTCTTCTGCCCCGTGCTTCTGCATCTCCCGGCCGCCTACCGTATCCGTAGCCGGCGTGCACCAGGCCTGGCGCCCCAGCCGCATGTGCCACCCGCAGCCGCGATGCATACCACAACGCTACCAGCCCCATGCAGAAGCTGCCGGTAGCCACCATCGGCGCTCAGCCACCCGCGCCCACTCCCACGCCCGCAGCCAAGCCCACCCAGCCACCCGTCCACCACCCTGTCCACCCAGAACCCAACCATCCGCCTCACCCACTACGTTGCGCGGCTGCGACAGCTTGGCGGCCGGCAGTCCGAACATAAGCACCGCGCTTGCGCCAAAGCTGGCAATGAGCCATTCAAAGCGGCCCGGCGGCCCCGCGTGCTGGTCCAGCGCCGCCAGCAGCAGGATGACCAGCAGCGCACCCAACCAAGACACGGCCAGCTGCCGTACAGGTTCCGGAGCCAGGGGCGTGTCGGTCCCGCCGCGCCATTTGGAGAAGTAGGCGGTGCAGGCGTTACGGCACGTAGCGAGGAGGGAGGGTGGCGGGGGCGGGGGGAGGGAGGCTGGGAGGTGGTGGGGGGACTCGATGTCGCCCTTGGTGGTGGTGGTGGTTGTATCGGAGGAGGGGGAGGAGGTGGCGCCTGTGGAGGAGCTCGGGGGATGGTTGGAACCGCTGTGGGGCTGTGGCTTGGCGGACTGGGCTTCGAGCGGGTGTGGGACAGGGGAGAGGACCCCGTTCGGTGAGGCGGCTGGGTTGGGGTGAGGGGGGTGCGTGTCCGCGCCTCCCGCTGGCTGTGCTGCGGTCATGCCGCCTCGCCGTCAGGCGTGCTGCAGTGTTGTAAAGCTAAAGTTGTGCTGGGAATAGGTAGCAAGGCAGCAGTTCGGCGCGATCGCACAGGCCTCAGGAGTGTTCCACCCCCGTCCCAGGACCGCCTCTGGCCCTCCAACTGGCGCTGAGCTCAGTTGCAGCTGCGTCTCCACGGGGCGGAACCGCACTCCCGCTTCCTCCAGTTGCCTTTGTGGTAAGCTGGACTTGATGTTGCCTGGTGCAGCGGGGAGGGGCCAATGCGGCGTGGCACAGGGCGCCAGAGTGTTGCAAGGGAGAGGCTGCGTCGGCGCGGCTACGGGCTCACCTGCCCAGAGCTGGGGCGCGTCAATGCTACAGGCTGCTTGAGTTCCAGAATTAGTCGCGGATGGCGGTGATTAGTCCGTCATGGAATGCGAGACGGCTGTGCGATGCAGCGACGCTGCGATAGGCAAAGCTGTCAGCTTTGTGCTGTTAGTTGTCTAGGGAGTCCTCGATGATACTTATTTGTTCCAAGCAATAGCGTCAGAGTGGATGTTGATCAACAGAGGTTCCTGCCTGAGCGTAAACTCCTTTTGGACCTTTGCCTCCTACGTTAGTAGTGTGAACGGCATCGTGCCACCAAAGAGCGCAATGATGTAGGTCTCAAACAGGACATACTTTGATGCAAGGTTTTGCAGTAAGTAAGACACGATTGCAAAGCTAGCGACCTAACGACCTGCTGGCAGTTGGGGCCGTTACGCAATGGGTCGCTTGCAGGGCTGTTCGCCTCTCGATTCTCCGGCTTCCTGCTACCGTACACCAGCACCCCAGACGGCACCCCTCACCCTTCGGCCTGCATCGCCGTACGAGTACCCGGTCATCGGTGTACCAACAGCCAACACACATGCATGGCGGCGTGCTTTGTACCCCGTCCACACTGCACTCAGCATTAACCATGACCACCTTCAACACGTGCGCCCCATTTCATTGCCCCTGGACCCAGAACGCAGTACCGTCAGCAAACCCAAAGCACTACTTCACAGCTTACCCGCATCGCCATCACACCGCCAGCATCAGGCTGGACGCAGCCACCGCACTGTACGCCGTGTGCAGCCGTTGCAGCTGCCTCCGTAGCTCAACCCGCCGCAGCAGCGATGCGTCCCTCTCACATGTGCCCCACACGCCCTCCGCCGCGCCCTCATCCCCATCCCTACCGCCAACCCTGCCCACATCATCCGCACCCATCTCCATCCCCACCCCTTGGCCCCCAGTCCCTTCGTTGTGCTCCTTTGACAGGCATGCCACCTGCGGCAACCTGCTTATCCGATGCTGGTGCTGCTCCAGCTCCACCCGCACCTGCTGCACCGCAACCGTCAACCGCCGCAGCTCCCGAATAGCTTCGTGCAGCTTCTCCCCGACTGCACCGCGGCGCCCCCGGCAGCGCTCCTGCCCCCGCCCGCCGCTCCCCCGCCCCCGCCCTGCCCCCGCCCCTCCCCAAGCGCTGCCAGCAGGGCCCCCTGTAGGGAGGCCAGCAGCTCGGGGCGGTCCCCCACCAGCTCCAACCGCACGTCCAGCCGCTGCGGGTGCGCTAAGACACACGCAGCTCCGCCGACATCTCCACCCTGCCCCTGCTGCTGCCCACCAGCTGCCCCCTGGTCCGCCGCCACCACCCCCTGCACACTTGCGCGGCGCTGCTGCTCCGGTCCCCGGCCGTGCTGCTGCTGGGCGGGCCCCCCGCCTGCCCCCGACGGCCCGACCTGCGCAGACCACGTCGCCATCGCCCTGCCTCCACACAACCGGACACTCCCAGAGGCATGCAGCCGCCTGTGTCCCTGCCCCATGCCATGCCCCTGCGGCCTCCCCGTCCCCAAACCACTTGGGCCCGCGGTCGGCCCCTGCCCCTGCCCCTGCTCCTCCGGCACCAGCCACACCTCCCTCAGCCATGCCTCCAGCTCCTGACCAGCAACGGGGCCCGCTGCTCCCCCACCCTCATCTTCCCCTCCGCCTCCACCACGGCAAGTGAAGAGGAACCGTACCGGCAGCCGAAACGGGCTGCCGCTTGCTTGCGCGATCCCCAACATCCCGCCAGACCCAGCACCACCGGCAGGCGCCGTCCACCCCTGCTGCCCCACGCCTCCGGCCCACGGAGCGCTGGGCAGCTGCAGCAGGGCAGCCCCACACAGCGGCTGCTCATGCAGCAGCAACACCGCACACGCTGGGCCCCCGACCCCACCACCAGCACCAGAACCCGGCGCCTTGCTCACCCCAGCCGTGCACCCGGGCATTGTCCTGCCTTGCGTGCACGTGCCGACCTGTGTGCGGCTGTGCGTGTGCTGCTGGTGGGATGAAGGCGGTCGCAGCAGCAGCACCTGCAGGGTGCCGCTGGTGGGCAGCTGCAGCGGGGTGCCCCCCGTCGCCCCTGAGGTCACGAAAGCAAAAGAGGCGCCTCCCGATCGTCCAACGGCTGCTCCCATCCGTGTCCCGCCAGTGCCTAAGGTTGCGGTGGGAAGTGGCAGCGCAAGGCGCAGCGTTGTGCGGGTGGTGTGGTTTCCACCACCTGGGGGCATATGTGCGGCCAGCGGCGCGCACACCGTGCTGCACCAGCCGGCCTGCAGCCGCGTGTGCTGCGCGTGAGGCACGAATCGCACAGCCACCTGCCACCCAGCTACGTGCGGCGCCGCACCCGCCGCCCCACCACCGCCACACCCGGCAACTCCTGCTGCTGCTGCTCCCATGCCACGTGTGGACAGGCGGAGGTCGAGGTCCAGAATCAGCTGGCAGCTGCTGGTAGCTGCCGCCGGGGCTGGGTGCGGCAGGCACGCGGCGGTCGGGGCGGCGGGCAGCAGCATGACGGGCCGCAGACGGCAGGCCATGGGCGTTGAGGGGCCAGCGGACAGGGCGCGGGCTAAGCGCAGGTCCTGTGGTTTGGGGATGTTACGGTGGCGGTGGCTTATCTGTACTGCGTACGGTGGGGGCACCTGGCGGGCTTGGCCACGGTAAGGACAGCCAGTCAGCGACAAGAGGTGCGGTGCAACTAGTGGGCTACACTTTGCTGCAGCAGTCACTGGTACACGGCACCACACAAGTTACAACACGAACCTAAACTTTCCTTCCCCACGTTATGTCGACGTTGCAACCCCAATCGGGCCACGATCAGCGCTAACGGTTGTTGATCTGGACATGTGATTAGCAGCCACACTAGTGCCCTGGACATTTGTCAGCCGTCAGCAGGCCGCCCCCGCGGTCCATGCAGCCCATGCAGCCCAACACCTGCACCGCCCGGTTGAAGGCGGCCCACTGCGCCGCCGCCGCCGTCTCCAGCAGCCGCTCGTGCTCCCCCAGCCGCACCACAGCCTGCATGAGCTGACGCAGCTGCAGCTGCAGCGCAAGCCGCCGCCGCCGCCCGCAGCCACCACCACCCCCAGCCCTTATTAAGACACCGTCGCCCTCGCCAACACTCCCTGCAGCTGCTGCCCCCCTGTGCCCCGCCAGGGCCGCAATCAGGCCGACAGTATAGCTCGAGCTGCCGCCGCCGCCGACACCACAAGCTGTGTCGCTCTGTTTGCTGACAGCTGCACCAGCAGGCCCGGCAAGGCGGCATGGTGTCGTGTCTGCCACGTGTGCTGGCAGCACGTGAACCGCCCCGTCCTGAGCAACCGCCAGCAGATGGTGTGCGGAGCCCGGGCAAGGCGAGATGTGTATTAGCGGCCCTGGGGTAGGCAGCAGCACTGGCTGCAGGTGCAGCGTCAGGGTGCATGCTGATTGCAGGGAGTGGGGTGGTTGCGGCAGCTGCAACAGCTGGGCGGCCAGCAGCGCGCCGTGGTGGGTCACCCAGGCCAGGGCGCCGGAGGGCGTCACGGCGGCGGAGCACAGGGGGGTCCCCAGGTGCCACTCCGTGGTACGGAGGCAGGTGGAGGGGGCGCGCGTGAGGAGGCCTGGGCAGAGATGTGGAGTTGAGGCAGGAGGTTGGTTAAGGTGCAAGCCAGTGGTGCCTGATTGTGAACCTGGCATCGAGTACAAGTGTGGTGACGCGTTGCGGTTAAACCCCGGTCGAATACAGAATTGCATGGTGGTCAAGGCCGCGCCAAGCTCCTCGCTGGGGTACACAAGTTAGTCTTGTCCCGAGTAACTTCCCGTTAGTCTGCTGCCATGGTACTGCACCCCACGGGTTTCTGCACCATATCCCCGACGCCCGACCTCAGTGCTAATGTTGTCAGGCAACAGCGCGCCCCGCCCAGACCACCGACTCACTGCAGCTCCGCAGCACTCGGATGATGTCTCGCCCGCCGCGTTCGCCGCCTTCGCCGCCAGCACCACAAGCCTCTCCGGCCGCCGCAAGCGCCGCCGACGCCGTCAGCACCACCACTCTGCCGTGCGCCCCCACCACCACCAGCCCACTTGCGGGACCAGCACCACTGCAGCCACTGACGCTCGCACTCCGACCGTGGCGCACATGTTGCCGCTGCTGCTGCTGTCCTTGCTGCTGCATGTGCCCCTGGCCCCCCAGCGGCAACACCGCCAGCAGCGGCTCCTGCAGGTCCAGCAGCAGCACCCCGCCGTCGGGTCCCCTGTGCGTTAACACACTTCCCGCTCCCTGTTGCACCGCCGCACCTCCCTGGGCCCCACACCCCGTCTCCTGCTCCTGCTCCTGACCCTGACCCGCGCCCCCCTGGCTCTGCCCCTGCTGGTGCAGGCTGTCCAGGCGGTGGGCCCACAGCCGCCCCGTGTCGGTGCCCACCAGGAAGCACCCCCACGGCAACGCCTCAGCGTAGCCCACGGGCGCCCCACCACTACCACCACTAGCCCCACCGCTACCACTGTTCACCGCAACGGCAGCGGCCTTTACTGTTGCTCCAGTTGCTGGTGTTGCTGTCCCCACAGACGGCGTCAGCAGCGCGTCGTACAGCCCAGGGCACACCGCGGCGTGGGGGCACCCGCTGCGGTACGCCAGCTGCTGCAGCGGCGGCAGGCGCCGCCAGGCCGCCTCGGCAGCCCTGCCGCCGTCACCGCCCCTGCCGCCACCGCCACCACTACCCACCGCCGCCCCATCCTCTTCCTCCCCCGGCGGCAGCAGGGTGCTGGTGGCGGGGCTCCACGCCTCCAGCAGCAGGCGGCACGTGGCACCCGGCAGCGCGTGGGGCCACAGCCAGCCGCCGGGCACCGCCAGCCGCAACACGCTCCAGCGCGCCGGCGGCGCCGCAGCGGCACCAACAGTGCCGGCAGCCGGCCTTGTAGCAGTAGCGGGGGGAGCTGCTGTCGATGCTGCAGATGCTTCCATCAGGTGACCTCCTCCGGCGGCTGTTGAGTCTTGGTGGGGGACAGGGTGCAGGCGCTGCCGCTTGGCTGCCGCCTGCAGCCTCCCACCCCCAGCCCGTGTGCCCCCGCCAGCCTGCGTCGACGGCGCCTGTGTAGCCGCCATCTGTGTGCCGCCGGCGCCGCCATATGCGTCCGACCAAGCGGGCTGCTGCTGCCGCCGCTGCTGCTGCTGCTGCTGCGATTGCCCCGGAACCTGCCCATATCGCTCACGCCCAGGTGCTGGTGCTGGTGCTGCTATGAGCACGGGCGCTACCTGCCTCAGGACCCAGCCACCGCCATCAGGGCCCTGGACTGCCTCCAGAGCCAACCTGCTTGGCACAGCCGTGGTAGACTCCTCTATGCTAATCACACGCGACGTTGGCTGTGGTGCTGCCGCATAGTCGCCTCGTAGTGTGAGCAGCAGCAGGTGGCCTCCGGGGCCGCCGTCATGCCGTTGTGTGGGTGGTGTGGCGCATGGCCGCTGCGGCCCGAAGCACGCGACCAGGGACCGGAGCCCTGGCAGCGGCTGCAGCAGCAGGGGCTTAAGCGGGTGCTGTGGTGGTGCGTGAGGGGGCGTGGACGTGGCAGCGCCGGGGCCGGCTCTGGGCGTCGTTGGTGGAGGTCGTGCAACAACTTGCTGGGTGTGCTGCGGGCGTGTCAGGAAAGGAACTCGTCGGCAAGGAGAGAAGAAAACGGGGCAATGCACAAGCTATATGGGCTATAGACTGCCCGTACCCTCACAATACGTTTGCTGGTGTACGAGGGCGTGTTGCGGAGGGCAAACTGCTGGGATGACGCATGCTGTGTGCAACCAGATGTCAAGAACGGGGTGCCTACCTGGTCTGTCCCTGGGCCCCACAGCCGCAGTGTCACGCCTGTGCACCCCTGCTCAGCACCGGCCGTTGCTATGAGCAAGGTACCGCCGCCTGCTCCTGTAGGGCCGGCGAGCCTGGCATTGTGGGCCCCTGGCTCCGGAGGGAGGAGGGCTGCCGCGGTGAGGGCGTCCGGTGCGGTATGCTCCGCAACGGGAGCCCCGCAGAGCATGGCGAGAAGCTACCTCAGCATAATACAATTGTAAAAGTGCTAGTATGTTGGCAAGTACTGGTCTGCTTGTAGTTTAGCACAAGTATGCGCTCGTCGGTCGCGGTGCCGAAGGCCGAGTGCTGCTACGATCAAGCTTTGATGATTGTTTACCTATAACGCTTATGCAGCAATGCTTTATTGCAAGGTGGCAACCACCTTGTGGCTCTCCTGTAGTCCGAGGGTCTTTCCCGCCAACGTCGTGTTCGGCAAAGCCGATGAGCGGCCCGGCGTACGGCAAGCAGAACGGCAGTGCCTTCCCGGCGTGCTGGCATTGCTGCAGCCCACACCCCGCAGTGCGTCACTCTCTGCTTTAGTTGAGCATGGACGACAGCTCCACCCAACAGTGTTATGGTTTTTGTGGAGGGCAGGAAAGCTCTCCTGGTGCGCGGGGGGGGGGGAGGGGGGGCATCTGCTTGCTCATGGTACGTACGGTCAGGTAAGTACGGTGGAAGGTAACTAGCATGAAAGTCTTCCACGGCCACGGCCTGGCCACGGCACACATCAGGCGCGCAGGTCATTGTCTTTCGTCAACCTTCCTCTTTGCTTCTGCAGTGGACAACAGTCACCGTGGCACTAACATGATGTGAGAACACAGCAAACGAGTGGTATTGGATCAGTCAAGCTCCCAGGGCCTCTCCATGCCTGAGGTACAGCCAGAGGCAGCGGCTGGCAACCCCTGTATGCTGCCTCCTGCCCCAGGCACGTTGCCTTGAGCTCCAACAGTTAGGAAAGCTGCGCAGCGTTGCCTAAACTACTGGTCACACAGTAACATAATACGTTGTGGCATGGCACCCTTTGCAGTCTGGCGGGCAGGGGCGGCACATGGGTTCGTAGCAGCATACCTGTAAAGGGGCAGGGCCATGCTGCCCCATGCCGGTTCCGTCCTGCCATAGCGACATGTCACAAGCACAGTGTCCTTCTTTAGTAGGTGCTTCAGTGTGACTTTTTGAGCTTTTGCGCACTTCGCTGAGCCTTGGCCTTTACCCGATCGCACATGCCCGCTCAAGTGGCCTGAGTATTGTGCATGGTCGCAAAGTCCATCGCAAAGTCATTTGAACACCAATTTCACCTACAAATAATGCAGAGCTCAGAGGCGATCTTATAGGCGCCGCACCACTCGGCGGGAACCGACGGGTTGGCCCCTTGGGGCCCTGTTTGTCCGTCTAGCAAACCCATAGCATACAATACCTTAAGTTATAGTATGCCGTTCTTCGGAGACACGGTCGGCGCATACCTGGTGCCGCGAGCTGTCCTGGAGCTGCTCCAACAGCCCGACAGCCCCTACCAGGCCGGCGTGTGCGCGACCTTCAGCTTCGCATGGCTCCTCTCCGGCCAGCAGCTCTACATCTGGCGCTACCATGAGGGCAAAGACGCCCGACTGCGCGTCCTCTCCCTCCCGCGCGCCCCCTCCCCCACCCAGCCGCCCACCGTAGTCCTCATCCCCCACGGCCCGCCCTCCCCCTCCCCCGCCCTCCCGCACATTCCAAGCACCTTCTCCGGCCCGCTGCTACCCCCCGCCACCGATGGCCCGCTCTCAGTCGCCGTCTGCGACCCTGACGGGCACCTCACCGTGTGGCTGGACGCACACCACCTGGCCTCCCCTGTGGAGCACACCCTGCTCACCCGCACCCCCTCCACCCCCGCCTCCGCCCCGCTACTCGCCGCCTTTTCCGCCGCTCGCCTAGACCTCGGCACCGGACCCGCCTTCCTCGCTGCCCTGTCCGCCACAGACGGCTCCCTGCACCTCCTCCAAGTTGGCGCACAGGGCATCCACACCAAGCAGCTCGCAGGCCCCGCGCCTCCCGAGGCACACGCTCGCGGCCTTGTGGGCGCCCTGGGCAGTGTATTAAGCCGGGCGGTGACGGACGCATTCGACCCCAGCGCGCGCTACCTGCGCAAAACGCCAGCGGGCCGCCCCGCGGTGGCGGGCGGGCTGCACGTGGCTGCTGCCCCCGGGGGCGGCGGGCAGCACTACCGGGTGCTGCTGCTGACGGCGGACGCGCTGGACTGTTGGGCGGTGGGTGCATGAGGACGTGGGGGTGGGGGCTTTGAACGTCAAGGTCTTCGGGGGCATGGCGCACGGGGTTGCAGATGGGGCCGGGGCAGGGGGCTTGGCGTGGGGCTGCTGGTGGGATAAGGGGACAGTACGGCTCCTGTGTGTACTGCATGCACTGACTGCACCTGCTGCCAGTTCCGCGGCCGGAAAGCGAGGCGGAGGACGTGTTGGAAAGGGCGGCGAGTGACCTCTTGAGCGCGGAGACTGTGAATAGGTGGACCCGGTTTCTTCCGTTGCCATGTGCTTACCCGTTGCCCCGCCCCCGCGCGCGCCCCCCCTATCACAGGTGAGCGTGGGTCTGCGCCCCTCGGAGGCGCTGCAGTGGTCGTTCCTCAACACGGCGGTGCGCACGGCCGACAGCCGCCGGGGGGTGGCGGCCGCCGCCAACGTGGCGCTGGCGGTGGCGGGCGACGGCGGCGGCGCCGCCGGGGGGCACCCGCAGGTGGCGGTGTGGATGGTGGAGTCGGGGCGGGGCGACAGGAGGCAGCACGTGGTGCAGCTGTGAGTGGGGGCCGGGGCAGGGGTTGGGCAGAGGGCGGCGACTGGGGCAGGTGGGAGAGGGTGCGTCTCGGTTGCTGATAGAGGTGCGACGTGCTGTGGGGAGAGGATGCAAGAAGGGAGCAAGGGACGGGAGGGAGGCATGTGACACCCCTTTACACGACCGCGTCTCTGGGAGGCTAGTATCCCGCGCTAGCCTGACACTCTACAACCCTGTCCACATCTCCCGCGCTGCCCCAGGCTTGAGCTGCTGCCTGAGGGCGGCCCCGGCGTCCGCAGCAGCGTGCACGAGGTGGTGGAGGGGTACGAGGAGGTGAGGGGGGGGAGGGGGAGTGAGGGGGGAACAAAGTACTAGTAACGCGAGTGAAACGGTGGTGGTGGCAGCAGTAGTAGAAGTAGTAGGGGGGGGTGGGAAGGAGCGCTACCGGGGTGGGAATGGGTGTCGCCTTGAGTCCAGCGAGGCCAGGGGCTGAGCGTTGGCCAACCGCGACGATCCATTCGGTGCGTTGGTCAAAGTGCTGGTTCTGGTCAAAGTTGACGTTGGGGACCCAAGCGTTACGCCAGTCGGCCGTCAGCGGTTCGTAGTAACATACCGAGCTACCTTCAACGAGTACTTCGTCTCTCAGTCCCACACCCGTTTGCACACCTCCCCGGCCCTTACCCTCGCAGCCGCGCGACGTCGCGCCCGCGTCCCTGCGCCGCCGCCTGCTCTACGCGCCGCACGCCTCCACTTGCCTGCTCATGCGCTGGCAGGACGCGCCCGCCGCCGCCGCCCCCGGTGACGGCTGGGGCTTCGGCCTAGCGGCAGCGCCACCAGCCGCCGCCGGCGGCCGCGCGGGCCGCGGGCTGTGGCTGTGGAGCCCCACTAGCCCCAGCGGTGCCGCCACGTGTGTGTCGGAGGACCCTGACACCGCCGCCGTCGCACTCAGTGATGCCGCGCCCGCCGCCGCCGCTGGCGGCGGCGTGCCCCTCGCCCGCTGGGTGCTCCTCAGCGCCACATACGGCGTCGTGGAGCTCGACGCCGCCGCCTCAGCGGCGCGCCGCGCCTCCGCCGACGCCCGGGGGCCAGCGGCGGCGGCGCCGCGGGCGGCCGCCGCCGGCGACCTGGACCCCGCCGCCGCCGCCGGGCACCTGCTGGATGCCTTGCTGTCGCAGGCCGCCGCTGTCGCCGCCGCCGGGGGTAGCCTGCAGCCGCTGGTGTCATCCTTGGAGCGCCGCCTGGCGGCACTGGGCGTCCTAGGCACGCCGGCAGGTGGGGAAATGGATGCTGTCCTGCACACACACCCATGACAATCTCTATTGCTGCGTACCCGCCTTTTCGAGTGACTGTCACCTGCCAAGACGTACGTATGCAATGATTTGGGCAACCAGCAAGTGAGGTCTAGCACACAGTTGCCCAAACCCCCACGTGTTACGTTATATCAACACACCTGAAGGAGTCCCTTTGCAACGGCTTTTCTTGTGGGCTTTACTAAGCTATGCATCGTCACCCCGGCAGGCGAGGCGGCCATTGCTCGCTACAGCACCCAGCTGCTGGACCTGCTGCCCAAGCAGTGGGTGGGCAGCGGGGAGGGCGGCGGCCGCGGGGAGGCGGCGGGCGGTACGGCGGGCGGCACGGCGGGCGGCGGCGGGTCCGTGGTTCCGGCGCTGCTGGCGGCGCTGCCCGGCAGCGTGTCGGAGCAGCTGGCGGAGAAGGAGTCGCGGCACGCGCTGCTGCTGCAGTGCCTGGCGCTCAGCGGGGCGCTGCACGCACTGGCGCCGCAGGTGCTCAGGTGGGTACAGGAGCGCAGCACGTAGGCTGAGTGCTTAGGCGTACGTGTTGGCGTAACCACGTTGATAAAGGACACGGAGACGCAGACAGCAGGAGTGCCGCCATTTTGTTGGTGCGGCGGGGAGTGGTCGGGCGGGGTGGAACTGGACAAGGACCAGGCCCAACCTACCGCGTCCCCACCGCCTGCTGAAGCCACGCCGGACCCCCAACACTACCAGTTGCATCTCAGCTAACAAGAGCAATGCTTGATGCAAACCTCTTCACCCACCCTTTGCCCAGGGTGTTGGTGGAGAACAGTGAGAAGCTGGCCGTGGCGGTGGCGCTGCACCGCCTGCAGGCGCACCAGCGGGACACGCACGTGGCGGGGGCGCCGCCGGCTGCTGCGGCGCTGCTGCTGGCGCGGCTGGTGGCGGAGGCGGGCAGGGACAGCAGCGCAAAGGAGTACGAGGTGGGGTACGCACCAGGACTGTAGTGGTGGCAGCGGGACGAGGGTAGGGGACGGCGGGACGAGGGTAGGGGACGGCGGGACGAGGGTAGGGGACGGCGGGACGAGGGTAGGGGACGGCGGGACGAGGGTAGGGGACGGCGGGACGAGGGTAGGGGACGGCGGGACGAGGGTAGGGGACAGCGGGACGAGGGTAGGGGACGGCGGGACGAGGGTAGGGGACGGCGGGACGAGGGTAGGGGACGGCGGGATGAGGGTAGGGGACGGCGGGACGAGGGTAGGGGACGGCGGGACGAGGGTAGGGGACGGCGGGACGAGGGTAGGGGACGGCGGGACGAGGGTAGGGGACGGCGGGACGAGGGTAGGGGACAGCGGGACGAGGGTAGGGGACGGCGGGACGAGGGTAGGGGACGGCCTGCAAGGTGTGGCTGTCGGGGCGCGTCCCATGCTGCGTGTGTTCCTCATGCAAGCCTTGTCCGCGGTGGTTGCACGTATCGCGCTCGCAAGAGCCATGCCGTGCGAGCAATAACGTCTGTTTCTACTCAGCTGGCAGCAATGCGCAGTCCTTGCGGTTGGGCTGGAGAGCATCTGTCCTACACCTGTCACCAACTCGTTCAGGACGGCTGCGGGGGCCGTGGGAACTGCTAGGCGCATACCAGGCGTCTGTAGTCCTGTACGATGATCTTGCCCTCCTTGCGTGCTTGCTCTCAACAGGTGTTGACTCCCCCCGAGATCTTCTACGCTCGGCCCTCCGCCTCCGTGGAGCGGTGGGTGGCGGCGGTGGGACGTGCGGCGGCGGAGCAGGCGGCGCAGGCGCGGCGGCCTCGGCCAGCGGGGAGACGCAGGTAAGAGTGCAACGCGGTGTGTCCATGTCGGACGAGGACGCCTTCAGAGTTTGGCAACAGCACGAGGCTGCCTGCCCTTGACGGCAAACGCCTTCCACGGGCTCCTGTGGTTCTGCCACTGTCTGCCATCGGCAACATCCACGGCCTTACCCTGCGGCTGACGCCCTTTGTAGTATTGCCATCAAACTAACAACTCCCCCCTCCCCCCTGCCTCGTGTCGAACCCTTTTGCTCCCTCCCCGGACCTAGACCTGTCCTCCCTGCGCGGCACCGTGCGCGAGCTGGGCTCCCTGGTGGGGCTGCTGGTGGGCGCCGCCGTGGGCCGCCGCGAGGGCCTGGCGGCGCAGCACCGGCTGGCGGCGGCGGAGGTGGCGGCGCGGCTGGGCAGCCCCGACTGGCTGGCGGGGCAGGGCACGCGGGAGGCGCTGGAGCAGCTGGCACGGGTGGGTGCGTGGGTTAGCGGGTGGGCGCCTGCAGCCTGGTGGTCTGGTGCGGGCCGGTGGATCCATGGATGGTGTTGTGGTGCTTTGAACTGCAGGTTGCTTGTTGCTTGGACGTGCACATAACGGTGGTTGCTGTGGCTGGAAGTCAGCGCGGGCACGGCGCAGGAGGTTTATTGTGTAAAGGGCAGCCAAGGGCAAGTCGCGTTCCTGTTTTATTGCCTTGCCTCTCGCTCACCTCCTATCTACCCCTCCCCACCCTTGCGCCCCCCGACCCACAGGCTATCCAGGCGGTTCGCCCTCCCCCTCCGCCCGCCTCCGGCCCGCCTGCCCCGCTGCCCACCCCTGAGCTGTCCCACTCCCTGTACGGCGTCACCGACGTACTGCTCACGTGCTTCGCGTCCGCCGTGGCGGCAACGCGCAACGACCCACCGACCCGCGCCGCCCTCATGGCCGCCTACCGTACGGCACGTACAGCACTGTTGGACGACCTGCTGGCGGACGCGGTGGCGGAGCTCAGAGCGGCGGCGGTGGTGGCGGGGGGCGCGGGGGTGGGCGGCCTTGGCGGGGGGCCGCAGGCAGCAGGGCAGCAGCAGTGGGGAGCTCTGCCGCCCGACCTGCTGATCTGGTAGGTTGAGGGGTGCAGGCACGGCATTACAGGGAAGGGCTCCTGGTGAGCTCATGCTGCTGTGGAGTTATGCGACGTGTTCTTGCACCCGGCTGCCCAGCGCTGTCCTGAACAAAGAAAGATTCGACACCCGTGTTGTCAAATGAAGTCCTACGCCTTCACAACAAACCCGCCCTCCGTACTCCTACGACACCCAAGACCCAACCCCACATCCCTTAACCCCACACCTGACAACCACAGGCAGGTTGAGGCCCTCAGCCGCGCCCACCACTGCTACGCGCACCTGTTCGACTCGTGCGAGGCGCTGGCGCACGTGGCGGCCGCCGCCGGGCAGCCCGCCGCCGCCGCCGCCGCGCTGTCTCGGCTGCACGCCTACATGGCCACGCAGCCGCAGGAGGAGGGGGCGCCGCCGGACGCGCCGGGGCTGTGCCGCCACGTGTTCGGGCGGCTGCTGGAGGGAGGGCGGCCCGCGGACCTGCTGGACTTGCCGTCACAGTTCCACGAGGGTAGGGGGACAGGGGCTTTGCAGCACCGGTACTCGGTACTCGAATTCGTCCTAGTTTGGTATGCCCTCATGCGGGGCACCAGCGAACGGCCAGCTCCGTGCCCTTGCTGTACGGTACGGCCATCCTTGTGTTGGCATCGCACTCGGCGCGTCCATGGCTGCATGCGTCCGTTGTCACCTGCGCGTTACAACGTTGACGTTGACCTTCCCTTGGCAGGCATCACGCAGTTCCTGCAGTCGCTGCACCCCGCCCACTCCGACCTGCTGGCGCTGCACCTGCTGCGCACCGGCCAGCTGCCGGACGCGGCTGCCGTGCTGCAGCAGGCGGGGCGCGGGGCGGCGGCGGCGGGCGACAAGGCCCAGGGGCAGCCGGGCGGCAGTGTGCTTGGGAGCTCCCGGCGGCAGCTGGGGCTGGCTCGGCTGGCGGCGCGGGCAGGGGGTGCGGGCGGCGTGGAGGGGGGCTGCGTGCTGCAGCTGCGGCTGCTGGAGCTGCAGGTGCGTGTACGGCGGTTGGTGGGATTGGGCTAGAGGGAAAGCAAGCTAGGCGGGTCATCGCGTGGCGATGCTGGGCGGTGCGGGCGGCCACACCCACTGTCGCGCTGACGCTGAACCCTGCATGAAGCGATTTCTGGTCGACATTGCCACTGTTGCCACCGTACAAGCCTTGCATACCTCAAGTCGCCGAACACCCGACTCATGGTGCTGCTGTCACACCCTCAGGGGCGGCTGGGCCTGTCCCCCGACGGCCCCCCGTTGGAGCCAGCCGTGCTGCTGGAGGAGGCGTTGGCGGCAGCGGCGGCGCCGGCACGTGGCGGCGGCGATACTGCACGTGCCAAGGAGGCGGCGGTCGTGGCGGTTGAGGTGCTGGCGCTGATGGCGGCTGAGGAGCGTAACGCCCACGGCAGCAAGTGGCAGCAGGCGTGGCGGGCGGCGTTCGAGGCCGACGCGTGGGACGGCGTGGCGGCGGCGCGGGCAGAGGCGGCAAGCGGAAACGACAGCGCGGTGGCGGCGGCAGTGGCGGTGACGGCGGTGTACCGTGCGGCGGCTGCGTGCGCGGGGAGCGACGTGCTGGGTTTCGGGGCCAGCGTAGTGGACAGCGCGCCGCTGGACCAGGTGGGTATGAGTTGGGTGTGCGGTATCGTGCTGATGGACTGAGTATGCTGATGCCGAGTTGTGCGCAAGGGAAGCTACGTCTGGTGGCTTGGTAGTCACGGTGGGCGCGGGTCAGGGGTGGCGGGATGGGGTGCAGCTCGTGCTGTGGGTACGGCTTCGGTGCTGGCCCTTAGCCTGTCCCTGCCCGTGCGGACACGCTCACATCCGCATCGGATGCTAGAACGGTGCTACCACGTAATCACTCTTTCTTGGTGGTGTCGGTGCTGTTCACGTCCTGGCCTGACGCATCTGACCCTTCGCCTTGCCATCTCCTTTCCGCGCCTTGTTCTGGGTCCATCGCATGTGTCATGAACAGCAGTGCCACCCCTGCGACTTCCTTGACCTCACTAGCCGCCAGGTGGCCGGCACATCATTGTAGTGGCAACGCAGCATGCAAAGCCGGCCACTTTGCCTGCTGCAAACGTTGCTTGCCGTCCGCACATGGCATCCCGCCTTCCCCACACCCAGGTCGCCCGCTGGCTGCGCACATGGGCGCTGGGCGCCGCCGCCGGCGGGGTGCGCAGCCCGGGTGGCGGCGCCGCGGCCGCCGCCGGCGACGTGGTGGCTCAGCGGCGCGTTGACGCCGTTATGGCGGCGCTGAGGATGGGCGTGGAGGGGCAGCGGCAGCAGCTAGGGGCGGGGTCGGCAGAAGACTTCATGCTTGTGGAGTGAGGGAGAAGAGTTTGGCGCATCGGCGGGTTGTGTGTCGAGGGACTTGCTTAACCGCATGGGAAAGTGGTGCAGCGCTTGCGGTTACACTCTCTCAGTGGATTATGCTTGGGTTTGTGTGCGGGGGGGCCTGCCGCCGGAAGCTATGGAGTTGAAAGCTATGGTGTAGAATGTTTCCCTAGGTGGGGCCCCTGTTGCCCAACTCGGGCCCCGATGTTCACGTGCCTTAAAGCAGGACCGCGTGTCACGTGAGAGCTGCTAATGTACTCTGACGCTGCGCACCTGTACGATGAAGCACCCTGTAAAGGGCAGGCTGCTGTCCTGATGCCAATTGGCCGCCCAAGAGCCATCCCGGCAGATCCCGGCTTCCTGACGCTTTGGGAGGGCTTGCCCTTTGCCCACTCGGGGTGATGGGTGTGGAACGACACCCCGACCCGAAGGGGTCCCGTGTGTAACACCAAACCAAACCAAAGGGGGGTACGTCCGGAGAGCCAGGGGGCCATAAGGACGCGTAATGCGGTATATAACCCGTGCGCAGGAGGACGGGGCTTACTCGGTAAATAACCCGTGTGCGGGAGGACGGGGCTTACTCGCCACTCCCCACACGCCTCGCAACTGGTCGTGCACGCCGCTGAGAGGATATGATGCCTTCCACCAGTTCCACGCCACACCTTTGTAATTTAATGTTACATCCCGTGGTGTGGCCACACGATCCTTGCTGGTCCCGACCACACCTGTCAGGAATATGTTCATGTAGCATTGCGTCGCTGCTGTACAGCAACAAGATAAGTCCAACCCTATCAGGGCAGGAAGTGTCCCACCACGACTCGAAATCTTGCTCGAAGCAAAGCTCACTTCTCGACCGAAGGTCATCATAAGCAGCACTTTCAAAGACCACATGATATGCATCCTCAGGCTTAATCGCACTACACTTTCTGCACACACGCTCACTGCGTGCACGTGCGGTACACCCCAAAGGCCAGTTGCAGACACGCAACCGCATAATAGCTTGAACCAGATTAACGGGAAGGTACACACGCTGATACGTGTCATGGAGCCGACCGCCGTCCCGTACCTGCCCCCCCACTAAGTCGTTCCGGTACCTGGGCGTGCACATCACCCTTACCCTCGATTGGCGACCGCAGCTTCAAGCCACTCTGGACGCCCTGAAGGAGAAAGCGACCCAACGCGCGGAGTCCATGGCCTCACCAGCGGCTCCGAACCATCCAGCTCTGCCTCAAGCCCGCAATGGCATACGCGCTGGCAGCCAGCCCTTCCCCCCGAAAGTCATACAGACCATCGACCGCGCAGTTGCACAAGCGGCCCGAAAGTGCTACGGGCTCAAGGGGGGCTTCCCCACACTTGCCGTCTTCCTACCGACAGACCAGTATGGACTTGGGGTAGGGTCACTCCTGCCTGACGTCGAGCAACTCGTGCCCTAACACTAGCTCTCCCGTCTCTTCACCTGTAAACCTTTCCACAGAAAAAAAAGCTCTTAACGATGACGGACGCCTTGGGAGTGGTCACGCGGGCGCTCCTCCGCACACAATTCAACTATGCCGGCACTCTATCCCCCGGCGCTCTGAGCCGTGAAGCAAGCTTCTATAGAACCTGAAGATGCTCTCCCTCGCCCGACAGCACGGGATCAACGTGGAAGCCCCCGCTCAATTGCAAGGTACACTCTGCCCGAACAGCCAGCACATTCTCCTGGCCACCGTGCAAGCCCTCCACGGGACGGCTGAGCGCCAGCTGCCGCCGAAGTGTGTCATAATGCTTGCCGAGCTAGGGCTCGACCTCCGCAGCCTGCGGGTACAAGGTGCAAACGAACATGGCAATAAGTACCACCTGATCAGCACGCAGGATCTGTACCGCATCAGGCCTGGGGCAACTGCACGTCATAAGTGGGCCCTTAACCGCCTCAGCTTCTACGTCAGCACCAGCGTGGACCCCACACTGTACAATGGCCCGATCCACAAGTACAACAAGACAAGTTCCCTCCCCACCCACCTACGTGTGATCCCTCCCGCGTCCCCCCTAGCCCCACTGTTTGATACCAATACCATGCCCCGCCCTGATCCCCAACAACGCCTGACGCGCTGGCTGGTGCCTCGCGACCCCCACCCCACCCCCACGGACGCTGACCCACACCAGGCCCACGACGCAACCCCCCTCCCGGAGGACACCGCCCAAAACGATGCTGCGACCAGCCCCGCCAGCTCCCAGCCTGACGGCCTCCCCGGCCCTCCCCACCCGACCCTACCCTCGAAAAAGCAACGCCAGGAAGCGCGCATCCAACCCAATGCCCGCACTGCTATCCCAGAGAACGGGCAGGCGCTTGCCAATGGCACCTGCTGGACAGCTATCAAACAACATCTCCCCAACCTCCCGCCCGACCGCTACAGCACTGAACAAGTTCTCGCAGTGCACAGCTTGATATTGTCTGATGCCTTCCTGAAGGCGCTGAAGGCCGCTGTACCCGGCCTTGGGTCGCACGCCAAACCAACGTACCTGCCGGCGAATTTTCCCCGGCCCCGCACGCGTACGAAGTCGTCATGGCAAGCAGCGAGCGCACAACTATCGGTTCCCGGCCACCTACCTCTTCCATCAAGCAGTGCAGACCGTTGCCGGATGGCGGACCGCCTCTGCAGCCTGCTGTACGACCAGTACGACGAGGTGGCGCACATGGTGTCGGGCCCAGTCACGCAGCAACAACGCCTCCTGCAGACAAGCGAAAAACGGGCAGTTGGCATGCGCGCTACTACGAGGTTGGCTGGCGGCCTACGATCATCCTTGAAAGCCTGCTGCCTGTCTACGCAGAGCTAGGTTACCACCCAGCGCATACCCAACACGTTGGGACACTGGCCCCAGAACTCGGGGGGACAAACCTAGTCCAAATGGAGTGGGGGCCCACATGGGAGCTGGCCCCGTCAGTGACCAGCAACTGGCCCACCCTTCTCCAAGCATACCGTACCTGGTCACTATCACCGCGCATATAATTAGCTAATTGGGCAAATGGTGCTACTCCGCGTACCTACGGTGCCCCTGCGCGGAGTTGTCAAGAATGTTTTCAAGGGCGGGCATGGGGGTGCGTGGAGTTGCCGGCATTGTCCCATGCGGGGCCCATGACGCGCCCGTACCGAGGCCCTTCGTTTTATGGAGTACCGTACCGTACGTAGCGTGCTTGACAAGCAGGCTAACTACCGTGTTCTTCGTACAATACCGGCACCGTATTGGCATGGCGCAAGGCTTACTAATAAGGATGTTAGGTGCTGGTCAGGGGTCCTGGTGCTCGTGCCAGCACCCGGTACTGAAGGAAGGCATCAGTTACCGACTTACGTACGACTTTTACACGTGTCTCCACACCCCACCCACTGTCATCACACACAGCTGCGCGGAGCTTACAGAGCTGCAATGTTTGCCCGTGGGCGTAGTACCCGTAGTTATGTCAGAATTGCATTTTCGGGGTGCGCGTTGCAGAAATAGTTGTTTTTCCACGGGGGTGCGCGGTGATAGGATACAGGTACGGTACGAGGAACAGAAGGCCACTAACGCCGGCATCCCTGGGGGCGGGGCCAGGCTGAGATATGGTGAAACTTGAGGCCCGTTCTAATTGCGGCCTACCAACCCGTTGGAGCTGTTTGGCTCCTAACCGTACAGCGAGAGGGGTGGGAAACCCCGTGTCCCTGATTGCCGGAGCCAGCCCTGCCCCGTTATGGGACGAGGCTGCGCCCTGGAAGGGGGCCAAAACTGTAAATCCATACACATCCCTGTGCCCAGACCCTCTCGTGACACCCATCTCTGCGAAAGCCAGAGGCAATGCATCTGGCGCCCAGCCGGCCAGGCCGACGCCGTCAGCATAGCACCAGACGGCTGCTCCGCCACAGCACCCACATTGGTGTCATGCCCTACAATCCGGACAAAGACATTGCCGTGAACACGGGAAACGCAACCCGCAAGCACACCATTCAAGTTGGTACCCGCCCCGTGGAGCAACGCCTGGAGCACACTGGAGACGCTGCAGACTACCTGGCCCACGTCTACGCCCCAGGGACACCGTGTGGGGTCGCTCACCCCGGAGCGCCTGCAGTGCCTCCAAATGCGAATCGACCAAGCCCTGCTGGCGAACCTCACCCTTGCCGCCAAATACCACCTCCGTGACGGCTTCCCCGAAGCTGTCGTCCGCCTCTTCCACAGGTACAAACAGGGCAATAAGAGGGCCCCCTACGCGATCACCGACAAGAGTGAGGTCAGCATTCCCACCCGCTGCTCTGAGTTGATCTCCACTGTCCTTGGACAGCCGTGCACACAGCGGTTTGCATACCCCTACCGCTGGGCCCTACGCCGACCGCGACTACACACATTTTGCTAAAGATGAATGCTTTGGGGCTTCCCTAGACGCAGTCTCCGCCCCGTTCCGGGACATGTCATGTGCCCACTCCAACCACGATGTTGACGCCAGTCGGCACGTGCTGACCTGGGCTGCCGCCTTAGTGGCAGACGGCGCCCCTGACGCCCCACCCACCGTCACGCTTGTGCTGGCACCGCACAGCCACGGTGCACGCCGCCTGGCATACCTTTCCTCCAACTCAGTGCACTGCGCGGCCTACCTGCCCAGCACCCACCCCCTCGCCCAAATGGTCGCGGGTGATGGCACCCGTGATCGTGCGTGGGTTAGCAGCCCCAGCGAGTACACCCTCCTTGCCGTAACTAACACCTCCGGCGCCGTGCACTACCAAGAATAGGCCCTGCCCCCCCTGACCCAAACCCTCCATACCTGACCGCTTCCTCCTCAGCTACTCCCCGGAAAAAAGCCCCGGATTTGACCCCGCCAAGGACTGTAGATGGGCACGACGACAGTTTGAACGCACACAATACCGGCCTCTGGCCACACCATCACCCCCCACGTGGCACAGGGCAACCGGAAGCGACGAGCCCTCCTACGCAGATATATCCAGCTCGCTCCTGCCCACCACCCCTGCGCTTCGGCCCCAGTACCTGCCTTTATACGGACGGTAGCAAGGTTGAGGGCGAGAACGGCTCCGCGCTGCTCGGCGCCGCGATCTATGATGCCCACAACAACACAACTGGCCTTGCGGACCCCCGTGTGTGGCCTCGGGTGCACCCAAACTATTACACGTGCAGAACTTGCGGCCATCCAACGCGCCCTGGAAATTGCTGAAGCGGTGACGGTATGTGCATGCGCACGATCGTGATGCTTCTTCTGTGTCTCCGTTGTGCATCATCTCGCTCACTGCTGCACTGCGTAATACACTACAGCACATATATCTACGTCTTTCTAGTATATAGGCGGAAAGAAATTTGACTGCCCTTGAAGTGCTTCTTATACTTCTTTGCTGCTGTAAGAGTCCAGCCAACAGCGACTTTAGCAGGATGCTAGGCAGAGCTTGCAGCAGCATGAAGATGCAGCTTCGAACTTTGGGATCTTCACAGGCCCAGTCGCGATTCCTGCCTTTCGGGGTCCGAAGCGCGCGCCTGCCTTGCCGCACGAACTCCGTAGCTCGCCATTCAGCGGGCGCAAACCAGAGCTCAGGTGTGTGTCGTGTAAACCTTACTGTTTCCGCCGGTGTCGTCCGTTGCGTTAGAGCAGTTGGCCTGCGTGCTGTTTTTCTGGTATTGCTCACAGCTCACAGCGATGTCTTCTCCTCCTCTGCCGAGACCCAATAGGCAAGCCTTCTGAGCAGGAACTCGACGCGGCGGTATTAGAGCACTTCGAGCGCCTAGAAGAGACCAATAACTGGGGACCCGAAGAGCTTGTGGTGCTGAGTACTGCCAACGCTATGGTAAAGGAAAAGTTCTTGCGTGTAACCGGCGAAGCTGCGATCAAGCTGGTGAAGGCGCTGGTGCGGCGCGCAGGCAAGTTGGCGGCACTGCTGCCATCGGTGTGATGTCACAATCTCATTGCCGTTGAGGCCGTTGCTCCTGACGAGTGCTGCCACATGGCAGGACTGATGGCACAATGCGGTAGCTTGTGTGTGCCTCACACAGAGACACAGAGGCACGGGCTTTGTTTCACACGGTGTGGGCAAACTCTGGGACAACCTATCCATCCTGGAGGCATGCCTGGGGAGGGCAGTGTAGGGCGGTGCTAGGGATCCATGACGAACTTTGTTCCATCTTGGTCACACAAGGGACATGCATCCAGTTGAAAAGAGCATGCAAGTGGCTGCTGCCCTTCATGATAATCTACCACTGACCTTGTGCCCTCATTTTGTTGCGCACCCTTGCGCTACTTTGGGTGCTGCCCTTGGTGCAGGGAAAGAGCCAGCTGCAGCAGGTGAGCGTGGACAGAGCTCTCTGGACCAAACAGCCCCCAGCTCACCAAGCCCAGCTGACAAGCCAAGCCCAGCGGCCGCACCCCCTGCCCTCTTACATGACTGAGGCACTCCACGCACTGTCTTGTGCCGCTTGCAAACAGTGCTGGGCCTGCTACCACCAACCAATTATACCCCTCCTAATCACACCATTCCGCTTTGCAGCCACCAAGGAGGAGAGGGTGGAGGGCCTCCCTCACCTTCCGACATGTCCAAGCGCTCAATATGGGAGAAAGTACAGGAGCAAAACAAGGATGACCCTCTGTTCATGTGCTTCCGACCTGCTGCATCAGCGGCCGCGCTACCGGTCGGACTGTACGCAGCTGTACTGGACCAGGCAGTGGCCGCGTTTCGCAAGGTGAGGTACCGGCGTTTCTCCGTGACTAACTATGCTTTGTTGTATGGGGTCCGAGGAAATGCACACGGCTCATTGGATAAGCATACATGCCCAGTACCGGAGCTGAAGGCTCCTCTAGTGCCTAATGTGCTTTTAAGGCAGCTTGGCTGCCTCCGCCTCGCATACATGAGTCTATTTGTATATCAAAGACTAGTATCTGCGGCCGAAGACGGCATTGGCGGAAATCGGCCCCTTTCGCTGCATGGGGCCCGGAGTGAACCAGCTCAGCCTCTGAGCATGCTCCATCTGAATCTGCTAACTCAAGCCCCAGCGCAACAATGCTTGTCCTCTCCGCGGCCCAACTGTAGCGATGCTAAGCTTGTGGTCCCGCATTTTGTATTGACGTCAGGTTGTTCACTGGTTCCCCTGGCTAGGCGGTGGACGGCGGAGCAGACTGTGGAGCAGACGACCCTTTGTCACAAGAGGACTGCGAGGTGACCTTCGACCTATGTGTCAGCATGAGCCAGAGCTTCGACAATGAGGAGCAGCGGGAGCAGGCTTTTGTGCAGATCCTGGAGCCCTACCTGTGCCAGACCATTCGCAAGTGGGCCCCCAACACCAAGGCTTCAAGGGCTGTCACAGACGGGACCATCTTCTTTGAAATACAAGCTGGTGGCCGCGTCCTCAAGGTGCCCCTGTACATCCAGGAAATCAAGAATGATGTGGGTGGGGCTTGGCTTGCTGTGTTGGGAGGCAGCCCTTCTGGTGGTGCGGTATACTCTGTACCGTACTTGCCCTTCCGTTTCCACCCAGCCATCTGGTCCTGACCTGACCCGCTGGCCTATGTTTGCAGCCTGCTGCCCTGTCCTTCACGGACTTTGAACGTTGCACAGCATCATGCAGCTGGGGGAGGTCCGGCGCTGTTGTACACCAGCAGGGCCCGCCCTATGTCGCTTCCCCAGCCCTGGCACGTGGGTCTTGAGATTGATGGATCAATGTAGCACCGCCTGTCCACCTGTTCCATAATAATGCGTGTGCCCTGGCCGCTGTCATGGACCCTTTCTACCTGCTGCCACCCCAGGTTGGCGCAGAGGGCGACCCGAAATTCCAGGGGCAGCGCTACTACCAGCTCTTTGTGACGAACAAGACGCTGGCCCCGATCGTGAGCCACTCGGTGCTGCCAGTGTTGTTCCTGGAGCTGGTGGGGCCCTACTTCCGCGTGTCAGCGCTGGCCTCGCCTAAGGACGCCTGCGTGGTGTGTGAGCCCCTGACGCCCTACCTCCACCTCTACAACATGCTGTCCTGCCAGCGCAGCCACATGGACCGTTTGGCTCGTGTGCTGCGAGCGCTGAAGCGCAGCATCAACCTCCTGATGGATTTGTGCAGCAACCTGGAGCCCACTGCATCTGGACACCAGGAGGCGGCAGCAGCGGCAGGGCTGCTTGGCGGTCGCGACCTGTACCTCCAGCTGCCCTACCCCCTGCGCCCGGGTTCAGGCTTCCAGGACGTGCAGCCCCTCTGGCCTGAGACGGGCAAGCTGCTGTACATAGCTACGCACGTGGAGAGCGGCAGGTGCGAGCATAGCAACTGCATGCATGGTTGCAGACGATTCTGACGCTGTTGCGTACTGGTGACATGTGCTGCGTCCAAGCTACCGCTTTCTCAGTCCTAGCGGCATGTTGCTTTGTTCCACAGGAAGGTGCTGGTCAAGTTCGCTTTTGTCAGCGAGCACGCAGTACGCGTGCACACAGCGTGGGCAGCTGCTGGCCTCGCCCCGCAGCTTATTGAGTCGCAGCAGCTGCCGTGCGGCATAAGCATGCTCGTCATGGAGTACCTCAGCCCGGACGACGGCTGGACCATGTTCCACAGCCTTGCGCCAAAGCGCAAGAAGCAAGTCTCCGCCGTTGTTCTGCAAAAGCTGCAGGCAGCCCACGCCGTCGACGTGGGTGACGGGGCCGGGCAGTGCACGCAGACATGCGGCAGGCCAACGTGATGGTACGGCTGCGCAAGGCTGGCAGGCAGCAGCAGCAGCTGGCAAAGCCACACCAGGTTTACTTCCTGGACTTCGACTGGAGTGGGCTGGAGGGGCAGGTGCAGCTGCCGACCTTCATGCATAAGCGCATTGGGTACGGCTCAGGGCAGGCAGTGACACAGCAGTACGACAGAGACCTGTGGGGGCATGAACTGGTCCACGGTGACGGGTAAGCTCTGTGCGGTGGGGATGGGGCTGTGTGGTGGGGATGGGCCAGAGCAGAAGTCACTTCTAGACAATATGCAGCTGCGACAAAGAGGACGGCAGCAGGTGGCGGCGGTTGGGAAGGGCGCCGCCAAGGGGGTTGTGGGGCAGGCGAGGTCGGCGGCTGGCGGTGCCGTCTGGCACAGGCGGGGAAGGTGGTGGGCCAGGGGGCGGCATCAGCAGCAGCAAGAGCAGCTTCACGTGTGTCGTGGACAAGGGACCTTGGACGAACGATGCAGCGGCAGTGAGGCGAGCTGTCCTGGAGCTGCTCCAGCAGCCCGACAGCCCGTACCAGGCCGGCGTGTGCGCGACCTCCAGCTTCGCATGTCTCCTCTCCGGCCAGCAGCTCTACATCTGGCGCTACCATGAGGGCAAGGACGCCCGCCTGCGCGTCCTCTCCCTCCCGCGCGCCCCCTCCCCCACTCAGCCACCCACCGCCCTCCTCATCCCCCACGGCCCGCCCTCCCCCTCCCCCGCCCTCCCGCACCTTCCCAGCACCTTGTCCAGCCCGCTGCTACCCACCGCCACCGACGGCCCGCTCTCCGTCGCCGTCTGTGACGCGGACGGGCACCTCACCGTGTGGCTTGACGCACACCACCTGGCCTCCCCCGTGGAGCACACCCTGCTCACCCGCAACCCCTCCACCCCCTCTTCCACCCCCTTCGTCGCCGCCTTCTCCGCCGCACGCCTAGACCTCGGCACCGGACCCGCCTTCCTCGCCGCCCTGTCCGCCACAGACGGCTCCCTGCACCTCCTCCAAGTTGGCGCACAGGGCATCCACACCAAGCAGCTCGCAGGCCCGGCACCCCCCGAGGCACACGCTCGTGGCCTAGTCGGCGCCCTGGGCAGTGTTTTAAGCCGGGCGGTGACGGACGCGTTCGACCCCAGCGCGCGCTACCTGCACAAGACGCCCGCGGGCCGCCCAGCAGTGGCGGGTGGGCTGCACGTGGCTGCTGCCCCTGGCGGCGGCGGGCAGCACTACCGGGTGCTGCTGCTGACGGCGGACGCGCTGGATTGCTGGGCGGTGGGTGCATGAGGACGTGGGGTAGGGCTTCTGAAGATGGAGGTCTACGGGGCGTGGTGCAGGGGGTTACAAGTCGGTGGGGGCAAGGGGCTTGGCGTGGGGCTGCTGATGGGGCAAGAGGACAGTATGGCTCCTGCATGTACTGGATGCACTGATTGGCCTTGCTGCCGCCAGAAAGCTAGGCGGGAGATGTGTCGGAAGGGCTGCGAGTGAGCTCTCAGGTGCGCCCTGTTTCTTCCATTGTCGTGTGCTTACCCGTTGGGCCCCCTTCGGCCCACTCCCCGCCCGCCCCTTTGTCACAGGTGAGCGTGGGTCTGCGCCCCTCAGAGGCGCTGCAGTGGTCGGTCCTCAACACGGCGGTGCGCACAGTCGACAGCCGCTGGGGGCTGGCGGCCGCCGCCAACCTGGCGCTGGTGGTGGCGGGCGGCGGCGGCGGCGACCGCGGCGGCTGTCACCCGCAGGTGGCGGTGTGGATGGTGGAGTCGGGGCGGGGCGACAGGAGGCAGCATGTGGTGCAGCTGTGAGTGGGGGCCGGGGCAGGGGGTGGGCAGGGGGCGGCGACTGGGGCAGGTGGGAAAGGGTGCGTCTCGGCTGCGGTGATAGAGGTGCGATGTTCCGTGGCGGAGAGGAGGCAAGGAGGGAGAGAGGGACGGGAGGAGGCATGTGGCACCTCTTTCCACGGCCGCTTCTCTGGGAGGCTAGTATCCCGCGCTAGCCTGACACTCTACAACCCCATGCACATCTCCCGCGCTGCCCCAGGCTTGAGCTGCTGTCTGAGGGCGGCCCCGGCGTCCGCAGCAACGTGCACGAGGTGGTGGAGGGGTACGAGGAGGTGAGGGGGGAGGGAGAAGGGATGTCGCCTTCAATAGGCCGGACCCAGGGGCTGAGTGTTTGCCATCAGCAACAGACCAACAGTCCATTCGGTTCACATGCTGGTCAAAGTTGACGTTGGGGACCCAAGCGCTACACCAGAAGGCGTTCAGCGGTTTCCACTTAACCGCAGCTTGATCGAGGTTTTAGACACGAGCACTGTGCCTTCCAGTCACACAGACGCTTGCGCCCCTCCGAGGCGTTTGACGCGTACCCCTCCCCGGCTGTTACCCTCACAGCCGCGCGATGTCGCGCCCACGTCCTTGCGCCGCCGCCTGCTCTACGCGCCGCACGCCTCCACTTGCCTGCTCATGCGCTGGCAAGACGCGCCCGCCGCAGCCGCCGCAGGCGGCGGCTGGGGCTTCAGTCTGGCCGCGGCGCCGCCATCCGCCACCGGCGGCCACATGGGCCGCGGGCTGTGGCTGTGGAGCCCCACTAGCCCCAGCGGCGCCGCCACGTGTGTGTCGGAGGACCTGATACCGCCGCCGTCGCCCTCCGCGACGCCGTCCCTGCCGCCGCCGCTGGCGGCGGCGTCCGCCCGCTGGGTGCTCCTCAGCGCCACATACGGCGTCGTGGAGGTCGACGCCGCCGCCTCAGCGGCGCGCTGCGCCTCCGCCGACGCCCGGGGGCCAGCGGCGGCAGCACCACTGGCGGCCGCCGCCGGCGACCTGGACCCCGCCGCCGCCGCCGGGCACCTGCTGGACGCGCTGCTGTCGCAGGCCGCCGCTGTCGCCGCCGCTGGGGGCAGCCTGCAGCCGCTGGGGGCATCCTTGGAGCGCCGCCTGGCGGCACTGGGCGTCCTTGGCAGGTGGGGACCTGGATGTAGTCCTGTGCAGAAACACCCATGCCAATTTCTCTTAACCCATGCCCGCCTTGCGGCGCCTTCTGAGTGACCTGTCACCTGCCAAGGCGAAGGCAATCGTTTGGACACCCGGCAGGTGAGGTTGCTTGGTCGAGCACACAGCTGCCTAAACGCTCCAAGTGTTACGTTGTGTAAACACACATGAAGGAGTACCTTTGCAAGGGCGTTACGCGTTACGCGTGGGCTTGACTGTGCCGTGTTTCATTACCCCGGCAGGCGAGGCGGCCATTGCGCGCTACAGCACCCAGCTGCTAGACCTGCTACCCAAGCAGTGGTGGGCAGTGGGGAGGGCGGCGGCCGCGGGGAGGCGGCGGGCGGTACGGCGGGCGGCGGCGGGTCCGTGGTTCCGGCGCTGCTGGCGCCGCTGCCTGGCAGCGTGTCGGAGCAGCTGGCGGAGAAGAGTCGCGGCACGCGCTGCTGCTGCAGTGCCTCGCTCTCAGCGGGGCGCTGCACACCCTGGCGCCGCAGGTGCTCAGGTGGGTACAGGAGCGCAGCACACGTAGCCTGTGTTCTGTGGTGCGTGCGTGTTGGTGTACCCACGTTGGTAAAGAAAACGGAGACGCAGACAGCAGGAGTGCCATCATTTTGTTGGTGCGGCGGGGAGTGGTCGGGTGGGGTGGAATGTGGACAAGGACCAGGCCCACCCGAACGCTTCCCCACCACCTGCATGCTCCGTACCCGGCATCCGGCCACGCTCGGTCCCCAACACCACCAATTGCATCCAAGCTAACAAGAGTAAAATATTTGATGCAACCCTCGTTTCCTGCCTTTTTCCCAGGGTGTTGGTGGAGACCAGCGAGAAGCTGGCGGTGGCGGTGGCGCTGCACCGCCTGCAGGCGCACCAGCGGGACACGCACGTGGCGGGGGGGCCGCCGGCATCTGCGGCGCTGCTGCTGGCGCGGCTGGTGGCGGAGGCGAGCAGGGACAGCAGCGCCAAGGAGTACGAGGTAGGGGTGCGCACCAGGACCCTAGTGGTGGCAGCGGGACGAGGGTAGGGGACAGCGGGACGAGGGTAGGGGACGGCGGGACGAGGGTAGGGGACGGCGGGACGAGGGTAGGGGACGGCCTGCAAGGTGTGGCTGTCGGGGCGCGTCCCATTCTGTGTGTGATCCTCATGCAAGCCTTGTTCGCGGTGGTTGCACGTGTCGCGCTCGCAAGAGCCATGCCGTGCGAGCAATAACGTCTGTTTCTACTCAGCTGGCAGCAATGCGCAGTCCTTGCGGTTGGGCTGGAGAGCATCTGTCCTACACCTGTCACCAACTCGTTCAGGACGGCCGCGGGGGCCGTGGGAACTGCTACGCGCATACCAGGCGTCTACAGTCATCTTCGATGATCTTGCCCTCCTTGCGTGATTGCTCTCAACAGGTGTTGACATCCCCCGAGATCTTCTACGCTCGGCCCTCCGCCTCCGTGGAGCGGTGGGTGGCGGCGGTGGGACGTGCGGCGGCGGAGCAGGCGGCGCAGGCGGCGGGCGGCCTCGGCCAGCGGGGAGACGCAGGTAAGAGTGCAACGCGGTGTGTCCATGTCGGACGAGGACGCCTTCAGAGTTTGGCAACAGCACGAGGCTGCCTGTCCTTGACGGCAAACGCCTTCCAGGGGGTCCTGTGGTTCTGCCACTGTCTGCCATCGGCAACATCCACGGCCTTACCCTGCGGCTGACGCCCTTTGTAGTATTGCCATCAAACAAACAACTCACCCCTCCCCCCTGCCTCTTGTCGAACCCTTTTGCTCCCTCCCCGGACCTAGACCTGTCCTCCCTGCGCGGCACCGTGCGCGAGCTGGGCTCCCTGGTGGGGCTGCTGGTTGGCGCCGCCGTGGGCCGCCGCGAGGCCTGGCGGCGCAGCACCGGCTGGCGGCGGCGGCGGTGGCGGCGCGGCTGGGCAGCCCCGACTGGCTGGCGGGGCAGGGCACGCGGGAGGCGCTGGAGCAGCTGGCAGGGGTGGGTGCGTGGGTTAGCGGGTGGGCGCCTGCAGCCTGGTGGTCTAGTGCGGGCGGGTGGATTGTGTTGTGGTGCTTTGAACTGAGGTTGCTTGTTGCTTGGACGTGCACATAACGGTGGTTGCTGTGGCTGGAAGTCAGCGCGGGCACGGCGCAGGAGGTTTATTGTGTAAAGGGCAGCCAAGGGCAAGTCGCGTTCCTGCTTTATTGCCTTGCCTCTCGCTCACCTCCTATCTACCCCTCCCCACCCTTGCGCCCCCCGACCCACAGGCTATCCAGGCGGTTCGCCCTCCCCCTCCGCCCGCCTCCGGCCCGCCTGCCCCGCTGCCCACCCTGAGCTGTCCCACTCCCTGTACGACGTCACCGACGTACTGCTCACGTGCTTCGCGTCCGCCGTGGCGGCAACGCGCAACGACCCACCGACCCGCGCCGCCCTCATGGCCGCCTACCGTACGGCACGTACAGCACTGTTGGACGACCTGCTGGCGGACGCGGTGGCGGAGCTCAGAGCGGCGGCGGTGGTGGCGGGGGGCGCGGGGGTGGGCGGCCTTGGCGGGGGGCCGCAGGCAGCAGGGCAGCAGCAGTGGGGAGCTCTGCCGCCCGACCTGCTGATCTGGTAGGTTGAGGGGTGCAGGCACGGCATTACAGGGAAGGGCTCCTGGTGAGCTCATGCTGCTGTGGAGTTATGCGACGTGTTCTTGCACTCGGCTGCCCAGCGCTGTCCTGAACAAAGAAAGATTCGACACCCGTTTTGTCATATGAAGTCCTACGCCTTCACAACAAACCCGCCCTCCGTACTCCTACGACACCCAACCCCACATCCCGCAACCCCACACCTGACAACCACAGGCAGGTTGAGGCCCTCAGCCGCGCCCACCACTGCTACGCGCACCTGTTCGACTCGTGCGAGGCGCTGGCGCACGTGGCGGCCGCCGCCGGGCAGCCCGCCGCCGCCGCCGCCGCGCTGTCTCGGCTGCACGCCTACATGGCCACGCAGCCGCAGGAGGGCGCCGCCGGACGCGGGGGCTGTGCCGCCACGTGTTCGGGCGGCTGCTGGAGGGAGGGCGGCCCGCGGACCTGACTTGCCGTCACAGTTCCACGAGGGTAGGGGGACAGGGGCTTTGCAGTACCGGTATTCGGTACTCGAATTCGTCCTAACTCGGCATGCCCTCGTACGCAGCACCAGCGAGCGGCCTCTGGGGCCAGCTGCGTGACCGCGCCGTACGGTACGGCATATCCTTGTCCTGGCACTGCAATCGGCGCGTCCATGGCTGCATGCGTCCGTTGTCACCTACCCGCTACAAAGTTGACCTTGACCTTCCCTTGGACATACACCCGCAGGCATCACGCAGTTCCTGCAGTCGCTGCACCCCGCCTACTCCGACCTGCTGGCGCTGCACCTGCTGCGCACCAGCCAGCTGCCGGACGCTGCCGCCGTGCTGCAGCAGGCGGGGCGCGGGGCGGCGACGGCGGGCGACAAGGCCCAGGGGCAGCCGGGCGGCAGTGTGCTTGGGAGCTCCCGGCGGCAGCTGGGGCTGGCTCGGCTGGCGGCGCGGGCAGGGGGTGCGGGCGGCGTGGAGGGGGGCTGCGTGCTGCAGCTGCGGCTGCTGGAGCTGCAGGTGCGTGTACGGCGGTTGGTGGGATTGGGCTAGGGGGAAAGCAAGCAAGGCGGGTCATCGCGTGGCGATGCTGAGCGGTGCGGGCGGCCACACCCACTGTCGCGCTGACGCTGAACCCTGCATGAAGCGATTTCTGGTCGACATTGCCACTGTTGCCACCGTACAAGCCTTGCATACCTTAAATCGCCGAACACCCGACTCATGGTGCTGCTGTCACACCCTCAGGGGCGGCTGGGCCTGTCCCCCGACGGCCCCCCGTTGGAGCCAGCCGTGCTGCTGGAGGAGGCGTTAGCGGCAGCGGCGGCGCCGGCACGTGGCGGCGGCGATACTGCACGTGCCAAGGAGGCGGCGGTCGTGGCGGTTGAGGTGCTGGCGCTGATGGCGGCTGAGGAGCGTAACGCCCACGGCAGCAAGTGGCAGCAGGCGTGGCGGGCGGCGTTCGAGGCCGACGCGTGGGACGGCGTGGCGGCGGCGCGGGCAGAGGCGGCAAGCGGAAACGACAGCGCGGTGGCGGCGGCAGTGGCGGTGACGGCGGTGTACCGTGCGGCGGCTGCGTGCGCGGGGAGCGACGTGCTGGGTTTCGGGGCCAGCGTAGTGGACAGCGCGCCGCTGGACCAGGTGGGTATGAGTTGGGTGTGCGGTATCGTGCTGATGGACCGAGTATGCTGATGCCGAGTTGTGCGCAAGGGAAGCTACGTCTGGTGGCTTGGTAGTCACGGTGGGCGCGGGTCAGGGGTGGCGGGATGGGGTGCAGCTCGTGCTGTGGGTACGCCTTCGGTGCTGGCCCTTAGCCTGTCCCTGCCCGTGCGGACACGCTCACATCCGCATCGGATGCTAGAACGGTGCTACCACGTAATCACTCTTTCTTGGAGGTGTCGGTGCTGTTCACGTCCTGGCCTGACGCATCTGACCCTTCGCCTTGCCATCTCCTTTCCGCGCCTTGTTCTGGGTCCTTCGCATGTGTCATGAACAGCAGTGCCACCCCCGCGTCTTCCTTGACCTCACTAGCCGCCAGGTGGCCGGCACATCACTTGACGTGGCAACGCAGCATGCAAAGCCGGCCACTTTGCCTGCTGCAAACGTTGCTTGCCGTCCCCACATCGCATCCCGCCTTCCCCACACCCAGGTCGCCCGCTGGCTGCGCACATGGGCGCTGGGCGCCGCCGCCGGCGGGGTGCGCAGCCCGGGTGGCGGCGCCGCGGCCGCCGCCGGCGACGTGGCGGCTCAGCGGCGCGTTGACGCCGTTATGGCGGCGCTGAGGATGGGCGTGGAGGGGCAGAGGCAGCAGCTAGGGGCGGGGTCGGCAGAAGACTTCATGCTTGTGGAGTGAGGGAGAAGAGTTTGGCGCATCGGCGGGTTGTGTGTCGAGGGACTTGCTTAACCGCATGGGAAAGTGGTGCAGCGCTTGCGGTTACACTCTCTCAGTGGATTATGCTTGGGTTTGTGTGCGGGGGGGCCTGCCGCCGGAAGCTATGGAGTTGAAAGCTATGGTGTAGAATGTTTCCCTAGGTGGGGCCCCTGTTGCCCAACTCGGGCCCCGATGTTCACGTGCCTTAAAGCAGGACCGCGTGTCACGTGAGAGCTGCTAATGTACTCTGACGCTGCGCACCTGTACGATGAAGCACCCTGTAAAAGGGCAGGCTGCTGTCCTGATGCCAATTGGCCGCCCAAGAGCCATCCCGGCAGATCCCGGCTTCCTGACGCTTTGGGAGGGCTTGCCCTTTGCCCACTCGGGATGATGGGTGTGGAACGACACCCCGACCCGAAGGGGTCCCGTGTGTAACACCAAACCAAACCAAAGGGGGTACGTCCGGAGAGCCAGGGGGCCATAAGGACGCGTAATGCGGTATATAACCCGTGCGCAGGAGGACGGGGCTTACTCGGTAAATAACCCGTGTGCGGGAGGACGGGGCTTACTCGCCACTCCCCACACGCCTCGCAACTGGTCGTGCACGCCGCTGAGAGGATATGATGCCTTCCACCAGTTCCACGCCACACCTTTGTAATTTAATGTTACATCCCAGGTGGTGTGGCCACACGATCCTTGCTGGTCCCGACCACACCTGTCAGGAATATGTTCATGTAGCATTGCGTCGCTGCTGTACAGCAACAAGAAAAGTCCAACCCCATCAGGGCAGGAAGTGTCCCACCACGACTCGAAATCTTGCTCGAAGCAAAGCTCACTTCTCGACCGAAGGTCATCATAAGCAGCACTTTCAAAGACCACATGATATGCATCCTCAGGCTTAATCGCACTACACTTTCTGCACATACGCTCACTGCGTGCACGTGCGGTACACCCCCAAAGGCCAGTTGCAGACACGCAACCGCATAATAGCTTGAACCAGATTAACGGGAAGGTACACACGCTGATACGTGTCATGGAGCCGACCGCCGTCCCGTACCTGCCCCCCCACTAAGTCGTTCCGGTACCTGGGCGTGCACATCACCCTTACCCTCGATTGGCGACCGCAGCTTCAAGCCACTCTGGACGCCCTGAAGGAGAAAGCGACCCAACGCGCGGAGTCCATGGCCTCACCAGCGGCTCCGAACCATCCAGCTCTGCCTCAAGCCCGCAATGGCATACGCGCTGGCAGCCAGCCCTTCCCCCCGAAAGTCATACAGACCATCGACCGCGCAGTTGCACAAGCGGCCCGAAAGTGCTACGGGCTCAAGGGGGGCTTCCCCACACTTGCCGTCTTCCTACCGACAGACCAGTATGGACTTGGGGTAGGGTCACTCCTGCCTGACGTCGAGCAACCCGTGCCCTAACACTAGCTCTCCCGTCTCTTCACCTGTAAACCTTTCCACAGAAAAAAAAAGCTCTTAACGATGACGGACGCCTTGGGAGTGGTCACGCGGGCGCTCCTCCGCACACAATTCAACTATGCCGGCACTCTATCCCCCGGCGCTCTGAGCCGTGAAGCAAGCTTCTATAGAACCTGAAGATGCTCTCCCTCGCCCGACAGCACGGGATCAACGTGGAAGCCCCCGCTCAATTGCAAGGTACACTCTGCCCGAACAGCCAGCACATTCTCCTGGCCACCGTGCAAGCCCTCCACGGGACGGCTGAGCGCCAGCTGCCGCCGAAGTGTGTCATAATGCTTGCCGAGCTAGGGCTCGACCTCCGCAGCCTGCGGGTACAAGGTGCAAACGAACATGGCAATAAGTACCACCTGATCAGCACGCAGGATCTGTACCGCATCAGGCCTGGGGCAACTGCACGTCATAAGTGGGCCCTTAACCGCCTCAGCTTCTACGTCAGCACCAGCGTGGACCCCACACTGTACAATGGCCCGATCCACAAGTACAACAAGACAAGTTCCCTCCCCACCCACCTACGTGTGATCCCTCCCGCGTCCCCCCTAGCCCCACTGTTTGATACCAATACCATGCCCCGCCCTGATCCCCAACAACGCCTGACGCGCTGGCTGGTGCCTCGCGACCCCCACCCCACCCCCACGGACGCTGACCCACACCAGGCCCACGACGCAACCCCCCTCCCGGAGGACACCGCCCAAAACGATGCTGCGACCAGCCCCGCCAGCTCCCAGCCTGACGGCCTCCCCGGCCCTCCCCACCCGACCCTACCCTCGAAAAAGCAACGCCAGGAAGCGCGCATCCAACCCAATGCCCGCACTGCTATCCCAGAGAACGGGCAGGCGCTTGCCAATGGCACCTGCTGGACAGCTATCAAACAACATCTCCCCAACCTCCCGCCCGACCGCTACAGCACTGAACAAGTTCTCGCAGTGCACAGCTTGATATTGTCTGATGCCTTCCTGAAGGCGCTGAAGGCCGCTGTACCCGGCCTTGGGTCGCACGCCAAACCAACGTACCTGCCGGCGAATTTTCCCGGCCCGCGCATATACAAAGTCGTCATGGCAAGCAGCGAGCGCACAACTATCGGTTCCCGGCCACCTACCTCTTCCATCAAGCAGTGCAGACCGTTGCCGGATGGCGGACCGCCTCTGCAGCCTGCTGTACGACCAGTACGACGAGGTGGCGCACATGGTGTCGGGCCCAGTCACGCAGCAACAACGCCTCCTGCAGACAAGCGAAAAACGGGCAGTTGGCATGCGCGCTACTACGAGGTTGGCTGGCGGCCTACGATCATCCTTGAAAGCCTGCTGCCTGTCTACGCAGAGCTAGGTTACCACCCAGCGCATACCCAACACGTTGGGACACTGGCCCCAGAACTCGGGGGGACAAACCTAGTCCAAATGGAGTGGGGGCCCACATGGGAGCTGGCCCCGTCAGTGACCAGCAACTGGCCCACCCTTCTCCAAGCATACCGTACCTGGTCACTATCACCGCGCATATAATTAGCTAATTGGGCAAATGGTGCTACTCCGCGTACCTACGGTGCCCCTGCGCGGAGTTGTCAAGAATGTTTTCAAGGGCGGGCATGGGGGTGCGTGGAGTTGCCGGCATTGTCCCATGCGGGGCCCATGACGCGCCCGTACCGAGGCCCTTCGTTTTATGGAGTACCGTACCGTACGTAGCGTGCTTGACAAGCAGGCTAACTACCGTGTTCTTCGTACAATACCGGCACCGTATTGGCATGGCGCAAGGCTTACTAATAAGGATGTTAGGTGCTGGTCAGGGGTCCTGGTGCTCGTGCCAGCACCCGGTACTGAAGGAAGGCATCAGTTACCGACTTACGTACGACTTTTACACGTGTCTCCACACCCCACCCACTGTCATCACACACAGCTGCGCGGAGCTTACAGAGCTGCAATGTTTGCCCGTGGGCGTAGTACCCGTAGTTATGTCAGAATTGCATTTTCGGGGTGCGCGTTGCAGAAATAGTTGTTTTTCCACGGGGGGTGCGCGGTGATAGGATACAGGTACGGTACGAGGAACAGAAGGCCACTAACGCCGGCATCCCTGGGGGCGGGGCCAGGCTGAGATATGGTGAAACTTGAGGCCCGTTCTAATTGCGGCCTACCAACCCGTTGGAGCTGTTTGGCTCCTAACCGTACAGCGAGAGGGGTGGGAAACCCCGTGTCCCTGATTGCCGGAGCCAGCCCTGCCCCGTTATGGGACGAGGCTGCGCCCTGGAAGGGGGCCAAAACTGTAAATCCATACACATCCCTGTGCCCAGACCCTCTCGTGACACCCATCTCTGCGAAAGCCAGAGGCAATGCATCTGGCGCCCAGCCGGCCAGGCCGACGCCGTCAGCATAGCACCAGACGGCTGCTCCGCCACAGCACCCACATTGGTGTCATGCCCTACAATCCGGACAAAGACATTGCCGTGAACACGGGAAACGCAACCCGCAAGCACACCATTCAAGTTGGTACCCGCCCCGTGGAGCAACGCCTGGAGCACACTGGAGACGCTGCAGACTACCTGGCCCACGTCTACGCCCCAGGGACACCGTGTGGGGTCGCTCACCCCGGAGCGCCTGCAGTGCCTCCAAATGCGAATCGACCAAGCCCTGCTGGCGAACCTCACCCTTGCCGCCAAATACCACCTCCGTGACGGCTTCCCCGAAGCTGTCGTCCGCCTCTTCCACAGGTACAAACAGGGCAATAAGAGGGCCCCCCTACGCGATCACCGACAAGAGTGAGGTCAGCATTCCCACCCGCTGCTCTGAGTTGATCTCCACTGTCCTTGGACAGCCGTGCACACAGCGGTTTGCATACCCCCTTACCGCTGGGCCCTACGCCGACCGCGACTACACACATTTTGCTAAAGATGAATGCTTTGGGGCTTCCCTAGACGCAGTCTCCGCCCCGTTCCGGGACATGTCATTTGCCCACTCCAACCACGATGTTGACGCCAGTCGGCACGTGCTGACCTGGGCTGCCGCCTTAGTGGCAGACGGCGCCCCTGACGCCCCACCCACCGTCACGCTTGTGCTGGCACCGCACAGCCACGGTGCACGCCGCCTGGCATACCTTTCCTCCAACTCAGTGCACTGCGCGGCCTACCTGCCCAGCACCCACCCCCTCGCCCAAATGGTCGCGGGTGATGGCACCCGTGATCGTGCGTGGGTTAGCAGCCCCAGCGAGTACACCCTCCTTGCCGTAACTAACACCTCCGGCGCCGTGCACTACCAAGAATAGGCCCTGCCCCCCCTGACCCAAACCCTCCATACCTGACCGCTTCCTCCTCAGCTACTCCCCGGAAAAAAGCCCCGGATTTGACCCCGCCAAGGACTGTAGATGGGCACGACGACAGTTTGAACGCACACAATACCGGCCTCTGGCCACACCATCACCCCCCACGTGGCACAGGGCAACCGGAAGCGACGAGCCCTCCTACGCAGATATATCCAGCTCGCTCCCTGCCCACCACCCCTGCGCTTCGGCCCCAGTACCTGCCTTTATACGGACGGTAGCAAGGTTGAGGGCGAGAACGGCTCCGCGCTGCTCGGCGCCGCGATCTATGATGCCCACAACAACACAACTGGCCTTGCGGACCCCCGTGTGTGGCCTCGGGTGCACCCAAACTATTACACGTGCAGAACTTGCGGCCATCCAACGCGCCCTGGAAATTGCTGAAGCGGTGACGGTATGTGCATGCGCACGATCGTGATGCTTCTTCTGTGTCTCCGTTGTGCATCATCTCGCTCACTGCTGCACTGCGTAATACACTACAGCACATATATCTACGTCTTTCTAGTATATAGGCGGAAAGAAATTTGACTGCCCTTGAAGTGCTTCTTATACTTCTTTGCTGCTGTAAGAGTCCAGCCAACAGCGACTTTAGCAGGATGCTAGGCAGAGCTTGCAGCAGCATGAAGATGCAGCTTCGAACTTTGGGATCTTCACAGGCCCAGTCGCGATTCCTGCCTTTCGGGGTCCGAAGCGCGCGCCTGCCTTGCCGCACGAACTCCGTAGCTCGCCATTCAGCGGGCGCAAACCAGAGCTCAGGTGTGTGTCGTGTAGACCTTACTGTTTCCGCCGGTGTCGTCCGTTGCGTTAGAGCAGTTGGCCTGCGTGCTGTTTTTCTGGTATTGCTCACAGCTCACAGCGATGTCTTCTCCTCCTCTGCCGAGACCCAATAGGCAAGCCTTCTGAGCAGGAACTCGACGCGGCGGTATTAGAGCACTTCGAGCGCCTAGAAGAGACCAATAACTGGGGACCCGAAGAGCTTGTGGTGCTGAGTACTGCCAACGCTATGGTAAAGGAAAAGTTCTTGCGTGTAACCGGCGAAGCTGCGATCAAGCTGGTGAAGGCGCTGGTGCGGCGCGCAGGCAAGTTGGCGGCACTGCTGCCATCGGTGTGATGTCACAATCTCATTGCCGTTGAGGCCGTTGCTCCTGACGAGTGCTGCCACATGGCAGGACTGATGGCACAATGCGGTAGCTTGTGTGTGCCTCACACAGAGACACAGAGGCACGGGCTTTGTTTCACACGGTGTGGGCAAACTCTGGGACAACCTATCCATCCTGGAGGCATGCCTGGGGAGGGCAGTGTAGGGCGGTGCTAGGGATCCATGACGAACTTTGTTCCATCTTGGTCACACAAGGGACATGCATCCAGTTGAAAAGAGCATGCAAGTGGCTGCTGCCCTTCATGATAATCTACCACTGACCTTGTGCCCTCATTTTGTTGCGCACCCTTGCGCTACTTTGGGTGCTGCCCTTGGTGCAGGGAAAGAGCCAGCTGCAGCAGGTGAGCGTGGACAGAGCTCTCTGGACCAAACAGCCCCCAGCTCACCAAGCCCAGCTGACAAGCCAAGCCCAGCGGCCGCACCCCCTGCCCTCTTACATGACTGAGGCACTCCACGCACTGTCTTGTGCCGCTTGCAAACAGTGCTGGGCCTGCTACCACCAACCAATTATACCCCTCCTAATCACACCATTCCGCTTTGCAGCCACCAAGGAGGAGAGGGTGGAGGGCCTCCCCTCACCTTCCGACATGTCCAAGCGCTCAATATGGGAGAAAGTACAGGAGCAAAACAAGGATGACCCTCTGTTCATGTGCTTCCGACCTGCTGCATCAGCGGCCGCGCTACCGGTCGGACTGTACGCAGCTGTACTGGACCAGGCAGTGGCCGCGTTTCGCAAGGTGAGGTACCGGCGTTTCTCCGTGACTAACTATGCTTTGTTGTATGGGGTCCGAGGAAATGCACACGGCTCATTGGATAAGCATACATGCCCAGTACCGGAGCTGAAGGCTCCTCTAGTGCCTAATGTGCTTTTAAGGCAGCTTGGCTGCCTCCGCCTCGCATACATGAGTCTATTTGTATATCAAAGACTAGTATCTGCGGCCGAAGACGGCATTGGCGGAAATCGGCCCCTTTCGCTGCATGGGGCCCGGAGTGAACCAGCTCAGCCTCTGAGCATGCTCCATCTGAATCTGCTAACTCAAGCCCCAGCGCAACAATGCTTGTCCTCTCCGCGGCCCAACTGTAGCGATGCTAAGCTTGTGGTCCCGCATTTTGCGTTGTATTGACGTCAGGTTGTTCACTGGTTCCCCTGGCTAGGCGGTGGACGGCGGAGCAGACTGTGGAGCAGACGACCCTTTGTCACAAGAGGACTGCGAGGTGACCTTCGACCTATGTGTCAGCATGAGCCAGAGCTTCGACAATGAGGAGCAGCGGGAGCAGGCTTTGTGCAGATCCTGGAGCCCTACCTGTGCCAGACCATTCGCAAGTGGGCCCCCAACACCAAGGCTTCAAGGGCTGTCACAGACGGGACCATCTTCTTTGAAATACAAGCTGGTGGCCGCGTCCTCAAGGTGCCCCTGTACATCCAGGAAATCAAGAATGATGTGGGTGGGGCTTGGCTTGCTGTGTTGGGAGGCAGCCCTTCTGGTGGTGCGGTATACTCTGTACCGTACTTGCCCTTCCGTTTCCACCCAGCCATCTGGTCCTGACCTGACCCGCTGGCCTATGTTTGCAGCCTGCTGCCCTGTCCTTCACGGACTTTGAACGTTGCACAGCATCATGCAGCTGGGGGAGGTCCGGCGCTGTTGTACACCAGCAGGGCCCGCCCTATGTCGCTTCCCCAGCCCTGGCACGTGGGTCTTGAGATTGATGGATCAATGTAGCACCGCCTGTCCACCTGTTCCATAATAATGCGTGTGCCCTGGCCGCTGTCATGGACCCTTTCTACCTGCTGCCACCCCAGGTTGGCGCAGAGGGCGACCCGAAATTCCAGGGGCAGCGCTACTACCAGCTCTTTGTGACGAACAAGACGCTGGCCCCGATCGTGAGCCACTCGGTGCTGCCAGTGTTGTTCCTGGAGCTGGTGGGGCCCTACTTCCGCGTGTCAGCGCTGGCCTCGCCTAAGGACGCCTGCGTGGTGTGTGAGCCCCTGACGCCCTACCTCCACCTCTACAACATGCTGTCCTGCCAGCGCAGCCACATGGACCGTTTGGCTCGTGTGCTGCGAGCGCTGAAGCGCAGCATCAACCTCCTGATGGATTTGTGCAGCAACCTGGAGCCCACTGCATCTGGACACCAGGAGGCGGCGGCAGCGGCAGGGCTGCTTGGCGGTCGCGACCTGTACCTCCAGCTGCCCTACCCCCTGCGCCCGGGTTCAGGCTTCCAGGACGTGCAGCCCCTCTGGCCTGAGACGGGCAAGCTGCTGTACATAGCTACGCACGTGGAGAGCGGCAGGTGCGAGCATAGCAACTGCATGCATGGTTGCAGACGATTCTGACGCTGTTGCGTACTGGTGACATGTGCTGCGTCCAAGCTACCGCTTTCTCAGTCCTAGCGGCATGTTGCTTTGTTCCACAGGAAGGTGCTGGTCAAGTTCGCTTTTGTCAGCGAGCACGCAGTACGCGTGCACACAGCGTGGGCAGCTGCTGGCCTCGCCCCGCAGCTTATTGAGTCGCAGCAGCTGCCGTGCGGCATAAGCATGCTCGTCATGGAGTACCTCAGCCCGGACGACGGCTGGACCATGTTCCACAGCCTTGCGCCAAAGCGCAAGAAGCAAGTCTCCGCCGTTGTTCTGCAAAAGCTGCAGGCAGCCCACGCCGTCGACGTGGGTGACGGGGCCCGGGCAGTGCACGCAGACATGCGGCAGGCCAACGTGATGGTACGGCTGCGCAAGGCTGGCAGGCAGCAGCAGCAGCTGGCAAAGCCACACCAGGTTTACTTCCTGGACTTCGACTGGAGTGGGCTGGAGGGGCAGGTGCAGCTGCCGACCTTCATGCATAAGCGCATTGGGTACGGCTCAGGGCAGGCAGTGACACAGCAGTACGACAGAGACCTGTGGGGGCATGAACTGGTCCACGGTGACGGGTAAGCTCTGTGCGGTGGGGATGGGGCTGTGTGGTGGGGATGGGCCAGAGCAGAAGTCACTTCTAGACAATATGCAGCTGCGACAAAGAGGACGGCAGCAGGTGGCGGCGGTTGGGAAGGGCGCCGCCAAGGGGGTTGTGGGGCAGGCGAGGTCGGCGGCTGGCGGTGCCGTCTGGCACAGGCGGGGAAGGTGGTGGGCCAGGGGGCGGCATCAGCAGCAGCAAGAGCAGCTTCACGTGTGTCGTGGACAAGGGACCTTGGACGAACGATGCAGCGGCAGTGAGGCGAGCTGTCCTGGAGCTGCTCCAGCAGCCCGACAGCCCGTACCAGGCCGGCGTGTGCGCGACCTCCAGCTTCGCATGTCTCCTCTCCGGCCAGCAGCTCTACATCTGGCGCTACCATGAGGGCAAGGACGCCCGCCTGCGCGTCCTCTCCCTCCCGCGCGCCCCCCCCTCAGCCACCCACCGCCCTCCTCATCCCCACGGCCCGCCCTCCCCCTCCCCCGCCCTCCCGCACCTTCCCAGCACCTTGTCCAGCCCGCTGCTACCCACCGCCACCGACGGCCCGCTCTCCGTCGCCGTCTGTGACGCGGACGGGCACCTCACCGTGTGGCTTGACGCACACCACCTGGCCTCCCCCGTGGAGCACACCCTGCTCACCCGCAACCCCTCCACCCCCTCTTCCACCCCCTTCGTCGCCGCCTTCTCCGCCGCACGCCTAGACCTCGGCACCGGACCCGCCTTCCTCGCCGCCCTGTCCGCCACAGACGGCTCCCTGCACCTCCTCCAAGTTGGCGCACAGGGCATCCACACCAAGCAGCTCGCAGGCCCGGCACCCCCCGAGGCACACGCTCGTGGCCTAGTCGGCGCCCTGGGCAGTGTTTTAAGCCGGGCGGTGACGGACGCGTTCGACCCCAGCGCGCGCTACCTGCACAAGACGCCCGCGGGCCGCCCAGCAGTGGCGGGTGGGCTGCACGTGGCTGCTGCCCCTGGCGGCGGCGGGCAGCACTACCGGGTGCTGCTGCTGACGGCGGACGCGCTGGATTGCTGGGCGGTGGGTGCATGAGGACGTGGGGTAGGGCTTCTGAAGATGGAGGTCTACGGGGCGTGGTGCAGGGGGTTACAAGTCGGTGGGGGCAAGGGGCTTGGCGTGGGGCTGCTGATGGGGCAAGAGGACAGTATGGCTCCTGCATGTACTGGATGCACTGATTGGCCTTGCTGCCGCCAGAAAGCTAGGCGGGAGATGTGTCGGAAGGGCTGCGAGTGAGCTCTCAGGTGCGCCCTGTTTCTTCCATTGTCGTGTGCTTACCCGTTGGGCCCCCTTCGGCCCACTCCCCGCCCGCCCCTTTGTCACAGGTGAGCGTGGGTCTGCGCCCCTCAGAGGCGCTGCAGTGGTCGGTCCTCAACACGGCGGTGCGCACAGTCGACAGCCGCTGGGGCTGGCGGCCGCCGCCAACCTGGCGCTGGTGGTGGCGGGCGGCGGCGGCGGCGACCGCGGCGGCTGTCACCCGCAGGTGGCGGTGTGGATGGTGGAGTCGGGGCGGGGCGACAGGAGGCAGCATGTGGTGCAGCTGTGAGTGGGGGCCGGGGCAGGGGGTGGGCAGGGGGCGGCGACTGGGGCAGGTGGGAAAGGGTGCGTCTCGGCTGCGGTGATAGAGGTGCGATGTTCCGTGGCGGAGAGGAGGCAAGGAGGGAGAGAGGGACGGGAGGAGGCATGTGGCACCTCTTTCCACGGCCGCTTCTCTGGGAGGCTAGTATCCCGCGCTAGCCTGACACTCTACAACCCCATGCACATCTCCCGCGCTGCCCCAGGCTTGAGCTGCTGTCTGAGGGCGGCCCCGGCGTCCGCAGCAACGTGCACGAGGTGGTGGAGGGGTACGAGGAGGTGAGGGGGGGGGGAGAGTGAGAAGGGATGTCGCCTTCAATAGGCCGGACCCAGGGGCTGAGTGTTTGCCATCAGCAACAGACCAACAGTCCATTCGGTTCACATGCTGGTCAAAGTTGACGTTGGGGACCCAAGCGCTACACCAGAAGGCGTTCAGCGGTTTCCACTTAACCGCAGCTTGATCGAGGTTTTAGACACGAGCACTGTGCCTTCCAGTCACACAGACGCTTGCGCCCCTCCGAGGCGTTTGACGCGTACCCCTCCCCGGCTGTTACCCTCACAGCCGCGCGATGTCGCGCCCACGTCCTTGCGCCGCCGCCTGCTCTACGCGCCGCACGCCTCCACTTGCCTGCTCATGCGCTGGCAAGACGCGCCCGCCGCAGCCGCCGCAGGCGGCGGCTGGGGCTTCAGTCTGGCCGCGGCGCCGCCATCCGCCACCGGCGGCCACATGGGCCGCGGGCTGTGGCTGTGGAGCCCCACTAGCCCCAGCGGCGCCGCCACGTGTGTGTCGGAGGACCTGATACCGCCGCCGTCGCCCTCCGCGACGCCGTCCCTGCCGCCGCCGCTGGCGGCGGCGTCCCTCGCCCGCTGGGTGCTCCTCAGCGCCACATACGGCGTCGTGGAGGTCGACGCCGCCGCCTCAGCGGCGCGCTGCGCCTCCGCCGACGCCCGGGGGCCAGCGGCGGCAGCACCACTGGCGGCCGCCGCCGGCGACCTGGACCCCGCCGCCGCCGCCGGGCACCTGCTGGACGCGCTGCTGTCGCAGGCCGCCGCTGTCGCCGCCGCTGGGGGCAGCCTGCAGCCGCTGGGGGCATCCTTGGAGCGCCGCCTGGCGGCACTGGGCGTCCTTGGCAGGTGGGGACCTGGATGTAGTCCTGTGCAGAAACACCCATGCCAATTTCTCTTAACCCATGCCCGCCTTGCGGCGCCTTCTTGAGTGACCTGTCACCTGCCAAGGCGAAGGCAATCGTTTGGACACCCGGCAGGTGAGGTTGCTTGGTCGAGCACACAGCTGCCTAAACGCTCCAAGTGTTACGTTGTGTAAACACACATGAAGGAGTACCTTTGCAAGGGCGTTACGCGTTACGCGTGGGCTTGACTGTGCCGTGTTTCATTACCCCGGCAGGCGAGGCGGCCATTGCGCGCTACAGCACCCAGCTGCTAGACCTGCTACCCAAGCAGAGGTGGGCAGTGGGGAGGGCGGCGGCCGCGGGGAGGCGGCGGGCGGTACGGCGGGCGGCGGCGGGTCCGTGGTTCCGGCGCTGCTGGCGCCGCTGCCTGGCAGCGTGTCGGAGCAGCTGGCGGAGAAGGAGTCGCGGCACGCGCTGCTGCTGCAGTGCCTCGCTCTCAGCGGGGCGCTGCACACCCTGGCGCCGCAGGTGCTCAGGTGGGTACAGGAGCGCAGCACACGTAGCCTGTGTTCTGTGGTGCGTGCGTGTTGGTGTACCCACGTTGGTAAAGAAAACGGAGACGCAGACAGCAGGAGTGCCATCATTTTGTTGGTGCGGCGGGGAGTGGTCGGGTGGGGTGGAATGTGGACAAGGACCAGGCCCACCCGAACGCTTCCCCACCACCTGCATGCTCCGTACCCGGCATCCGGCCACGCTCGGTCCCCAACACCACCAATTGCATCCAAGCTAACAAGAGTAAAATATTTGATGCAACCCTCGTTTCCTGCCTTTTTCCCAGGGTGTTGGTGGAGACCAGCGAGAAGCTGGCGGTGGCGGTGGCGCTGCACCGCCTGCAGGCGCACCAGCGGGACACGCACGTGGCGGGGGGGCCGCCGGCATCTGCGGCGCTGCTGCTGGCGCGGCTGGTGGCGGAGGCGAGCAGGGACAGCAGCGCCAAGGAGTACGAGGTAGGGGTGCGCACCAGGACCCTAGTGGTGGCAGCGGGACGAGGGTAGGGGACAGCGGGACGAGGGTAGGGGACGGCGGGACGAGGGTAGGGGACGGCGGGACGAGGGTAGGGGACGGCCTGCAAGGTGTGGCTGTCGGGGCGCGTCCCATTCTGTGTGTGATCCTCATGCAAGCCTTGTTCGCGGTGGTTGCACGTGTCGCGCTCGCAAGAGCCATGCCGTGCGAGCAATAACGTCTGTTTCTACTCAGCTGGCAGCAATGCGCAGTCCTTGCGGTTGGGCTGGAGAGCATCTGTCCTACACCTGTCACCAACTCGTTCAGGACGGCCGCGGGGGCCGTGGGAACTGCTACGCGCATACCAGGCGTCTACAGTCATCTTCGATGACCTTGCCCTCCTTGCGTGATTGCTCTCAACAGGTGTTGACATCCCCCCGAGATCTTCTACGCTCGGCCCTCCGCCTCCGTGGAGCGGTGGGTGGCGGCGGTGGGACGTGCGGCGGCGGAGCAGGCGGCGCAGGCGGCGGGCGGCCTCGGCCAGCGGGGAGACGCAGGTAAGAGTGCAACGCGGTGTGTCCATGTCGGACGAGGACGCCTTCAGAGTTTGGCAACAGCACGAGGCTGCCTGTCCTTGACGGCAAACGCCTTCCAGGGGGTCCTGTGGTTCTGCCACTGTCTGCCATCGGCAACATCCACGGCCTTACCCTGCGGCTGACGCCCTTTGTAGTATTGCCATCAAACAAACAACTCACCCCTCCCCCCTGCCTCTTGTCGAACCCTTTTGCTCCCTCCCCGGACCTAGACCTGTCCTCCCTGCGCGGCACCGTGCGCGAGCTGGGCTCCCTGGTGGGGCTGCTGGTGGGCGCCGCCGTGGGCCGCCGCGAGGGCCTGGCGGCGCAGCACCGGCTGGCGGCGGCGGCGGTGGCGGCGCGGCTGGGCAGCCCCGACTGGCTGGCGGGGCAGGGCACGCGGGAGGCGCTGGAGCAGCTGGCAGGGGTGGGTGCGTGGGTTAGCGGGTGGGCGCCTGCAGCCTGGTGGTCTAGTGCGGGCGGGTGGATTGTGTTGTGGTGCTTTGAACTGAGGTTGCTTGTTGCTTGGACGTGCACATAACGGTGGTTGCTGTGGCTGGAAGTCAGCGCGGGCACGGCGCAGGAGGTTTATTGTGTAAAGGGCAGCCAAGGGCAAGTCGCGTTCCTGCTTTATTGCCTTGCCTCTCGCTCACCTCCTATCTACCCCTCCCCACCCTTGCGCCCCCCGACCCACAGGCTATCCAGGCGGTTCGCCCTCCCCCTCCGCCCGCCTCCGGCCCGCCTGCCCCGCTGCCCACCCTGAGCTGTCCCACTCCTGTACGACGTCACCGACGTACTGCTCACGTGCTTCGCGTCCGCCGTGGCGGCAACGCGCAACGACCCACCGACCCGCGCCGCCCTCATGGCCGCCTACCGTACGGCACGTACAGCACTGTTGGACGACCTGCTGGCGGACGCGGTGGCGGAGCTCAGAGCGGCGGCGGTGGTGGCGGGGGGCGCGGGGGTGGGCGGCCTTGGCGGGGGGCCGCAGGCAGCAGGGCAGCAGCAGTGGGGAGCTCTGCCGCCCGACCTGCTGATCTGGTAGGTTGAGGGGTGCAGGCACGGCATTACAGGAAGGGCTCCTGGTGAGCTCATGCTGCTGTGGAGTTATGCGACGTGTTCTTGCACTCGGCTGCCCAGCGCTGTCCTGAACAAAGAAAGATTCGACACCCGTTTTGTCATATGAAGTCCTACGCCTTCACAACAAACCCGCCCTCCGTACTCCTACGACACCCAACCCCACATCCCGCAACCCCACACCTGACAACCACAGGCAGGTTGAGGCCCTCAGCCGCGCCCACCACTGCTACGCGCACCTGTTCGACTCGTGCGAGGCGCTGGCGCACGTGGCGGCCGCCGCCGGGCAGCCCGCCGCCGCCGCCGCCGCGCTGTCTCGGCTGCACGCCTACATGGCCACGCAGCCGCAGGAGGAGGGGGCGCCGCCGGACGCGCCGGGGCTGTGCCGCCACGTGTTCGGGCGGCTGCTGGAGGGAGGGCGGCCCGCGGACCTGACTTGCCGTCACAGTTCCACGAGGGTAGGGGGACAGGGGCTTTGCAGTACCGGTATTCGGTACTCGAATTCGTCCTAACTCGGCATGCCCTCGTACGCAGCACCAGCGAGCGGCCTCTGGGGCCAGCTGCGTGACCGCGCCGTACGGTACGGCATATCCTTGTCCTGGCACTGCAATCGGCGCGTCCATGGCTGCATGCGTCCGTTGTCACCTACCCGCTACAAAGTTGACCTTGACCTTCCCTTGGACATACACCCGCAGGCATCACGCAGTTCCTGCAGTCGCTGCACCCCGCCTACTCCGACCTGCTGGCGCTGCACCTGCTGCGCACCAGCCAGCTGCCGGACGCTGCCGCCGTGCTGCAGCAGGCGGGGCGCGGGGCGGCGACGGCGGGCGACAAGGCCCAGGGGCAGCCGGGCGGCAGTGTGCTTGGGAGCTCCCGGCGGCAGCTGGGGCTGGCTCGGCTGGCGGCGCGGGCAGGGGGTGCGGGCGGCGTGGAGGGGGGCTGCGTGCTGCAGCTGCGGCTGCTGGAGCTGCAGGTGCGTGTACGGCGGTTGGTGGGATTGGGCTAGGGGGAAAGCAAGCAAGGCGGGTCATCGCGTGGCGATGCTGAGCGGTGCGGGCGGCCACACCCACTGTCGCGCTGACGCTGAACCCTGCATGAAGCGATTTCTGGTCGACATTGCCACTGTTGCCACCGTACAAGCCTTGCATACCTTAAATCGCCGAACACCCGACTCATGGTGCTGCTGTCACACCCTCAGGGGCGGCTGGGCCTGTCCCCCGACGGCCCCCCGTTGGAGCCAGCCGTGCTGCTGGAGGAGGCGTTAGCGGCAGCGGCGGCGCCGCACGTGGCGGCGGCGATACTGCACGTGCCAAGGAGGCGGCGGTCGTGGCGGTTGAGGTGCTGGCGCTGATGGCGGCTGAGGAGCATAACGCCCACGGCAGCAAGTGGCAGCAGGCGTGGCGGGCGGCGTTCGAGGCCGACGCGTGGGACGGCGTGGCGGCGGCGCGGGCAGAGGCGGCAAGCGGAAACGACAGCGCGGTGGCGGCGGCAGTGGCGGTGACGGCGGTGTACCGTGCGGCGGCTGCGTGCGCGGGAGCGACGTGCTGGGTTTCGGGGCCAGCGTAGTGGACAGCGCGCCGCTGGACCAGGTGGGTATGAGTTGGGTGTGCGGTATCGTGCTGATGGACCGAGTATGCTGATGCCGAGTTGTGCGCAAGGGAAGCTACGTCTGGTGGCTTGGTAGTCACGGTGGGCGCGGGTCAGGGGTGGCGGGATGGGGTGCAGCTCGTGCTGTGGGTACGGCTTCGGTGCTGGCCCTTAGCCTGTCCCTGCCCGTGCGGACACGCTCACATCCGCATCGGATGCTAGAACGGTGCTACCACGTAATCACTCTTTCTTGGTGGTGTCGGTGCTGTTCACGTCCTGGCCTGACGCATCTGACCCTTCGCCTTGCCATCTCCTTTCCGCGCCTTGTTCTGGGTCCATCGCATGTGTCATGAACAGCAGTGCCACCCCTGCGACTTCCTTGACCTCACTAGCCGCCAGGTGGCCGGCACATCATTGTAGTGGCAACGCAGCATGCAAAGCCGGCCACTTTGCCTGCTGCAAACGTTGCTTGCCGTCCGCACATGGCATCCCGCCTTCCCCACACCCAGGTCGCCCGCTGGCTGCGCACATGGGCTGGGCGCCGCCGCCGGCGGGGTGTGCAGCCCGGGTGGCGGCGCCGCGGCCGCCGCCGGCGACGTGGCGGCTCAGCGGCGCGTTGACGCCGTTATGGCGGCGCTGAGGATGGGCGTGGAGGGGCAGCGGCAGCAGCTAGGGGCGGGGTCGGCAGAAGACTTCATGCTTGTGGAGTGAGGGAGAAGAGTTTGGCGCATCGGCGGGTTGTGTGTCGAGGGACTTGCTTAACCGCATGGGAAAGTGGTGCAGCGCTTGCGGCTACACTCTCTCAGTGGATTATGCTTGGGTTTGTGTGCGGGGGGGCCTGCCGCCGGAAGCTATGGAGTTGAAAGCTATGGTGTAGAATGTTTCCCTAGGTGGGGCCCCTGTTTGCCCAACTTGGGCCCCGATGTTCACGTGCCTTAAAGCAGGACCGCGTGTCACGTGAGAGCTGCTTATGTACTCTGACGCTGCGCACCTGTACGATGAAGCACCCTGTAAAGGGCAGGCTGCTGTCCTGATGCCAATTGGCCGCCCAAGAGCCATCCCGGCAGATCCCGGCTTCCTGACGCTTTGGGAGGGCTTGCCCTTTGCCCACTCGGGGTGATGGGTGTGGAACGACACCCCGACCCGAAGGTGTCCCGTGTGTAACACCAAACCAAACCAAAGGGGGGTACGTCCGGAGAGCTAGGGGGCCATAAGGACGCATAATGCGGTATATAACCCGTGCGCAGGAGGACGGGGCTTACTCGGTAAATAACCCGTGTGCTGGAGGACGGGGCTTACTCGCCACTCCCCACACGCCTCGCAACTGGTCGTGCACGCCGCTGAGAGGATATGATGCCTTCCACCAGTTCCACGCCACACCTTTGTCATTTAATGTTACATTCCAGGTGGTGTGGCCACACGATCCTTGCTGGTCCCGACCACACCTGTCAGGAATATGTTCATGTAGCATTGCGTCGCTGCTGTACAGCAACAGGAAAAGTCCAACCCTAACAGGGCAGGAAGTGTCCCACCACGACTCGGAATCTTGCTCGAAGCAAAGCTCACTTCTCGACCGAAGGCAGCACTTTCAAAGACCACATGACATGCATCCTCAGGCTTAATCGCACTACACTTTCTGCACACACGCTCACTGCGTGCACGTGCGGTACACCCCCAAAGGCCAGTTGCAGACACGCAACGGCATAATAGCTTGAACCAGATAAACGGGAAGGTACACACGCTGATACGTGTCATGGAGCCGACCCCCGACCGCCGTCCCGTACCTGCCCCCCACTAAGCCGTTCCGGTACCTGGGCGTGCACATCACCCTTACCCTCGATTGGCGACCGCAGCTTCAAGCCACTCTGGACGCCCTGAAGGAGAAAGCGACCCAACGCGCGGAGTCCATGGCCTCCCCAGACCAGCGGCTCCGAACCATCCAGCTCTGCCTCAAGCCTGCAATGGCATACGCACTGGCAGCCAGCCCTTCCCCCCGAAAGACATACAGACCATCGACCGCGCAGTTGCACAAGCGGCCCGAAAGTGCTACGGGCTCTAGGGGGGCTTCCCCACACTTGCCGTCTTTCTACCGACAGACCAGTACGGACTTGGGGTAGGGTCACTCCTGCCTGAGTACGTGCGTCGAGCAACCCGTGCCCTAACACTAGCTCTTAACGATGACGGACGCCTTGGAGTGGTCACGTGGGCGTTCCTCCGCACACAATACAACGGGCCTGGAGGCGGCGGAGCACTTGAATACCATTGACAAGGTCGGATATTACACTAAGCTTGTCGTGCCTGTCGAAGAGTTGTGCCAACGAATGGCCGATCGGTTTGACAGCCGCTGGGCTGAGGTGGAGGCTTCAACTGAAGCTGACCCGCGGAAGTTGGCCGGGAGTGGTGTGAAAGCTCATCGGTGCGCCAGGTGGATGGGGCTGCCTTTCATGCAAGGCGAAGAACCGTGTTGGCTAGCACATGCGGATGTTGTTATGCGACGGGGCCTGCACCAAACCCTCATGCGGTTTCGGTTAATGTACTGGGACCTCGAGGTCAACCGGCCACAGGGTCGTGAGCGTCGTTGCCGTACGTGTCGCATTTGTGGTGATGAGCAAGCCGTTGAGGATGAACTGCATGTACTATGTGAGTGCCCTGCTTACGAGCCCTTTCGAGACCGGTACGAGTGTGATCTCCGGTTCAAGGAGAGGGACATGCGTTCGATCATGATGGAGGCACCCCCATAGCCCTTGCTTCATTCCTGGACGAGGTATGGCAAGAAAGGCATCGTATCCTCCAGCGGCGTGCTCGGCCGGCTGTGAGGCGTGTGGGTAGTGGCGAATAAGCCCCGCCGCCCCGCACACTAGTTATTATTTTGCACTACTCGTCCTTATGGCCCCCTGGCTCTCCGGACGTGCCCCCTCTCGGGGTCTGTAACTGTAACTGTACAACTATGCCGGCACTCTATCCCCCGGCGCTCTGAGCCGTGAAGCAAGCTTCTATAGAACCCTGAAGATGCTCTCCCTCGCCCGAGAGCACGGGATCAACGTGGAAGCCCCCGCTCAATTGCAAGGCACACTCTGCCTGAACAGCCAGCACATTCTCCTGGCCACCGTGCAAGCCCTCCACGGGGCGGCTGAGCGCCAGCTGCCGCCGAAGTGTGTCATCATGCTTGCCGAGCTAGGGCTCGACCTCCGCAGCCTGCGGGTACCAGGTGCAAACGGACATGGCAATAAGTACCACCTGATCAGCACGCAGGATCTGTACCGCATCAGGCCTGGGGCAACTGCACGTCATAAGTGGGCAGCCCTGCCGTACACCAGCGCGCATGGGTACGGGACGTGACAGGTGGCCATTGACGTTCGCGACGGAGTGGGTGTCGGAGAGGAGGAGGCGGGTCCACGTAAGGAAGCCCTCTCCAACACCCATGGTCTCCATGGCGGTAAGGAAGAAGGGGCGGTGGATGGTGTCGTACGCCTTGGCTTGGAGAAATCCAGGAACGCCACCACAGCAGACCGCTGTTGTGTGCGGAGGAGGTGAGGGAGGATGCGGAGGAAGTGGATGTTTGCGCCTATGAGGCGCTTGTGGAGGAAGGCGGACCGCTCAAGGGAGATAGTGTTGCCAAGGACTGGGTTGAGGCAGGTTGAGGCGGTTGGCAAGCACCTTGGCAAGCACGCGGTAGTCAGAGCACAGGAGCGTGACGGGGCGATAGTTGCCCTGGGAGATGCGATCCCCACGCTCCTTGTAGATGGTGGTGATGACTCCACGGTGGAAGCCCGCCGGCAGCTGCTGCGTGCTGCCTATGGCTGCGTATAAGCGGGCAAGCATGGGCGCGACGATACCCCGGAAGTACCGGTACATATCCCCTGGGATCCCGTCCCACCCTGGCGCCTTTCCAGGCTTCTGCTGCTGCAAAGCGCGCTCCACCTCCGAGGGGGCTGATGTCCATGCTGTCAATTGCCGCCGCATCCTGTAGCGGCAGCTTGGGGCCTTCGGTGTCCAGAACTCCGAGTGCGGCCTGCTGCCACTCTGGGAAAAAGAGTTGTCATATCTGGGTCATTTTTGTATCATGTTTGGGTCATGTATGGGTCATAGTTGGGTCATATCCACGTCATAGGCGAGTCATGTCAGGGCCAGTCATACGCCAGTCATGAGGTCGGCGTCACATTATTTTTGGGTCATATCCTGGATCATACTTCGGTAATCTCCCGACAGTTGGGTCATAACGTGTTCATGTCCCGGTCTCCATCGCTAGTTGTGGCCAATCAAAATCGCAGTATCACCAGCAGTGCACAAGCAATCAAAGTGGGGCACGTTCCAGCACCGCGCCTACCCTGTCAACCTGCTGGTGCCCCATGCCACAACCAATTATTGCAAGTTACGCCAGTAGCTTTGCATTGACGTTGGCCATGGTCAAAGTACATCCATGAGACGCACGCGCGTCCCAGGGATGAATCCCATTCGGTAGCACTCAGGGTTTAACAACCAGAGGCGTCTGACGTCCAACAGCGTGTGCCGGCCGACCCAAGCCGACCCAAGGAAGAGAGCAACAGGAGTGCCGCCAAACACAGCCGCCTGCCTGCTCTGCCGACACTGTTTGCCAATACCTGAAACGTGCACAGCACCACCGGGATAGACTCATGCACCGCCAATACCGCAAGCTCCTCAACTACACCTTGGCAGGCTTAAGGCTGCCATGTAACCGGTGCAGGGGGAAGAGCAGGTGTGGGCACGCCGCACGCGCAGCCCACTGGCCCAGATGAAAACCCCATCCTACAGTCACCATACACCAATCCATGTGTTGTGTCCAGTTCCTGCGCACATGCATGACTTACAAGTGAGCGACAGCCGACTAGGATCACGTCTCGGACACCCACAAACGCTGCCATAAACATACCTGGCCAAAGCCGGTAGGCTCTGAATGAACCTTGTCGTGTATAAGTTCCAGGAATCTGACCGATGGCCGTAATTTGTCGTCTTCCTCGGCAGCTGTCGCCAGCGTTCAGTGGCACAGCTGTCGTCGCCAAGAAACTGCCAGATACTGCCCAAGGTACTTGCGGTACTAGCTATACAGAATTCCGTTACCTTGCTGTTCTTAGGAACTGCCCTAGGTCAGGTCTGGTCAGGTCCAGGGCTGGTCAGGTCTATTTGCTGCTCACCTGCCAGGCACTGATCACCTAGCTATTTATGTTAACCACGCATCGGAGATATTGAATGTGTGGCATTTGTAGGAGCTCGCGGTGACGACGCGCGCGCGATAGCGGAGAAGCAACGTGAGAGCTCTCCTTGAGCACCTTGTTTCTTGCATACTGGTAAGGTAAATACATGCGAAGTGCAAAAATAATCAAATAGTACCGAACCAGCATGGCAGCATGTAGCTCTACCGTGCGTCTCATGCGGCTGCATGCGGCGTGTTCAACCACGACAACCAGTGAAGCCCTCTGCCAGGACGCAGCGTCATAATGCGCATGACGTGGATATGACCGTGGCATGCCCCGTCATGGTCAACATGACCAGGAGATGCCCTGTCATTGGCACCATGACCTGGGGATAGCCAGGCATGCAGGGCATGCCCTGTCATGCACAACATGACCAGGTTATGTCTGCTCATGTGTCTTATGACCAGGATATGCACAGTCATCAGCATGCATGACTGATCATACAAGAAATGACACAGAAATGACAACTCTTTTTCCCAGAGTGTGCGCTGTGGCTGATATGTCAGCTGGCGCTGTGCTGATGCTGCTCCGGTACGAAGCCACGATGCCAGGCAGCTGCTTGCAGTCCGTGGCAATGCGGCCGGCTGAGTCACGAAGACTTGGGATCAGTCGGGCATCCTGAGGAGGGTGCACAGCATGGGTTATGGCTGGGTTGGGGCGCTCGCCCTGACGAAGCCACTCGACCCGTACGCTGTGTGCTGCATCAGCACCCTCTGAGCGCAATGCTGAGGATAAGCTGGCTTGGGCTGTGGCGAGCGCGGCTGCTGCAGCTGGTGCATGTGGATTGGCATCAACCGCCGTCTGTGCTGCGTGCACTGCTGCTGAAGCTGCGGTGACTGTGACGCCGTGGGAGCGGCGGCGCCGCTGGGCTTCACGAGTGAGCTGTGCTGCCATTGCTGCCAGCTGGCGTTTGAAGGCAGGCCACCACTGCACTACCGCCGCGGGCTGGTCCTCCGCTGGCATGTTGGCCGACACACCGTGGTAAGGATTCTACAGGCACGCCTGTGCCCGGATGTTTGCAGGTAGTTGGCAAATGTTGGCAAAGCGCACGGGTGCACGAATGATGCACATGCATGCGATCAGCAACTGGCTCGAAGCCTGCGTTTAGGCCTGTACGGGTTGACTATGACCACTTCAATCAACATGCACACAGTTGCATTCCTGTGTGAGGCAACACCAGCCGGTGCTCAAAGCGCAAGGCCCCACCATGCACAGCGGCAATGGCACTCTCCTCCCCTACCTCCTGCTCGAGCTTCAGGGTCCAGGCAATGCAACAGGTCCCCGTGTTTGTTCCCGGCCGCCAGCAGTGCGTCTCAATAGCCTTACCTTGCAATCAAACACACGCATCCCCACCATCACACCACCCATCATGCCATCAACCAAGCTACCCTTCACAATACACGAGTGCTACGCGCCAACATCATCTACCAGCAGCAGCAACACCATACACGAGGCCCACACACATTTGCCGTACACAACACCTGCACGCACAGCACGATCCCACCAAACTACCCACTACTTGCAGTACGCCGCCGTCGTCAGCGCCCCCTCAAACACCGCCTCCCACTGCCTGGCCGCCCGCCCCCAGCTCGAATCCCGCCGCATGCCCGCCACCTGCACCTCCCGCCACTTTTCCGGGTGCCGCTCGTACACCCCCAGCGCCGCCGTCATCGCATCCATCAGCCCCTCCACGGTGGCGGGCGCGAACGTCCATCCCGTACCCACCCCGCGCCGCCCGCCATTACCGTCCGCCGTACCGTCCCCGTCCGACTCACTCGACTCCCGGTCCCACGCGTACCCCTCGTCCTCGTCCTCCTCCTCGTACCACCGCCGCGCGCCCGTGTTGCCATACAGGCTGCCGCGGCCGTTGGTACTGTTGGCGGCGGCGGTGGTTTCGGAGCTGCTGGTGGGCGGCGAGCGGGGCGCGGCCTTGTACGCGGGGTCGATGTCCAGCATGAGGTGCTCCCGGTTGTTGAACTCGGGGTCGTCCAGGGCGCGGGCGCCGGTGGACTTGCCCCACGCCAGGGCTGCGTGGGGCAGCGGGGCACCGTGGGAGTCGGGCAGGGCGGCGTGTGAACGGGTCGTCAGGGAGAAGGGAGATCTGCTGCATTGCATTGCATGCCAAAGCTGCCGGGGCATTGTCGTGGTTGTGGAGGGAGGTTGAAGGGGTGCTGTTTGGGCAAGGCAGGTGGGTGGGTGCATGGGGCAAGCAATGCGGCGGGCATCAAGGCGGGCGGGCGGGCACAGCGGGCGCATGCCAAGTGTGGTGCAATAGTGTCCTCCCCTGCTGGCCCCCAACCGGGATCGCCCCTCCCCCATCCTGTCCCTCCGAACCCCGCTGCCACCTCACCCGTCCTGAACAGCTCCTCGATGTCCTGCTCCGCCTCCTCCTCCCCCACGAACGGGTCCACGTCGTCGATGGTGTCGCGCAGCCCACCCGTGGCATGGGCCACAGGCACAGTGCCGTACCTGGGCGGGGTGGTGGATGTATCGTAACGTTTGTTGTGAGAGGCTGATTGCGTACACCTTATCGCCCCACATGCCACGTGCCGGCACACCCCAGGACTGCTGGAGCCGCCATGGTTGCAGCAGCCAGCCGCAAACCCACGCAAGACCCATCATTCATTTTATCCACCATCCGCCAGTCCTCCACTATCCAACCCTGTGTGTTAGGGCCCCTACCTCATGGCGTACAGCTGGTTGAGGCCGCACGCCAACAACAGCAGCACGCCTAACCCACACCTTACCCACAGAACCCAACCTCCTCCCACGCAGAACCCAACCCTCCTCCCGGCCCGCACCTCATTGCGTACAGCTGGTTGAGGCCGCACGGCTCGAAGCGCGAGGGCATGAGCAGGATGTCCGCCCCCGCCAGGATCTTGTGCGACAGCGGCACGCTGAAGCCCACGTGCGCGCGCACGGAGGCGGGGTAGGCGGCCTGTGCAGCGCGGAGGGCCGCCTCGTAGTCGGCGGCGCCGCTGCCCAGCATCACAACCTAACAGGGGGAAAGGAGGAGCACCGTGAAAGAAACGTATGGTGACATGTGAGGTTTTGCATGACAACACAGCATCACAATCTGCAGACGGGCGAGGAGGTTTACCAGCAGGTAAAGGGAACAGGTGGGTGGGTTCGGGTTGAGCACGTGGCAAGTGAACCCCCGGCGGGGACCTCGTTGACACAGCACCCGCCTTGAGAGCCTCTGTTCGAAGGGGACAGTGGACCGAGGGCTCAGCAAAAGGCATCCAGCAACTTGGAGGGCCGGTGCTGCAGACGTCACGCCTTAGGCCTTCAAACTGTGGCCGGGGCCCTCCTCGCACCACCCATGGACACCAGCTTCACCCTGGCAACGTCTACCCTTCACCTCCCCCCCTTAATCTACCCTCTCCGTCTGCCCTCGCTCCACCTTGCCTCCATACCAGGCCCTCCCCGCCAAGCCACCCTTCTCCACCGTCTCGTCTTGGTGGCTGCAGCTTTCTCACAGGATCCAAGACACCACTTGTCTTCCCTAACGCGGTCCTCCTCAACCACCCCCCGCCCCACCGCCTTGCCTCTCCTCCCCACCCGGCAGCCCATGGCCGCCAGCTGCGGCAGTGCACCCACCCCCGCCCTCGCCCTGGCCCCACTGCACCCACCCCGCCCTCGCCCTGGCCCCACTGCACCCACCCCGCCCTCGCCCTGGCCCCACTGCACCCACCCCGCCCTCGCCCTCGCCCCACCCCACCCCCCCCGCCCTCGCCCTGGCCCCACTGCACCCACCCCGCCCTCGCCCTGGCCCACTGCACCCACCCCCGCACTGCCCTCTTCGCACTTGACGCCCGGCCCCTCCCAGTCTCCTCAGCTCCGTTCCCCACCTGGCACCCCATGGCCACCAGCTGCGGCAGCGCCCCCTCCCGCCCTCGCCCTGACCCTCCACACGATCCTCATTCTCCCTCGTTGGCCTCGCCCCTTCCCTGTCCCCCCTGCACCTCCCCCCACCTGGCACCCCATGGCCACCAGCTGCGGCAGGGCCCCCAGCACCAGGTCCGGCCCCTTCTGGTAGTCCAGCCGCCCGATGAAGCCCAGCAGGGGGGCGGCGGGGTCCACCGGCAGACGCAGCGCCTCCTGCAGGGCCGCCTTGCACAGCGCCTTGCCGCCCAGGCTGCCTGCGGGTAGGGGGTGGGTGGCGGGAGATGTAGGCGTCAGGGAAACGCTGTCTGAGGGTGTATGGGCAGCCGGAGAGTGCGGGGAGCGATACGAGGCCATGGGTCACATGCCGCCCGGGGGACCAGCCGTCAGCACAGCGCTTTGCCGGCTGCTTGCGGGTGCATGCCAAGAGGTAAGTGCATGCCAAGAGGAGGGTGTGGGCGGGGGTCACGGACGGCGGTTGAGAGTCGTGGAGGTGGTACGGGCGGCAGGGGCTGTGCGCGAGAGTAGCGCGGCGGTGCAGGGAATGAAGTACGGCTGCCACGCAGGTGCAGGTGCAGGTGCAGGTGCAGGTGCAGGTGCAGGTACAGCAGAGCGTCGGTCTGTGCTGGCAGTGCTGCAGCTCCGCAGCCTGCCGTGCACGGCCCCCACAGCCGCTTACGCGCCCTCGGCAGCCTACCGAGCGGAAACCCCGATTTCAAGAACTCCTCCCAATGGCGGTTCCGTTCGACCGCCATCCTGCCCGTACCCACCCTCGTGGTAGTTGTGCGGGATGTAGGGGTCTGTCCGCGGGTCCCACTCCTTTGTGTCGATGCCGTTGACGATGCCACGCAGGTCCGCCATGCGCTGCCGCAGCAGCGACGACAGCCCCATGCCGTGCCCCGCCGCGCCCGCGTCGCCCTTGACGCCACCGCACACCTCCCACGCGTACGCCTGGCTCACCGTCACCAGCGCGTCTGAGGTGACCAGGGCAGCCTGTGCGGTGGGGCATGTGGGTTAAGAACTCAAGACACCCGTGTGTGCTTAAGGGGTTTCTGGTGGTGGTGCGCCTGGCTGACCGTGACCAGCTCGTCCGAGGTGACTAGGACAGCCTGTCCGGTGGTGTGGGGAGCAACACTCAGGTGTTCGGGTTGGGTGGCATCAGGGGCTCGAGGTACCTGCCAATGGAGACACCCGCAGCACGGCCACCCCCTCAGCGACCAGGATGGCATCCAGGTGATGGCAACGTACCGATGGGCGCCAAGCGCACGCTACTGCGCCTCCCCAAACCCAAGCTCCGCCTCCCGTCCCGCCCTCCTCTCCTCCACCAGCCCCCCATCCCGCCCTCCCCTACCCACCTTGAGCACGATGATGGTGGGCCAGTGCTACACACATAGGGCCTCCGTAACTAGTACCTGGATTGCAATCTGCTACTGTGTCCCCCAAGGGCCTCTGCCCACACGAAGACCACCGGACAGGTGACGTGCAGCCACGAATAATGCCTGTACAACACATCACGATTACCAACAACACCTGGACCCCTATTCTTCTCCCGCTCGCCAACCTACGCGCCCTCCTCCCCCCACCTTGAGCAGGTTCAGTTAGTGTGCCGCTCTGCAGTTACCCACCTTGAGAACGTTGATGGTGGGCCGCCGCGCGCCGCCCGCCGCGCCCTGCCCCCCGCCGCCTCCGCCCGCCGCGCCGCCCGCCCCCGTGTCCACCCACTCCATGGCGCCGTACCACTCGCCCGGCACGCCCAGGCCGTCGAAGGCGGCGGGCGGGTGGCTGCCCTGGTGCGCCAGGTTGTGCAGCGCCAGCACGCAGCGCGCGTCGCGGAACACGCCGTGGCGCCTGGTGGGAGTTGGAAGGCGATGCAGGATTCAGATCAAGTCCATGTCGTCGCTACGCTCGTTGCTACGCACATCGCGCATAAAACCAATGCGCCTGTGCCATTGCTGTCACAAAAATGGGCTTATCATGCACACTGGCCAGGACTCCTCCCGTACAGTCCTGCCGTACCTGTACTTGGCGGCGACGTACACCGGCACCAGCCCCGCGTGCCAGTCGTTGGCCACGAACGTGACCCGCTGGCCGTACGGCAGGCCCGGCGGCTTGCCAATGCGGTACCCGCCGACGTGGAGCAGCAGGGGGGCTTCGCAGGCCGCCATGCACAGCAGCGCAAACCTGGACAGGAGGTGGGAGGAGGGTCAGCAACGCAACATCGCGCATGTGTGGTGCATAAACGTCAGGGACATTTACACGTGGCCCCACGTGCTCCATGCTTCGTCAACACTGCCCGTCCTGCTGCACACGACACCCTCAGCCTCCGCTCCCACAGCCCAGCTCCCCGCCCACCTGAACAGGTTGTCGCCGTACGTGCCGTGCGCGTTGCCGTACGGCGTGCCCTCCCTGTGGTACGAGATGTGGTCCACGAACACCCAGTCCACGCCGTCGCAGTGCTGGTGGTAGTAGCCCACCTCGTGCACGCCCCCCGCACGGCCCAGGTCAAGGCGCGCGCGCACCCCCGTTTCGCGGAGGCCCTCGTAGCGCCGCGCAGTGCTGGGATGGTAGTACCTGCGGGCGGGAGAGGGCCGCCCGGGGAACTAAGAGAAGGTGCCGGCGGAAACGCAACGGGGTGCTGTGCACCAGCACACGTGACCACCATGACTGGGTGCGCCGTTCGGCGCTCAGCTTAAGCCACGCCCCCACGTGCCCAGTCCTCCGTCCACGGAAGCTTATACACGGAAGCTGATACACACACGCCTGCACACCGCGTCGCCCCGCTGCCCCGCACCCACCTTGGGGTGACCACCATGACGCGGTGGCCCCTGGCCGCCAGCGCCTTGGGCAGTGCCCCCATCACGTCGCCCAGCCCGCCCGTCTTGGACCACGGCGCCGCCTCAGCCGTCACAAACACCAGGTCACGAGGCTGGCGGGCGCGGCCGTGCTGGTCGGCGGCGGCGGGCGGGGCCAGCCCAGCCGCCGCCTGCTCGTCCTCCCGGCGCTCGGCTGCAGTACGCCACCGCTCCGGCAAGGGGCGGGCGGGCAGCGGCATGTCGTACAGGGTGTACGGGTTGGTAGATGTGAGGGACTCGGGGAAGAGGGTGGGGCGCAGCTCGGCGTTGGGATCGCGGGCGGGGGCGGGGGGCTTGGTGGCTGGGGTGGTAGTGGTGGTAGTTCTAGCGGTTGATGACGAGGTGGTGGTGGTGGTGGTGGTGGTGGCGGGAGGTGTTGTGGGTGAGGGTGGAGCGGGCGGAGAGGAAGTTACTGGGGAAGGTGCTGCAGGCTGCGGCTGCGGGGTGGCGGTGGGGGCTGTGGGGGCCGGTGCGGCGGCTCGCGGCGGGAAGGACGGCGTTGAGAACGTGGGAGGAGGCGATGGCTGTGATACCTGCTGGGGAGCAGCAGCAGGCGGTGCTGCTGGTGGTAGTGGAGGTGGAGGTGGAGGTGGAGGCGGCTGGGTTACGGGCGGCGGCATGGCAGCCTGCTGCTGCGGCTGCACCGTGACCCCCGGGGCCCCAGCCGGCCCTGTCCCCGACCCAGCCAACCCCGGGCCCTGCACCCCAGGTGCCCCCGGGCCTCCGGACCCTGGCAGCTCCACAAACGAGGGAGGGCCACCGGGGGAGCCGTACCGCACACTGTACCGCTTGTACGTAGCCTGCCCCTGGCCCTGTTGCCCCTGGCCCTGCTGCCATTGGCCCTGGGGCGGGGCAGCAGGGGCGCCAGCGCCCGGCCCAGCCCACGCCGACGGCCCTCCCACGCTGCCCTGCTGCTGCTGCTTCTGCAGCTGCTGCTCCAGCTGCAGGATCTGCTGCTGCTGCTGCCGCCGCCACTGCTCCAGGGCTGACATCGGCGCCGCCCCGCCGCCCCCCACCGAGGACGTGCCGTTGCCGTTGCCGCTGCCCCCGCCGCCGCCGCCGCCGCCAGGCGCCCAGCTGCTGCCAGCTCCATTACCGCTGCCGCCGTTCCCCGCCACCCCCAGCCCTCCCCCAGCGCCCCCGAGCCCCGCCGCCCGTTCCTGCAGCTGCCGCAGCTGCTGCTGTCGGGCTGCGGACTGCGCGGCCAGGGTGGCCACCCAGCTGCGGAGGTCCTCGGGGCCGCCGCCGCCGCCGGGGCCCCCAGGAGGCGGTGAAGACGAGGTTGAATAGGAGGAGGGTTCGGCCGGGGCCTGCGCATCTCTGTCGTCCACAGGCTCTGGGGGAATGAGTACGTATGCACAAACAAGGGCATGAACACAGCGTCAGCACGACGGCAAGCGGTTGAAGGGTGGTCACTTTGCAGGCCACTGCGGTGCCCCACGCGCCTCCGGTTGCAAACAGGGAGGTACCTTCGCTTCCCGGCCTCGGCTGCAAACGCGTGCCTACCTTCCGAGTCTGAATCCGTTGCCGACGCCTCCACCTCCATGGATGCAGCCAGGAAGTCCTTCTCCTCCTTCAGGCGCGCTATCTTGTCCTGCAACCGCTTCAACTTAGCAATGCGACTAGACAGCTTTCGAGCTTTGAGCAGGAAGTCCTGCTCTGCGCTGATGGCCTCGGCTGTAATGGACTCGGCGCTGAGGGCGGTTGAGGGGCGAGAAAACCCGCCGCTGGTGGTGCTACCACTGTTGCCAGGGATGGCACGAGGGGGAGTGAGGCGGCGGCAGGAGGCGCAGGCGGAGGCAGGTAGCGCGTGTGAGGTAGGTGTGTGGTAGGGGAGGGGGGCGGTGGCGCGGGAGGGGTGGAGGGTGGGGTTCAGCGGTGCGGAATGGCAAGGGCCGGACGACCGGGGACCGGCAGCGCCCGACGCGCGCCCGACGGCGCCCAGCGGGTGGTGCTGTCCAAGCGGTGGCATGGTGGTATTTGCTGGACGCCTTTCAAGTGAGGGCTGCGTCAAAGGGGCTTGTGCACGCTTTTAGTTGCGCTCCAAGCGGAAGGCGTGTCAGCAATTCCGTTTATCCGGGTTGCTTAACTGGCGACCGCAGTCGCTAGATGGGTTGTAACATAATGGTTAAAGATAATGAAGCTGAACCTGTATGAGACGCTGCTAGTCTCTAGATAGAACACTGACCGAGGGAAGGGCCTTGCACGCAAGCGACAACTTTGAAGGACGTGAATGAAACAGGCATGAGAAAGTGATGAAGCATGCCATGCCATACGCCCTGGTCATGCTGTCTTCCTTGTCGACTGGCAATGCGGACGGGAGCGATGTAACGACCGGTCTGCGTGGCTCCAAGGAGGAATCCCACGCAAGGCTAGAGTACTTTGCAACTGCCATATCATATTATCGCATACATAATTGATCGTTGTTTTGCTGTCTGCGGAGTTTATACGGGCCCATCACAGACGCGAAGAGTTCTGGGGCTCCCTTGGCACCAACCTCGCCCCCACATTGTGTAGAACTGTTAGAAGACAACAGCAGTTGATTTAAACTTATACAAGGAATCACCTTCTGCTCAAGGACATCCCTTTGAGCAGCGATGAACTGTCTATTGGGCCGGCCGGCCGCGCCCTCTGGCGCTGGCTGCCCGACCCAACGCGTTGCCACAGCATCCACTAGCTATGCTCAGATCGGTCGATGCGGCAGGCTAGCTTTGCGCGGTGGACCCCAGGCGCAGTCCTGCTCGCGGCAGGCCAACGCTCGCCAGTCGTTGGAGCTCGGACATTTCTGGGGCACCAGAGGAGTCCTCCCGGGCGGTAGGAAGCCGGCCCGCGTGCGGTCAACAGGGGACCACGCTGACGGCGTTGTTGCTGTGGTTGAGGCGGAGGCGGAGGCGGGCGTGGCTGCCAGTGTGGATGCAGCGGAGGGGGTTTCTGTGGGCGGCGAGCAGCTGCAACAGCCCTTGACGGGTGTGGAGGTGGTGGTGGTTGAGTCCTCCCTGCAGCTGGACCCAACCATCCCAGGTAACTAACCACAAGAGTTTCTTGGCAGGTACCCGCTTTGTGGACCGTGGTTGGGTACACAATGGCCCTTGTGACCTCTTGCTAAAGCGGCCGGCGCCTGCCCGCGGCCGTTCAGTTCCCAGGATGCCAGCCGCGCTCGCCCCACCGCACAAGACAGGCACGGCGAGGCACGGCCAGGCACTTCGGCCCTTACACTAGGAACGGCTCAGGTCAACACTTCCCCATGCCCTGCCTCGCCTTCCCCGCGACCTGCTCCTCCGCCCAGGTGACGGCGACGGCGACGCGCCCCCCTCCCCTGCCCCCGCCAGCCCCACCGCCAGCCCCACCGCCAGCGCGGACCAGCTGGAGGCAGCCGTGATGGCAGCACGCACCGCAGCACCCCCTCCCGCCCCCACCCTTGACACCACCGAGTCCTCCGCTCCCGCTCCTGCCCCCCCTGCCGGCCCTGCCGCCCCCGCCCCCGCCGCCCAGGCCGCCCGGCGCAAGGCCCCCCGCGTGGAGCTGCCGCTCCACCTGCTCGCTCCCCCCGCCCCTGGCACCCCCGGCGCCCCCGACCGCACCGTGCCGCCCGCCCTGGACCTCCCGCGAGTGGCGGAGGCAGTCCTCGGCGACCACCCCTCCATTGGCCCCGTCTTCTCCGCGCTCTTTGATCTCGCCGCCCTCAACGTCAACCCAGACACAGGCCTGCCCGCCCCCCTGCTGTACGCCCCGGGGGTGCCCCGCCCCCCTGGCAGCCCCCCAGCTGATACCCTGCCTCTGTTGGTGTACCTGCCGGGCATTGATGGGACGGGTCTGGCGGCATACCGGCAGTTTGTGGGGCTGAGCGGGCGGTTCGACTTCCGTGCGCTGTTCCTGCCCCCCGAGGACCGCACGCCCTTCACGGCGCTGGTGGACGTGGTGGCGCACATGGTGGGTGGGCGCCCGCGTCGTGTTGTATGGGAGCAGCGTGGCATGTCGTGGGGTAGCGGAAGCTGAGCTGTCGCGATGAGGACGTGGGCCAAACTGGGTTCTTGCCCCTGACAGGCTGCGGCTGCTGCAGGTTCTCGATCCTGTTGCTCGAAGTGTCCACCGCCTGCCAGTGTTCTTGTGGTATGTCTATCGGCTCCCTACGCGTACCCTTGCCCTCACCCCCCACCCTACTCCAGATCGAGGAGGAGGTTGCGGACATGGCCCCCTCCCGCCCGGTGTACCTGCTGGGGGAGTCCTTCGGGGGGCTCCTGGGGCTGGCGCTGGCGCAGAGGCTGAGGTGGGGCGTCTAGGGGTGTGCGAGGCAGGGGGACCGAGGGGTACGAGCGTACCTGGTAGCATGGACGTGTGGGCTGTGACGGTATGTGCACGTTGCCAGGGGCGCCTAAAGGACAGCGGAACAGCCGGAGCATGCGGGCGGCGAACAACCAAAATTTATCACCACGACGTCCACAGCTCCCTCCACCGTATACATCGTTGTGACCTACCACAACTGTACCTGCCTCTCCGCCGCCCTGCAGCTGCGTTGACCGGCTGGTGCTGATCAACCCCGCCACCTCGTTCGACAGCTCCCCCTGGCCCGCGCTGGGCCCCCTGCTTCCCTCGCTGCCGGCCGAGGCCTACCGCCTGCTGCCCATCGCCCTGGCGCCCGTGCTGTCCAACCCGCTGGCCATGGTGCGCCGCGCGGTGGGGCCAGGGGAGCCCCTGCCCGTGCAGCTGGCGGACCTCATGCACGTGAGTGCGGGTGGGACCCGGAGACACGGCGGGACGGAACAGGAGGAAGTTCAGTCTAGCGGGAGGGTCAAAAGTCGGGGGTGATGAGAGTGTGGTGGTAAGAAAGGGAGGGATATGCCTTGGGCGGGGCAGGACTGAAAGGATACGTTGAACGAGGAGCAGGGACGGGCGCTGCCATTTCGGGAGACGTTGGGGGCAGGTGCCGATTAACCCTCTTCTCCCCACTTCCCTCCCCATCCTCGCCCCCGGGCCTGATGGACCTGCCGCCGCGTTTCTGCCCACGTGGCATAGCACCCTTGAGTACATGAAGCGGAGTCCTTTCTTGCCGTTACCCAAACCTCCCTGGCCCCCAGGGCCTACTGGACCTGCTTCCGGAGCTGTCGGCGCTGCGTGTGGTGCTGCCCCCCGCCACCCTGGCATGGCGCCTGCAGCTACTCAAGGAGGGAGCCGCGGCCGTCAACCCCACGCTGGCCAAGGTAAGGCGGTGGCAGGGGCAGCGGTGACGGTAATCAGAGTGGAGCGGAGCGGCTGGTACGTGCATAGCCACTTCGTGTAGAGGATTCCACGCTAGGCGGAAAGCGCTTGGCGTAACTCCGCGCTGGCCGGCGGCACCGTTACGAAGGCGTTGTGGCGACGGAAAGACGTTTTCTCCGTCTGCGGGCCTGGTGTAAAGGGGAGGCCCCAACTGCTGACGTGCCATGTGTCCTGCCACTGCCCCGCAGGTCAAGCCCCGCACGCTGCTGCTTGCGGGGCAGAACGACTTCGTCATCCCCTCCGCCGCCGAGGCGCGCCGCCTGCCCGCCGCCATGCCCCGCTGCCGGGCGCGTGTGCTGCCGGGGCGCAGCCACGCGCTGCTGCAGGAGGAGGGGGTGGACCTGGTGCGCCTGCTGCAGGTGGGAGGGGTGTGGGTGTGGAGGGATGCAGTGTGGGGACACCGTAGCATGTCACAAGGCAGGTACCAGGTACAAGCAGCTCAAAGCAGGTAGCATGTGTGGGAGTGCGGGTGTGGCTGTGGGGGTGGGGGTGGGGGTGGGGGTGGGGGGTGGGGGTGGGGGTGGGGGTGTGGGGGTGGGGGTGGGGTGGGGGTGGGGGTGGGGTGGGGGTGGGGGGTGGGGGTGGGGGTGGGGGTGGGGGGGTGGGGGGGTGGGGGGGGCGTGTTGACCCGGAGGTAGGCGAAGGGTGGAGGAGGTGTGCTGGAGGAGATCGTGGCCAGGGCACGCTCCAGCTGCTGCCGGCAAGTGCTGTGCGTGCGTGTTGCCATCATCGTCGAGTCGTGTGGCTCCTTGCTTGTGTGTGGATGTTTGAAGCCCCACCCTTGCTGCATCAAGGTGTGCACGGATCTTGGGCCGCTGCGTCATCCCTAGTTTTCACCTCTGGTAGCCCCGCTGCCAACCTTCCCCGGGCCCCCGCCCCGCAACCCCGCCCCCAGGAGGAGGACTTCTACGTCTCGCAGCGCGTCCTCACCCGCAGCAACGTGCCCTCCTCCTCCTCCTCCTCTGCCCGTCGCCGGCTGCCCCCCGGCGGCGCCAACTTCGGCACCTCCGGCCCTGTTGAGCTGCCCACCCCTGGCGAGCTGCGCCGCGCGAAGGACGACGCAGGGCTCACGTGAGTACCTTGCACAGGGCACCACGCACTGTCAACAACCACAGTGCCTCACTCTACTTCCCCTTAACCCGCGCGTCACCCCATACGCCGCTGCTGCATGTCACTGCTGGTTCTGGGGCCTTTCCTGTGTCTGGATTGTTGGGCACCCCGTGCTACGCACGGCACGGGGATCGCGTTGGCGCCCTGCGACACCCAGACCCACAACACACCCACCGCACCCGACAACAAGCAGCATGGCACAGGCCTACCACCCACTGCGCGCGCAACACACACCGGCAGCTCGGGCCAGCAGCCCCTTGCCCCGTTTCCCTCCCTCCTCCCTCCCTGGCCCCACCAGCCCTCCCTCCCCCCCCTCCATAAACCCCACCTTCTCCATCTCCCCTCCCACATCCTCTAACCCCGCAGCAACCTCAAGCGCCTAGTGTCCCCCGTGTACCTGTCCACCCACGCCGCCACCGGCCGCGTGCAGCTGGGGCTGGGCGGCCTGCCGCCGTACCGCCGCCCCGCGCCAGGGGAGCCCCCGGCGCGGCCCGTGCTGTTCGTGGGCAACCACCAGACCTTCGCGCCCGACATGCCGCTCATGGTGGAGCACTTCATTGAGGAGCGCGGCCAGCTGCTGCGCGGCCTGGCGCACCCCATGGCGCTGGGCATGGGGCCGCAGCCCAACATGGGGCTGGGGGGCATGGGAGGGGAGGCCAGCCAGGTGGGGCGGGGGGCGGGGCGAGGGTTGAGATCGAGCGGCACATGCCAGTTGTTTGGTCTGCAGGTCCTGATGCCGTCTAATTGGCGCTAATCGAGCTTTCCAGCTCCAAGCTGAACGTACTCGCTTGCCCTGCAGCACGGGATCTGACCTCGTTCGTGACTTGCCCCTTCCCCAGCCTGGCGGTGCGCGCAACGACCGCTTCGGTCGCTTCCTGGAGACCTTCGGTGCTGTTCCGGTCAGCGGGCGCAACCTGCACGCGCTGCTGGCTGCGGGGGAGAGCGCGCTGCTGTACCCCGGGGGCGTGCGGGAGGTGGGTGCGAGGGAGGTTGCAGGCAGGGTCTGGGAGGTGGGTCTGCGATTGCGAAGCTGGGGCGGGATGGGGCCGTGGGCAGGTGGGCGCGCGGGGGTGGAGCTGACTGTGGGGAAAGCAGGGAGGTGGTGGAGTGTCAGGAACATCAGGTGCTCAAACTGCAACCCGACACCACCCCTTCCGGCGGCTTCTGGAGCAGGCCCTCAAGCTGCGCCACGAGCGCTACCAGCTGGTGTGGCCCCGCCGCTCCGAGTTCGTGCGCATGGCGGCGCGGCACGGCGCCACCATCGTGCCCTTCGCGGCGGTGGGCGCCGAGGACTCCCTTGAGCTGCTGGCGGACAGGAGGGACCTGCTGGAGGCGCCGCTGCTGGGGCAGTGGCTGAAGCAGCAGGAGGCACGCAGCGTGGCGGTGAGCGCTGAGGGGGGAAGTGGAGCGAAGTGGGGTGGGGCGGGGGTGGGAGGTGGCGGGGGAGAGGAGGGAGGGCGGCATGGCTGGGTGGAAGATGCGGCGTGTGGGCTTGCAGGATGGAGCGTGTGCCGTGTGCCTATGCGCTGCCAAGGGCGGGAATCTGACGTCCGACTGGTGCATGGGGCATTGATTTTCTTCTTCATCGACATGCATGCATGGCGTTAAGGGGGGAAACCTGCGATCAAGGAGCATACCCCCAGTGATGCTGTTTCTAACGCTCACTGCCTTCCCTTCTTCACTCTCACCCTCCCAACCCCCTTGCCCCCCGCCAGGCCCGCCGCGGCGTGTCCCAGTCCGAGGACATTGAGGAGTCCTTCATCCCGCCCCTCATCGCGCCAAAGCCCCCCGCGCGCTTCTACTTCGTGTTCGCCGCCCCCATCGCCACCACCCCCGACATGGCGGCTGACAGGGCAGCATGCGACGCGCTGTACCGCCGCGTCAAGGGCGAGGTGGAGTGGGGGCTGGGCTACCTGCTGCGCAAGAGGGAGCAGGACCCGTTCAAGGACCTGGTGCCGCGGCTGCTGTACGAGGCCAGCTGGGGCGGCAAGAGGCAGGCGCCCACCTTCACGCCGTGAGGGTCGGGGTGCCCGCCCTTGGCCCGTTAAGGGACGCGTTGTGCTTTCCTGGCGTCGGCGGATGCGTAATGTCGCGGGGGGCAGGGGCGAGAGTTGGGCGGTGCGGGGGCGCGCTGTGCGGTGCGGTGCGTGCGTCGAGGGGCGGGATGGAGAGGTCTAGAGGGAGAGGCGGTGTGTGGTGGTGCGGTGCGTGGCGGACCTGGGAAGGCTAGAGGGAGAGCGGGGGCTTGCAAAAGGGTACGTGACTGTGAGAGAGAGGAAGAGAGCGACATGTGAGCTTGTGAGGGGTGGTGAGTGGAGGGAGAGGGGGGGGGGCTCCGTGGGTTGTGAGAGTGCGAGCGGGTATTCTTTTGCTACCGCACTGCGGCCTTGGCCAGGGGCCTTTCCATGCCGTGGGAGAAGTGGCTGGCAGCACTTGATTTGTATGGAGTGTCGGATGTATGGCACGCACAGGAATTTAGCAAGCTGGCTCCAAATGAGGTTCTTGATTGGCACCTCACTGAGCTGTGCAGGGACGGGGCTTGGTCCTGGAGGCGGGCCCAGCATTGTAAAAGCGTTCACAATGACAGACTGAGGAGCGTCCCCTTGCAGCAGCAGCCGGCCCAAAACACCGTGCACTTTGCAATACCGCTAGCACGTGGCCCATGTCGCCCTGTGCATGCACTTAGCAACCTAGATAAGTAAGCAGTAGCATAGGATTTTTTTTAGATTTTGGAATCGTCAGGGCGTCGGGTGCAACTGTCACCCTGACGGGGATTGGGGAGTGGCCCCTGTCCGGGGCACGGGTGATCAGGGGAACACAGATCGGCCCACGGCCTCACACACGCCGTCTCTGGGAGCTGTGCCTCCCGATCACCCAGCGCCCTGGTACGCCGGCGTACGTTCTGACTTCGCTGACACTTGCAAACGCCTACATATCCGATAACGTTGAATATGACAACACTTTCAGTAGCGTCATTAGCCAGCACAGGCGCTCTTTATACCCACCACGCACTCGGCTGGTTCCCGCGCACTCACTCTATGCTGCCCTATGTGGGCCCAAGCCTCTCACGTGCAGTGGCAGGGCTATCCGGCCACGGACGGCGCAAAAAGTACACGTGTCCCGAATGTTCATTGCGTCCTGTGCACTTATACGCTGCAAGAGTACTCATCGCCATGTCACGATTCATGAACTACCGGTCGGCAACTACTTCCAGCGTGCATGTCCAGCCACCACTGAGCTGCCCTGGCCTTGCGTGCGCAGCAGCATACAACAGAGGGAGCAAGCCCCCCCCCCCCGCAAGTACAGCGTATTACATCCGGAACACCTATTCAGACAACCAGGTACAGTATGACACCCATTATTTGCTTAAGGGCGAGAGCACGATCACGTGAGCAGGCCCAGAGGCCGCGGAGGGGTGGCACGCCTGCTGAACGGAAACACGGGGGTGCCTCGAACCGTTTCGCAGCCCAAACACCGTTGCTACCTTCACACAACATGTGCACAAGTAAGGCCAGCTGCAGCGCTGCCTTACACTGGCGTTGTACGGCAGTACTACTAGCTACGGCCGGGAGCAGATTGCCCACCACTGCTGTGCACGGCAGGTAACGCCGGGATTCACAAGCCGCTCCACCAGACCTTCCAAGATCGGGGCCTGGCGTTGTACTCCTGCAGGGCCACGGGCAGCAGCTCCCTCGCCGCGCGGACGCGGTCTTTCGTCGGGGGGTGCGTCCTCCACATTTGCCACCATAAGGGTAGCTCGGACAGGCCCCACTGCGGGACACACGTGCATTAAGCGTGAAGGCCAGAATGCGCTGTGCAGTATCCTTGCTCACTGACCCGCCGAGCTACAGCTCGTGTACTATAGGAGGCTGCACGTGGCTCTGCATTTCCCGAAGCTGTAGCATACCGGTACACACAATCTCCACACACTACCACACGCTTTGATACAAGCAACATGTTTCATTGCACAAGCGCACCTCTTCCTCCAGTTTGGCATGTTTCTCCAGCGCCGCCACCGCGCCGCGTGGGTCCATGCCCGCCCTGGCCATGAGGCGCATGCTGATGGCGTCCGCCTCGTACTCATTGCGCCTGAAATGGAAGTTGAACACGGTATGCAGCAGGGCGTTACGGGGAGTTGCCACAAGTTGCTACACTTACTCTTGACAGGCCCTAATCCTGGTTTGGCACAGCAAGCGTGGCGTGGCCGACCTCCCCACTGCTTGCCGCTGCAGGTGGCCACGCACGGTCTCACAGGAAGGCACTGTCCACGTGTTTCTGCTGCGTACCTCGATTGACACTTTCGTACCAATGCTGTATTACGGGGCAGCCAGGATTGAAGCCATCTTTGAAGGGGTGCAGGGGTGCAGGACAACAACGCACCCCGCGTCCCGCACGCCGCACCGTTTGAGGGCCCTGAAACATGCGAGAGCCGAGGCGAGGTAGGCGCCGCTGTACACTCCCAGAGACCGCCAGCGGAAGCCGACCATGAGTTTGAGGACGGCCGTAGAGAGCATGAACAGCTCTATGAGCACAACTTTCATGCTGAGCTGCTCCGCCTGAAAACACGGAAAGATCCATCAAACATGACACATGAGGAATTCGGCCTGGCCTCGGCGTTAGGAAGCGCGTAACTGGTCAGGATGGGTCCAGGCGGGCCAACGGTCGACCAAGCAGTAGCTGCGGCGGTTCATATAATGCGATGTATGCCGTGGGTGCTGTCCTGGCCGGGATCTGGAGAGGCTGCACAAGACACGGCTGACAACTCGCCACGGCACCCACGTGGCGCTGGGCCTGGTTTGGTACTTCAGGGAATACGGTATAGGCCAAGCGTTGAAGCTTAGTCAACGAAAAACAATCACGTCGACAAATGCGAGGCAGGATTGTGTGGCCCATCCCTAGCTGCTGCACTCACGTGGTGCTGCGCCAGCACGTGCGCCACCTCGTGCGCCAGGCCGGCCGCCAGCTCCCGGTCTGGGAGGCGTCCCCCCGACAACAGGAACAGGTGGTCCACGAACACCTGCACGGCGACAGTTACAGTTACAGTTACAGTTACAGTTACAGACCCCACGCGGGGTACGCCCGTAGAAGCAGAGGGCCATCAGGACGAACGATGCAACGTGCATGAGCGGTTGGCTGGTGTAGTACATGTATTCCGTGAGCTACAGTGACACTCCTTGATGTCGTGTGTCGTGCTGTCCAACAGGGTCATCGCGCCTAGGTTGCCGGCACTGAAAGGTAAGTAAGCTTGCCGCTTTGGAGTGTGCAGCAGCTAGGGATGGGTCCGCCCCGGAGCTGACTCAGGTGGGGTATGCGTAAAACGCAGGTGGGTTGGACATGGTCATGCCCGTGCTGTACCAGTTTGAACACAGCGCTGACGCCAGCAGCCTCGTCAGGCAAGGACCAGCGTGTCTCCCGCGTACCCTAGAAACATGCATGCTGTGCTGTGCTGTGCATATGCATGCATGTGGTAAACATACTGTGCATGAGGCAGCGCCGGAGCTGCGTGCGCACCTACCTTCCCCGATGCCATCGCTCCAAAAGTGTGGCCGATGCCAATGCTGCTGGTGATCTTGAACTCCCAGTCCATGCTCCGCACGTGCTCGTACGACCCGCCGCCCGCCCCCTCGCCCGCTGCTGCCACCAGCGCTGACCCCAGCCGCTCAATGCGGGGCGAGTATCGCCTATCTGACACCGTTGTGAGTGACTTGTAGGCCTGAGTCGGGGCCTTCTGAACCTGATGGCACGGATGGACCAAGTTCACGATGGAAGCGTAGGTGGGCGGATGCTCGTGTATGTGGCCCAAAGGCGAAAGGATGGTACGCGCGTCGTCGCTCACATTTGTGAAATGCACGCACCAGCCATTGTGAAAATCCTGATCAAATACACCTGATCCCAGCCAGTCACACACCCCCCAAGCGACGGACTTCTTCCATCGCCAAGGCGGTAGCCCTGGTGACCTACCGCCTTCACCGCAGCTGGCAAAAGAAAGGTGGTGCGCCAGGTGTACGGCACCTCCACACGCACAGCCTCATCGTACGTCTTGTACATGCCCTTGACCAGTCCATTGAGCAAGCCGAGCTTGAACATGAAAACAAGGAACGCCAGCATCCTCCGCAAATCCTCTTCGGTGAGCGGCTCGTGGGGTCTGTACGTGTCACCCGACAGCGGTGAAGGTGGAGTGTACATGCCGTTCACGGCGGGACAGGGTTGATAGCGGTACAAGGACTGGGGGTGCTTTTTCAAAGATCTCCGTTGTTAGCACGACAGGTACGGCAGTCCGTCGTGCTTCGGCCAGCCTGAACGGATCCGATTACCGCCTTTCATGTGTCTGAACATGCATGAAACTCGCAACAAATCCCAGTTGCACCGTAGTACGGTACAAGACCGCTGCCTGCACCTACCTCCCGTCGGCTCGCGGTATCAAGCGTGCCAGCAGCATCCGCCACAGCTCCATGTGCCCAGCCAACCCAGACCACCAGCGCCCGCTGCCTGCGCCTTTTTGCCCATGTCCCGGACCTAGCAGCCTGCGGGCCAGGCAATAGAAGCTGCCTTGGGCCAGGCCGTTGTGCGGCGCCCCGTGCTCCAGGGCAGCAGCTGCACCTTCCGATGCGGCCATAGGCGCAGCCCCTGCCGCTGCCCCTGCTGCCCCTCTTGCTGCGACGGAGTCTACTGCTGCGGCCCCAGCTGCTGCGGTATCTGCTGACGCTGCTACTGCTGAGGCTGTGGGGAGGGTTGAGAAGGCGCGCCGAGCGGCTGTGGCCGCCCCAAGCGGCCTGCAGGTCAACATTGTCAGCTGGTTGGGGGCCGCAGTGATGGGTAACACTGAAATGCGCCGCTGTAGTCGAATGGTGCCTCCTTGCTGGCACATGGACACCACATTCTTGATCGCTCTTTGCTGATGGATGCAGTGTAAGGGAGACTGTGGTTGAAGTAGGTGTAGCACTGGCGTGGCACAGGCGCTTAGTAGGGAGGAGGGCAACGGTGTGGCAGCAGCTGCTGTAGTTGCCGCAGGGCCCCCGACTGTGAGAGCTTGAAGGGCTGCTGCTGTGGGCTGGACGCTCCCGACGGCGAGGGTACTGGACCTCAAGTAAGCGGTTAGCTCAAGACTACGCGTCAGCGGTTGCAGGACACGGCGCATGATGGGAAGGCGGCGCAGCGCGGGGCCAGCAAGGTCGGTTGGCAAGTGCGAGTCCACGGCAAGCGCGTTTGAGCCGTTGGCAACTTGATTCACACGGCGAACAGGCGTCTGCAGTCGGCTTCCTTTTTATGACGACTATTAGAAACCTTACAGGCGCTACTTTGGCTCAGCACTCCAGCCGAGGCACCTGCGCTAGCTACTCCTAAATGTCCGCACGTTGCACCGACACCCAGGCTGTGAGGCCATCACCAGGTGACATTGCGCCTACAGATATCCGCGCGATGGTCACAAGCAACCAATGCGATTCGCCTCAGACAACAAGGGGCTGGCTTCCTATGTGCGGCATCCCTACAGACGCAGGTTTAGCAGTGCACGGAAGAATGTCTCCCTATGTATGTCACCATTTGATGTGTATCACAGCAGTATACAGACCCAGTGCATGCATCGAGGTTTGGCTTGGAGGGGAGGAAAGCTCCGAACTTGCCTCGAGCCGTACGCCTACTGCCTAGGGCTGATCGGCCGTCCTATGTACACAGCCGTGTTGATTGACCCTGCGGATATAAGCACAATTCAAAGGCTTTATCGCGCTTGCATGTGGGAGAAGTAGTGTTTGCCCATGTGCCTCTTCAGCTGTCACTTGACCGTTAGGGGGATCTCCCCTGGTCATAAGCGCTGCCAGGCGCTCCCCTGGTCAGGGCAGTGTGCTGACAAATGCCAGGTCATGTAACATAAGTTCTGCAGGATGCCAAAGGCCGCAATCTCAACGTTTCGTCCCTGATCAATGTGAAGACAGAGGGTGCCCAGGACTGCGTCTGATTGTACCGTACGATTGAGGGGTAAGGCTTTCTGACACGTGGCCTTGGGGGAAGGGATGCTATGTTTGGTTATATCTTACATGTTGGAATCCATAAGGAATCATTCACGAGCCAGGGGCTCCAGGGCCGACGCAAGACTGTAACACAAGACACGCAACCGGATACAGGGATGCGTACATGCCAGGGTCCCGTGGTACATGCGTTGAAACGCCATCCACCATCCACGCGTGTCCACGTCGTGCCGTGGGAATCGGACTTGAGTAGGTTTTTATGTATGTGCAAGCCTTGCCAATGGCATATGCTCAGGTGAAAAGCTCAAGAGCAGGCTGTGCCGTGCATGCCGTGGCTCCAGGGCAGCAGCGCAGGTGGCTTGCTGACAGAAGCCCTGGAAGGCCATGCTGAACACGGCCTAAAATCGTTACAATCTATACCGTTGCGTTGCATTCAACTGTGGTTGTACGCCTTGTATCTACAAACAATGTCTGAAGGGCAAAGAGCATGAGCGACGCGAAAAGGCCAGGGCGTGCCGAGCCGCCAAACCAAGAGTCCGATCGGCATCCTCTATGGGATATTGCTCCTGTGTGCGCCTTCTGCGGCCAGGACAGAAAGGCTCAGAACGGGACGCTCGGGTCGTTCCTCGGGCCTCTCGATGACGGAAACCGCAATGGAGTGGGCGTCTATGTGCATCGATTTTGCGCGCTTTGGAGTTCTGAGGTACGCTTAGTAGTGTCGCGGAGGAACCTGTCGCTCTTCAGGGCCAGGGCCGTTTTGCCGCCAAGTACGCCACGCTTTACAAGTACCGCACTATGCTCAACGAGGAGGACTGGATGCATGCGTAGATCTATTGGTAATGCCACAGATATAATTGTCGTGGCCGCTGTCCAATAGGTGTCGGGGCCCTGCTGCCGGCACCTTGGGTGACAGGCATGGGTGCACATCCTCAGAAGCTCAGTTGCATGCACTGCCCCCGTCGTACCAACCTTCCACGCTGGCCCAGCATGCTGCGACTGAACGCAAACCCCACACCATGGCTGGCAGGTGTACCACAGCGCGGATGGCAGCACGCTCCTCAACGTGGGAAAGGCCATTCGGCGCGGGCGGCAGATTAGGTGAGGCCTGCCTGACTGCAGGTCAGCTAGCTCCGCCTCCCACGTGCGTCCATGGCGCAAGCAATTAGGGTACCATCAGCAGAGCTTCATACCATGGGCTGAATCTTACCCACCCACTTCCCCTGCGCCCCCGTGTCAAGGTGCTCCGGCTGCGGCGAGCGTGGCGCCACGCTGGGCTGCCGCGTGGAGCGCTGCCCCGCCTCCTTCCACCTGCACTGCGCGCGGGCGGCGGGCTGCTCCTTCAACACCTCCCGCTACCTCATCGCCTGCCCCCGCTGCAAGCCGGCGTTCAAGTACGAGGAGGAGGAGGAGCGCAGGTGGGGCGGGGCCGGGGGGAAGAGGGACGAGGTGGCTTGCTCAGGTGGGACGAGTTGTGGTGGGACGAATGAGGAGCAGGTGGTGGCAAGGGGTAGAATGCCGACTAGCGGGGGTTCCACAACGCCGGCGTGTTGGGCTTGCAAGTTGGACGCTCCGCACGGGTGAACCTGCGCTGTTTCACCCTTTTGACTGTGGCCCTGGGTGCTGCTTTGGCCCGCGTCGCAGGGGCCTGAACCTGGCTGGCGGGGACGCAGCCCAGACGGGGGAACATGGACCAGCAGGCGTCTCTGGTGCCGGTGGGGCAGCCGGGCCCGGAGGGCGGCGGGGCGGGGCTGCCGCCAGCCCGCAGCGGGGCGGCGGCGGCGGGCGGGGCCAGGGGGGAAGCCATCGGGGGCACGAGCGGGAGCGGCGGCGGGACCGGGAGGGGCTCAGGGAGCGCGACAGGGAGGACGGCGGCGGCGGTGGAGGCCGGGCCAACAAGCGACGCAAGTGGGTGCTGCGCTGTCCCTGCCGTGAACCACACGGAAAGGTCTGCACGGCATACCGTATCTGCAAGCATTTTGCGTTGTGTTCCCAACACGTTTTTCCAACTGTGTGCGCCTTGTCCATTGTCAAGCGCTTTGTGTGCTGTGATCCGTGCTCGTGGCTGTGTGGTGTTCCCCCCACGTGCCCAGACTGGACATGGCCGCCTGCGCCCGCCACATGCTGGTGGCACGCGCCGCGCTGATGGGCGCCCGCCGCGCCGCCGAGGCCGCCGCCGCCGCCGCCGAGGCGGACGACGACGAAGCGGTGTTCGCCGCCAAGGAGCGGCGGAGGCACAGCAAGGTGGAGGGCTAGCAGGGTTGGGGGCGGGCGGCGGGGGGGGGGGTGTTGGGACTGCGCCGGCTAGCGAGGCGCCACGGTGCCTTTGCCCCGTGCGACTGCTTGCATGCCCATGGTTAAACATTACGCCTTCTGTATCGCGTTGACATTGTTAGAAGCTTCACCACACGGCACACGGCGCCCTGCCTCCCGCAGGACACGACGCGTCTGGCGCCCATCATCCTGGGGGCCGGCGCAGCAGCCGGCGGCCCTGCCCCCTCGGGACCCTACAGCCGGGGCTTCGAGTGCGTCGGAGGCCTCAAGGTGCGGCGTGCCTGAACAGCGGGCCTACGAAACCGGCTGGCCATGGTACCCGTGCTCCACGCGCTGCCGGATTACCCGCCAGACCGGATGTTCCAGCACAGCGTGTGCACCTCTGCACATTGTGCCCATGCCGGTGGGGCTTTGCCTCCATGTCGTCTCTCAGCCTCGTCCTGCCGTCCCTGCCGGCCCTCTGCCTCGACCGCAGGACGTGGTCCGCTCCCTGCGCGAGATGGTGCTGCTGCCGCTGCTGCATCCCGGCCTCATGCAGCAGCTGGGTGTGGGGGGCACCGCACTGCCGCGGTAGGGCGCCGCACAGTGGGGCTACCCCACAGCACTTGGCCACAGCATTCGCTTAGCGGTATGCTACGTCCTATGCCGCTTTCCTGCCCGGCCCCGCACACCCCTTTCACGTGCATCACAACCGTGCACGCCTCTTCCCTGTGCGACCGTTTCCCTAGCATCAAGCATTAAGCATCCATCACCTGCGCCTCCGCCTCACCCCGTCCACAGACACTCTCTCTTTCTCTCCCAACCCCCAGCGGCATCCTGCTCCACGGCCTTCCCGGCACCGGCAAGACGCTGGCTGTGCGCGCGCTGGCTGGCGAGGTGGCGGCACGCAGCCCTGTGCCCGTGGCGCTGTTCGCCAGGGGCGGCGCGGACGTGTTGGGCAAGTACCACGGGGACGCAGAGCGCACGCTGCGGCTGCTGTTCGACGAGGTGGGGCAGGAGAACCAGGTGGCTTGGGACCTGCCCCGGGGCGGCGTGCTGCGGGGCCCGCACGGCAAAGGCATTCATCTTGCCTAGGCCCAGCACCCCGGCCGGCTCGTTCGCTCACCAGCGTTGTGTTCTCTCTGCGCCCCCGCCTCCGACTACCCTATCTCATTCGCTCAGGCCCGGCGCCGCGCCCCCTCCATCGTGTTCCTGGACGAGCTGGACGCGCTGGTGCCGCCCCGCTCCGTGTCCGCCACGGGGGGGACTGACCAGATCTACGCCAGCGTGGTGTCCACCCTGCTGGCGCTCATGGACGGAATGGAGGACAGGGGGCAGGTGGGGAAGCAGTACCAGTAGCCACGAATGTAGTATTGCGCAATTGGGCGTGGGGCGCGATGAGGAACGAGGGGAATGGCTGGTGCTGGCAGTGGGCGCCACACAGGGCAGAATGCAAGGCATGCCGTTGGTGGCGAGGCCCTTGGCGGCAAGTTGGTTCCTGGGGATGGCCTGTCGCGTGGGGCGCGGCGGAGTGCGTCACCGTTGTTGGGCACGACAAGACCAGCGTGGGACGGAAGCGTCGCCACCAAGCAGGCCGTGCCAGTTTACGTGGACGAACACCTCATCTGTGTGTGCCGCCGCTGCTGCTGCTGCTGCTGCTGTTGCTGCTGTGCACAGGTGATCGTGATTGGTGCCACCAACCGGCCCGACTGCGTGGATCCTGCGTTGCGGCGGCCGGGCCGCTTCGACCGTGAGCTGTACGTTGGGCTGCCGGGGGAGGCGGACAGGGAGCACGTGTTGCGCGTGCACACGGCAGGGTGGAGGCGGGGGGCCCAGCAGCAGCAGCAGCAGCAGAGCGGTGGAGCGCACCGGGAGCGGCAGGATGTGGGCGGCGGCGGGCAGAGGACGGAGCAGGACATGGACCTGCCGCACCATCAGGACGGGCAAGGGGAGGCTGGGGCAGCGAGTGCGGCTGGTGCTGGGGCAGGGCCAGGTGGAAGTGCGGGAGGGGTGCAGGAGGCGGTGGAGGCGGCGGAGCATGAGGCGCTGCTGCGGGACGTGGCGGCGGCGACAGAGGGCTTTGCAGGTGGGGCCGGGGCCGGGCAGCGGCAGCCCAGCGTGTGTGTACAGCAGCGCCACAGACGCAAAAGTACTATCCGTTCCGGCAAGGGGTGGTGGCGGCCGGGGCGCTGTTCGTAAGGGGTATTAGCCTAAGGCAGCAAGAGGGTTGGGGCCGGGGCGCTATTCGCAACTCTAGCCTAAGGCGCCGGTACGCTGGCGTGCCGACTGAATCCCTCCCGCGATTGCCCTCTCCGCTTCATGCGATACCACCAAGCGCCCTTACGGCTTCACGCGATACCCCCGTCTTACCCCCATGGTACCCCAATGCCCAACGCCCCACAGGCGCCGACCTGCAGGCTCTGTGCTCCTCAGCGCTTCTGTGCGCCGTCAGGAGGACGCTGCGGGAGGCGGCCAGCAGCAGCGGGGGTGGCGGCGGCGTGGGAGAGACTGGCGGTGCTGCCGCTGCTGGTGCGGGTGCAGGCGGTGGTGGTGGTGGTGGTGCGGGTACGGGCGTGGAGGCGCTGCTACAGCAGGGGCTGGTGGCACAGGAGCGGCTGCGGGAGCTGCGGCAGCGGCAGGATGAGAGGATCAGGAGGAGGGAGGCGGCGAGGAGGGAGAGGGAGGAGCGGGCGGGGGAGCGGGCCAAAAGGCGGGAGGAGAGGAGGAGGAAGCGGGCGGAGGCCGAGGCGGTGGCTGCTGTGGCGGCGCAGGCGAAAGACGAGCAGCGGGCGGAGGCGGAGGTGGATGCGGGAGAGCAGGGGATGGAAGAGGAGGGGCAGCAAGCTGCGGGCGGAGCTGGCAGAGAGGGTGGTGCTGCTTCTATCAATGTGGACGCGGCTGCTACCGTCACCGGCCCCGTGGGTGCAGGGGGCGACAGGGATGGGGCTGGTCCTAGCGAGCCCCTGCCTCAGGGGGGCCAGCAGGAGTACCTCGCTGAGGCCCGCGAGAGGGATGACGCCCTCCCCAGCTTCGCCGACCTGCTGAGGGGCTTCGCCTCCGAGGTGACTGCACCGCGTGTGGCTGCGGGCGCAGGAGCAGCAGCTGCCCCGGCCATTGGTGTTTGCGGTGCTGCCGGTGGAGGTGAGGCGGCTGGCAAACGAGCCAGCTCGCATGCAGGGGGGGAGCGGGGCAGGGGCAACGCCAGCGGCGGTGCAGATGCCGCGGGCGAGGCGGTGGCTGGAATCGCACCTGGTGCTGCTGCCGGGGTGGAAGGGGGAGCACAGGCCGAAGGCGAGGGCGTGGCAGCGTGTGGAGTAGGGAGCCAAGGTGGCCACAGCAACGAAGGCGTGGGGGCCGTCGCTGTCGTCGAGGAGGGAGCAGTGGGGGAGGGGCAGGTGCAGGGAGGACATAGCGACAGCAAGGATGTGGGGGGTAAGGCGTCGGACGACAGCTCGGAGGAGGAGGACGAGGATGGCGAAGACGAGGAGGAGGCGGAGGGCCAGGAGGCAGAGGCGGAGGTGGCAGAGCTGGCGGCGCTGGAGGCAGAGGCGGAGGGCGGCCGCTGGCTGGGCGCCGTGCGCGTCACGCGGGCGGACTGGGAGGCGGCGCTGGCGGCCGCGCCGCCGCCGTGCAGCCGCCGGGAGGCCCTGGCGGCAGCCCGCCCGGAGCTGCCGCCGCCTCCTCCGGCCCACGCCGCTGCCCTCGCGGCGCCTGCGCTGGCGGAAGCGCTGTCGCGCCTGGCTGCGGCGGGGGTGCCACTGCCGCCGGGCGTCGCCGACGCTGCAAACGCCGTTGCTGCAACGCCGGACGCCGCTCCGGTGCCTGCCCACCGCTCGTCGGGTGCCGAATCAGTGCCTGACGTGGCGGCGGCGTCTTCCGAGACTGCGGGTGCAGCCGCTCGGGCTGTGCGGCGGTTGGTGGAGGCGCTGGCCCGGCTTGGCTGCGTCGAGGGAGGAGGCGCAAACCTGTCACCGGACACGTGCCACCCGACGGCTCCACCCACACCGGCCGCCACAGCGACACCCAGCACAGCGCACCCCATACCCCCTCCCAGTTGCCACCTGATGGTGTGCGGTAGCGGCTACGGCGACGGCGGGGATGACCTTCCGGACTCGGTGGCGGCGGCCGTGGCTCGTGCCGTACACGCCTGCGGGCCTTCCCGCAGTACGGCAACGCAGCTTGGCTGTACACCATCAGCGGTGGCGGCGGTGGCGGTGGATGTGGCGGCGGTGCATACGATCAGCTTGCCGGGCATTGTACTGCGTGGCGGCGGCGGCGGGGCGGCGGAGGCGGCGGACGGGGTGGCGACGCTGGTGACGGCAGCGCTGTACAACGCACCGCGGGGGCAGCTGCAGGTGCTGTACCTCCCCCGCATCGACCTGTGGGCCTTTGAGCGGCACCTGGATGGCAGGGGTAGCAGCGTTGGAGGCGGGGAGGGGGAGGACCAGGATGATGCGGGTGGGAGTGGGGAGGGTGGCGAGGAGGGCATGCGTTGGGGTGGCGGAGGGGCGGGCGGGACGGAGGGAAGCGGGTCAGGCAGCGAGGAGGGGAGCGAGGAAGAGGAGGACGAGAAGGAGGGGAACACGGGCCATCTGGCGGGGCGCGCTGCCATGAGCCCGGCGTGGAGCGTGTTTATGCAGCAGGTGGCCAACGCGGCGCTGGGGATGGGCAGCGTCAGCGGTGTGGGCCTGGGTGGCGGGCTAGGAGGAGGGGGCGGGCTGCTGGTGGTTGCCAGCTGCGCGCTGCCTCCAGGGGACCTGCCGGAGGAGGTGCGGGGTTTCTTCGGGGCCACGGCGCAGATGGTCGCAAGCAACCCGATGGGCGGCAGCAGCGGAAGCGGGGGCGAGGGTGGAGTGGATGATGGTGGTATTGGGGCGGTGCCGCCTGAAGTGCTGGCAATGTACCGGGCTGCGCTGGCCGAGGCGCCCGGAGCAGCAGCGGAAGCGCCCACGGCGCCGACGGCGGCGCAAGGGAAGGCGCCACGGAGTACAGCGGGTCTGTGTCGGTTCACGGTTGAGGTTGGCGGCGCGCCGCAGCTGGCGGCCGTTGCGGCGTCGGCGGCGGAAGGTGAGGCGGCGCTGTTGGAGCTCCTCCGGTGTAGTCTGGAGGCGGCGGCGACGGAGGCCCTGCAGCAGGTGGACGGAGGGGCTGCGCTTTGCAGCCTAGCCGGAGCGTGCAGTGCCGTTCCTGAGGGGGTGGCAGAGCCCACGCCACCGCCGCCCCAGCGCCATGCCTCCACATCGCACCTGTCGCCGCCGGGCCCTGGGAGGGCCCCTAGTGCGCATCCCGCACCAGCTGCTGCTGCAGAGGCAGTCTCTCCCACAGAGCTGGCTGGGCTTAACGCGGCGGAGCTGGAGAGGGGCCGGCGAGTGCTTTTGCAGGTGCGTGTGCATTACCCAAGCACAGCAAGGATACGGGTAGCTGCGGTAGACCTGTCGTGGCCATGTGCGTGATGCAAGCGATGTGTGGACAACGCGCCCTTGCTGTGGAAGCACTCAGCATACTGACAAGCTGCGTGCCTTTGCAGTCTAAAGCAATCCATTGGGTGCACCCAGGCGCCACCCAGGAGCGTGACACCTACACACGGTACCCCGTGGACGCAGGTGCACCAGTTCCTGCGCAACGCCGCCATAGCCATGCTGCGCCGCCGTGCCGGCTGCTTCCTGGCGCGTGCCACCGTGCGGGCGCGGGGAGGCGGAGGCGGGGGCGGGCGGGCGCGGCAGGAGGAGGTGGTGGCGCTGGCGACAGTGGCGCAGCGTGTGCTGGAAGGTGCGGCGTAGCTGAGCCACCTGCTGGCGGCGTGGCCTGACGGCTGTCGGCCTACCTGATCGGAACGGGGTCTGTCGCTGCCTGTCGCAGCAGCGTTGCTGGTTTTCTCTTAGCTTTCTATGTACACATCTCGATGCTCACCCTCCTGCATCCCTCAGGCCGCATCCACACACTGGACGACTTCATGCGCGAGGTGCACTACGCCGCTGGGCGTATTAGGACCATACGCGAACAGGCAGCCGCCGCCGCCGCCGCCGCTCATTACCCTCCAAACCCTCCCGCTGGTAGCCGGCGGCCCTCCGCCGCGCCGACGCCACACGGCAGCCCAGGCGCAGGTGCTGCTGCCGGCGCCGCCGCCGCGGGGCCCAGCAGCGCCTGCGGCGGCGTGGGTTACAGCCGTGCCGCCGCCGCCGCCGCCATGTGGGAGGACTACCTGGCGGGCGCGTGCAGCTTCGCGCGGCGGGCGCTGCAGCTGGACGACCCAGCTGTGGCGAGGCTGGCGGCGGCGGCGCTGGCGCAGTACAAGCACAAGGCAGCGGCAGCGGCAAGGTCAGCGCTGGTGGCCGTGGGGACGCCGCCCGGGGTGCTGGAGGCGGCAGCTACAGCCGGGAGAGCGGTACGGCATGCCGGCATGCAGGGCGCTGCGTCCGCAGGTACGCACATTGCCACGTCAGGGATGACGTGTGGGAGCGAAGGCATACTGGCGATGCGGTGCATGCTGACGGAGGGGCAGCGGGGGGAGGCGGCTACCCGCCTCGCTGCGGAGGTGGTGGGGCGGTGCGCGCGTGATGGGAGGATTAGGAGCTTGCTGGCGGCAGCGGCAGGTAGCGGGAGCGGCAAGGCAAGCTCGGGGGCGGCGGCGGCGGCGCTGGGGGCGGAGGTCCAGCGGCTGGGGGGGCTGGTTGTGACGTGTGGTGATGGTGCCGGTGTGCTATTAAGCTCAGGGCACAGGGCAGGACCGCAGCAGCAGCGGCAGGTGGGGTTGGCGGACAGGGGGGAGGACGAGGAGGGGGCGCAGGGTCGGGTGGTCAGGGTGGTGCACGCGTGGGCTAGGCAGGTGGTGTCGGCCGCTGCCATGCACAGCCCTGCGGCCCCGGAGAGTGACCCCGTGGAGCTCGGCCCACAAGGCGAGCTTGCTGCTGCTGCTGTTGCAGAGCACGTGTTGAGTGCGCTGAGCGACGTGCTGGGACCTTGAGCGGTGAACGTGGCAGGAACAGTTACAATAGGGGAACAAGGGCGCCTTAAGAGCGCCAAGGCCTGTGCATCGCGGGTCACATGCTGCACTCCTTTCTGCTTTAGATTGGCAGTGGCTTCCCAGAAGCATGCAAACGAATGCATGCGGCACAGTCGCTTCGGGGAATCCTAGCCCTTGACCTAGAGCGTAATGAGGCGTGTTTTACTGTGGTGAGGCCATGTTTTCGACGTAATCTCGTTATGAGGTGTCCAAATTACTAGACGACTGAGTCACACTTGAGTCACAGCAGTCGAAGTAGATGGGAAATGGGTCCTTCTCTGGAACCATGTGAACGCCACTCTGACTAGTCAGTCACGACATAAAGAGTGATGGAACCGAACCCTCCATGTGATGGTGTTGAGAAACACCGGATTTTGACACTAAGCCGCTTAGGCGTCGGCCTCCTCAGCCTTGCCGCCCTTGGACTTCTTGGGCAGCAGCACGGCGTGGATGTTGGGCAGCACACCGCCAGATGCAATGGTCACCTCGCCCAGCAGCTTGCCCAGCTCCTCGTCGTTGCGGATGGCCAGCTGGATGTGGCGGGGCACGATGCGGTTCTTCTTGTTGTCACGCGCGGCGTTGCCGGCCAGCTCCAGCACCTCAGCGGTGAGGTACTCCAGCACGGCAGCCAGGTACACGGGGGCACCGGCACCAATGCGCTCCGCGTACTTGCCCTTCTTCAGGTAGCGGGCAATGCGGCCCACGGGGAACTGCAGCCCGGCCTTGGCGCTGCGGCTCACGGCCTTCTTGCCCGACGACTTGCCCTTGCCGCGGCCAGCCATTGTGTGTGAGTTTGAGTTTGAGTAAGGAAAGATTGTAATAGAGAAGTACTGAGCTTTAGTGAGGGCCGCGACACACTATTCGCTATCTTAAGCGGTCGAGTCGGTGCCCCGGTGAGCCGGCTGTTGGCCGGGGCGCGTACGGCACGGGACGAGCGCCATTCTGGCCCCCCGGTGAGCCCCACTCCTACTTCATATAGGACACGCGGTCCCTCGCTGACTTCAACTATTACCAACTTGCTCTACGCTTCGATTATCAACAATTTCCACGTACAAAATGGCCCCCAAGAAGGACGAGAAGCCCGCTACCCAGCCCGAGGCCGGTGATGCCGCGCCCGAGGTGAAGGCCGAGAAGAAGGCCCCCGCCAAGAAGGTGCCTGCCAAGAAGGCCCCCGCCAAGGAGAAGAAGGCTAAGAAGGAGGCTGCCGCTGAGGGTGCCGAGGGCGCTGACAAGAAGAAGAAGAAGGCCAAGGCCAGCAAGGCCGAGACGTACAAGCTCTACATCTACAAGGTGCTCAAGCAGGTGCACCCCGACACCGGCATCAGCTCCAAGGCCATGTCCATCATGAACAGCTTCATCAACGACATCTTCGAGAAGGTGGCCACCGAGGCCTCCAAGCTGAGCCGCTACAACAAGAAGCCCACCGTGACCAGCCGCGAGATCCAGACCGCCGTGCGCCTGGTGCTGCCCGGCGAGCTGGCCAAGCACGCCGTGTCCGAGGGCACCAAGGCCGTCACCAAGTTCACCTCCACCTAAGGAGGCTCTTGACCGTAGCAAGACAAAAAGTGACCAATCCGGTGTTTCTCAACACCACCACGCTTGAGGACTCATGTACCCGTGCCGTAACTCCATGTGCACCGGCAGGCAAGGCACACACGCAAGCCTCAGCATGACCCTTTCTAGCCAGGGACGAATGCATTTTCCGACAGAAGAGCATTTCCGTTCAACGGGGATGCTAGACTGACACGCACTCAAGGCAAACCCGCAGATAGAAACTGCCTGTGCCCACGTTTGCAGTACGTGCCAGCTCACGAAAGGAAACAGCCTACTGTTTCCCCGTGCCGCCTTGGCACCCCTTGCCAAATACAAATGAAATCGCTCATAGGCATCAGTGTGCAGCGCACAAATGCAAGTCTTGGTATGACCCTCCATGGCGACGGTGGCATCTCAACGTTCCACATATCACAGACCCACGCTCCACGCGTCCTCTTTGCCCGCAACAGTCATCATCCGTGGCCAACCACGGGCTGGACGGTGTACCAAAGTACCAAATTACTACTGTAGTAGATTGTAACGCGAGGAGGAGGGGTGGGGTTGATTGAGCCAGATCCTGTGCCTAGCCCCCTGAAACTTGCCGGTCTTTACTCCGCCCCGCCCCTCCCCCCACTCCCCAGACTTGCAATGCGTGTACGGCACGGCTCTGCTTCTGGTACGCTGAGACGTGTGCTTGACGGTTGTGCGCAGGTTGTGCGTGAGCATCGAAGAGCGTCACTTGCCGTCAGCTGCGCCAGTGTTTGGGCTAAGCACAGGCTGCACCGCTGGGCGCTCCTCGCCGCCGTCCCTGCCGCTGCCTATGCTACTACATCTCTCCTTCCCACGCTTTTCAGTGTGAGCGCGGCTTGTCCGAATGCTTCTATCGCTCTTCTATGCATCCTCAACGTATACATGCGTACAGGCTAACCCAATGACTGTGGCCATGTATATCAGCGAGTACTGTATTTCTATTGACTACACTCGCTAGCAGAAACACGCACCAGTAAGAAGTTCTACGAGCCTGACATGCAGATTGGTCCTCCATTTGCCAATCGTTGTACTGTGAACTTGCCGTACACGGGAGACAAGTCAGCAGCGTAAATGACGCCTTGGCTTGGGCGCGGAGCTGAGGGCGCTGCACCGATGCCAAGCTACAAGCGTAGCCAGGCCATGCGGTGTATACATTCCAGAGATCGCCAGGGCTAGAGCCTGTGGCGTGGAAGGGGAACTCGCTCGAAAAGTAGAGCCCGACAACCCAGGCGGACCCAAGCGGACAAGCAAGCCAGCATGAAAGAAGCTACGTTTAATTTAAATTGTTAGCCGATCATGCCTGTTGCAGTCGTTTTGTTGCTTTTGACGATTACGTCAAAGGTTCCTTCTCTAAGATAAATAATGCAGCTGGGTACAACTTTGTTCTTTTTATATCAGCCTACAGCGCTTTGCAGGCAAGGCCTCGCTTGGCTCCGTAGACCAAGTGACCAACCTTCAAGGACTTGGAAACGGCCAAGAACCAGCAAAAACAGTAGAAATGGAATACTGAGTACCAAAAGTACTCGGTCATAAGGATAGGGGGCAGGCTGGATTAGTGTGGTTTAGGTGGGAAAGTCGGTCCCCTCCTGACAAGCGGTGTCAGCTTTACAAAAGCTGGGAAAATGGGCTGAGCCTTCTTGCTCAGGGGCGTCTGGAGTGTGGGCCCAGACGCCAGAGCGGCAGTGACTCCGCCTTGTGCCACGTGCCAACCTGCCTCTTGCCGAGAGTGGTTGCGAAACGCAAGTGCACCTGGTCACGGAAGGTACATAATATCATCAAGGGCCGAAAAGTTGAGGTGGCATGTACGAAGCACGATTTCCACATCCGAGTTGCTGACGACATGCTTTGAATGTTTGCAGCAAGTTGCGACAGCCAGCGACTTTGCCACCGTTTCTTGCATTCTAGCAGCTCAATTTGATATGTTATAAGTCGCAATCATTGCGTTGCGCTCGGATAGCGAGCTGCATGTTCCAACGTGTCCTGGTCCCTGCTGCGAAACCGTTCTTCTTCTTCCGATTTTTCCTGGCTTCCAGGCCTGTGTCATGGAATAGATGCGAGCTATATCTACTACCTGATATGCGCCGTTGGGCCCAGGTTTGAAACTTTTACCGACGCAGGCAGGCAGGCAGGCAGGCAGGCAGGCAGGCAGCAACCACGGGGGGCTTCGCCCCCCCGAGTGCGCTTCGCGCCGGGGGCTCAGCCCAAAAAAGTCCGTCCCCCATTCCCTGGGCCCGATGGCCAACCTCCACAGGTACATGTCTAAATCCGCGTCATTTATGTCGACTCCACAGCTCATTCGTGCGTCGATGAATCCAATCGCCCCTGAGACCCACATTTTCTCACCGCGACAGTTGTACTACGCTTCTTTGTCAATGTCGCTTTTACTCGAATCGGCCGCGCTTGCCTAAGCGAACAAGCCATTCGAATACAAAAACTGCACTTTACAAATTTTAATTGAGCGCTGTAGGAAATGCCATGGGCAAAATGTCACATGACTTTGGCGGTCAGCAACAAGCACCAGCAAGCACGTATTGACTAAAAGGGTGATTCTGTACTCTGAAATACACATATCAGGTCCTGCTAGCGCTTCACGGCCTACGCCGGGCGCGTAAAGCACCAGCGCCACTCACCATCCGCGGACGGCAACTTGGACCGCGCCCGGGAGCATGGCTGCGGGCAGCAACTATGCTCCGAGCGCGATGAGTGGCACCTCGTCTGCCCGAAAAAGCCCCAGGTGCAGTGGGTCCGTCGGTCATCCAGCATGCCCAGGTTTATTTGTGGTTCGGCGGCGACGCACGCGCTACAATTCAACTAAAGTAAAACCTTGAGATAATGGTAGCCAATGATAACTGAAACGTTACTGCCACGTCGAGGCGGTGCGAGGCCGCGTAGTAGTCACCTATACGTTGTGTTGTACCACCCTGCCAATTCTTGTACGCGCCTTGTATTTGCCTCACGTTAAAATAGGCTTAAAGTGGGCGAACTCGGCGAGGGTGGCGATGAGCGCGATGACCTGGGCCCTCAGCGGGGTTCCAGCGTTGAGAACGCCGTCTTTGGTGTGCTGTTCACGCTCAGGTGCGAGCCTTGCATGTCTGAACGCGCCGTCAGGAGGGGCAGAAAGGGGAGGGAGGGGCACAGCTCGTTCCACGTGGGGTCAAGGGGGTTTCACTGCGTGCCGCTCGTGGGGACACACACAGCAGCTGACGAGAACTGGGAGTGCTGCAAGTACACCCAAAAGGCAAGGTACCACGCACATCGTCGTGTAACGCTTGGCGTTAGCTAGCGACCTGTATCTTCCCAGCCTGTCCCACCATGGGTTTTTCTTGGTATTGTGTGGGACTGTGTCTCTGGGGGCTAGGTGGTCTGTAATTGCGTTGGACGGGGACGACGTGGGATAGTATGGGACGGGGCGGGACGGGGCTTGGGGAGGGCCTGCCGGACAACGCTTTGCACAGCTGCTACGGAGCTTATACCGTTTCGGCGAATTGGGGTATGGAACAGGTTGCAATAGACACCTTTTCGATAACGCCGACCGGTCCTTTGTGTGTAGCTGTTACGCTGAGTGCAATCCTTTTCTTGGATACGGTAAGTTGCACGTGGGTGGGAGCTAGCGGCATGCACACGTGGGCACACCGCCGGACCCGTCTCGTCTGCGCCACGGCGTGCTAATGTGTTGGGCAGTGCTACGTACTCACAGCGCTTTACCCCATCCACACACGTGTACCGACCCCGATGCGCTTCGTTCACGCTCGCAGCAAGGAAGCCAACGAAAATCGCATCGTGATCCGCTGGGCGCTGCTCAAGATGCTGATCGACGGCTGGCAGCTCTTCACCACCATCATTCAGCCGGAGGTGCAGGGGTGGGACATCAACGAGGACGGCCCGGCGTGGAAGGTGGTCAGCGTGCTGAGCTTCAACTGGCTAGCGGACATCGGCTACGGCGCCTACGTGGCCATGCTGTATGCGGCGGTGGCGCTGCTGGCAGTCAACATCGGGCTGTGCGTGTGGGTGGCGTGGTGCTTCTCGCAGCAGAAGTTCCCCGTCGTGTGGCCAATCAAGGTGCGGCAGTGCGATGCGCAAATTTCTATGTTCATTCCCATCGCACGCCAGAGCTTATGCGCGTCAGGACTCGCACTCTGTGCCTTGCCTGGCCACTCAGCGGTTGGTGTATGGTCCCCGGACCTGGGAACCACCGACCCCTCCAGTTAGTTGGGGTCTGCAGTGGGCTACGTACGTAAGGGCACGCAGTTAGGACGAGCAACGGCTAAACGCAAGGCACCTGCTGGACAGACGCACAGCGGCACGACGACCACCTGCCAGGGCGTTGGTCGCTCAGGCATAGCTTACTTGATGGCTCCTGGCATGACGCTACCTGTGGCCCCACCATTGACCCACAGGTCCTCCGCCTCTTCAGCAGCGTCTTCTTCCAAGCGTTCGACATTGCCAGCCTCAACCTGCTGCAGGCAAGCAACGGCACTGAGTAGCCACCGCGTGAACCTGTTTGGGAGAGGCACCGAATCTGTCCTGTCGACACGTACAGCACAGCCGAGAGAATGCCAGCACACTGACCTGTGGAGTCCTGCGTGTTCACCGTAAACCTGCCTGTCATGCACAGAGGGGCAGCCTGGCCCTCAAGCAAGTAAGGAAAGAAACCACACGGTGTGCAACTCCACGGTAGAATCTCTGTTAGCGTGCAGGCTGGCAACTCGTTCGTGCATGGCAGCTCATGAGGGCATTCCGCATCCCTTCTCTGCACCGCAGCTTGGTATCTCGTGCAGGTACACGGGACCAGTGACCCCGCACCTGCACATGGCCCTCTTCCCGGACAAGGGTGAGTGGCTGCCAAGGCGGCATGCAGCATAGCTGCTGAGTGGGGAGCCTGGATCCAGTGCGCATGAGCTACGTCCGACGCTAAACGCATGCGTGGCTGGGCAGGGATGGGAGCGTTCCCTCGCCAGCAGCCTACAAAAGCCACATGTCGTATGCCGCATGTAGCCTATCAAAGCTGACACGACACATGCCACTGTGTAATGTACACGCAGACTGCGGCTCCATGCCCCAGATCATCCATGCCGTGGTGTCGGGCGTCAGGTGGGTGTACCGCAGTACGCTGCTGCACGGGACGCCATGTTGGACGAGCGGCCCCAGCTCCCCCACTCGTGTGTGCGGAGATGCAGGTGCGGGAACACAGTAGCATACTGCGAGGCACCTCACTCATGTGGGTGTGACCGACCCAGGCCGCTCGCTCTGTGCTTGGCTCTGCTCGCCGTTGAAACCGTGTCTTTGACCGCTGTGGTGCCCCCGCCCGCAGCCTGCTGATCTTCATCCTGCTGGCGCTCCTCACAAACATGGCAGAGGTGGGTGGGCTGACGCGCCGTTGGGCAAGCTTCTGGGCGGCTTGGGTTTTGCTTGCGCAGACCGTTACCCTACCCCGTGTCGCTGCAGTGCGAGGACATTGCACAGCTCGGCCGGGGCCGCCACGGTATGCGTCTTGCCGTCCCTCTGCTGTTCCAGGTGGAGACCAACCCCAAGAGCCGCCGGCCCATGGCGCTGGGCCACAGTGGTGCCGAGGTGGCCGCCTTTGTCATCAAGGTCCTCATGACCCTCACGGACGTGTTCCTGGGCTGGCGGAAGGTGGCGGCGTGCGCCTACCTGGCGCTGTCGCTGCTGCTGGCCTGGCAGTACCTTAGATGGGTGAGCGGTGCGGGGCGACCTACAGATGGCTGCTGCAGGCGTGGCTTGCACGAGTGCTCTTTGGGCGCGTGGAGATCATGTGGGTTGTCAGAGCATGTACGGAACGGCAAGCGACTTGAGAGCGTTGGGCCTGGGATGCCTCAGCTGCTGTCGGGCAACCCCTGTTGCCCTAGTCCACAAGCTTCATGACTTCTGCGACATACGGTACGAGGGTTGCTTGCTTGTCCGCCCGTTGCTTGGCGCCCTGTGCAGAGCCCCAACATGGTGGGGTGGGTCAACCACGTCAAGGTTGCCGTGTCGACCTCCATCCTGTGGTGCGCGGCCATGGGCGTGCTGCTGGTCTTCCAGCCGGGCGTCAAGTCCGGCGGCCTGGCTGCGTGGCGGCACGGCATGACGGTGGCCATGCTGGCGGGCATCGCGCCCACCATGGGCCTGGGCGCGTGGGCCTCGTGGTTCAAGGAGCGACGCACAAACGCGGCAGCCCTGCGGGCGATCCAGTAAGCCACCGGGGCTCAGCGGGCTTGCCAGGTTGCTTCCGCCGCAGGGCGTGCCATGCACCACGGGCCTGGCCTGTTGCGGATTCAGTCATGTTGTATGTGCTGTGCTTTCTTCGTCTCGCAGGGAGTCCACGGCAACGAACACACCGCTCCAGGACCTGGTCGCTGACTTGGTAGTCAGCCCGCGTGACGTGGAGATCTTTGCCAGGTGTGCAAGGCACACACGCATCTGCTTGCAGCTCCCACCTACAAGCCATCCTATGTACTCGAGTGCTGGCTGCAAAAGCGCTTGAGCACCTGCTGTTTGCTTGCTGCTTTGTGGTGGCGCCGACAAGGCTCTGTGTGTGCTATACCACCCCGCTTTGAGTGCCCACCCGTAGGTGTTGCCGCGTGTGGGTTGATCGCCATAACCTGGACAAGGACGCGGTTGCCAGGGCGCAGCTGCTCATCAAGGTAATGTGGTGCGCCGCCCGTGCAACGACAGCACCACGTCTGGATAGGTCTTCTTGTGCCACCACCTGGTCAGCTAAACCCCCATGTATACCTGCTATCACCTCACGTTGCGAACTCCGGCCCACCTTGCCCCTCGCTGCCCTTCCCGCGCTTCGCCACAGGCCGGCCTGTCCATGTTCCCGGGCAACGCCTTCGTGTCGCTGGTCCAGGCCAACCACATGATCGACGTGTTGGGTGTGGGGCAGAGCGGCAGGAGGCAGGTGGAGGTGAGCAACAGGACAGGTCGGGCACGTGGCGGCGGGAGGCGGCGTGTTGCTCCAAGCGCCACGTGGTTGGCGGGAGAGGCCGTTGGCGTGCATGTGTAGCCGGTGGCAGCGGTCCTTCGCACCAGCAGGGCCTCCCATCCCCTTTATAATGAGGGGGGGCGTTATCTGATGGTCACGGACAAGCCCCGACGGCCGCGCAACTGCGCAGGTCCGCCTACGGCAGGCGTGCCTGGTGTGACATTTCCCGTCACTACACCACGGCTATTACTTGATCACAGGGCCCTCTCCCCGGCGGCCGGCCAATCCGGACCGCGGCCCTGAACACGACACTTTCTCGCCACGTGGACTTCTCAGTGTCGGCGGTACATACTGCCAGAATACCGCTCCAGGGGTTCCGTCCCATGGCCAGCGATCAATAGATCGAGGCAGCACCCATGAGACATCGATGACACAAGTATATCCCCTGCAAGGAAATTCACACGGTAATTCACACAATACAGCGCACAGCCGCACGAACCGTGCACCATCGACCTGACACAGCCGCAAGGACCATACATGACCAGACTGTTCGCCCCACCCTCCCTCTGTCCTGCAGGTGGCAGCCAAGCAGGACCCGGGCATCATGAGCCGCTTCATTATCTTCGTGCGCCAGCAGCAGGCGCAGCAGAAGGCGGCAGGCAGCACCATCGGCGACTCTGGCGGCGCAAACATGGACCTGCTCGGGTGCGAAGTGCGCTCTGACTCGTCCGTCCTTGCCGCCTGGTCGCCCCTGCACGCGGATCGTGCAGCCTTCCGGCCCGTCCTTAGTAAGCTCCGTCGCAAGCAACCCACTGCTGACGTCTTTTCCCCTCCCCTCTTGTGCGCTTATACACAGGTACGTGGAGTACCAGCGCAAGCAGCACATGGTGCTGCGGCTGCACCGGGAGGCGCTGCAGGCCATGGCCAACTTCTGGTGGGTGCGACTGATGTAGCAATTCATAAGCGTGACTGAGCGTCAACCATGTGGTCGCGTGAGCCGGCTTGCAGCATAGCAGGGCACTGACTGGTGTGGCCCGCCTCTTGCAACAGAGCACCAAGAACTGTGTGTTGCATGCTGCTCGGCTGCAGGAAAATGCTGGATTCGCAGACCGTCTCGTTCACGTCCCTTAGCAAGACGCTCGTCAAGATCGACGCGTCCGTCTCGCAGGTGGGGTTGGGTGCGTTGGGTGGGGTCGGCATGGATGCGGCCTGCTGGAAAGGTCGGCGGCCTTCCTGTCTGCGTTTAGCAGCACGCAATGTGCCATGGACCTCGCTTCATATGTCAACGTGTTGCCGCAGTGTGTTGCCTTTCCATAGCTGTTGATGGTGTAGCGTTTCAGCACTCGATATGCTCAAATAGACGCCGTACGGTACTTGTGAGGTCTGAGCCCGATGTCCCACAATGTCCACCCGCTCTCCTACGCTCACGCACCAGGCCCAATCCGCGTACCGCGTGGTGCTTGAAACGTACGGCAAGAATCCACGCCTGGTGCGGCTGTACGGCAAGTTCCTGGAGACGGTCAAGAACGACCCGTGGGGCGCTGCGGAGTACTTTGCGGAGGCTGACAGGCTGGAGCAGGCCAAGAACGACGACAGCAAGGGGCCGCTGCTGCCTGACGGTGTGTTCCGCGTGGCTGGTGGCAAGAAGGTGTTCTTGTGCGGCGGGGTTTTCGAGGGGTGCTGCGGCCCGCTGACTCCGCGGTCCCTAGGCATCACCTGCTTATTGCGCCCCAGCACGGGTGCCAAGCTGCTTAGCCTTATAAGCGTGCCGCTCTGCGCCGCCTTGGCCATTGCGTGCCTGCGTCAAGGTCGCTTTCCGTCCGTGACCGTGCTCACAACGGGCTACTGGACTCACACAGGCACGCCCCAGGCAATAGCAGCAGTGCATTAAACCCTTGTTCCCCGTGTTGTCCCCTACGGTACCCCGCAGGCACGCCTCTTAACCGCATGGACGACCTGTCGACTGCGGTGCTGATGATGACCTCTTCCGGCGAGATCCAGATGGCCAACAAGCAGGCGCACAGCCTGTTCGGCTACAAGAAGGGCGACCTGGACGGCAAGGCCGTGGCCGCGCTGCTGGTGCCGCAGAGCACTCGCCGGCTGTCGGCGCTGCTGTCTGCGCTGGTGGAGCGCAGCCTGGCGGCGTTGGGCAGCAGGGAGGAGGAGGCGGACGCGGCGGGCGGGGCGACGGAGCGCACCGTGGTGCTGGGCATGCACCGCGAGCGCATGGCCTTCCCGCTGCGCGTCACGATCAGCAGGGCGTCGGGTGAGCAGCGGCGCGCTGTGGTTGAGGATATTTTGCCTTTGTCGCTGCTGCACACCTGTGCTACCAAGCAAGCCACCTGTGCCATCCCCTCGGCACGCTAGCTCTCCCTTCCGCGCGCCCCTCGCCCCCAGCCGTCAGCCCCCGCCCGCCATCAGCGGCCGCCCCTCAGCCTGCCGTGCCCCCCCCCGCTCCCCTGCCTGCAGGCATGGGCGAGGACTCCACCTTCGTCGCGCTGCTGCAGCCTGTGCCCCCCGGCCGCAACGCCGCGCGGCTGTGGGTGACGCAGAACGGTGTCATCGCCGCCTGCGACCCCGCCTTCGTCGCCAACTTCGGGTGGGTGCTTGCTACTCGGTGCGGCGCGTGTGCTTGAGAGGTGGTGGTGACAGGCTGAATGATGCACCCAGCTCCAGCGTGGGTGTTCGGGACATGCTTACCCTGCGCGTTGTGGCTCCCGGTTCGTTTGCCAACCTCCAGGTTCCAGTCCAGCGACGTGGTGGGTGCACAGCTGGGCGCCTTTCTTCAGTGCGAGGACGGTTCGTACGGCGGGGCACGAGCCAGCGAGCCCAACTTGGTTCTCGGGCCCACTGTTGATATCCCTTGGGATTCCGAGGCGGCCTGGGGTGCGGGGGACACGACCCTGATGTCGACAGGCGGCGAAGCAGGCACCATGCTGGACAGGTGGGCTGGTGTGTGTTAAGGGGCGTTGATTCCTGCCGGTACCTGCTACCTGCTTGCGTTGGCAGCTTGGCCCCAGTTGGTCTACTCCACCTGTGGGCACTGAGCCTGACGAGCCAGGTCTGCGCCTTGCAGGCTGCTTGGGATGACAGCAAGCGCCGGCGTTGGCAAGGTCGGCGCCGCCACTGCAGCCGATGGCAGCACCAGCTGCAGCTGCCTCATCACCCACCGCTACAGTTCACCTTTGGCAGCTCTCGCTACTGTCCGAGCAATCAGTGAGTTGTGGGCGCCCCGTTGGCAGCAAGATGGGACGCCTCCCTGCCCAGTCCTCCAAGTCAGTGCCGCACTTTTAATCCAGCCTGAAACGCAAGCCGTGCCGTTGTTCCCCGTACCTGCGCGCTCCGTCCGAAGGGCTTGTTCAATTTGACAGAAGTTTGAATTTTTGCTACTTTGCATCCGGCCCAGAACGCAAGCCGTGCTGCTGCTGGGCGACCTCGGTGTTGAGGGATCTGCTGACACGTCCGCCTCCTTGCCGCACAGATCTGGGCGACTCGCCGCTGTACGAGGTCACGGCGCGCTTCACGTCGCCCGAGCCCCTGCTGATGCTGGTGGCCGACAACAAGGGAGCCATCAAATTCGCCTCGCCCCCGCTGGCGACCCTGCTGTGCCCACGGAATGCAGTTGCGGCTAGCACAGCCGGTGCCGAGGGCGCCGGGGCCGATGGTCCCCAGGGTGCGCAGCTGAGCAGCTCACAGCTAATCACCAACTACACGCTGCAGGACTTCCTGGCCCCCCCATGGAAGGACCTGCACTCCAAGTTCCTCAAGGTGCGCTTCTTGGACCTGTGAGCCCACGCGAACGGGCCCTTCCCAAAGCCAACCTATGCACCAGGTCCCCTTGTTTGCCTCAGTGCTGACCAGTGACCAGTGGCCACTTTCTAAGCCGCCAGGCCCTCGTATTTGCCAACGTGCTGACCTGGGACCACGCATGTTGCGCTCCCTGTGCTTAACGGCCCTTGCCGTACAGAGCGCGGCGGGCGCGCCGAGCAGGATGCGCAGCCAGTGGAGCTGCCGCCGGCCGAGCACCCAGGGCCCCACCCTGGAGCTGCGCAACATCCGCGGCCAGCCGCTGCACATGCACGTATCGGTGCACGGCACAGAGGGCGGCGCGGGGGAGGCGCTGCACGTGGTGCGCTTGGCCAAGTCCTCGGCGGAGGCTGCTGTGGCCGAGCGGCGGCTGCGGCTGGTGGTGTCGCTGGAGGGCAAGGTCAGCGCCGTGGTGGGGCTGGAGGCGCACGAGGAGCCGCTCTTCGGCTTCGACCCAAACCAGGTGCGCTGCGGGGGCCGTGTCACTAAGGGCCGGTGGTTGGAGGTATCGGTGATTGCTAACTCTTGTTGCCCGCCCCACTGCAAGGCGGGTTCCATAAGTCCCACACTTCACGTGATGCTCCCTGCCTGCCTGCCTTGCCCACCGCCCTGCAGGTGGTTGGCTCTCCGCTGGTGGAGGTGGTGGAGGGCCTGCAGCAGCAGCTGCTGGGGGACAGCCAACGCGACGGCAGCGCACGGCCGCTAGCCGCCGCCAGCAGCCGCAGGTCGCGCGTGGGCCAGCAGTCTGACGGCGTGTCCTTCCACAACCTGCTCCAGAGGTGCGGGCAGCGGGTCCCCTGGGGCACAACATGGCCGCAAGTTCTGCACAGGCCTCCCTACTGCACGCCTGCTTGGCTACCCCTTACAAACTCAACCTCGACTGCATGCAGGGTCCTCGCCGCGCCTGAAGGCAGCTCGTGGCGCGTGACCGTCGTGCCGCCCCTGGCGGCCGCGAAGAGCTCGAGCGCTTTGTCTCTGCGCGCCGAGCTCCTGGAAGCCCAGCGCGCCGCCCGTGCCGTCCCGGCCGTTGCCCAGCTCCAGCTGGTCACCGACGCGGCCTCCAGCCAGCTGCTGGTGGACCTGTACCCGCTGCAGGCCCTGAGCGGAGTGCTGGAGCTGGATGCTGCGGGCCGTGTCGCCAGCGTGCTCGAGGAGCGCACCCGACCCGTGGGCCTGCTGTTCGGCGTGGAGGTGGCGGCGCTGATGAACCAGCAGCTGCGCAGCTGGGTGGCGCTGCCGGCGGGGTGCTCCAACTTCGCGGACCTGCTCAGCGCCGGCGGCGCCAAGAAGAGCAGCCTTAAGCACACCAAGAAGGACCCGCCGGTCAAGGTGGGGCCCGGGGCTGCCTCCTGCCCTCGTGCTTGGCCGCTGCTGCCTGCGTACCCGATGGCCGGGCGCAAACAAGCGCAGGGAGGATCCATTAGTGAAAGTGGGTATCTTCGTTTTGTCCCTGTTGCAGGTTGGCCATGTGCACGTGCTGACAGCCACGCACGCGGACGGCAAGCCTCTGCAGCTGGACGTGCAGGTGGTGGGCAAGCCGGGCACATCCAGCGTCACGGTGCTGCTCAGACCACACGTGCACCCCATGCAGCCCGGGGTGCAGTCCGCCGCCTCCACCACAATACCGCCCGCGCTGCCGCCCGCTGCAGTGTCAACCGGTGTCCGCATGAGCAGCACGCTCCCGGCGGCCGCAGACGGTGATGCTGACCCTCCCAAGGCAGCAGACAAGCCGCTGCTGCTGGCGCTCATGCAGGGCGCCAGCCGCGCAGGAACCCCCGCAGGCGGCGCCCCAGGCACGCCCAAGCGCATCTCACGTGTGCCCAGCACGCCCGACACGCCTCCCGCATCGGGACCGGCCCTCCTGTCCGTACCCACGCACGGTTCGGGAGGAAGCGGCGGCAGCGGCGCCGGACCGCAGCTGCCTCCGCCTCCTGTGCCTGAGGCGCTGGGCCTGGCATTGGACCTGCCTCTGCCGGGCGTCGTGACGTCGTCGCGTAGGGCCGAGGAGAAGATCGCAGGGCCGGCGGCTGATGTGGGTGGTGCCAATGAGGCGACAGCGGCAGGTGCCGGCGACGACGCGGTCCGGCCAAAGGTGCGTGCTGCTGGCTGATGAAGTCGTTGGCAGAGGGGGAGGAGGGCGGTAGCTGGGGGGGCTAGGGTGGTGGTGCGAGTGCGGGGCACCGGACCTACGCGCCTTGAGCTCCCCCACCTGATCCTGCTTGTACTCGCCGTGCGTGCCCACCAACTCAGAGCGCCGCTGTGCTCAAGATGGAGGCCTCCATGCGCAACAACTCCCTGGACCGTCAGCTGACGGAGATGGGCTTGGGTGCCGCGGTTGATGCAGGTGGGGCGGTCGTTATCGGTTGCACGATTCCGGGCGGTGTGTGATGAAGCGATCACCCTAGGGATGCACGGATGAGCACTCAGTCCAACCAGGATGCCATAGTAAGGCATGCCACGATAAGGAAAATGTACATGAAGATTGTTGTTCTGTTCAAAATACAAGCCGCGGAGTTGTGCGTTTGCTGACTGCCGAATGCCTGATCACTCCTACCTTGAAATGTTACTGTTGTCTCGAGATGTTGCGGGGTCGTGCCCAATCGCCTCGCCAAGGAGACCGCATGTCACCACATGTGACCACATAGTGCGCATCCTCAGGTCTGTAGTTGCCGCCAGCACCAGTTCACCACGCCTTGCGCGCGTACTCCTCACGAACTGCTTCACTCGGTCACCCTCATCCGTGGACACACTCGCTCCCAGCACGTAGTTGCTTCCTCCCTCCTGGTATAGTAGTCTGCCTGCTTGCACGCGTCCATCAAAGTCCTCCGTGCATTGATCCCTGCCCCCATAGGCTCTGAAGATGGCGCAGCCCAGGAGCAGGATCAGCAGGAGCCACCGGCTCAGCCCAACGCCAATGCCACAGGGGGAGCAGCGGCCGTCGGTGGCGTCATTAGCGCCAAGGCGTCCGGCGCTGAGAGTGCGGCAGACAGCGGTGACGAGTCGGACAATGCGTCGGCTGGCGGCAGCGACGCTGGAACTGATGATGGCGCCAAGGCAAGCTGCAGCTGGGTGGTGCGGGCTGTCGTACGCTATACAATAGGACAGTCATTTGTCATGAGCATGGCACGTGCAGTAGGAAGGCCCCTGAGCTGCCATCTATCACGTGCGCCGGTAACGGCATGAGCCGTTATGCTGGTCGCCACCGTGGTCATCGTGCCCGTAGCAACCTCCTTCCCAAGGTGCACATCTGACCTGGTGTTGCTGCTTTGTGATGGAACGTTACCATACCGCGCAGGCCGTGGCGCCCAAGAACATGGACCGCATCTCCAACTGGGTTGTCAGCAAAGGGGAGGTGTTCCAGAACCAGGCGCCCGCAGGCGCATGGGGCACTGCCGGCAGCAACGCGGATGGCCTGGCCGACGTGGATGGGGACGAAGGCGCCCTGCGCTTGATGGCGAGGGTTGAGCGCAAGGGCTTCATGCCAGCCGCAGGCAAGGCGGCGGCAGTGGGCGGAGGCAGCGGCAAGTGGGTGGCTGCGGAGCCGCGGAAGGGCGCTGGCGGCGCGATGGTGGCTCCACCGCCCATGGAGGCCCGCGAGGACGACGCCATGAGCGACGGCGGGCAGAGCGCCATGTCGGGGGTGTCAGGTGCGCTGGGGTGGGGGAGCGGCTGCGCTGCAGGTCCGCCCACCGCCCGTCCACTGAACCCAGACTCACTGACAGTGCGTTGTATGCTTGTGTGTGCTCGTGGCCTTTCCTGTTACCATCGTTCGCAGCTGCCAGCACTGGTGCCGAGTACAAGCGCGGGAAGCGCTTCCGCAACCTGGTGAAGCTGATGGACAGCAGTGCGGCGGAGCAGGTGCGTGGCGGCGGGCAGGGGCAGGGGGCATGGTAGGACCTCGGCAGGGGAGCATGCATGGTAGGACCTCGGCGGGCGGGCGGGCGGGCGGTTGCTGCCCCGCCTGAGCTCGTTGTCCTGCGTGGCTTGCGTGTCAGGCCCTGACTTTTCCCCGTGTTCGTTTCTCAATCCGTGCGCAGATCCTGCGCCGCTTCCGCTACGGCGCGCTTCTTACTGGGGCCGTGCTGGCGATATCCCACACCATCTGCTTCGCGCTGGTGGTCACGAGCATCAAGGTAGGGGGCGTGGAGTTGATGGGGCCGCCGTATGCCATGGATCTCTTGGCGCAGGGGCTTTTGAAGCGGTGCCCATGGCCTTGTGCCCTCACTCCGACATGGCTTAGCACCTGCCAGCACCTGCCTCGCGTGCCCAGCTTAATGCTGCGGTATGCAGGGGCGGCATTCGGGATGCGGGGCGCGTGGTTCCAATAGCGGCAGTAGGAGGCGTCTACACACGCACACCAGGAAGACAAGACCGCCCCTTGCAGGAACTCAGGCCACCAGCTTACTGACCGCATGCTGCCTTGCGTCTCACCCATGTCTTGTAGAACCAGGAGCACGCCATGACGCAGCTCGTGATTGCGGGCCGCGCACAGCTCAACCTGGCACAGGTGAGGAATATGCTCTGGCAGGCTTCGGAACGCATGCAGATTCGTTTGGTTACATTAAAAAGGACCGATTGAGTTTTCTTCCGGGTGGGTCCAGGGTGGGCGCCGTGTTAGTGTGCAGGGTCCTCAGGGGCTTGGGGCACGATCCGGTGGGTCGCCAAGGGCTGCGCATAACGCCGGTCGCAGCGATGCCGCAATGCATAAACGAACAGCAGGCGAGCGGCCTGTATCCATAGAGAGATTTGCACTTCGGACTTACTGCTCCTCCGGGCTTGCAGACTTCACAGTGCCACCGCTCCGGACCAGTCTTCACGGCCGCACGTGCCATCGTGAGGCCGTGCGGCTGGTCGGCAGCGACCCTATCCTCTTTTGTAAAAGCTTAGTGTGTAAGAGGACCCACGCCGTCGTATTAATAAACAGGAGCACCACCGGCCGCCCGCAGGTGATGGTGACGGCGCGTGCGCTGGACCTGATCTACAAGGGGAGGGCGCCGCCCAACCTGTACAGCCTGGACGACGCCAAGGTGGGCACTGCCGAAAGAGCACCGGCCCTTGGCACTGTGGGGTAGCCGCGAGCATCACGCCGTGGTGCACTTCGTGTAGCGGCTGGCAGTGGGGCATTGGGTGCAACATTGGGGCGTGCACGTTGCCTCTCGATACACATGCCGTGCCGTGCTGCCGCGTCATGGGGTGGGGTGCACCAGCAGCGCCTCCAGGCCTGCAGGCCAGCTCGCCCGTACAGCAACGTACTCGGGTCCAGGCTCAGGCCAAGCGCCCTCGTGCAGCACCAAGGAAGGCACCAGCGTCGCACCACGAGCCTTCGCTCAGACGACATGTACCGGCACGTACGGCACGCACCCGGCCATGCCTCCACGTCACCTCGACCGTCAGACCTGTGCGCGCCCCTCGCTTCCGCACGCAGGCCTTTGCCGAGAAACTCATTACGTACGCAACAAGTCTCAAGGTAATTCGAGTCGGCTGTCGCCGCGCGAACGCGAACGCGCTGCTGCTGGAGCTGCCCTTCTAGTGCCGCTGCTGCCGTAACGTGCTGCCACCCATGGCCAGCCAGCCTGTTGCACCTTGCCTGTTGCGTGCCCTGCCCCCAAAGCCGCTGCGATCCCTTCACCGCAGCCCCGCATGGCATGTGGCTCCTGCGCGCAGGAACTGAACAACCAAGTGATGGCAGAGAACCGCAAGAAGCCAGTCATCGAGGACCTCTACTACTTCACGAACGTCAGGGTGCGTCTGGGGCGAAGGTGTTACTCTGGGGCAGCATAGATGTATCTGCTCACTTTCCAGCGCGTTGTGGAGCGGCATGTATTGAATAATGACACGGGGTTGAGTGCAACGTGCATGTGTGCGTTTTGCGGGAAGCCCATCAAGCGAGAAATGGCGGGCGCTGGCTGCTGGCTCGGCCTTGCAGGGCCGTGTGAACGGTGATGGCGCAAACGCGTAGCGGCTGACGGATTGATCGCTCGGGTGATGTGGTGTAACGCAGGTGTGGTCCGACGTCAATACGGTCACCGGCGAGGACGTCTACGGGAACATCACCGTCTGGGTAAGGCCCCAATGCGTCAGCTCGTTCTCTTTTGGGACACGTGAGCTGCACGAGGGACTGGGGCAGGGCGCCAGGGCGCCGTGGCACGCAGCTGCGTGCTGTCGCAGTGCCCACGCACACCTGCGGCACGTGGCATGTGATGCAGACACTCTTAGGGCATCAAGTCGCTCGTCGTCGCGGCTGCTAAGGAAATGCGGATATCCTCTGCAGGACATGGCCACCAAGGTGTTCACGTCGGCCAAAGACATCTACCAGAACCTCGACGCCTGGGCGGCGGCGGGGGTCAACATCTCCTCCACGCCCGCGGGCAAGTTCCTGCTCATAAGCGGAGATAGCTTCATCACAGGGCACCGCAAGGTGAGTCAGGGCGCCTGTGCCCGCGCCAAGGCGTCAAGGGGGCAGCTTGTGCTGTTAGCTGTCATCCCATGATGCGGTCGCCACATCCGCAGCCTCGCAGGTGCACAGCAACACTCATGCGAAGCCGTTAGGCCACAACGCACCTTCTACCGGTACATCAGCCAGGTGTGCGCACATTTCCATCCTTTACTTTCATGTGTGCCCATGGGTGGCGCTGTTGCTTGTGCGCACCACCAGGTCATGGACAGCCTGCTGTACTTTGCGATAGAGGACACGCAGCATGTCAACACGCTGCAGCTGGCCTTCCTGGTCGCCGAGGGCTGTGGCGTGTCCCTGCTGGCGGCGGCGCTGCTCATCTACCTGCTGCGGCGGCTGGCGGTGCAGCGGTACACGCTGTACGGCACCTTCCTGGCCATCCCCGTCGGCCTCACGCGCGCACTCACGTCCCAGATCACCAACTCGCTGCTGCTCGAGGTGCGGCCAGGGTCGTCACCAGGGTCACCAGCGAGGTCGGGGCAGGCGCCACGTGAGCTACGAAACGCAGTGTACAGCATGGTACTGTGGGTGGATAGGTGCTCCCCAGGAGAGAGGAGGAGCGGCCAGGGCATAGGTTGTACAGTTGGCTGATGCGGCCACCAGTTAGAGAGCCTGGTGGCGTGACGAGTACTTGCGCACCTCTGCTCAGCGGCCCGGTTACACTGCCATGCACGTGATCCTCCGCACCCCTCAGGACGACGAAGACGAGGACGGTGATGACGACGAGGCGCAGAAGGTACGGCGTAACGCTAGCTGTAATGCCCGTTGTACTGCTCACGCGCGCCTTGGGGACGCGGGTTGTGTATTGCCGCCCGGCAGCAAATCTCATTCGGGGCCCCTTGGGCTGCTTGCCCTTTGCCTGCGTGCAGGCTGCCCAGTCCAGCGACACAAAGCAGAAGCGACGTGCCACCGTGGACATGCCCGCGGGAGCTGGCAAGGATGCAGGCGGCAAGGATGCGACCGACCCGCTGTCGCCCGCCGGCCGGGGCGGTGCGCTGCTGAGGCGCCAGACCACCAACATGGACAACAGTGCACCCTCGCGTGGCGGCTGGCTGGCCAACTGCCTGTCCTGCGTATGCTTCAGGTGGGGCGGAGTGGGGTGGCTGCTGTTGTGCGTAGGGACACATGCAAGGCCGCTTGCAGCGCTTAACGCCTGGGCTGTGAGTGACTGCTGGCCCGCCGGGCTGTTGGTGGTTTGTGTCGTTGGCGCGCAGGAACCCCAAGGTGATGCCCCGCACAATCAGCGGGGTGGACGCGTGGGGCGACGGGGGCGCGGGTGCGGGTGCTGACGCCGCCGCCAAGGCCAGCAAGCGCACCCTCAAGCGCGACAGCCACGACACCCTCATGCTGCTCACACCCTTCATGCTGTGGTCCACCCTGGTCTTCATCTTCTACGCCGTTTCCGTGGGGCAGCTCCAGGTGCGGCTGGGGAGGCGGTGATGTCACGGCGTTCTGGCGCGGCACCGCTTGCTCACTTGTCGCTTGCCGTTACGGCAGGCACCTCTCCTCGCCCTCAAAGCCGGAGAGGCGGGGGTGCCGAAGCCCAAGGCGCGCGCCGTTGCTCTGGCGTGGCTTTTGCTGTTACGGCACGGCAGGCACCTGTCCACGCTCTCAACTCTGCAGTCGTTGCCAGATGTACCCTCCGTCGCGCCCATAGTTTCCATCGGCTGCCCTCCAATGCCGCAGGGCGTGGGCCCGCTGGTGGCCATGGCCAGTGTCGCCAACTACAACACCGCGCGGACCTACCGCACGTGCTTCTATGCGCAGGTGGGGCTAGAGCACGTCGGGCGTGGTACCGAGGCGGCAAATGACGAAGCGTACTGCTGCGCATTTTTCCATCCCGTGCGACGCTCGCCCCTACGTACCCCGTTACCCTTTGCCCTCGCACCATTCGGCCTGTGCGCTGCCTGTCCCGCAGGAGCTGGCTGCTGAGGAGGACCCTGCCATGCTGCCGACCAGGCGCGCTGGTCTTTACAGGCTGGCCAACGCGGTGAAGGAGGCCTTCTACACGTTGCAGGTGGGGCTGGTGCAATGTGACTTAGGCGTGCTGAACGTTAGCCTGGGTGCCGTGCGTGTACGGCAGCGGCAGCGACGGCCAGCAAGCGAGGCGAGACAGCGCTTCCCATTCGATCGATCCTGGTGTCAAGGCGCCCTGGCATTCCCCTGGCCTCCCACAGAGGGTGAACCAGCTGCTTGTGTTCATGTGTATGACGTGCTGCCTTCCTCCCTCCCTGCTGCTCCCTCATGCCGCGACACGGCGCCGACGACACAGCTTGGCGCGGACGCTTACAAGGCGCTGGGTAAGCTGTGCAGCAGCAGGCTCAGGGGTGGTCGCGACGGGCCTAAGGGAGTTCCAGCTGCCTGGCTGTGCCTCCGTCCCTCCGTTCTTATGGCGCCCTGATGGAGCTTCCCGCATGCCAGCCTTGTGTGCAAGCCACCCCTCTCCCAGCTTGCTCCCCATTCCACGCTTCCAACACGGTGCCCCCGTTTCCGCCACGACCCACGCCCTGCACCCAGGCCCCTCAACCGAGCGCTTCCCGAGCACCACGACCGGCCTGTCGTACGAGACCCCCGAGATGACACACCTGTTCTACTCCAACGAGGACTGTCTGCGCGCGCCCCCAACGCCTCCGTGCCCGGGACCCGAGTACCGCTTCTACGAGGTGCGCAGGTCTCCCCGCCTGCTTCACCCCCTGACAGCCTTGCCACCGAGGGCCGCACGTGGTAGCATCATTTCCTGACGAAAATCCACCCCGCCCTGGCCGCATCCACCGCTGAAGCCCAATCCTTCAGCGCAGCATAGCTCCGCTGCTTTGCGCAGACTATTCACACGCCCACCCCCATGACATGCAGAGCTTGAAAATCTGGTGTAAGGGAGGCCATTTTCGGTGAATGGTTGTCTCTGCCCCAGGCATTCTCGCGTTTCGGACATGGATGCTTTCTGGACCACACACCACTACTAGCTCCTCGCGTTGCTGATATCTTGCTTACCTCCGTCACCCCCTCCCTCCTCAGGCCACCCACGCCGGCTTGGACTCCATCCAGCAGATCTACCTGAGTCACGCCTTTGCGCTGGCCAACGACGTGTCAAACACGACGATTGGTCTCAATAACTCGCGCTTTGACTTCATATACAACGTAGGCACCAAGGTGAGTGTCCATGGGGGCGGGTGGGACGGGCAACCAGCATACGGCAATGCAGGGGTTGTATTAGAGCTCGGGAACTGAAGCTCCGGTGCCGTGGACGGCTTTACATGGCGGATGGCCACAGCTCAAGCTAGGAAGTGCTCGTGGCAATGTGGGACCGCCGCGAGGGCCGGGCGTGTGGTTCTGCACAAGCAAGCGACTGCACCGCCCTGGCCATCGCAACCGACCAACGCCCCACTGCCGCCCACCCGCCGCCCCGACCGGCATGCAGGACCTGACCGACGGCAACATCAAGGTCGGCCTGCTGCACGCTGATTACATCCAGGGAACCTTCAGCAGTGAGTGCCGCGTCCCGGCAGCGGCGGTTGCAAGCCTCGAGCAACACGCCACATCAACCGGGGGCTCTGCCTAGCCAGCACGGCTTGCAACTTTGGTAGCTAGGCACTCCACGCAGGGCAGCGACCTGTAGCTCCCACGTTTCTGACACAGTCATCGCCGCCTATCGTCCAAGCCGCCCTCACAAGCAGCCCACACCAGGGGGGCTCCCCCGGCCCGCACCATCATAATGACCGCTCCCTATTTTGTCCCATGCGCTTCCGCCCCTTCCCTTGCCCGCCCCCAGACATCATGATGCTGCACGTGCTGCTGTTCGTGATGCTGTGGGTCTGCCTGGCGGGCTTCCTGTTCCTGCTGCTCAACCCGCTGGTCAAGCGATACAAGAAGGAGGTGAGGGCCGTGACCCGTGGGGCCACCGGGCGCGCGGCAGGCTGTGCCTGCACAAGCCACACCCGCGATTCCTCCCACGGTGCCTGGCTCACCGGCACCTGCTTTGCGTCGCTTGTGCTCGGCGCCGCGCCGCTGCGCACAGCGCACGGCGCCTCTCAGCCCAACTCAAACCGTTGTCCCTTTCCCTTTCTCTACCACCTCCCTCTGCTTCCTACGGCCCAACTTACCCTTACCACCCTGTTCTCACTGTGCCCCTGCAGAAGCGCCGCATTGCCGAGCTCATGAGCCAGCTGCCTCTGGAGCTGGATGTGGAGAAGCTGGTGGGCCGCGCGCTGGGGGCGGCGGGGAACACGTCGGACGCGCTGACGCAGAACGGTGGGTGGCGCTCGCGAAGGGGCATGGCTGAAGGGTAGCGGGCGGGCGAGACCTCACGGGGCCAGGAGCGGTGTGACGGATGCGGCACGGGGCCCTGGGCGATGGGGACATGGCTCTTGGGCCGACGGCGGCGGAACGGTCATGAGCCGCACGCGTATGTGGTGCAGCGGGCGCCCACCCCCCAACCGCTGCAGCTGTATGCAAAGGACATCGCGCACCGTCGTCTAACGGCCTTGGGCGCCGATATGGCCCTTTGTCCCGCAGGCGCGACGGCGGCTGTCGCGGACCAGGGCCACTCCGACGCGGCCAAGGCGTGGAAGAACGTGCTGCGCTCCGCGTCCACTGCTGCTGGCGCGAGGGGAGTCAAAGGGGAGCTCACGGCGCGGGAGAACTCACTGCGCCCGGACGGTCGGCAGAGCTCTTCGCTGATTCGGCCCTGATAACCGCACATACTACCGGGAAAGCTCCCCTGCGTACGAGAGGTCAACGAGTGAGAATGCACCAGTACACCGGTGGGAGGGAAGGGATTGCTGAGAGTGGACTGACGTGGTGAATTATGGTTTATCAACGTCATGAGGAAGCTGATTGTTGGGTTGGATACTGACCATTTGGGGAAGGGATAATCACCGGTAAAGGGTTTGGGCCTTCCGCTGTTCTGTTGGAAACGCTGCTGCAATGTGGACTGTGGCGGTGTGGGCGTATGTGTTCCTTATGCACCGGACGAGCCGTGCGTGCGGATGGTGTCGGATGAGACGTACCGCTGAGACAAGCGGTTACGTGCGTGGGGTACGGGCGGTGTGCTGGACTGGAGAATGTTCATGACCTGAAGCCGGATAGGCTCGTCCACAAGTTGCCAGGGCCTTTGCAGCCAGAATCCCAATAAAGACACAGAAGGCTGAGAATAAACGTTGATTGTGTGACGTGCTGAAGCAGGCTGCGGTGGCGAGGTTTGGGGGTTGTGGGTTGGGGGAGGGCGCCAGCTTGTTGCCTTGTACGCTTCATGTTGCCATGCGTATGCTTTCTCTATGCGGCGCCGTGCGGTGTCTTCCCGCGTCGTGCGGTGTACACCGAGTGCACAATGCGTTTCTCAATAGTGGTTACCCAGCTCTCGGTGAAGCAGTGCCTGAGTTCCTTCGCAACCGCCTCTTGTGTTGACTAGCGTGTCATGGCCCAGCGTGGCAGAGTGGTCCGACTTTGGCGGAGTGCATTTGAAGAGCATTTTATGCCCTTCTTTTCCGTTGGCATTTTGGGTGCTACAAGCATGAGCCACGGAGGTGGAGCTGCACTTGGTGGGGCGTGCAGGATCACTGCCGCACGTTGCGAGCATTGATCGAGCGCAGGACCGCCGGTTCTTGTACAGTTGAATGGTCGGTACTTCGGCGAAAGCTAGTACGTGACACCTTTGGACCCTGCTCTGGCCTGGTGGTGCTCCGGCAATCCTGAGCGTTGTCACTCACCTACCCCCGGCACGGCCAATCTGTGATCTCGACGCAAGCTCGGTGGTGTCTCTCTGTGGCTTAAAGGCATCGATGTGCAACCCGTTTCTCGCATGCATCTTTGGTACGGTACTAGACGCCTTTGGCGGCCGAGTTGTGCACCGCCGTGTCAGCTTGACGGGGCACGGGGCAGCCTGTCAGCCCAACCTGTCGGCTCCCGTTTTGGCCGCATTCGCAGTTGCGAAGGCCGCCGAAGGTACAAACTATCTTTGTTAACTATATAACGCTTTTAGTGCCGGAGTAATGCGTCTCATTGTTCCTTGGCGTATGCTTGCTGCGTGAGCTATCGGGCTCCATCTGGCGTCATCTGCAAAGCGATTGCCACGTGCCTTTCGTGTGCCCGGCGCGCGTTTGCCGGTCGTAGCCTGTGACACTGACTCGATGGCCAGGAGCCCCTGTTGATGGCCATGTTGGACGCACAGTGAGCGGTAGCATTGGCAAAGGTGTTTGACAGCTGTAGGGTGTAGGCGCGGCCCCGGGTCGGGGCCCCTGTGTTCCACGTGGCTGACGACACAGGCCCAGGCCCCGTGCGCGCCCCTGCGCGCGCCTGATGCGCTTTTCCCCGTTGATCCCAACTCGGCACGTTCGTGCACTGCCAGAGACGTGCCCGTGCTTGGACGTGCTGCTTTGGCTTGACGGTGACATTGGCTACTTGTCTGAAGCAGTTTCCACGGCGCCTGGCTTGGCTGCAGTGTATGCCGCGTCCACTTACTGCGCACACAATGCCCTGTGATATGAGTACTCTTGCTGAGCGCCAGCTCGCCGAGGGGACACCCCTCTGCTTCCCCTCAAGGACACGTATGGCCCTGATTTCATGTCTTGCTGGCAACTCCCAGTGCACACTTGCCATGATCACCAGGACCACCTCCTAAAAGCTGCCCTAGTTGTGTCACAGTTACGGGCCCAGCAGGGCGCGTCCGGAGAGCCAGGGGGCCATGAGGACCATTATATCACAGCGTGCACGCACCTCTGCTGTCAAGAAAATGCAGATGTCACGTCGCGCACATGCTGATAAGCTTACACACGCCGTACGTTCACTCCAGAGCAGAGGAAACAGCCAGGATATTACGAGGGTCAGGCCCATACACATGTAGTCATGCACAGTCCGTGTACACCTTGGACCTTCGGGGCCGAACATCACCTCCCGAGTCCCAACCGCGCGGGGCGACCCCAGTGGGCAAACCACCGCACAGCAAAAGTCAGCCAGCACAGTGTCCATACTTCTTGCTTTCCCCCCGGCCCCAGGGCGGCCTCTTTCAGCCGCGGGCCAGCGCAGGACAGCACGGCACAGCACACTCCACACTTGTCAGCATGCACGTCGTTGGACCAGCTGCCAGCCGCCCACCCCGTGGTGCAGCCGGGTGCAACAGACACGTGGCAACGCACGTCACTTCCCAGCAAAGCGCCGGATGTCCAGTTGTTGCTGCTGCTGTTGCTGGTTATCCCGAGCCCGCTTGGCACCCGCGGTGCGGCGGTCAGGTTTGTCTCCCCTCCCAGGGTCCCGGGGGCCGCTGCGCAAGCTCCCGCCCGCCGCCCAGATGCTCCTGCGCACCTCCTGCGCCAGCAGTAAGCGTACGTACGACAAACATAAACACAACGCACCAACACGGGTACAGCATCCCAAGCCCAGCGCTATGGGCCACCAGCACAGCCTGAGCACGGTGGTCCAGAGTGCACCGGTCCATTCTTGCAGCACGTCCCATGCCGTACGGCCATGCAGCACCACCACTCCGCACGTGCTGTGCCAGGGCTGTTTACCCACCTCCTGTATGTGCCTAGGCAGCTCCGCCAGCACCTGCTCGTCCACCTCCGCCGCCACCTCCGCGCACCCGGCAGCCAACCCACCGCCCGGCACAACTCCCGTCGCCAGCGCGTGCGCACCTGGTGGCAACCGCGGTGAGCTGGCGGCCGGATCCACAGCGCAGCCGGGCCCCACCGCAGGTCCTTCCTTAGCGGCCACAGCACGCGGCGCAGGCGAGCCCTGCACGGCCGCTGGTGCCATAGCACCCAAGGGCACACCGGCTGTGCTGTGCCCGCCATGCCCGTGGCCTTGCGCCTGCCGTCCTGTACCCGCCATGCCCGTGCCCACAGCCGCAAGGGAACACACGTTAGACCCCGCAGCACCGCCCGGCCGTTGCAGCCCTTCCCCAGTCCCACAAGCCGGCCCAAGACCCGTGAGCCAGGGTGCCGGCCGCAGGTGATGCTGCTCTTGATCCTGCTCCTGCTGCTCGTGCTGCCGCTGCTGGTGCGGGGCAGGGTCTACCTCGTCCCCCTGCGGAGGACCCAGCCACAGCGGCTCGGCCGCCGACGGGTCTCCAAGCCAGTCCTCCAATGTAGCAATGGCGGGCTCCAAACTGGCGGGCCGCTCCTGACTGTCCAGTGCGACAGCAGCAGCGGCAGCTGTAGCAGCTGCTGCTCCTGCTGCTGCTTGTGGCGGGGGCAGGTGCGGCTCGCCGTGTGCTTGCACCGAACCCACTGGAGCTGGTGCATTCATACCCACCTCTCCCCTTCCTGCGCGCGTACCAGCATGTTGGGCAGCTGAAGGAGCCGGGGACGCACCGGCACAGCTGTGCGGGTGCGGCGGCGAACGCTGTGCGCCCGGCCCCTGCACCTCCACCACAACCACACTTTCGCTGTCATCATCCTCATCCTGCGCTCCTTGCTCGGCCGAAGCGGCACCATGGGTCCCTGCACAGCTTGCACGCAGGGTGTCCTGCGGTGGCCGGGCCACCTCCGGCGGTTCAACGGCATGCTGCTGCTGCTGCTGCTGCCTCCGCCCCGGAGCCCCTCCCGCCAGCAGGAGACTGCGCAGGTCCGCAAAGGCTCCGCCCCGCCCCAAGCTCGGGCTCCGTGCCCTGGCCCCTCGGCCCTTCCCCCGACCCTGCGACCGCTGCTGCTGGAGCTGCGCTGCACCCCCTCGACTTCTGCCACCGCCATTGCCACCACCGTCGACACGGCCCGCGCTGCCGCTACTCCGTGCGCTAGAAGTCGCAGGGGTGGCGCCGGCCGCGGCCGGTTTACCGCGGCTGGGAACAGGCGGCTCGGCAGAGGGGCTGCGCCGGAGGGCTGTGAAAGTACCGCCGCCGCCGCTGCCATCCGGGTCCGCGATCCGGGCCCCTGAAACCGCGGTGAGCTGAGGACCACCAGCACCTGCACCTGCACGGTCGGACGCAAGGGTGAGTTCAGCTACCGATAATGACCCGGACACTGCCGACGTGGTAGGACGCGTGGCTGGAGGGCCTGGTACCGGGCGGGGGGGCTGCAGTGACACAGCCTCAGTCGCTGCTGCTTGCGTTTCTGGTGGTGGCCGGTGCTGCTCGTGGTCCCCCGCGGTGCGCTGCCGCTTGTGCTGCGTGCCGCGTGCCGCCGGCTGCTGCAGGAAGCGCGTGATGGTGGAGGCGCCGGTGGGCGCAGCGCCGAAGTTGCTGGCGGCGATGTACATGGCGGTGATGCGCCAGCCGGGCCTAGGCCGCAGGGAAAGATGGCACAGCGCTTGTGGGTGAGGAGGTGCCAAGCGCAGCGATGTGCCGTCCGGGCCTTGCCGGGAAGCTGTCCGTTCGGTGGTTGAGACCAAGGAGTGCACCGTGTGCACCGGAGGGCTGATGCAAGTTGCTGCAGCGGGATCAAGCGGCGCGATCAGGAGGTTGCCATCCATCCGTTTACCCAGTCGAAGCCTGCATGTCGTGGTACCCCCCTTCAACCAGTGAGCCCCCTTTGCCCTTCCCTCCTCTCACCTCTCCGCCGCCCACTTGCGCAGCAGCCCACCCGCCACCTCGGCAATGGCTTCCGCGCCCACCCGCTGCAGCTTCCCCGAGCGGCTGTGGTTGCCCACCTGCACCTGCTCCCCTGCCGCAGCGCCGCCGGCCCCTGCCCCGCCTCCTGCCACACCACCTCCCCCTGTGACGCTGACTGTGAGCAGCTGCGGCACGCGCTCGTGCTCCTGGCGGTCGGCCTCGATGCGCTCCGACAGCTCGCGGGCGAGCTCCAGCAGCCAGTGCTGAACCTGCATGTGGGGTACCGGTGTGAGGTGCATGAGTGGTGGTCGAGGCTGCCAGGCCGGCAAGAAAGTCATGGCCAGCTCCAGCAGGCTGTGGTGCACTTACATACAAGTTGATAGGTTGTAGATTATGGGTTTCAGGTGGGAAGAGTTGCAATGTGAAGTAATGGAGGGCGCAGGAGTCGATACTGCAGGGCCAGCTCCAGTAGCAAGTGGTGCACCTGCAAGTGGGGGAGAGGCGTTGTGGCGTGGATGTTGGGGTGTCCAGAGTCCGGGGTCGGGACAGAAGGGGGACCAGCTCCAGCGGCCACCGCAGCACTCTCATGTGGGGTGACGGGTGGTCTACATGAAGTAATGGCAAGTCACTGAGGCGGCGCCAGGTGCAAAGGACAGAACGTGGCCGAGGGCCTTAAGGTTTGGTACGGGCCCTACATGGGGCAAACCAAACTAACACCAAAGAGCACTGAAGAGGAAGGACGCATGGGCTAATGACAAGCACGACCCAAAGGTGGCATTTGGCACCCCTGCCACCCTCACACTGACTGCTTGCAACTGCTGCCCACCTGCGCCATGTCCTTGAGCGCGCTGCTGCCTCGGAAGGTCTTGCCGCAGCTGAGCGACTTTGGCGCCATGCGGGGGGTGACCTCCCCGTCGTCCATGCCCGCCGCCAGCCGCGCCACGCCCGCCGCCGCCTCCTGGCCGAACAGCGCCTCCAGCCGCGACTGCGGCACAGCCCACAGCTCGCCTGCAATTGCATGCAGGTGGCGATTCAGGGCGCATGGGGTTGAGGGGGTCCAATGATAGGACGTTGATGCAACGTGCGGCAGCGCAAGCGGAGGCCGGTTGGAAAGGAAAGAGTGTCGTGCAGGCCGCAACCCTCGTGCGCTTGCGGTTGCTGGTTGCTGGTATCAAGGGCCGATGCGTTAGCGCACGGGTTACGCTGGCGCAGAGGGCTGGGGCACATACAGGGCTGGGGCAAATACGCATGCAACGCTTGCCAGTGTCTTCCCGTACAGAACTGAGTTACTGCGCCTGCGCACCCTTGCGCACCCCGCAGCGGCCCGCACACGCACCAACTGTCTTGACCCCCAGGCGCTCCTGCAGCTCCTGCCCGAACTTGCCCCCGAGGGATCGCAGCCGCGCGATGGGCAGCGGTCGCAGCAGCCCTGGCACAGCGCGCTCCAATACCACCGTCTGTTGGTTGGGCTTGTGCAGACCTTCGGGAGGGAGGGAGGCCAGTAAAGGGCATGGCCCAGGCGTAACAACCCGTTTTGTGACGCGTACATGACATGGAATGACGTGCATGGTTGGCCGCCCGTCCGCCCTAAGCCCTACTGTGTCACCCGGTCCGACCCTTTATCGTCTTTTCGCTTCTTGCTGCATGACCTACAGGAGTACATTACAACCTCCCGCAGTCGTTAGGCAGCGCGATGCAGGCGCAAAGGCAGCACCAAACAGGTGCAAGGGCAATGACAAGAGGACGCGTGTTATAGCCCGGCCATCAGCCACAGCCCAACGTACCCGACGCGAGCTTGGCCAGCACCTTGTAGTGCGCCACGCCAGCCGAGCAGGTGAAGCCCAGCTCCCGCCGTACAGCTTCGCGCAGCTCCGAAACGACCACCGCGCCTGCAGAGACGAGGAAGAACGACCACCACGAACCATTCGGGTGCCCGCCCACAGGGGACACTGCGGCGCCCGCAGCCCCGCAACTAGAAGAATCTGACAGACATGCCAATTAAGCGCTATCGTACGTCGACAAAAAATGCTTCAAAACCGCATCCACGGACAGATACTACACACACCGGCGAATAGCAGCCGCTCGTATCCGTCCCACTGGTAGGCCGGCCGCCCCCAGTAGGCCCTCAGCCGCTGCTGCCGCTCTTGGCTGCGGACCGCCTCGCGCTGCCGCTGCGCCCGCACAGCCTCCGGCGTGGCAGGGGGCGGCGCGGCGGCGACGGCGGCAGCGGCGGGGCTCGCAGCAGTGGCGGCGGTGGCGCCGGGTGCGGGGGCAGTCGCGCCCAGCGAAGATGCATTGGGGCGAGCCCTGGTCGGGGTCGCGTGTGGGGGTGCGGGGCTGCCGGGGGCAGCTACCGCGCTACTGTCGTGCACCCTTGTGCTGCTGCTGCTGCCGCCGCCGCCGCCTCCATCCCACTGCCGGCTGCTGCTGGTGGTAGGCACGGCCGGCTCACAGCTGCCCCCGTTACCCCGCTGAACAGCCAAGGCGCCCCCTGTGTGTTCCCCAGGAGGACCACCTGCAGCTGCATCGTCCGGTCCCGTTGCCGCCAAGCCAGGTCCCTGCGGTGCTTCGCTGCCTGCAAAGCCCACGCCGCCCAGCACGGGCTCCGCCCTGATGCTCTGCCCCTCCTCCTCCCCTTGCGCTCCCTGCTGCTGCTCCTCCTCCTCCTGGCCCTGTCCCGGCTCGTCCTCTCCATCGCTGTGGAGGCTGGCCGCAGCAGCCGCATCCAAGTCGTCCTCGTCCTGCCAAGGGCCGGTCAGGGACACAAGCCACATTGCGGGCGAATGAAGCGGAGGACCTCGACGTTCCTTAACCCCACCTTGTCGTATGCTGTGTTGGCGTGGCCCGCGCTGCAAGGGGCCTGCAAGGCACACGGCACCCCACCAACGACGGCAGGATCTCCCCTTCCCAGCTTTGCATGCGCGCCCCCGCCTCACCCGAGCCCCCACACACGCCCTCGCCTCACCCGAGCCCCCACACACGCCCTCGCCTCACCCGAGCCCCCACACACGCCCCCGCCTCACCCGAGCCCCCACACACGCCCTCGCCTCACCCGAGCCCCCACACACGCCCCCGCCTCACCCGAGCCCCCACACACGCCCCCGCCTCACCCGAGCCCCCGCACACGCCCCCGCCTCACCCGAGCCCCCACACACGCCCCCGCCTCACCCGAGCCCCCACACACGCCCTCGCCTCACCCGAGCCCCCACACACGCCCTCGCCTCACCCGAGCCCCCACACACGCCCCCGCCTCACCCGAGCCCCCACACACGCCCTCGCCTCACCCGAGCCCCCGCACACGCCCCCGCCTCACCCGAGCCCCACACACGCCCTCGCCTCACCCGAGCCCCCACACACGCCCCCGCCTCACCCGAGCCCCCACACACGCCCTCGCCTCACCCGAGCCCCCACACACGCCCTCGCCTCACCCGAGCCCCCACACACGCCCCCGCCTCACCCGAGCCCCCGCACACGCCCCCTCACCCGAGCCCCCACACACGCCCCCGCCTCACCCGAGCCCCCACACACGCCCCCGCCTCACCCGAGCCCCCACACACGCCCCCGCCTCACCCGAGCCCCCACACACGCCCCCGCCTCACCCGAGCCCCCACACACGCCCCCGCCTCACCCGAGCCCCCACACACGCCCCCGCCTCACCCGAGCCCCCACACACGCCCCCGCCTCACCCGAGCCCCCACACACGCCCTCGCCTCACCCGAGCCCCCACACACGCCCTCGCCTCACCCGAGCCCCCACACACGCCCTCGCCTCAAGCTCCTTCCAGACAGGCCGCCCGGCCCCTCACCTCCAGCCCCAGCACGTGCCAACCCTCCAGACACCGCGGCACCACTGGAGCCGGCCCGGGCGCCACCAGCCCAGCTCCAGGGCCCACGGCGGCAGCTGCAGCACCAGCAGCAGCAGCAGCAGCAGCCCCTCCGTCTAGGCTGCTGCAGCTGCTGCTGGTGGGCCCATGCTGCTGTTGCTGCTGCTGTTGCTGCAGCAGGCGGTTGGCTGCGTCCGTGAGGTCCAGGTAGGCCTCGTCGATGGAGGCCCGCTCGCAGGTGGAGCCACGCGCCAAGATGGCGGCTACCTATGGGGAACAGTCAACAGACGATGAGCAGGTGCACATCCAGGTGAGGAGCTGTGTGCCCTGTTGGCTTAGCAAGACGGGGTATGTGGACGTGCAGAGGCACGGCGTTCGTGGCACCAGTGGATTGAGGGGCGTCCCAGACGGAAAGCGGAGAGCAATCCTGGACGGCGGTAGTACAGCAACAGGTAGTGCCCACCTGCTGCCCGGCCTTGCGGTATATGGTGAGGTCAGCCTTGCCGTGGGCCGTAGGAACCTGCAGCGGCAGCCAGAACGGAACGAGTTGCGAGACGGGCCCACGCACAGACAGCGTCAGCCGACAACAAATTTGGCCGTAAACCGTGTTGATTCTACGGTGTAAGGCTGGTCATTGCGCTGACTGCTTGCAAAAGAGACAACAATAACACATCCACACTTTATCCGTGCCTGTAGGAAAGGAAAGGAATATTGCAGGCACTGCTCAACCCACCCACTATCATGCAGAGATACCCTGCCCGTGCACCACACCTGCACCAGCTGGATGTCAGGGCACAGGCGGCGTGCCTCCTGCCCACTCATGTTCCTGTTGGCGCGTGAGCAGTTGCGAGGGAGTGAGTGTGGATGTCACCTGCTTATTCAGTCACCAGCCTGCCTCAGCTTAAGGCGCGCGGGACAACGCCAGCAACAAGAGTAAAACCCGCTGAGGCATGGTATGGAAACGATTAAGAGGCTTGCAGGTGCAGAGGGGGGCATTCAGGCCGAGCCACGTATGCGTGCAGCTGCAGCCCACGCACCGCTTGACGCCGAAGGCACGTGCCTCGTACGACACAGCGATGATGCTGCCGTTGCTGTCATTGAAGATGCGTGCGTCCTGCGACGTTGAGAACGTATTGACGGCCGAGTCACCACATGTCAGTGTGCATGCCGAGACCAATCGGGCCGGGTGGTCCCGCACAACGGTTCGCTGAGCCAACTCAGAGGTGTTGCGGTGGCCGCTACACATCCGCAGCAGTATTCCTTGTTGGGGCAGCTCTCATTGCCGTCAAGCCCTAGGCCTGCTGTTTACAAGCAATGGAGGCAAGGCGACCACCGTATGCACCGTAGCAGCCGTGCGCTCGCCTCGTAATGGCATGGGCTTACCCGCCCATGCGGAGCAGTGCGTGCTACGGCCGTACATGCGACTGGAGCCCATGCGCCACCGGTACTCACATCGGGTCGCAGCGCTTTCTTCAGTGCCTCCCGGTCCCAAGGGTTGTACCTGCGGGACGCGCACCGTGGCGCTGGTGAGCAGGCTACCTGGCTCGTGAGCCCTGAGGCTGCACACCTGCGTAGACCCTGCCTGTAACTTTGCGGCTAGCTGCGTCCCCTCGCTTCCCTTAGCGCTAATACCGTTGGGTTTGCGCGCTAAACCAGTCGGGTTGCCGGCTGCCGACTCACTGGATGACGGCAACAGGTTTGCCACGCAGGGAGGGGTCGCGGGAAACCTCAACCTACAGGCCCGCGCAGGCAAGCGCATTATCAGATGTTCCGTTGACATACGTATATGTAGGTTTTTTGTTGTTGTCATACCACGGCTGTCACCTGGCAATAGAAACAGTCGAGGTCGATGTGCGCAACAACCCTAGCTCTGGGAACGTGCTGGAGCTGCATCTGCTGCCGGTGTACCATGGGGTGATGGCTAAGTGCAGAAGGTTTCGGGTTGAAGGACTCCCGGGCAATCGCCATCGGTTTCGGAGACACACGCTGTCTCAGCTGCCCTAGTGCTACCTAGCCAGTTTCATTCGCACACGTACCTTAGTGCGAAAGCTTTACCACGAAGAACCTTGCACGTGAATCTGTTTCAATCAAGGCTTGGCTTCAATTGGTAATTTCGTCGCCTAGCTGGTTCTCCTCAACTGCGCTCAACACACTTACTGTTCTCCTCGTCTCAGCGAACGTAAACTGATCAGACAGGATCTAGCTCTACATCGCAATGCCACGAGGAGGAAAGACACCGAAGGCAAAAAAGGAGGAGGTCGAGCCTCCCCCTCCTCCTAAGCAGCCGATCAAAGTATCAAATCTCTATGACGCCGGTATGCTCAAGGGGACGCTAGACGACGTGGCTCGCGAGGTACTTATATGTTGCCCGTCGCAGCGCGACCGATCTTGGAGCTGCCACACCCAACAACCAACATTCCACGTCCGCAGGTGGTGCTGGACGCTGGCTATGAAGAAGACGTCATGGTGTCGAACATCAAAATAGGCCTCGGGCTAGGCGCGTGAGTACGCGTCTTGAGGACGGGGCGTGGGGTCGTGCTGCACACACGTCCGGGGCCGACCCGACCCAAAACCGCAGGAGGGGCAGTACTGACCCCAGAGTTCACACTGCTACCCCCCAGGGTTGCAGCCGCGTTATACTCGCAATTCGGGCCAGGGAAGTTCCCAGCCAACTGGTGGCAGGTGTTCGCCTGCGTGGTGACGTACATCGTGCTGACCCTGGCGCTCAACATCTACAGCTGGCAGGTGGAGGGCGACGCCTTCCTCCTAACGAAGCCCTTCAAGGTGCGTTATACCTGCAACCGTGACACATGGGGGCTGTTTAGGTGTCAACTGGTGGGGTTGCTCGGGTGCCATACCCTCAAAGCTTTACGGCAGCGAAGCCGCCTTGCTGTCGGGGCGGCGGCGGCGGCGGGCAAGCAGGCCTAGTAGATATAGGCTGCAGGAAGCAGCTCCAGCACCAGGTGGCAGCCAGGGCGCCCCGCACCTGCCTCCGCCCCCCACCACCCCCAACCTCCCAACCACCTCAGTCCGCTGCCCTGGGTTGGTGGCGCCCTTTGCCTTGCCCTGCTCCTCGCCCGCCTTGCTATCGCACCCACGCCTGGCCCAGCCTGCATCAATCCTCTCCCGCCCCCTGCCCTCCTGTCCCACCCACCTTCACCCTCCAGGGCAGCAGCGGGCTGCACGTGGCGTCCCGCATGGAGCGCTTCTCGGACTCGTACACGCTGCTGCTGTCGGACAGGGCCAACCCGCAGATGTGGGTACCGGTATGGGTGATAGCTGATAGGCCTCAGGGCTCAGAGGGTACGCGTACAGCGCTAGGAAACCGTGTAAGGGCAGGGGAATGCCGTGTGTCTTCCGTGGAGCGGGTTTTAAAGGAGCAGGCGGCGGCTAACAGTGGTGTCCCATAGCGCTTGGTAGAAGGTATAAGGACGGCAGGTGCACTGGCAGGGGAGGAGCCTGGCGCATGGGTCGTGTGCGGCGTGCTGGCGGGGCAAGCTAGGGGAAGGGGTAGGGGCCCAGGGTGGGCACTAGCAGCTGCTGTGCGCGCTACGTGTGACGGGAGTTGTGCTGAGGTGGACGCGGCCACGAACGCTTGGCACACCTGGAATGAGCCTGTCATCCCCTTGGGTTGTTACTATGCCTTGCTCCCCCGACTGCCGCCCTCTCGCTGCCGTCCCCCGCAGCGAGGTGACGGGCACGTTCACCATCCCCAAGTTCTTCCACTCGGACGGCTACCTGGCGGAGGAGGCGTGGCGGGCAGAGGTGGAGCGGCTACGCCAGGCCTTCGGGGCCGCGGTGGAGGAGCGGAAAGCCAAGAAGGACAACTGACTAGAGCGGGGCTAGCTGCTGGGGGCTAGGGGCTGGGTGCTGGGTGCGGGAGTTGGAGCAGGGCGTGGCGGCGTGCGTTGCCATGTCCAGGCTACGACAGGGAGGTTTCGGGTTGTGGGGAGAGGGGCCCGGTGTAGGAACTGGCAAGGGTGGCTCGTAGGTCGTGCAGCAGGTGGTTGCGGGCAGTTGCGAGCTGGCTGATAGATCAGAAATCAATGCTCACAGGGGCATCGGCTGGGGACGACGGGAGCCATGTCATAGCTAGCACCAAGCTGCCAGGAGGTGGTCCTGCCATTGTCCCGGGCATTCCACCACCTGTCGCACCAGGCCGCACGCTACCCTGTCGTGCTGAGGCCACGGCTGCTTGCAGCTGGGTTGCATTTGTACGTTGGGCCCATAGGCCTTATTCACTTTCCCTAGCGTCTTGTCATGTCGCTTCGGGAACAGTAATGCACAAACGGTGCGTGGGGCATGGCTCAGGCCGCTACACCCTGTAGGGTGAACTCGGGCCCTCTGGGTGACTTAACGGTTGGTCGGCTGCGCAGGCTTGCAAAGAGGCGCCAGGAGGCGCGGAGGGGGCCCTCGGTGCGGACAGGTGCAACCACGCACCCACGGCCTCCATGGTGCGCACGGCGTTTGTAACTCTGTGCGGTTGGTCTGATGGACTCTCAGGCTGTTACCGGTACCATGCGGCAGCATGCGCACACAGCACACCTCAATGGACATTTCCAGCAGCGGTCAGTTACAACCTTCATCCAGCTCAGTGCACACGAACCACGGTCCATGCATCCGCCCTTCGCGTTGCAAAACGAATAAATGCGCAACATGCAACTGAGCGGCAGCCACCAGCCGTCCGTCCGCAATTCCACTCCTCTCCATGCCTTGAACATCCCTGCGTCCCCTGTACCCCTACCCCACATTGTGTATCCGCTGCGCCATTCCACACCGCCGCATCCCGACCTTGCCCACAGTACTGCCCACTCTCCCGCCTCCCACCCTATCCCACACTCCGCTACATCACTCTCCCTCTACCCTTCATCCCTCTCCCTCACTGCGTCCCCAGCCGCATGCCGCGCCCCCTGAACGCCCGGAACGTGTCCTGCCCCGTGGCTGCGTGTGTGGTGACGTAGGTGCCCACGCCCCAGCCCGCCAGCAGGTTGCGCAGGTACACAGGCGTCTTGAGCAGGTCGGGGCCGCCCATGGCGGGGTACAGCACCTGGCGGTTGGGGGTTGGCAGGTGGAAAAGGGGCGGGTGAGGAATTGATCGAACTCGTAGTGTCAGCAATCAGGAGCCGCCCATGGCGGAGGGCAGCACCATTCCGATTAGATGGCGGAGGGAGGAGGACGGTGGGGACGGTGGGGACGCGGGTGGGGGATGAGTGGACGTGGCGGGCAGCGGCCGCCCATGGCGGGGTGCATGGAAAGGCGGGACACATGCGGCAGGGGTCAAGGGGCGTGGGAAGGGCCGCCAATGGCTGTGACGGGAGCCACGACCTGGATGCATCATACTCCGTACCACCAGCAGCCACACCTCCCATTATTCAGCAACGCACTGTGCACGGCCGCGCCATGTGTCGCCTCCAGCGATCGTGTCCTGTTCGGCCTTTTACAGACCACCGGTCATCCGGTGCCTTGCCGTCATTGCCTCTGCCCCTGCCCCTGCAACTCTCCCCCTCGCATCCCTGCCAACCCATGTCACACACTCCAGCTCCCGATCCCAGCTTTCTGCCCCGCCCACCGCGGTGTGTACCAACCCATTCCACACACCTGCAGGTAGTAGTGCAGGTGCCCCACCACCAGGCCCACCAGGCACGGCACAAACTCCTTGCCAATGAGAAACTCCAGCGCCAGGAACACGAAGGGCACGTTGAAGGACAGCACCTTGAACAGCCCGTAGATGGACACCTGCGGGTATCATTTTGGCAGCGGAGGCGGTAGCGGTAGCAGCTCAAGCACGTGCTGTACAGGACACGGTTGGAACGGGCGGGCAGTTTACACCGTGCACTGGAACAGCCAGTTGGGCGACGGGTGAGGCATGTCCAGCTAATTTGTTGAGGGGCGATGGCGTAGCACATTGGTCCAGGCTGCCGGTATCCACCGCAGGCATGGGGCTGGCGAGCAACGGGCACAAAACCGCATGGCCAACACAGTCACTGCACCCAGGCCCCATCTCCTCCAACAGTCCACAGCGGTCAACAGACGGAGCGGCATGGCTGCTGCATGGCTGGCTGTGGACTCCCGCCCAGCCCCAGTCCAATTGCAGTTTGGTGCAGCGCCCCAGCTATTCTAGAGCTAAATCCCACCTGCTGGGCGGGGTAGCGCCTGCTCCACACCGCCAGCAGCACAGTCGGGCGCCATCACCCTATCCTCCGTAGCTACCCTATGCCGCCCACCCAACCCGACCCACAGCACCGCATGCTCGCAACCCCCACCTGCTGGTCAGGGTAGTGCCTGCTCCACACGGCCAGCAGCATGAAGATCAGCGCCGAGCCCCCGAAGTACAGGCCCAGGAACACGGACACCAGGTTGATGGCTGGGAAGAAGGGGAGGGACGAGGCGAGAGAGGGGGCCGGGTGACCACGGGCAAATAAACGCCAAGGGGTCATGGGGCCGAACGGCTACCCGTATCTTGACCAGTTCGTAGTTTAACCCCCCTCTCACACCCCTGTCTTTACCACCTCCCACCAGTGGAAGGCTACTAAGCACGAAGATCACCACCACCAGCGCCACCACCCACTCGCTGACGATGCCGGGCAACACACTTACTGGCCTTCTCTGGACGCGTGAGGATAAGACCACCCTTACATTTTCACAACCCATTTTTGTAACCCCCCCACCCCACCCCCCACCCCCACCCCACCCCCACACACACATACACCGACCCTGCCCAGCTTCTTTCGCCGAAACCCCGCTCACCCAGCATGCCGAAAAGCAGCATGTACAGGTAGCCCGCGGGGTCGAACTGGAACACCTGGTTCTCCAGCACCTGCCCGTACGTGAGCAGCCAGATCATCTTGAACAGCCACGGGAAGCTGGGCGGCCCGATCCACGCGAAGTTGGTCAGCAGGCGCCACACCTGCAGGGAGCGGCCGGGAAGCAAAGTGCGTGTTACTCCTCATGCAGTGCATGGGAAGTGTACGGGTCAGGGGCGGGACATTGGATGTTTGAGTATCAGGTGCCACGCCGGCTGGGGCGGAGGAAGGTGTGCCAGGGCAGGGGTGGACGGTGGGAGCGGCCCAGGACACCAAGTGCACAGCAGCCGGTGACAGCAGGAGTTCCCCTTCTTTGAGGGAGACTTATGAGGTGTGTGGGAGCCAGGGTTGTAGGCAGCAGGCGTCGGTGGACAAGCGAGGTGTAATGCGCTGCCTTGCAGACCGGTGGCATGCTCGTCCCAGACATACTGCTGCTCCAGGACGCCTGGTAGGCGCTCTGGCGCCTGGTCCCTCCCAATCACCAAGCGAATGCCGAGGAGACCCTATGAGAATACTGCAAAGTTGCTTCCGTCACAGCACAGCGGCGGCTGGTTGCTATGGACACGCCCTCCCCCCTCATGGCACGTGTGGTTCAAGGCCCCGCCCCACTGCCCCTGGTGGGCTGCTGGGGTGTGTGCTGGTGCAGCCAGCCCCCCGCAAGGAGCTGACTTCACTCACTTCAAACTTCTTCAGGATACGGGGCCATAAGAGCGCCAGATAAGCCACATTGAAGAGGCCCAGCTTTGCGACGATGACCGTCACCACCACCACCCCCGCGTATGCCCGGGTGATGGGTGGGATGCTGGAGAGGAAGTCATTGACGCCTGTCCCTGCCTGATTTACGTTTCGGATGCCTGGCGGCATTTTGTGCTACTCCTGCTGTCGCTGTAGCTGGGACTAGGTTCGGGAATGTGGACACGGTGTGGACTAAGGATCAAGGGCCTTCAAGATGTCTCCAGATAATTTGTATAGCTTCCTTGAGTAAGTAGGTTGTATGCAAAGCACCAAGGTTTGCACGGAATCCTCCAGGCGCAAGAAGGATCGTCAGCAGCGGTGGGTTTCCAAGGTAGGGCTCTCTTCCGCAACTTCAATTGATCAAAGATATATTCACTATGGGATGAGATTGTTGTCGCTAGACAGGAGTTGTCCCAGACACTAGGCCGTGGTTGGGCAGTTGCAGCGACCAACCGCTTCTACGTTCGCACTCACCAGTTTCGTGCGACGCTGCACACCAGACAACGTTCAACACAGAAACCATGGGCACCATCCAATTGCCATACTCGCGATGTAGCTTAAAACCAAGCAACACGCAGCTGTCCGCATGTGCGCCGCCCAGGCCTTGGGCCTCTGCAAAGCCCTTTCCCTGCCAAACACGCCTACCATGCCCTCAAGCAACATATAAAGATAGTCGCAGTGGAAAGTCGCGCCGTGGTGCCTCGCGCCCAGCCCCAACGCGACCCACAGGACGGCGGAGTCCACACCCGACTCAGGAGGATGGCCCAGACGAGGATATTCGCCCTCATGCGGAACACAGCGAGACACGGCAGCATAGAGGGGAGGATCAGAGAGGGGAGGACTTGCAGGAGGAGGATCAGGGAGGAGAGGAGGGGGAGCAGGAAGAGGTGTCCGCCGTGGATGGCTTCTTCGACGGGAAGGCGTACCGCCTGGTGCCCACGGAGAATGGGGAGAACACGATTCTCATCAACGGTATGTTGCCGCGACCAGGCGCAGCCAGGTGAAGCTGCCGGCTGAGGCTGAGCAGTGTGTGATCGGTCAGTCACTCGGCTATGCGCAGTCGCCGGGTTCCTGTTGGCGGTGACACTTGCATCACGTGAAAGCTCCTGGGGCAATGCACGGGAACGAGGGTGCAAGCGGTAGTGACGATGGGAGCAACACCCGCACGTAGGCACGCGCTGCGTCCCGTCTTTTTCCAACGGCAGTTTCCTCGCCTTCCACCACCACCACCACCACCACCACCCCCCTCAGGCGTCAAGATGCACATCAGCATGAGCAAGCGGCCCTCCCAGGACGCTGAGGACAAGGCGCGGCTGGCCAAGGTGCGGCGGGGGAGCACCGTGCTGGACGTGTGCTGCGGTGGGTGGCGTGATGTGGCGTGGGTGTCGAGGGGGGAGGGGAGGGGGAGAACCGTGGTGGACGTGTGCTGCGGTGGGTGGAGAGGAGGCCGGGGGGCGGAGGGCATGGGCGAGGGGCGGACGGCAAGGGGCTAGGTGCTGGGGGGCGGCGGGGGCGGGGGCACCGTGCTGGACGCATGCTGCGGTGCGTGGTGTGGTAACCGCGGAGGGACTACCACATAACCCCTCCGCGGTCATGTGATAGCAAGCGTGATTTCTATAGGTCGGACAGGGGCGGAGAGCGAGGGGGCGTTCCACGGCGGCATACGGGCCAGGAACGGGAGGGGGGTGCGCGCGGGAAGCGGGGACCAGGGGTACAGGGCGCATGGGTTTGATGGTGGAGCCGGCGGGGAACGCTGGGTGCAGTGCCTGGCTGCGTGGTGGGCGACAGCTGGCAAGGCTGAGGCACTTGGCAGGGCTGGTGGGGAACTCCTGCGGGGTGGGCGCCCGCACTCGAGTGTGCGTGCTTGAATCACATGCGGCGCATGCGGCCAAGGCCTCCATAACCATATCGCACCAAACCCCGGCAAGTCGTTTCTCTGCCTGTCCCACCCGCAAAACTCCTAATGGGATCCCAGCGTCGCAATTGCTCCCCTCCCCCACGACCCGTGCATTTCTCACTTTCCCACACCGCGTCCGTCTCCTGCAAATTCCCCCACCCGGCAAGGGATACCAAGGCATCTCAAGTCTCCATGACAACCTTCTCCAAGCACAAACCCGTGCGTACCTGTCCCTTACTTTCCCCCTCCCTAGGCCTGGGCTACAGCGCCATCGCCTGCGCTCGGCTGGGCGCCAAGCGGGTCATCTCCCTGGAGATCGACGCACGGGTCATTGACGTGGCGCGCCAGAACCCGCTGTCGGCGGAGTTGTTCAGCAGCGAGGCCATCCAGATCGTGATGGGGCCCGCGCAGGAGACGGTGCGGGGGCTGCCCGACGAGGCCTTCAGCGCGGTGCTGCACGACCCGCCGCGATTCTCGCACGCGGGGGAGCTGTACTCGCAGGTGGGCAGGGAGGACGGGGAGGGAGGGGACACCAGTTGGTACGGTATCGGCTGAATGGTCTTTCGCCGAGGCGCTGTACTCGCAGGTGGGGTAACCGCAAAGGCGAATCGGAAACAGTCGGCCTCGCAGGTGGGGAGGGGGGGGCGAGGAGGTATGGAACACCGACTAGTACAGTAATGGTAAGTGCTGGATGGTCGTACGCGGGGAAGCTGTGCTCGCAGGTGGGGTAACCGCAAAGCGGCAAAGGGGAACCGGAAACAGTCGGCCTCACAGGTGGGGAGGGAGATGGGGGAGCGGGGAGGTATGGAACACCGGTTAGTACACAAGGAGTAAGTGCTGAATGGTCGTTCGCCGAGGAGCTGGAGATGCGGGCCCATTGCGCAACAGGGAGACGAAGTGCAACGAGAGAGCAAGGCAGAGGCGAGGAGTTGTTGGCAAGCTCCTTGCGGACCGGACTCCGCAGCTCCGGCTGTTGGCCAATGCCCCCTCACCTGGGTACTGCTGTCCCTGCTGGACACGTCCTGCCTCCCGCTGCTGCCTTGCGCTCCTGCAGGCGTTCTACGACCAGCTGTTCCGGGTGCTCAAATCGGGGGGAAGGCTGTTCCACTACACGGGTGGGTCACCGTGTCGGAACCTGGGGACCTGCCACGTTTGGCAGTAGAGGGCCACCGTTCCACCACGCAGGTGGGGAAGTATGCGAGGGGAACAAGTAATCACTGTCAACCGTTGGCAGCTGAGCGCCACGGGTCCACAGATGGGTCACTGCAATGACGTTTCACCAAGACGGCAGCGTGCGGCATCCCCGCTGTACTTGTGGCGGGGAGGTGCTGGAGGGTGGAGGCACATCTGTTCCCAGCATCAGCGTGAGAGCCTTCGCGTTTGCGTTTGCTGACACTGCTCATGTGGCCTCAGCACCTGTGGCCCCGGCCCCGGCTTTCCCGCACGTCGGTGCCCACAGGCAACCCGGGCTCCAGCGTGCCACGTGGCGCCAAGGAGCGGCTGCTGCGGGCGGGCTTCGTCAGCGTCAAGTGGATCGACACGTGCCAGGGGCTGCTGGCGGTCAAGCCGTGACACGTGACACGTGCCTGGGGCTACTGGCGGTCAAGTCGTGACACGTGACACGTGCCTGGGGCTGCTGGGCGTCAAGGCCGTGACACGTGCTAGAGGGAGGCGACGCAATGTGGAACACCCACTGGCTGGGTTCGCCTTCCAGGGTGACATTGATGAGATTGAGCCCTGTTTGTCACGCTCATGTGCGCTGGTCGTGGTGCGAGCGGGTTGTGCACGAACGGCAATCGGCTCCCCTTACAGGTGTGGTCTATGCGACTGTCCTGCCGTGCGGATGATTACAGCTACTGCTTACGAGGACTGCGCAGAGGCTGCCCAACGGTTGTGCGGCGCCTGGTGCACCCCGGTGTGTAGATTACCGTGTGAGGCCAGTTCCACATGTGAAATTCCAAAGACAGACTGTGTGGTAATGAAAATGACGGCGAGATATTGGTCAAGGGTACTGGGGGTGGGAGATGGGCAGTTGGGTTGTGGATGCAGATGAGTTGCAGTGGCAGTGTGGTTAGAGCAGATTACAGGTGCAAGCTCGCTCGGAGACCCTGCTCCCATGCTGGACTGATCTTGCGGACAGCACACGACGGCACACGAATGGTGCCAGAGGTCTGCACCCAGCAGACTCACAGTGACTCCTCCCTAACAGTTGTGTTTCATTCTACGAAAGCTGAGCTGTCATGAACACGCGTTTTTCGACAGCGGGGCCTGGGCTTGCTGCTACTACTGCTTCCACAATATGCAGTTACTCCGTCGCACCCCACGGTCGCACCCCGGAACCCACCCCATCAGACAGGCACCCGCAGTGGCAAGCAGTACCCGTAAGCTTCAATTACTTGGAACACCCTGCGATCCCGATCCTACGGGCACCCCTGCCCGCTGACCTCCTGCAGCCGGACCTCACATCGACCAGGCACGCACCCCAGCGGTACCAACCAAGGTGGGGACCCAAGTTTCAATGCCCTGGCTCACCTCCCACACAGCGTGCGCTGAGGTCCCCACCCGGTGTCCTCCCTCTTGACCATCCCTACCCGGCGTCCTCCCGCAGGCGCGCAAACTCCTTGCACTCGCCCTTGTGCCCCTCCCGCCAGTGCGCCCGCTGGCAGTCCGCCCCGCAGTACCGCACCGCCCGGCACCCACCGCACTGCTTCAGCGGCAGCGCTCCCTCACTTTCCCTCGCGAAGTTGCCACAGCGCGGGTAGCCGCACGCGCGCACCCGCGGCAGCGCCGCTGAACGCGAGGGGTGGGGGGGCGGCGGCAGTGGCGGCGGCAGCGGCCCGCGCGGCGCCGCCGGCCGTGGCAAAGGCATGTCCTCCAGCTTCATCTTCTTCAGCACCAACTCCACCAGCGGGGTGCCATCCGGCAAGCTGCAGTTCAGCATGTCTCTCAAGTCCGGGGACTCGCGCCAGTTCACCGTGTGCTGGATGGAGGACGCAAACTGCTGGAAAGCCGCGTTGGTGGCGGCAGTGCTGCCGCCGCCACCGCCCGCCGCCACCTCCATCATGCCCAGGAGGAACGGCGCGTGGAACCGCGCCGCCGCGTGAACGTGGTCAAACGACGCCATCAGCGGCGCCGCCAGGCAGCCGGCGCAAGGATCCTCTTGCTCCGCCGCCGCCACCGCTGCCGCCGTCGGCGGCGGTGGCGCTACCCATGCGCGCACGCGGCCGGAGGTGGCCTTGTCTGCCCCCAGCAGGGCCAGCAACGACACCACTATGGTCCCCAGACCGGCCTTCTTGCCCAGGTCGCGAGGCCCCAGGGCCGCCTGCAGCACGCTCAACGCCGCCAGCAGCCTGTGCGGCTGGCACGCCAGCAGCTGGGCCGGTGGCAGCAGCTGCGGCGCCCTGCACCACCCGCGGAATGTGGCCGCTACCAGCTCGACGGACAGCAGCGGGACGGACCCGGGCACCAGCCTACCCTGCGGCTGCCTTGCACCCGTCTCCATCCGCGCCACCTCCCACGCCACTGACGCTGCTAACGCACATGCTGCCCTGCCTGCAAACGCCAGCACTTCGTGCGCCTCGTCCCCAAACGCCGCGCCGTCCTCCGCCCAGTACACCTGCCCTGTCTCTTCCACGCCTGCCGCCGCCGCCGCCAGCCGCTGCCTTACGGTGTCGTTCAAGCCCTGCAGCAGCATGAACAGCGCAGCTAAAACACCCTCCGCCTCGGGCAGCAGCAGCTCCCTCTGCGCTTCCGTCTGCGCCCCACCCTGCCCCTGCTGCACCGCATCAAGCGCCCGAGCGAGCAGTGCTGCCCGCTTCGACAGCGTCAGGATCAGGCCCAGCACCTCCCCATCCCCCTCGTGCGCAACGCCGCTCACGGCGTCACCCTGCTGGCTGCTGACGCTCCCGCTGCCGTTGCCGCTGCTGCTGCCGCCGGCGCCATCAGCGCCCGGAGGCCGGGGCACGTCCTGCGGCACTGCCAGCGGCGGCACCACCTCCATCTGCGTCAGGTTGGTGACGACCACCAGCAGCGCCTCCAGGCGGGCAACCAGCGCCTGGAAGTACGTTTGGGTCGGACCATTCAGTCACATGTGTCATACATGTGAGCGTTTCAGCCCTCGTTTGGGACGTCGTCTCACGGTGTACGTCGTTACTTTCTGCTTGTCTACGGCTTCAACCAAGCAACCAATGTCCAGTAAAGGAAGGCGGTAGTATCATTCTGACACACGCAGACCAGCCTGATGAAAGACTACAACGCCCTCTTGGCCCTACCCGCGTGCTTGCTGCGTCCTGCGCGCTGAACAGCAGCCTCAGCGCGTGGTCCAGGGAGGCGGCCAGGCCGCAGCGCCGCATGCGCCGCGCCACGTCAGCGCGGGCAGCTTCCGGCAGCTTCTTCATACCTGCGGGGGGTAGGCGGGGGCAGCGCACGCGCCAGCGGCAGTTGCAGTGGCAGCAGCATAATAAAGGGCCATACAATGCACAAGCGGCTGCATAAACAACAACACGTAGTGTTGATGGTGGTGGTTGTAATGGTGAGGAAGTGTTCCGAAGGTACCAGGCTCCCCCACGCCCGCGGGGGCACCCGGCAGGACATCCGGCAGGGCCAGCAGCAGCAGCACTAGTAACGATAGCTGGCACTATATCAGCAGTTAAAATAAACGCACTAGCTAAGGCGCTCGCGTTGGGTGTGTCTTAGTGGTGTGAAGGACCGTCATGGCGTTTGCTGTGCACACCACGGCCTGGGCGCATCTTGTCTAGCGCGGTGTGGGCGCTTGGGGACGGCAGCATGTGGTGCAAGGGGCCCTGGTGGGCTGGTGGCGCGGGCCCTGCATCGGTGGGCTCCTGCGACAGGTGACATGCGGTGACAGCCGCCGAGGCTGCCCCTGCCGGGGGCTGTGGCCGAGAAGCCGCCCAAGTGCTCATCACCCACCGTGTGCAGCAGATGCGGTGCAGTTTGCAGGCAAAGCAAGCCTGATGTTGTTACAGGCAAACAGGAAGGGCAAGCAGGGCAAGTGAGTGTCAGGTGTCTTGAGCCGGTTTGCAGCTGTCGCTGCCGCTGTGCTGGAGATACTTAGCTGAAAGGAAATAGCAACACCCACCGTGTGCCTCGTGGCGGGCGAGATCGAGCAAATGCGCAGCAACGGAGCCCAGACTGTTGGTGGTAGTCCCCGGGTGGACCATCTGTGGCGAGAGTGTGGGCCAGGGTGTGGGTGTGGGCAGTTGTACGGACTGGGCGTGGGCAGGGGTATGAGTAAGAGGACGGGACCCCGTGTGATGGCGCACATGCAGCAGCAGGCGGTCAGCCGAACGGATGCAATAAGGTGCAAATGCTGCTGTTGACGGGCGAGGGCGTGCATGGGCGCCATACGAAAGCCTAGCTACTGCCGGGATAAAGAACGTAAGCCGAGCTGGCTGACTGCGCGCACATTGCCCACTGTAGCCCACGCACTACGTCGGTATAGTCGCATCATAAGCCCCGTCGCATTGCACCATGCCGCGCTACTGCCTACTGCACCCACCATGACGTACCTCCTATCCTCTCCGCACCCCAAACACCCGCACCACTGCAAACCCGTGAGCATGCCCCCAGGCGGACCCACCGTCTCGCGCAGCATGGTGCGGGCTGGAGTGGCCTCCGCCGCCGCCCGCCGCCCCATGGCCGCCGCCACGCCGTCCACTACCGCCGCCATCAGCCAGCCGGCCGCCTCCAGCCAGTACGGCATGCACGCGCCCGCCTCGGCACGTGTCAGGCCGCTGCCCGCGTCACGCCTGATCAGCACATCTACAACATTCTGGCAAAGAGGGGAGGGCAGGCAAGCGGCGAGTTGGGGCTTCAACGAAGCGTTGGGGTTGTAGCACGAGCAAGGTCCTGCGTGTACGGCAGCGCCCTCAGTGCCCGTAGCCTCTCCTGTGGTGCCCTACCTGTGTCACTACATGTGCCCCCACCAGGGCCCTTAGCGTGTGGCCGGCACGTGCTGCAATAGCACCATGGCGGCATGCTACGGCCCACGGAGTGCCGGACAATGCCGCAACTGCAGACAGTCTACGAAAGCTCCACGTAGGGAACCTATCATGGTTGCCCCTCATGGGACAACTGCTCCGCCGCACACGGCTGGATGCGCTGTGACATTCCCGGGCACAACGCTGCCCCTTATGACACCAGCACCATGCTCATGCTCACGCTGTGTGCCCCGGGATGTCATAAGAGCATGAACGCCTGGACAACAGCAACCCGCAACCAGCCGCCTAAACACCAATCAACCCGCCGTTTCCGCATGCTTCCGCCATGTGCCCTGAAGAGTGCCAGTGGATCCCGCCCCTCTACCCGCACGCATGCCCACACCTGCAACAGCCAGCCGCATTCCACCACCCAACCGTCAACCGCCATCCACAACCCACCTGGCAGTTGGCCAGCAGCCACTCCGGCGCCGGCGCGTACGCCCCCCGCAGCCCCTGCCCGCGGCACAGCCGGCACAGCGCCTCAGCTGTACGGCACGCCAGCACCGCCTCAGCCAGCGGCGGCGGCCGCGCCGCTAACCCCGGGCCCGCCGCCGCCGCCATTTCTGCCGTCGTTTCCCTCCAGTCTGCGAAGGACACGTGTGCTGCGTGCAGGTGGTACGTCTCCAGCCACCCGGCAGTGCGCCCCGCCGTCTCCTCGCCCGTGCCGTCCCCGCCCTCCGGATCCAGCCCCAGGAGCCGCCCCTTGCGCGCCTCGTGCCGGGGCAGCCACCAACCCGGCCACACCCCACCGCCGCCTTCTCCACCGCTGCCTCCGCCCCCTCTGCCGCTGGCGCCTCTCCCTCCTGCAGTCCTGGTGCTGGTGGCAGCGGCAGTGCTGCTATCCTTGCTTGTGTACGCCCACACACCCGTGTCTCGGGGGCCCAGCGGCGCTCTGCCCGTACCGTCCCCCTGACCCGTCCACATGCCCGCGTGTACGGCAACGCGGTCCAAGTACGACAGTTGCAGGCGCCGTACGGAGTCGTGGCGCAGCGCGCGTAGGATTTTGCCCGCGATGGCGATGCCACGCGGCCCACACATCGTCATGGCGCCCTGCGTTTGTTTGGGAGAGGACACAACAGAATAATATCACCGCAGGTGTAGCAAGAGGGCACTGTTTCACATTAAAGGCATAGACAAGGCGAGGGAGAGGTAGGGAGATGCGCTCACAGCCTTGATGTACTGGATCACAGCACGGCGGAGGCGGCAGCTGCCGCAATAGGGGCTCCCGACAATGGGTACTGTAGATTGTGGCCGTCACAGTGACCAAGGCTTGCTGCCAGCAGGGGTACAGTCGCCCCCGCGCCAGTGAAAACTCGGACTGTCAACGGAGCGCCCTTCCCTGCCGTAAGGGCTCCGCGATTGGGGCTGCCTCTGTACGCGGCGACTGGGCCCTCTACCCTTTCCTTTGCCAAGCGCCCCGGAGTACTTGTCCCGCAAGACCACCACCACCATCACCGCCATTGCCTCTACCCTTAGTCACCGTGTGGAAGGCACACGTGTGACTCGGATACTTCCCATACAATCCCAGGACCCCAAGGCCCCTTTACGCCCGTCCTCACCCGTATAAAGAGCACATCAAATAGTACGGTGCCCATGATGGTGCTGGCGGTGTGCATGTCGCACGTGACGCGGTTACGAATGCCGCGCAGGTCGCCACCCCCGCCGCCGCCACCCCTGCTGCCGCCGCCGCCGCCGCTGCTGCCGGTGGCGTTTCCGTACGACGCCGAGTGGACGTCGGGCCCGTCAACCAGCGCCTCCGCCACCGCCGCCACAAGCCCGCTGTCCGCCAGCGCCTCCACATCCCGCGCGAGGTCGCCAGGCACCTTCAGTGTCCTGTTGCTGCTGCTGCTGCTGTTGCTACGGGCCTGCTCTGTGCGGAACTCAGGCCCCATGAGCTTGGCTTTAGTGTCCCGCTGCAGCAGCTGGCTGACCACCATGAGCACCTCGGACGCCCCAACCGCCGTATCGGCGCACAGCAAGTCCTGCTGCACAATGTACGACCGTACGTCGAACGGGTGCTCGTCGAGTGTACGGAGGTACGACGGGTCGTGCAGTAGCGCCTGCACGCGCAGCATGGCGCGCACAGCCGCCGCGGTGGCGGTGAGGAAGGCGGCGCTCCGCAGCGCTGCCGTGTACATTGTGGTAGTCGTGTCGTCTGCCGTACAATCGTACCCCAGACAGGCTTTACTGCGACGCAGCCGACGTCCATGAGGCGGAAAGCCGACTGGCTGCTCTGGCAGCACACCAAGAGGGCCTGGCGCCTGAGGGGTAGGGGTAGGGGTAGGGAGGGGAGGGGGAGGGGTGGCCGTGATGCGGGCAGGGTGAGCGTGAGGCATCAAGGGGGCTGTCGTGCGACACTAATGAAGGTTGACAGGGTTGCTCGAACGACGCGCCGTTTTTTTGTGTGGGTAGGTGCGTGGTGATGCTTCCACGGGGCAGGGGGGCCTAGCCTGTCTCGTGGCAAGGACTGAGTGGCTGCACGTCGCATGCCTGTAGCACGCGGCCCATAGCCGGGGGCGAGGAAGGGGGCCCCGCACAGGTTACAGGATGTTTTTTTCTGTGGAAAGGTTTACAGGATGTGTATGATGCACATCTCAAGCAAGGGCATATGGGTCCAGCCGTGTCCTCTGTCACGCAAGCGTGCCGTGCGCAAGGCCATGGTACATCGCCCTGGCGCAACAGGCTACTATTAGTTAGGTGTCTTAGGGGGCCCGCGCCTAAGTGCCCCCAAGCTATGTCGCCCACGGGGGTCGTATTCGCCCCTGCTTGCCCCTCTCCCCCGAGGTTCAAATCCGAAACTCACTTGAGCGAGACAGTTGAGTCAGGTGATGCCATGATCGCAGCGAGCTCGCATGTAAGCCTGCAGTACTCCTCAATCTTCTGCGGCACATTGAGCTCAGCGTATGCACCGGTCCAGCCGCGCGCGACTTTCGCCCGGTCCGCAGGTGAGGATGCAGGCGAAGCGAGGGACTCGGCCGCATTCCATGCGCTCCTAAATTTAGCAAAGCTAACTTCTCTCGCTATGACTAGCTGCGCCCGCTCATTCACGCTTGACGAAGAGCTCTCTCCTGTGTGCGCTGCCACGACGGCGTCGGTGTCGCGCAGGAAGCGATCCAGCAACCTTGTTATATCCCCTTGGTTCAACATCGCGATCTGTTCGTGTGCTGGTTCAGGGCCTCAGCAGGGCCCTCATGGAGGCCTCCGACAGTGTCGGACCTTGGTCCCACGCGCCAGGCAGGATAGCAGCAGTTGGCAGCCCAGCGCGGCCTCGCAGATTCCGTACCCGCCGCAACAGCAGTGCACTGCAAAACGGTTGGGGCCAGCGACAAAATGGCGTTGGACGGCGGAGAGCTGGTCGCTCGAGGCCTTGGATTTAGCAGGCAGCTCAACGTGATGCTCTCTGATGACTATCAGCTAGGAACTAGCAGCATATGAGGCGCACTAGAGGTATCGCTGTATAAGGACAATGTGCGAGCCGGGCCTAAGCAATGTGAGAGAACGTGTAGTGGTACGATGTCAGCAGACCCATGGGTCGCGGCATGGGGGAACGGAAACTTGGAAGCGGACACGTCCAGAGGCAGCACAAAACAGACTACGTAAAAGCCCTGGCTGCTGGTATGAATCACTCGTAAATTCAGGTTGTGCGGTACGACCCCACGGACAGCGTGCCGTGTCGCAGAAGGCCGGCCGCCCTCAGGCACGCGTCACTCCAGGTTGATGGTACATGACAGGTCAGACGACTTGCCCCAGCGTGACCCCTGTCCAGTAGTTACGGTGGGAATGAGCAGTACACTCATCACAACACCAACGTGCAGCCATGCCCCGGGCTTCTGCGCAGCGTCAAAGCAACGCAGGCAGGCTTAGCGGCTTTACGCCACTTACGACTCATGATGCCACAATGCCCCATGAGATCGAACGTTCCCACATACAGGTGACCATCTTACCGAACCGGCCCAGACGCCCACGTGCATGCACCATCCGGTAGGTGAATCGCAGGAACTGCATGCACCAGTTGGGAAACCCGTGCGCTTTCTTGTTCCACTTGCAAAGGCCTGAGGATGTGGCACGGGCTTCGGTTCTGCCATACAACCCGTCCGCACGTCCGCACGTCCGGTGCAGGACACGTAACACATACTTAAGCTGAAAGCCCTAGGCTCCCAGCCAGTCGCCCAGTCCACGCGCCTTGCGTACGAACTATCACGTGCTTCTTTGTGCCCTTACACGTTCCTGCGTGCCTCAGTGCCTCAATCTGCAGGGCAGACCGTGGGCTAAGTAACCAGCGTAATGCCTCACACTTGTTGCTCACACGCCAGGTATAAAGAGCCACGTGCCAAAGTGCCGAGCGCAGGCAACACAGTGCTTGGGTGCAACCGAACAGGAGTACAGTACCGGGTAAAAGGTCGTTTAGTACGGCTATCGTTGAGGCCATCGCAACACAACAAATGGCACCAGAACAACTTCGTACACCCTCCTGCTGCCATGTATGGGAGCGGTGCCCGGTGGCATTCCCTTCTTGCTCCATGCAACGCTGCTGACGCCGCTCCCCGCTTCGCCCACACGTACGCAACGCTAGGCGCTGCTGCTGCCGTGCCATGCCGCAGCGACACGGGATGCAGCCCCAGCCCACCGCACCATGTATCTAGCGCCCGGGCATCTATCCCCCCTGCGGCACTGTCCCAGCCTGCAGTAAGCGGGACCAATCCGCACAAAACCTTCCCACGACGTCGTGGTCAGCACTCACGAACTCTGCTGGTGTTACCCAAGCAGCCGTTTGCCACTTAAACCTTCAAGTCACTCATGTCGTGACTACCCGTCCTCCCGCAGCCGTGCAAACTCCTTGCACTCGCCCTTGTGCCCCTCACGCCAGTGCGCCCGCTGGCAGTCCCCCCCGCAGTACCGCACCGCCCGGCACCCACCGCACTGCTTCAGCGGCAGCGCCCCCTCGCAGTCTGCCGCGAAGTTGCCGCAGCGCGGGTAGCCGCACGCGCGCACCCGCGGCAGAGCCACCGAACGCGAGGGCTGGGGCGGCGGAGGCAGCGGTGGCGGCAGCGGCCCATGCGGCGCCACCGGCCGCGGCGGAGGCACCTCGTCCAGTTTCATCTTCTTCAGCACCAACGCCAACAAGGGCGTGCCGTCCGGCAGGCTGCAGCTAAGCATGTCACTCCTGTCCGGCCACTCGCCCTTGTTCAGCGTGTGCTGGATACCGGATGCGAACTCCAGAAACGCCGCGTCGGCAGCGGCACTGCCGCCACCACCATCGCCGCCACCGCCCGCCGCCACCTCCATCATGCCCAGCAGGAACGGCGAGAGGAAACGCGCCGCCGCGTGAACGTGGTCAAACGACGCCGCCAGCGGCGCCGCCAGGCAGCCGGCGCAGGGGTCCTCTTGCTCCGCCGCCGCCGCCGCCGCTGCCCCGCTGCCGCCGCCACTCCAGTCGCCGCCGTGAGCGGCGGCGCCAGCCACGCACGCACGCGGCTGGAGGTGGCCTTGTCTGCGCCCAGCAGGGCCAGCAACGACACCACCAGGGAGCCCAAGCGCACCTTCATCTCCTGTTGCTGGGGCCCCAGTGCCGCCAGCACGGTGCACAACGCCACCAGCAGGCGGTGCGGCTGGCACGCCAGCAGCTGCGCCGGCGGCAGCAGCTGCGGCGCCCTGCACCACCCGCGGAATGTGGCCGCTACCAGCTCGACGGACAGCAGCGGGACGGACCCGGGCACCAGCCTACCTCGCGGCTGCCTTGCACCCGTCGCCATCCGGGCCACCTCCCACGCCACTGACGCTGCTAACGCACATGCTGCCCTGCCTGCAAACGCCAGCACTTCGTGCGCCTCGCCCCCCGCACTCGCGCCGCCCACTGCCCAGTACACCTGCCCTGTCTCTTCCCCGCCTGCCGCCGCCGCCAGCCGCTGCCGTACGGCATCGTCCAAGCTCTGCAGAAAAAGCAACAGCGTCGCCAATACACCCTCCGCCCCGGGCAGCAGCAGGTCCCTCTGCGCCTCCGTCTGCGCCCCACCCTGCCCCTGTTGCACCGCATCCAGCGCCCGGGAGAGCAGTGCCGCACGCTTCGACAGCGTCAGGATCAGGCCCAGCACCTCCCCATCCCCCTCGTGCGCAACGCCTCCCACGGCGTCGCTCTGCTGGCTGCTGCTGCCGCCGGCGCCGTCAGCACCCGGAGGCCGGAGCACGTCCTGCGGCGCTGCCAGCGGCGGCACCACCCCCATCTGCGTCAGGCTGGTGACCACCACCAGCAGCACCTCCAGCCCGCCAACCGTTGCCTGGATGGAAGTACGGCAGGGTGGGACCAGTCCGTCACAATCGTAATACATGTGAGCGTTCAAGCCTTGATTGGGATTTCCTGCTTGAGGGCGTACATCGTTCCTTCCTGCTTGCCGTCGGCTTTCAACCAAGCATCCATATCCAGTAACGGATTGGCCCGGCAATGTATCACAAGAAGACAACCCTGAGTGAAGACTTCAGCGCCATCTTGCCCCTACCTGCAGTCCCGCGTCCTGCGCGCTGAACAGCAGCCTCAGCGAGTGGTCCAGCGAGGCGGCCAGGCCGCAGCGCCGCATGCGCCGCACCACGTCAGCCCGGGCAGCTTCCGGCAGCTTCTTCAGGCCTACGGGGGGTAGCGCATGCGCCAGCGGCAGCGGCAGCAACGTAAAAAGCCATAAAGTCACGAGCATCTGCATGAACAGCGGCATGCGGTAGTAATGGCGGCGGCGGTGGTGGTGGCGGCGGCGGTGGTGGTGGCGGCGGTGGTGGTGGTGGTGGTGGTGGTGGTGCCCCGAAGCTGCCAGGCTCCTCCCCTGCCGCGGCGGCACCCGGCAGGGCATCCGGCAGCGCCAGCAGCAGGAGCGATAGCTAGCATTATAGCAGCAGTTACCAACAAACAACGCGTGGTGGTGATGGCGAGCTAAGGAGCTCGCACTGGGTGTGTGTCAGCGGTGCGCAGAGATGTCACGGCACATGCAGTGCAGACCGCAGCCTGGGCGCAAGTTGTCTAACGCGGTACGTCACGCTGAGCGCAAGGGGCCAGCAGCATGCGGGGCAAGAGAGAACGGTGGGCTGGCTGCGGCGGCCCTCGATGGTACGCTCCTGCGACAGGCGACATGCGGCAGCTGCCGAGGCTGCCCGTGCCGGGGGCTGTGGCCGAGAAGCACCACCCACCGTGTGCGTCGTGGTGGGCAAGGCTGAGCAACTGCTGTGCAAGGGAGCCCAGAATCTTGGTGGCAGTCCCCGGGTGGACCAACTGTGGACAGGCGTGGCATAAGTGTCGGTGGGCCAGGGTGTGAGCGGTTGCACGGACCGGACGGTGTGTGCGCAGGCAAGGGTATGGGACATCGTGCGCTGGTCAATGTGCAGCAGCAGGCGGCAAGGTGAGGTGCAGTTGCTGCTGTTGACGGGCGAGGGCGAGGACCCACCGTCTTGCGCAGCATGGAGCGGGCCGGAGAGGCCTCCGCCGCCGCCCGCCGCCCCATGGCGGCCGCCGCGCCATCCACTACCGCCGCCAACATCCAGCCCGCCGCCTCCAGCCAGTACGGCATGCACGCGGCCGCCTCGGCACCTGTCAGGCAGCTGCCCTCGTCACTCCTAATCAGCACTTTCACAACGTACTGGGAAAAGCGGGAGGGGATGTAAGGCGCGAGCTTGAGGGACCTGGATGGAGCCGAGCGCCTGGGGTTGTCGCATCAGCAAGGTCCGGCATGTACGGCAGCGCCGTGTGGCTGCATGCTATGATCCACGGGCGTCGTGCAGTGCCCGTAGACCTTCCTGTGGGGCCCTACCTGTGACCAGCGAGTGCCCCCACAGTGGCGCTGGGTACAGTGGCCGGCACGTGTTGCGGGAGCACCATGGCGGCATGCTACAGCCCCCAGGAGCGCCGGACAATGCCGCAATTGCGTAGAGCCTATAAAGTACCACGAAGGGAACCTATGAATCATGGGCAAACTGTTCCGTCGCACACCGCTGAATGTGGAGTGACTTTCTCGGAAACAGCGTTCCCCTTCCGACACCGGCGGCACCGTGCTATTGCACACGCCACGTGTCGGGGGCTGCTAGCAGTAGAACTCTCCCATACCCGCACGCAAGCCGGAACCTGCAACCGCAATCCACCCGCCATTACCTACGCTATCCCCAACCCACCTGGCAGTTGGCCAGCAGCCACTCCGGCGCCGGCGCGTACGCCCCCCGCAGCCCCTGCCCGCGGCACAGCCGGCACAGCGCCTCAGCTGTACGGCACGCCAGCACCGCCTCAGCCAGCGGCGGCGGTCGCGCCGCCACCCCCGGGCCCGCCGCCGCTGCCATTTCCGCCGTCGTGTCCGTCCAGTCCGTAAAGGACACGTGTGTGGCGTGCAGGTGGTACGTCTCCAGCCACCCGGCAGTGTGCCCCGCCGTCTCCTCGCCCGTGCCGTCCCCGCCCTCCGGATCCAGCCCCAGGAGCCGCCCCTTGCCTGGGCTGCACTGTACGTTCCCAAATGAGCGTATTTTTAGAAATACGTAAAATACGGGGTCTGTTCGCAAAATACGCTCAAATACGCTAAAAATACGGTCGTGCCAGTCCCACCCCCTGGAGCAAGGGAGGTCCCCTCCCGTGTGCTGCCAGACATCAGGGGAGCTCCCTGCAAGGCACCGCGGCAACTAAGCCGCAAGTTATTGAGGCATGAGAAGTGTCTCGCATATGCGTGTGCAGTCGTTGTGGCGTGGTTTTGTTGGCGCCTGATCTCCCTGGGACCTCCCTGGGACGGTCCTGGTGCGTGTGACACTGCCACGTGCCGTGCCAGGCCTGGACCGCAGAACGTATTTCTCTCATGTACGGCAGAAAATGACCGTATTCCGTACATGTACGTATTCCGTATTTGTACGCGTACAACGTACTGTGCAACCCAGCCCCTTGCGCGCCTCGTGCCGGGCCAGCCACCAACCCGGCCACACCCCACCGCCGCCTTCTCCACCGCTGCCTCCGCCCCCACTGCCGCTGGCGCCTCTCCCTCCTGAACTCCTGGCGCTGGTGGCAGCGGCAGTGCTGCTATCCTTGCTTGTGTACGCCCACACACCCGTGTCACGGGGGCCCAGCGGCACTCCGCCCATGCCGTCGCCCTGGCCCGTCCACATGCCCGCGTGTACGGCAACGCGGTCCAGGTACGACAGTTGCAGGCGCCGTACGGCGTCATGGCGCAGCGCGCGTAGGATCTTGCCCGCGATGGCGATGCCCCGCGGCCCACACATCGTCATGGCGCCCTGCGGTTGTTGGGGAGAGGACACAACAGAAGACTTGGCACTCATTTTACAGCCAAGGGCAAGGACACAAGGCAAGGTAGGGAGACGCGCTCACAGCCTTGCTGTGATGGTGGCAGCACCTGCCGCAACAGGGGCACCGAGAAGGGGTACCGTATTGCAGATTGTGGCCGTCACCACGACTAGGACTTTCTGCCTGCAGGTGCACAGTCGCCCCCGCGCCAGCGGAAACTAGGACTGTCAACGGAGCGCCCTTCCCTGCCGTAAGGGCTCCGCGGGTAGGTCTGCCTCTGTATGCAGCGACTGGGCCCTCTCCTGGCCAAGCGCCCCTGAGTACTTGTCCCGCAAGACCGCCACCACCACCATCACCACCACCATTGCCGCCACCGCCACTAACACTAGTGGCCTTGACGCCTTGTGAGAAATCAAACGCGTGACCCGGACACGTCTAATACAACCCTACGTTCCCAAGGCCCCTTTTACGCCCGTCCTCACCCGTATCACGAGCACATCGAACAGCACGGCGCCCATGATGGTGCTGACGTTGTGCATGTCGCACGTGACGCGGTTGCGAGTGCTGCGCAGGTCACCACCGCCCCCACCCCCACTACCGCTGCCGATGGCGTTTCCGTACGACGCCGAGTGGACATCGGGCCCGTCAACCAGCGCCTCCGCCACCGCCGCCACCAGCCCGCTGTCCGCCAGCGCCTCCACGTCCCGTGCGAGGTCGCCAGGCACCGTCAGTGTCCTGTTGCTGCTGCTGCTCCTGTTGCTGCGAGACTGCTCTGCCTGAAAGTTGTCTTGCGTTTCCCGCACGAGCATCTGGCTGACCGTCATGAGCACCTCGGACGCCCGAACCGCCGCATCGGCACACAGCAAGTCCTGCTGCACAATGTACGACCGTTTGTCGGACGGGCACTCGTCGAATGCAAGGAGGTACGACGGGTCGTGCAGTGACGCCTGCACGCGCAGCATGGCGTGCACAGCCGCCGCGACGGCGGTGAGAAAGGCGGCGCTCCGCAGTGCTGCCGTGTACGTTGTGGTGGGCGTGTCGCCTGCCGTACAGTCATACCCCAGGCAGGCTCGTACGGCGGTACAGCCGACGTCCATGAGGCGGAAGGCCGACTGGCCGCTCTGGCAGCAGACCAAGAGGGCTTTGCGCCTTTAAGGGGGGCAGGGAGGGGGAGGGGCAGGAGCGAGGGAGGGGTAGGGCTGGCCGTGATGCGGGCAGGGTGAGCGTGAGAAGTGAGGGACGAGGGCTGCCGTGTACCCTTAGTGAAAAATTTGCAACTCCTAGCTCCCGTAAGAGTGGCGGCAGAGCAGGATGAAGATTCATGGCGACGGGCTGGGCGGTTGCATGTCGCATAGCATGCCGCCCATAGCCGGGGGAAAGGGGGTCCGGCATAGCGTGGGTCGATGCCGCACGCCTCCAGGCATGGGTCTAGCCGTGTCGTCTGTCACCTCAGACCGCCGTGAGCAAGGCCACGGTACAAGGCCGGAAGGCCCTGGCGCAGCAGGTTGATACCGGTCAGGTGTCTTAGGGCGCGCGGGCCTACCTGCCCCCAAGCCATGTCGCCCACGGAGGTCCTGCCAGGTCCTGCTTGCCCCTGCTTGCCAGCCCCACGCCACCCAAAGCGGTTCGAGTCCGAAACTCACTTGAGGTTGACAGTCGAGTCAGGCGATGTCATGATCGCAGCGAGCTCGCATGTAAGCCTGCAGTACTCCTCAATCTTCCGCGGCACATTGAGCTCAGCGTATGCACCGGTCCAGCCGCGCGCGACTTTCGCCCGGTCCGCAGGTGAGGATGCAGGCGAAATGAGCTGTGCCTCGGCCGCATTCCATGCGCTCCCCCATTTACTCAAGCTAACTTCTCTCGCTATGACTAGCTGCGGCCAGTCGTTTTCGCTTAACGGGGAGACCCCGCCTGTGTGCGCTGCCACAACGGCGTCGGTGTCGCGCAGGAAGCGATCCAGTAACCCTGTTATCTCTCTCTGGTTCAACATTGCGATCTGTTCATGTGCTGGTACAAAGGGTTCAGGGCTTCAGGCCTTTCATGGAAGCCCCCGACAGTGTCGGACCTTGGTCCCGCACCCCAAGCAGGATAGCAGCAGTCGGCAGCTTAGCGCGGCCTTGCAGGCCCCGTACCCGCCGTAGCAGCAGTGCACTGCAAAACGGTTGGGGCCAGCGACAAAATGGCGTTGGAGGGCGGGGAGCTGGTCGCTCGAGGCCTTGGGTTTAGCGGGCAGCTCAACGTGATGCTCTCAGCGGACTGTCAGCTAGGGACCTTCAAGCATGTGCGGCACACTAGAGGTATCGCTGAATAGGAACAGCCGTGGTCACAGGCCGAACGTACGAATTGTACAGTATCACGATGTTAGCAGCGACCCATGGGTCGCAGCATGGGGGAATGACATCCGAAAGCGGACACGTTCAGAGGCGGCGTCAAACAAAATACGCTGAAGTCCTTGTTGGACGATGGCTTTCGACATCGAAGCGCCAAACACCTCTCACCATTGCGTTCGCGTGCACCTCGCAAGGGCCACTGCTGCACATTGGCCCCACTCTTACGTGCTAGGCCCTCACGCACGCTATTCTACTACTCCCTGCATCAATGTGCTGCCAGCACTAGTTCTGATTGCATAGTGCGCACGCTGTATCGAAGATTGGGACGTGCGCTCCGACGCGCGTACATGCATCCTGGCACCCTGTCCCCGTGCAACCAGCTCACTGAGCCGATGATCAGTACAACCTGAAGTCGCCGCTGAGCCTCGCTCATCGCTCACGCCCACACCCCCTCTTGCAGTCATCACGAATGCCCGCCGGGGATCACGTGTACGTGCCCGCAACAACACCGATCAGGCACCCCTGCTGCAAGGCTCACACCAACCTGAACTCACATAGTACACCTGCCGCCACGCAGGACCCACGGCCGCCCCTACCAGCCGTCCTCCCGCAGCCGGACCTCTCATCGAACAGGCACGCACCCCAGCGGCACCGACAAAGCAAAGAACCCAATCTTCGGCTCCCTGCCTAACCTGCCGCACCGCGTGCCAGGACGCCTCCTACCCGCTGTCCTCCCGCAGCCGTGCAAACTCCTTGCACTCGCCCTTGTGCCCCTCCCGCCAGTGCGCCCGCTGGCAGTCTGCCCCGCAGTACCGCACCGCCCGGCAGCCGCCGCACTGCTTCAGCGGCAGCGCCCCCTCGCAGTCTGCCGCGAAGTTGCCACAGCGCGGGTAGCCGCACGCGCGCACCCGCGGCAGCGCCGCTGAACGCGAGGGCTGGGGCGGCGGCGGCAGTGGCGGCGGCAACGGCCCACGCGGCGCCACCGGCCGGGGCACAGGCATATCCTCCAGCTTCATCTTCTTCAGCACCAGCGTCACCAACGGTGTGCCGTCCGGCAAGCTGCAGTTCAGCATGTCCTTCAAATCCGGGGACTCGCGCCTGTTTACCGTGTGCTGGATGGAGGACGTAAACTGCTGGAATGCCACGTTGGCGGCGGCGGCGCCGCCACCGCCACCGCCCGCCGCCACCTCCATCATGCCCAGGAGGTACGGCGCGTAAAACCGCGCCGCCGCGTGGAGGTGATCAAACGACGCCGCCAGCGGCGCCGCCAGGCAGCCGGCGCAGGGGTCCTCTTGCTCCGCCGCCGCCGCCGCCGCTGCCGCCGCCACCCCCGCTGCCGCCGCTGGCAGCGGCGTCAGCCACGCGCGCACATGGCTGGAGGTGGCCTTGCCTGCCCCCAGTAGAACCAGCACCGACACCACCAGGAAGCCCAACTGCGCCTTCCTCTCCTCTTCCCGCGGCCCCAGGGCCGTCTGCAGAATGCTCGCCGCCGCCAGCAGCCTGTGCGGCTGGCACGCCATCAGCTGCGCTGGCGGCAGCAGCGGCGGCGCACTGCACCACCCACGGAACGTAGCCCCAAACTGCACAATGGAGAGGAGCGTCATGCCCCTGGGAATCAGCGGGACCTCCGGCCGTCTGCCGCCCGTCTCCATTCGCGCCACCTCCCACGCGACTGACGCTGCTAACGCACACGCCGCCCTGCCCGCCAGCGCCAGCACCTCGTGCGCCTCGCCCCCAAACGCCGCTCCGTCCTCCGCCCACAGCACCTGCTCTTTGCCTTTTCCATTGGCCGCCGCCGCCGCCAGCCGCTGCCGTACAGCGTCGGCCAGGTCCTGCACCAACAGCGCCATCGCCGCTAGTACACCCTCCGCGCCGGGCAGCAGCAGGTCCCTCTGCGCCCCACCCTGCCCCTGCTGCACCGCATCCAGCGCCCGGGAGAGGAGTGCTGCCCGCTTCGACAGCGTCAGGATCAGGCCCAGCACATCCCCATCTCCCTCGTGAGCACCACCTCCCACGGCGTCGCCCTGCTGGCTGCTGACGCTCCCGGTGCTGCTGCCGCCGGCGCCGCCAGGTCCCGGGGTCCGGGGCACGTCCTGCGGCGCTGCCAGCGGCGGCACCACCTCCATTTGCGTCACGGTGGTGACCACCACTAGCAGCACTTCCAGGCCGCCCACCATCTCCTGCAGGCTTGGCAGGTCACAAAGTGAAGCTATGAGCTCTTCCTTGGTGGAGGGTAGCATGGCTCACGTTGTAGTACCTCTACCCCGCTTGAAGGTAGCAGGTGCAGCTGGCTGTGCAGGCAAAATTGCAATCGGCACATCCGCCCTGTCTAGGGTACCAACGTTGCAATCAGCCGCACCTGCAGTCCCGCGTCCTGCGCGCTGAACAGCAGCCTCAGCGCGTGGTCCAGGGAGGCGGCCAGGCCGCAGCGCCGCATGCGCCGCGCCACGTCAGCCCGGGCGGCTTCCGGCAGCTTCTTCATGCCTGCTAGGGGCAGCGGTCCGCCAGCGGCAACAGCAGCAGGGCCCCCAAGTAGCAGCCGGTGTAGCACCATGCCAATGCAAGTTGTGGTTACCATGCACAGCCCCTAGGGTACAATGGGTGTTTTGGCGAAGTTGGCGTTCCCAGTGCTCAGCGCGGTCTGAGCACAGGTGGTCCAGCACCCCTGGTATGTGTACGAAGGGCGCATGGTAAGCTGGCGGCTGGGGGCCCTTAGCGGCGGGCTACTGCGTAGGGTAGTGTGTGGCAGCCGTGAAGGCCCAGGAAGGCCACTGCCGGCTGTTGGCTGGCCTGTGAGCACCTCACACCAGGGGATCCCCCTGTCTCACGGGAGTCCCTCTGGGCCCTTGGCCCCACAGGGCGCTCTGACAGTCCGTCTTGCCATGTTCACGGCGGGACACCGTAACCTTGTGGTAGAGCAAAGCCAGGCTTCCGCTCACCGTGTGCATCGTGGCTGACGAGGTTGAGGATGTGCATGGCGAGGGAGGTGAGCACCTGGACGGCGGTCCCCTGGTGGACCATCTGCAGAGAGGCGTGCCACGGGTGTGGGATTCAGTGTGGGCAAACCGTGGGTAGCGAGCGTGTATGATGAGAAGAGGGAAGTCCTCTCGATGCTCATCGCCGAGATCTCTCGCTCACCTCCAATGAACTCGTTTTTTCCGGGCTACCGCACACGGCCTCACCACTACAACCCATCCACTTACCCCCAGAAGCTACCGGTAGGACCCACCGTCTCGCGCAGCATGGACCGGGCCGGAGAGGCCTCCGCCGCCGCCCGCCGCCCCATTGCGGCCGCCGCGCCGTCCGCTACCGCCGCCATCAGCCAGCCAGCCGTCTCCAGCCAGTACGGCATGCATGCGCCCGCCTCGGCACGTGTCAGGCCGCTGCCCTCGTCACTCCTGATCAGCACGTTGACAATGTCCTGGGTCCGGAGCGGGAGGGCAGGCAGAGGGCGAGAACGGGCTGAAGAGGGCCAGAGGCTTGTAAGGAAGCTACTCCAGTTGTCCCTCACGGCCGTCCTGCCATTTGCACACGGCTAAAGTGTGATGTGAAACCCCTGACGCGTTCCTTGCCCCGTTGGTGCACACGCCATGCGGAAGCCATGTGCCCTGGCGAGTGCTAGTAGGTCCCGCCCCGTACCCGCACGCATGCCCACACCTGCAACAGCCAGCTGCATTTCACCACCAAATCGTCAACTGCCATCCCCAACCCACCTGGCAGTTGGCCAGCAGCCACTCCGGCGCCGGCGCGTACGCCCCCCGCAGCCCCTGCCCGCGGCACAGGCGGCACAGCGCCTCAGCTGTACGGCACGCCAGCGCAGCCTCCGCCAGCGGCGGCGGTCGCGCCGCCACCCCCGGGCCCGCCGCCGCCGCCATTTCCGCCGTCGTTTCCCTCCAGTCTGTGAAGGACACGTGTGCTGCGTGCAGGTGGTACGTCTCCAGCCACCCGGCCGTGTGCCCCGCCGTCTCCTCGCCCGTACCGTCCCCGCCCTGGGGGTCCAACCCCAGGAACCGCCCCTTGTGCGCCTCGTGCCGGGCCAGCCACCAACCCGGCCACACCCCACCGAAGCCTTCTCCACCCTCCGAGACGTTGCTATCCGCACTGCCGCCGCCCCTGCTGCCCCTAGTCCCTTTCCCACTTGCGGTGGTCGTGCTGGTGCTGGTGCTGCTGCTACTGCTGCTCGTGTGTGTGTAGACCCATACGCCTGTGTCGTGCGGCGGCAGCGGCTCCCGGCCCGTGCCGTCGCCCTGGCCCGTCCACATGCCCGCGTGTACGGCAACGCGGTCCAGGTACGACAGCTGCAGACGCCGTACGGCATCGTGACGCATCGCGCGGATGAGCTTGCTCGCGATGGCGGTGCCCCGCGGCCCACACATCTCCATGGCGCCCTGCGGTTGTTGGGGAGAGGACGAGTGGGCTAAGGAAAGGAACGGACCTCCCGCATCAAATGTGGTATGGCATGAGGGTGACGACGATGGCTACACCATGCTGACATTGATGAGCTCCCGGTTAAGGCTTACAGCAATCTATCGCAACACCACTTGGCGGGCAGGAGAGCGGGAAGCCAGCGCCGGAGGAGCCCAGGCCGACCAGGCGGCAAGGCGTGTCCCCAATCGGCCGACGAGCCGATACCATGGGGTCGGCAGCCGCAGTAGCATACAGCAGCGGTGACATATAAGGGATGCAAGGACCAGTGGCGTTGCTGTATCAAGGGCTTGACTGCAACAGGAGCACAGTCGGTAGGGTGCATCCACCTAGCGCCCTCTCCTGCCACGGCAGGCCCACGGGCTTGCCTTTATGTGAGGCGCTTGGCCCTCCTCTCCTACAAAGCGCAACCGAATGCTTGTCCGGCCACAGGACGACCACCACCAGCGCCAGCACCCCAAGCCAACGTGTGAGGGGCCTGAAGCGCGCCCTTCCGCCTTCATGCAACACACCCCCACACCCCAAAACCTAGCCAGACGCCCTCTCACCCAATCCTCACCCGGACCATCACCACATTGAACAACACACCGCCCATGGTGGTGCTGACACGGTGCATGTCGCACGTGACGCGGTTGCGCGTGCCCCGCAAGCCGCCGCCGCCACCGCCGCCGCCGCTGCCGATGGCGTTGCCGTACGACGCTGAGTGGACATCGGGCCCGTCAAGCAGCGCCTCCGCCACCGCCGCCACCAGCCCGCTGTCCGCCAGGGCCTCCACATCCCGCGCGAGGTCGCCAGGCACCGTCAGTGTCCTGTTGCTGCTGCTGCTTTTGCTGCTTTTGCTGTTGCTGCGGGCCTGTTCCGCGCGGCACGCCGGCCCCATGAGCTTGACGTTAGTGTCCCGCATCAGCATCTGGCTCACCGTCATGAGCACCTTGGACGCCCCAACAGCCGTGATGGCGCACAGCACGTCCTGCTGCACCATGTACGACCGTACGTCGAACGGGTCGCCGTCGAGTGTACGGCAGTACGCCGGGTCGTGCAGTAACGCCTGCACGCGCAGCATGGCGCGCACAGCCGCCGCGGCGGCGGTGAGAAATCCGGCGGTCTGCAGTGTCGCGGTGAACCTCGTGAACGTGGTCGCGTCCGCTGCTGTACTGCCGTACCCAGCGCAAGCGGATACGGCGGTACAGCCGTCGTCCATGAGGCGGAAAGCCGACTGGCCGCTTTGGCAGCAGACTAAGAGGGCTTGACGCCTACAGGGGAAGGGGAGCGGGAGAGGCATGGCCATGAACCAGGGGCGCGAGGGTGGCAGCGAAGGAGAGCGGGTAGTGCGGGACAGGCTTGTGTCGGTGCCTGGACAATTGTGTGCAACAGGCAGCCCACAGCGAGGGCAGAGGCAAGGGTAAGGGTTCCGCGTACCGTAGGTTGGAAAGTGTCAGTCGCATGTCGGAGGTCCAGCTGTGTGCTAGCCCACCCTAACCCCAGCCCAGGGTGGCTGTGGCTTTGTTGGCGCGGCAGCGTAACGCAGCAATGCCCAGGCATACCTGTATATTGGCGCGGCAGCTTACCGCAGCAGTGCCCAGGCATACCTGTAACGGATATCCCCCCTACTTCGGGAGTCTCGCACTTGCTCTCCCTGCCGGTCCGCATGTGCCCGCGTGTGCCCTAACCCAAACCTCACTTGAGCGTGATGGACGCCTCTGACGAAGCCGCGATCTCAGCGCGCTCACAGGTAACCCTGCAGTACTCTTCAATCTTCCGGGGCACATTGAGCTCAAAGTATGCTGCGGCCCAAACGCGCGCGACTTTGGCCCTGTCCGCAGGTGAGGATGCAGGCGAAGTGAGCTGCACCTCGGCGGCATTCCAAGCGCTTCTCCACTTGTTGAAACTGACGTCTCTCGCTTTGACGAGCTGAGCCCGGTTGATATCGCCAGTTCGGGAGCTTTCTCCCTTGTGCGATGCCGCCACAGCGTCGGTGTCGCGCAGGAAACGATCTAGTAACCTGGTTGTCTCATTCTGGTTCAACATCGTGATCTCATCGCATGATGGTACAAGGGGTTAAGGCTTCCGGGCACCGTAGGTTGAAGGAGGGTGCAGTGGAGCAGAGCCTATGCAGGGGAGCCTCTCCGGGACCACCAGCCAGGCCCCCTTCTCATGCACCACATAGTCCTTGCACCGCATGAGAAAGCGGCCACTCATTAAATCCCAGTACGCTTATGGTAAGGCCTTACCAAGCCTTAAGTAGCATGGCACACGCATGCAGTATTGCGAACAGCTGTCTACGGTAGGTACACGCACTAGGGCCGCTAACCTAGGGTCGCTAACCTCCCTAGTAACCGCACATGTCACTTCGGTCTAGACTAGGGCGACGTCTCTGGAACTTGCTTTGGAATTTGCGCTCGTACCTCCCATCACCGCATCCTTGTCACACCCTACTAAACCCCAGACGCGATGAGCGTTAAGACACGAAAATTTTTTCGGCTTTTGGCGCGTCACCACGAGCTGTAGGGCTGCACAGGATCGTAGGACTGGGCTGCTGCGGCACCCACGTGCCTGTGTGACGACAGACGCACGTAGGCTGAACGGTTTCCCAGCGTTACCTTCACGCCCAAACCACCTGGGCCCTAGCAAACGGACGGCTGCGCCTGCTGCGGAAGGGACAGGGCACCGGACGTATCAGAGCTGGTCGGAGTAGACCAGGACGGAGTCCTCAGAGTATTGCGCTTTGCGGAAGCGTAGTGGGGTAGCGGAAGCGTATCAGAGCAGAGGGATACCGATACGGTAGCCCTTGCGTTGGAACCAGAGCAATGGCAGAGCTGCTGTTGAGCTGTGCTGACAGAGAACGGCGTGCTGCTGAGACGTGTCGTACTCAGATGGACCCGTAATAAACCATAAACAGGAACAGGAAGGCTTGAACTACCTGCGGGGAGGGCTTGGGGGAAGAGGGAGGGGCGCACAGGTTAGTAAGCAAGGACCTGTCCTACTGACGCTGCTGCGCTGCTGCAAGGGCAAGCTGCAAGCAGGGAACCAGAGCCTGAGATTGTACCAAGTGAACAGCTGATACCAGAGGCCTTTGTTGCTAGTGCGAATGCTGTGTGCCAAGTAAGCTGCGGTCTATTGGTTGCCAGAGGGACACCTCCTGCTCCTAGGCTGCTCAGTGGGTGTGCGTCACTCAGAACAGAACACGTGCAAGGCTGCGCAAGGCAATAAGTGCTCCGTCCCCTAAGCTGTCAATCCGGCTGCTTGTCGTACACTCCAGGCGTACCCTACGCAGACACTTGCTGACCTCGCTGCTGGGGAATTAGCTGCAGGCAGGCTGCTCCTGAGTCCTTGACCTGACTTAGGCGTTACCCTCGTGGCACGGGCGGTAGCTGGCAGTTGACAGAGGCACCTTGAGGCTTGGGCGAGTCACAATATTCCTGCACGCACTTACAAAGGATGTTACTGTTACCTCCTCGTCCGCGCTTGCACCAGACTGCGCCTCGCGTGTCCTTGGACCTCACCGGCCCTTGCGCTACGACAGCACGACTGCTTTTGGCTTGGTATAACAGACTGTATCAAGGTAAAGGATCTCAACAGCCAGCGACGTAAGGTCGACTGGGACTCGCGCTAGCCAAGCAGTGACTAAGAGTAGTACTGCTGCTGCTGCGACGGAACGTGAGACCAAAGGTTGATCAACTATATCAAATGTGGGTAGCCTGATGGAATTGTAGTTGTTGGTAATGGCTGCTCGCTACCTGCTTACTCACGCGGATTGCACGCGTTAAATACTTGAACACGGGGCTCTTCGGGAAGCCTCCCGGAGCCAATAGGCACCTTCAAACACCTACGTGCAATAGCTACTGATATCGTCCAACTACTCGCAACTCCTGCAGCTCCATAGGCAGCTCGGAGAAGCCGAGAACCTTCGCGCGCATGCCGTCGCAAGCGCAAACCATTCACGCTTATCACGCAATCACACGCTTGATATCTTGATATCGAACTTGTACTGAAGTCCAGCTGTAGGATCTTGGTCTTGGCGTAGAAACACGGCTCCTCGGCTCCTCGGCACCGAAACCATGCCACATGGCGGTCTTCACCTTGATCACGTAGTCACACCACCTTCGAACGGTACTTCTTGTCGTGTAGAATACATACAAGTCATCATGACGAGTTAGGCCGCGACAGCTGTCACACCCTTGCTCCTGCGGCCGGCGGTGGGCCCCATCGCCTTTTGCTGATCAGAGGGGCAGCTGTCAGGCGGAGTGGTACAAATACTCGTTGTTTTTGTTGTCGTGGATCCTGCCACCGCCATGGGTCTTGTAGATTCAATCAGTTGCCCGCGTGATCTCAGGGCTGCGGTATTGTAAATTGCTGGTCATGGGGCCTTGCTCGTACACGGTGCTCCAGCGTGCTCTTCATGGGAACCAGACGATGTAGGACGCCACGGCCTCTCATGCCCTTAGATGACACTTGCTTGGCTTGGAATTGGGTCTTCAGCTCTTCATTGCCTGATGGAGTAGAGTTTTGTGTCCTTTTTAGGGGAAGGATTTCCTTTGTTCTGCACTCTTGAAGTTGTTGACACGGGCGTAGCTTACAGGAGCTTGTCCACTGTCCTTTTCCTGTACTTTGGCCTGTTGGCTTGGTTGTATACTTGTTCTGGTACCCGAAAGAAGGGTTGGATGAAGATTGGCTCATATCTTACGTAGTTGCCTTTCGGGCTGCTTGCATCAAAAGCACCATCTTGGTCGTTGTTGTCGATCACAGGCGAGCGTGTTGCTTGATGACTTGTGGCGCCCAGATGGTCCACTGGTGTACGGTACCTTGCAAACTTGTCGATTGCCTTCCACTTAATGTCGTACCTTTTTCTACGGTACGCTTACGTTCTCTGTCACCTTGTTGCTTGTGTTGCAGTGTAAACATGCTGCTCCAGCGCCGAGGGTAGTTGAGAGGGCAGGCTCCCTTGCTGCGCACTTGATCCAGTAGTCTTACTTGGTGTTGAATGCCTGCGTTGCACTCCGACTGTGGTACCGGTACCCTGCCGTACCAAAGAACTTGTCCGTATAACTTGACGTTGACTTTTGCTTGTAATGGAATCATACGGTAGACCTTTCCGGTAACATGGTTGGCTCCTCGCGACCCACGGGTCTTTCCCTTGGGCGCCTTCGTGCCTTTTTTTTTTTTCTGTGGAAAGGTTGACAGGTGAAGAGACGGGAGAGGACAGGCCAGCGGGACCTCAAAGCCCGACCAGCACAGGCAAGCAGCAACACCACACGCCAACACCACACGCCAACACCACACGCCACCACCACGCCTAACCACCGTCGTCCGCGTTATACACTGCGCCGTTTGCTTTGGGCTCCGTCGTGTAAGACGACGTGGTCGTGTTAGAAGCCTCGGCGTTCTTGCTGCTGTCTCCTACCAGGGTGCTCCTGCGGAGCGTGTTGCTCCCTCCTGCACCTGTGTGCAGGGCCATCTGCTGGGTGCTCCTGCGGAGCTTGTTGCTCCCATGAACGGCATCCCTAGTCAAGGGCGCAGCTGTGGGAACTGGCCTCTTCAGGGATGGTTTCACACCCTGTGTAGCAGCCATGAAGAGCTGACTGCCGAGGTCAGGGGCCTTCTGGTCCGGGGCACATGGCACTGGTGTACTGAGCCCCCTCACAAGCTCGTCGTACGCTGTCTGTTGCTCCTCGCCCCCGGCGAGTTCTGCTCCCTTCTCCGCCAGTGTCCTCAGAGGCTGTGAAACCTTGGTGTAGTCGTCAATATAGCTCCTGTAACGGGAGGTGATGCCCAGGAATACACGCACGTCACGTAGGTTCCGTAGCAGTTGGTAGCTGTTGGTGGCAGCCTTGATGCTGCCGATGGGGGATGTAGTTCCCGGCTTGTCGTTGATGCGAAATGCAAGGGGGTTCACTTCTTGCTGCTCAGACTTGCACGTCTTGATGGCACCCTCCACTAACTCGGCTGATGGCTCCTGGCTGCTGTTGCAGCACCGTACCTGCTCTTCGTTGTGTGGGACTACCCCTATGCGCTCTTCCGGTGGTAGTTTCAACACGGATGAGAACCCGCCTTCCTTTTTGGTAGGCATCGTCTGTTTGACAGATTCAACCACAGAGCTTGTTGCTCCTGCGGGCGATGGTGTCAGCTCCTGGGATTGCAGTTGTATGGCGAACACCTTGCGTGGGTTGGGGGTGAAGTTACCAGGAACGGGTGTCCCATTCCTCTGCTGCTTCCTTACGAGAATAACCTTTCCAACAGGTCTTGGCACGATTGATCCATTGGGCACCGGCTGATTGTGCTGTGTTGGGGCTGATATGGGTCCGGGGGTAGGGGGACACGTCCCTGCTCCTACCATCGGCCCTTTACCAGGCCCTCCCGGCTGCGCAGACCGCTGGGCGGTACTGAAAGCCTGCTCCTTTGCTTTTCGTATACGTGTTGCTGCGTTGGACGAAGATGGGAAGGGGAGATATGTCCGCTCTGGCATGTGGTCTTCGCTTGGTGGCGGTTGGGGTGGTGTGGTGTCCGGTTGTGGCACCCTCAGCACAACAGCGTGATCCTCTCCAGAATCACTCCCAATACCGGTATCCAACTTGCTGGGTTCCAGCTGTAATCCAGAGTCCGTACTGCTGTCCGTACAGTCATCCTCACTGGGTGTGGGCGATCCCGGTTTGTGGTGCTCCACGTCCTCCTCCTCCGTCGCACCTGTTGAGGTAGTGTCTTCGTCATCATCAATATGGCAGATGTTGCCAGCTGACTTTCCATTGGACTCCATCTTAGGGAATCGCTCAGGGCTCCCCAAGTGCCAGCGGCCGCTTTCCATAGAGTCAGAGTCGCTGCCTGCACGTGGCACAGTCTGAACGAGATTGACGTTGTCGCCAGAGCCCTCGGTACTCACCGTGTCTGTATCACCAGAGTTGGTGGGATCCTCCACCGGGCTAGGTGGATTGTCAGAATCTCTGCTGCTGCCGGGCTCTAAGGGCGCCAGCATATCCGTCACGCCCTTGCTCAGGTTGGCGTGGCTGAACACCGTCGCCACGTCCTGCATATGCCTGGCACTGGAGGATCCGCCTGAGAGGCAGCTGACCGGAATGAAGCTTCTCTCGCTTGTATCGCTGATGTAGTACATTTTACCCTTACGATAGCTGATTTCCGCTCCTACCGTATGAAGGAAGTCGGATCCCAGTAGGATGGCGTAGTTGTGGGCCGTTGTTACGTAGGCCGTTATGCGGAGCTTGAGATCTCCAAGGGATATCCACAGCTCCAGCGCACCTTGACTTCTCACCTTCAGCTGTTATGTAGGAGCGACTGGTCTCCTTAATTTGTCCCATGAGCCCCAGCTTGCGCAGGGTATCCAGGGCGACCATGCAAATGGACGCGCCAGTGTCAACAATGGCCTCGCATACCACTGGGTCTCCTGCGTGGTTGAGCACCATGACGTTGCCCTTGCATACATCATATTGGGTCTTGTGTTTGCCAGCATGTAGCACCGAGACCGACTTGGGATGACGCTGCATCAAAGAACCGATGGGGTCGTACTTGCCGGGCATGTCTAAGCCACGTGGCTTAGTGGTTGCTGCTGCTGCAGCAGAGGGCTGTGGAGTGCTAGCCTTGCGCTCCTTGAACTGCTTGGTCTGTTCGTTGGCCATGCCCGGATTGACGTTGTTGAAGTCACACTTGGCTGCTACAGAGGACGGCAGCTTGTACTTGTCCAGCTTGGACACCATGTCGCTCGCAATCCTGGTCTCCAGCCTGTTGGTGCTTGGGCCACGTGGTGGAGGGGCAGGGGTTGCGCTCTCCCCCATAGGTGCGCAACACGCACGTGGAGCGGAGCGGTACTTCTTCTCCTCCTTCTGCTTGAAATTGGGCGACACATACCCCTTGTACGGCATGGAGTTGCACGGTACAAACCGTCGGGGTTCGCCCTTGTTCATGGGGTCCACTTTGTCCCTTATGGACTGCTTTGGGCAGGGGGGCCACCTTGTCCACACTGAAACGCTTCCTGATTACCGCCGGATAAGACACACAGGCCTCCCTAACGGTACCATAGGTTACCTTCGACTTGGCGTGTACCTCCTTACCGGGTACCACAGAAATAAAGTTGGCTGCTTCAGGGAATGACTGGTAGGGTGGCTTGGGCCTGAGGGTCGCCATCGGTGGCGGCCGTGCCGTGCCTGCCTCCTGTCCTTGCTGTATCTGGGCCAACTGCACAGACATGATCTTCATCTGCTGCGTCAGCTGGTGTATAGCATCGTCCACGTTGCGCGGCAGGGTCTTGTCCCTGGGCGGCCCGAAGCCGGACGGCTTAGGGTGGAACCCGCTGCTGCTGTCCCGTCTGTCCGAACGCCCATGTTCAAACCTCCTGGCGGGCGAGGTCCGGTCTCCGGATGACCTGGCATCTGATTCATAAGGCCAGCCAGAGTTGTTTGGCGCAAACCTTACACGACGCTCCTCGCGCGGTGAGGCTTCACGCTCGTGATCGTGGCGGGCGGTTCGATAGTTATTACCGTTGTCACGCCGCGGCGATATATCATCAGAGTGTCCTGGGAAGTAGCGCTCCGTACCTTCGTCCACGTGTATAGCAATCTCAATGGCACGCAGTAGCGTACCTGGGCACATGTTGTGCACGGCGCGGGCGATCTTGGGCTGTAGTCCGCGAAGAAAGTCCTTAACTCTCAGCAGGTCCTCGAGGTTCACCTCGAGAAGACCTGCTAACATTTGAAAGCGTTCGGCATACTCTTGCACGCTTTCCTTGGATCCCTGACGGCAGGTCATGTACTCGTCGTACAGCGTTGAAGCCTTGTACCCGAAGCGTTTAGCAAACGCCTGTTTGAAGCTCTCCCACGTGGAGATTCGTGACTCCACGGTTGCATACCAGGTAGCTGCTTTGTCGCCTAGACGGCATACGGCTACCATCAGCTTGGCCTCATCACTACATCCACCTAAACGGCCTAGCGCATCAATTCGGTTGAGCCAGGCATGGCACACCGTCTTCTCAGGGTCGAAGATGGGGATGGAGTTGATGACTGCTGACTGCACCTCCATGACAGGCCGATGATAGCCTGCCATGCCCTGCTGCTGGGGCACGTGCTGTTGGGGCCCAAACATAGGGCCTTGGGGACCTATAAACGCACCGTGGTCTTCCATGCTGGTCAGTCCACGCTCGCAGAGCCAGACCTAAGCCCGCTCTGATACCAACTAAACCCCAGACGCGATGAGCGTTAAGACACGAAAATTTTTTCGGCTTTTGGCGCGTCACCACGAGCTGTAGGGCTGCACAGGATCGTAGGACTGGGCTGCTGCGGCACCCACGTGCCTGTGTGACGACAGACGCACGTAGGCTGAACGGTTTCCCAGCGTTACCTTCACGCCCAAACCACCTGGGCCCTAGCAAACGGACGGCTGCGCCTGCTGCGGAAGGGACAGGGCACCGGACGTATCAGAGCTGGTCGGAGTAGACCAGGACGGAGTCCTCAGAGTATTGCGCTTTGCGGAAGCGTAGTGGGGTAGCGGAAGCGTATCAGAGCAGAGGGATACCGATACGGTAGCCCTTGCGTTGGAACCAGAGCAATGGCAGAGCTGCTGTTGAGCTGTGCTGACAGAGAACGGCGTGCTGCTGAGACGTGTCGTACTCAGATGGACCCGTAATAAACCATAAACAGGAACAGGAAGGCTTGAACTACCTGCGGGGAGGGCTTGGGGGAAGAGGGAGGGGCGCACAGGTTAGTAAGCAAGGACCTGTCCTACTGACGCTGCTGCGCTGCTGCAAGGGCAAGCTGCAAGCAGGGAACCAGAGCCTGAGATTGTACCAAGTGAACAGCTGATACCAGAGGCCTTTGTTGCTAGTGCGAATGCTGTGTGCCAAGTAAGCTGCGGTCTATTGGTTGCCAGAGGGACACCTCCTGCTCCTAGGCTGCTCAGTGGGTGTGCGTCACTCAGAACAGAACACGTGCAAGGCTGCGCAAGGCAATAAGTGCTCCGTCCCTAAGCTGTCAATCCGGCTGCTTGTCGTACACTCCAGGCGTACCCTACGCAGACACTTGCTGACCTCGCTGCTGGGGAATTAGCTGCAGGCAGGCTGCTCCTGAGTCCTTGACCTGACTTAGGCGTTACCCTCGTGGCACGGGCGGTAGCTGGCAGTTGACAGAGGCACCTTGAGGCTTGGGCGAGTCACAATATTCCTGCACGCACTTACAAAGGATGTTACTGTTACCTCCTCGTCCGCGCTTGCACCAGACTGCGCCTCGCGTGTCCTTGGACCTCACCGGCCCTTGCGCTACGACAGCACGACTGCTTTTGGCTTGGTATAACAGACTGTATCAAGGTAAAGGATCTCAACAGCCAGCGACGTAAGGTCGACTGGGACTCGCGCTAGCCAAGCAGTGACTAAGAGTAGTACTGCTGCTGCTGCGACGGAACGTGAGACCAAAGGTTGATCAACTATATCAAATGTGGGTAGCCTGATGGAATTGTAGTTGTTGGTAATGGCTGCTCGCTACCTGCTTACTCACGCGGATTGCACGCGTTAAATACTTGAACACGGGGCTCTTCGGGAAGCCTCCCGGAGCCAATAGGCACCTTCAAACACCTACGTGCAATAGCTACTGATATCGTCCAACTACTCGCAACTCCTGCAGCTCCATAGGCAGCTCGGAGAAGCCGAGAACCTTCGCGCGCATGCCGTCGCAAGCGCAAACCATTCACGCTTATCACGCAATCACACGCTTGATATCTTGATATCGAACTTGTACTGAAGTCCAGCTGTAGGATCTTGGTCTTGGCGTAGAAACACGGCTCCTCGGCTCCTCGGCACCGAAACCATGCCACATGGCGGTCTTCACCTTGATCACGTAGTCACACCACCTTCGAACGGTACTTCTTGTCGTGTAGAATACATACAAGTCATCATGACGAGTTAGGCCGCGACATCCTTCAACGCGCACTAGGGCCAGCGAGGGCCCATGCCACGCCTACTCCGTAAGCTTGTGGAGACGGGTAGAAACCATCCAGGAAGGCCTTGGCAAGTAGCCAGCAGGCGTTCGTCGTTTGCGGATGCACTCTCACACAAAGCCAGCGCATCCGAGCATGTTCAATTTAGCACCTGTTCACGCACGATGTCCATGCATGCCCCACAGCCCCGGGCGTCCCGCACCTCATGCACCTAGCGCACCACAGGTACCAAGTACCATGCTCCATGCGTGCGCCACATACATGCCTCTGCTCATGCTCACACTTGCGCATTAACCCACCTTACCCTCTGCTAATTGTGGCAAAGCTTAGTTCTACAAGACCGATCTCTTGCAGCTGGCACAGGCGGCACCAATTGCCCTACATGTGTATACACTTGCTTCCTGCCCCTGACACCATGCGCTGCGGACAGGTAGGAAGCCCATGGAGCCACGCCACATCTTTAACACAGGCTGCAACCTTCCACAACGCATACAAAGCTGGCAATCAACTACTTCCTCGAGGATCTGCACGCCCCGTGCCATCAGGTGCCATCAAGCCACACTGTCCTGCCGCGAGCTTGGTTCCCCCTCTTGCATCCGCATCCGTCTCTCCAGCTTCCACCAGCTTCCAGCGCACATTTGCCAGCTACTCGCAGCTACCCAGCCGGGGCAGGGAACCAGACCAGTCAGCACTGCCCACTCTCACAAGTCTCACAACCTGAAGGGCTGCTCACACTCCCCGCCTGGCCACCCCCAGCAGCTGCACTGGCGCCCACGCACCGCACGCACCACCACAGCACCGTAACGGCCAGCTCCACCACCGCCCACCAGATCTCTACCCAACCCCACAGAAGCACAAGCCCCAGCACTGCAGAGCCCACCACCACCAGCCCGAGCAACGCCCCGTTCGCCAGCAGGGACAAAACTATGTCCGCCCTGCTTCCTCGAAACACGCCCATGGCCATCAGCGCAAGGTGCTTGGCATCGCCGTACACCTGCCGTACGCGTCCGAGTGCGGTTGAGGCGGGCTACGCCACGCCGTACAACATTCTCTCCAGCAGCATGCAGGTGACGGCGCAGTAGCCGTGCGAGGCGGGGGTCTGCGGCAGCTGCACGGCCTCCTGGGCCATGCTGTAGCACTGGAGACACAGCGCCGGTAGTGGTGGTACAGCTGCGTGGCGCTGGGGCTGGGGGTGCTGTGGGGCAGCGGGGATCTGGTGGAGGCTTCGCCATTGATACGCATGCGGGAGCTGAGGGGCGGGCAGTGCAGCGGTTCCCCAGTGGCAGTCCCTGGTGTCGCAAGCCTCACGCCGGGCAGTTGCATGCATGTGGGCGCACCTGCGGGCGTTTGCAAGCCTAGGTTTGCCACGCACAGGGTGGGATGAGGTCGGCACGGCCCACCCCTGGCTTCGGGTGGTGGACGGCGGCCTCCTTTGCACCTGGCCGGAGGCCCTTAACACTAACTAATGCAAGGGCGGACACTGCCCAGGAACTAGTACACGTACTGCGCCTGCCCTGTCTTGCTAGCCTGCCTGGTGTGGAGAGGTGATTCTGTGCGGGGGCGTTTATAGGGCACGTGTCGCCTGTGTTCGTGGGTGGCCCTTGGGGTTTCGATGGGGGAGGAGCGAAAGCAGCAACCGGGGGGCCGATACTGGCTAATTCCTCCGTACAGCTGCCTCGTATCCGGTTCCTCCTGGGCAGAAGGATGGTTGGCAACCGCGACAGGGGTGCTGCGTGTGCTCTGTGGGTGCGTCTTGTAGAGAAGCTATGTGGGGGCGGGACCAGGCTGTGGTAGGGTGAACTTGAGGCGCGCGCGTCGTGCCCTGTACCTTATGGAGCTTGTCGCTCCTTTCCGTACAGCAAGAGGGGTGGGAAACCCCGTGTCCCTATCTCCCTAATGGCCGGGACCAGCTCTGTGTTTCGAGCGGGATGGGGCTGGGCTCTGGAAGGGGACCAAAACTGTAAAACCATACATAGAAAGCCTGTTGCCGCTGGTGGCAGGGCGGGAGCGTGGGGTCGTACACGTCCAGGCTGCACGCCGCCAGGTAGTTGATGAAGGCAGCCACAGCAGCTGCGGTTGCCAGGGTTTTGGTTGCAGGGTATACTGGCGGGCGCGCGGCGGACTGCGTGACAGGGGCAGGCAGCTGCACACAGGTGGTGCTGGCGGCGATGGTAGCGCTGCGTGCGCCTGCGAACGCAGGGCTGGAACGCCACTGCTGCCGCCGCCGCTGCTGTCGCCGCTGCTCCTGTCCGCACTGTAATGTGCGACACAGCCTCGCAGGGCGGACATGATGTCCAGCTGGAGCCGGATCGGCAGTCCTGCCAGCCATATATGAATAGAGCGGCCCGAACCCGGAAGTCGAACGACTCGCGGACCAGCGTGTCCCTGGACGGTTGCCACGTGCCGCCATCAGCAGCAGCTCCAAGCCCCGCCGGCCTGAACGGGTACACGGAATCTACCCGTTCGAAGGCCAGCGACGCCGCGATGCAGGCCCCCAGAAAGCGAGCGTCCAAGGCCTGGCATGCACCGGGGGCCAGCAGGTTCCAGGGTGGGAGTAGTCTTCCGTCTTGCAGGATCAGCCCCAAAGTTGCTCTAGCAGCCTGCTGCGAGCGGCCAGCGCACACCGCTGCCCTGAACAGAGGTAGTGACATGGAGAAGCGGCTGCTTGCCTCCGTGCCTGCAAGGAATAGCTCTTCGTCTTTCGGGGGCATTTCGCGCACGAAGGCAGTAGTCGCGTAATCGGCGCGCTCCTGCTCCGACGCAAACGCGCAGACCAGGGCCCCGTTTGGCGACACCAAGAGGCCCTCGGTCGTGAGCTGCTTGCGCTTTGTCCCTTCGGGCTTGACGCCGGGAGCGATGTCGGGCGCTCCGGGTCGGCTGCTGCTGGCGACATCTTGACTTAAATGAATAAAGAGCTGCGTCAGAAGCCAAGCACACCGCGGTCCAGGACTGCTAATTATGGCAGCACGATGGCAGCTGCCAGGCGAGGGTCGCGGCCCAGGGCTGTGCGCCAAGCAGACAATAGCGCTCGGCAGCTCAGCGCAGCCCCGCAGGAACCTGTGCCAGCCTCAACCATAATGCACTCCAGGATGTGCGACGGGAGCAGTAAGATGTTGCCGCAGGGCGGCGGGGCGTTATCGGTAGGCGGTGGCAATTGGTACTGTGAGCGATGCCGTGTGCGGTGGCTCGTCGGCAGGTAATTTGAGTCAGACAATAAGCCACACGCGTTGGAATTTAAATATTGCGGTCGTGTACGCACGATACCGCTTAATAAGATGTGCAGTTGCGGTGCAAAAAAAGACCATGCGCGCAGTGAGGTGATGAGGTGACCCGTGGCGACATCTTGACTTAAATGAATAAAGAGCTGCGTCAGAAGCCAAGCACACCGCGGTCCAGGACTGCTAATTATGGCAGCACGATGGCAGCTGCCAGGCGAGGGTCGCGGCCCAGGGCTGTGCGCCAAGCAGACAATAGCGCTCGGCAGCTCAGCGCAGCCCCGCAGGAACCTGTGCCAGCCTCAACCATAATGCACTCCAGGATGTGCGACGGGAGCAGTGAGATGTTGCCGCAGGGCGGCGGGGCGTTATCGGTAGGCGGTGGCAATTGGTACTGTGAGCCATGCCGTGTGCGGTGGCTCGTCGGCAGGTAATTTGAGTCAGACAATAAGCCACACGCGTTGGAATTTAAATATTGCGGTCGTGTACGCACGATACCGCTTAATAAGATGTGCAGTTGCGGTGCAAAAAAAGACCATGCGCGCAGTGAGGTGATGAGGTGACCCGTGGGTCGGTCAGAGACAGCAACGGAATAAGGAGTAATGCATTGCGTGCTACGGTCCTCTGAGCTCTGACTGCATGCATCCCCAGAATTACTGATCAGGTATGTTTGTAAGGTTTTACAGTTTTGGTCCCCTTCCAGAGCCCAGCCCCATCCCGCTCGAAACACAGAGCTGGTCCCGGCCATTAGGGACCAGGCCTGCCGGGCCCTCAACCGTATCAACGCTATTGGACCTGTACAGGAGGGCGGGGTTCTTGACTGGTGGCGGCAGTCTCATGCTGTGTTGAAGCGAAGGGCTGATCTGGCTGGGGTCATGGAGGAGGAGATCACGCTAGAAGAAGTTCGTATTGCTATTGCTGCGTTGCCCAACGGTAAAGCGGTTGGTCGTGAAAAGGTTCCGGGTGAGTGCTACAAATATGCGCGGCGGGACCTTGTGGACTCAGGGGGTGTTGTGAGGGGCCATGTCTACTGCCTGGCACCGTTGCTTCATGCGTTGTTCAACCACATTTTTCTGACTGGGGATTTCCCTGAGCAGTTTACTACAACAGTCGTGTCTCCTGTGTACAAGAGGAAGGGCGATGAAACGGATTGTGGCAACTACCGTGGCATTGCTGTCGGGGGTGCTCTTGCCAAATGCTATGCTAGCGTGCTGCTACGGCGTATGGCGAAGGCTGGGGAGCAACACAAGCTCAGGCATAAGGCTCAGGCTGGTTTCAGGCACGGTTTTGGCACGGTACACCACTTGTTGGTCAAGCGACATTTGGTGGCGAAGCATAGCAGGCCGGGGGCGCCACCCCTGGTTGTGGTACAGATCGACTTTGAGAAGGCTTTTGATAAGGTACCTAGGGAGCATTTGTGGTTGCGCTTGCAGGAAAGGGGTTTTCACGGCCGGTTGCTAGACGCTCTGATGCGTGCTTATGACAAGGTGGTCATGGCCGTGAAGGTGAATGGGTGCGTAGGGGAGCCTTTTGAGTCTCAGCAAGGGGTTAAGCAGGGGTGTCCGCTGAGCACCGAGTTGTTTGGCTTTTTCATCGAAGGTCTAGCCGATTTGATCGACGCAAACGACAGCACATCCAGGCCGCACAGGGTGCATCTGCGTGCGTGACTCACCTACGATTGGCGGGGAGCGTGTGTCGTTGCTGTTCTATGCTGACGATCTGAGCCTTGTGGCCACGCAGTACGGCACGATGCGCGTGCTGCTTGACGCAGTAGATTGTTTCTGCAGGGCTTTTGGCATGAAGGCGAATGTCAAGAAGTGTGAGTGTATGGTGTTTGCTGCTAGTGAGCGAGTGGCTGCACCAGCGGAGTCTTGAGTGCAGCACCCTCATGCTTGCCGGACAGCCGGTCCCGCTTGTTAGTTCTGCTAGATACCTGGGGATTGTGTACGGCCCTGGGATGCCTTTTGTATCGTGTCGTAAGCAGCTGACGGCTTCCGGAAGGAATGCTATGTTTGGGCTCATGGGCAAGCTGCGCAAGCAGCGGCTTTGGGCTCCGGACATATGGTTGCGGTGTTTTGATGGCCAGGTTAGGCCTATTTTGTCTTACGGGTGTGAGATCTGGGGTGTGGACGCTTTGGACGAAATGATGCGTGGAGGATCGCCACCACGCAGGCGTGATAGGTGCAATTTGGCAGAGAGCTGGTTTGAGTACTGCCTGAGTGATCAGGCGGTCAAGCTACAGATCACATATATGCGCACAGTGTGTGGTGCGCACCGTCCTACACATAGGCTGTTGTTTGCGGAGCTGTCTCAGTTACCCTTACACTTCTACTGGGCATCGCAGGTTTGTGGTTTTTGGAACAGGATAATCCGTCAGGCGGGAGCTTTGGCGCATGATGTACTGCGTGACGAGATTGCGCTTGCTTTGGATGGTTGGGAAGATGGCTGGGCAGCAAAGCTCTTGCGGTTTTCGGCTGCACTAGGTGTTGATGTTTGGAAGGATTTGCCACGTGGGGTTAGGCAATCAGCAGACAAAGCTCGCTGGTTAGCAAGCCGACCCTTGCCTGTGTCTAGAATATTGTCAGCGTTCCGTGACAAGCTCCTGGTGGCATGGTCGCATGAGCGCTTGCAAGCTGTGCCGGATGCCTTCCCTCAGACGGGAAGCAACCAGGTGTGAAGATGTGCCGTTACAAGCATTGGTGTGGCTTGTCGCATGAGCAAGGCAAGGCTGTATGGTTGCCGCACATCAAAGTGTTCATCCCGGTTCATTCGCACAAGAAGTTGATGCGTTTTCGCTTGGGCTGCTGGCCACTTGCCGCTAACCGTAGCAATGGGGTCCCAAGAGAAGAGCGGGTCTGTCCTGTGTGTCAGACTGGAGCTGTAGAAGATGAAGAGCACGTGCTCATGCGTTGCACAGCGTACGAGAGTCTGCGGCATCGCAGCGGTCTGGATCTGAGCGGTAGCATGCGTGATGTTCTGTTGTGTACCGACCAAGCAAAACTCGCGGTGTTGCTAGAGCAAATTTGGTCTGCACGTCACGCTTGTGTGCCGTTCTCGCGGTGAACGGTCAGACACCTGGCTACAGTTTATCCGGTTGCGTGTCTTGTGTCTTTGCGATGACCCTGGAGCCCCTGGCTCGTATACGGGTCCTTACATGCTGGGTTCCGGAGCCTATCATGTAAGAAACAAACAAACATTAGGGACACGGGGTTTCCCACCCCTCTCGCTGTACGGAAAGGAGCGACAAGCTCCATAAGGTACAGGCCACGACACGTGGGCCTCAAGTTCACACTACCACAGCGTGGTCCCGCCACCACATAGCTTCTCCACAAGACGCACCCACAGAGCACACGCAGCACCCCTGTCGCGGTTCCCAACCACCCTTCTGCCCAGGAGGAACCGGAAACGAGGCAGCTGTACTATTCACTGCATCACTGGCCTTCCAGGTCAAATCAGTGATGGAAAAGGCCGGTTTGAACAACAGCAATGCCATGGGGGGAAACGGTACAAGCAGCGCCTGGCGCTAGTCCGTCCGCTGGACTCTTGTGGTTTGGCTCCACACCGCTCAGGAGATCAGCTTATGAGTAGTGAGTGAGTTCTTGCACGCTGGTCAAATGCACTGAGCGTACACGGGAGTGCATGAGTGCAAACCGGTACGGGCGCTGCAATTATACTGGATTACCCCATGCCAACATGCGATGTCCCGTTGTCCAAGTGCCCAATGCCCCGGCAGGTCCAGCACCCCCCTCTGCCCGGTGCGCTGACATCCAAGCCTGCAGGTGTCGGAGCATCTCTTTCCCCCACCCAGTTCCCCTTCACACTTTTTGCTTCCTTTCCAATGCCTATGCTGCTGTAGCAGAGCCGTTCTTTCAGGATGGCCACGTACGGTTGCTTGCTTTGCCACGACAGGCGTTCTGATTTTCCTGTCTGGCCAGCGGCCGTGCGGTGGTCCTTGACGGCTTGAGCATTGCCTTTACGAATACACCATCAATGAATGGCTTAACAATGTGTTGCATAGCAGACATGCAAGAAACGCTTGCACAGCTCTAAGACCAGTAGTGGAGACGACACGCTGAAGAGCGCCCTGGCTCCCAGGTGCTCGGCTCCAGACTCACGCGCTAAACCTGCGCCAATTACTATCAGGCTACCATGAATCTCAAGTGCCACTGCCACCGTCTGCACCGCTTGTACAAAGGATCACCTGCTGACAGACAGGCCGTTGCCCTCTAAACGTGCTGGTGGCATGCGAGCCGTGCCCATACACGGAGCCCTGCTTCTGCCTGGCAGCACAGCCGCCAACCCGGGCAGTAGCCCGGCGGGCCCACCTACCGTCATGACACTGTCCAATGCCAGGGGCCGGCAAATGCCTTAAGTCGCTCAGTCACAGTACTGCTGTCTACTACGATGCGCTCACAGAAGCCCTCGGCACGGCAAGGCCTCTCAGCCTAGGCGGTGACCGGCTAGCGTGCACACAGCCTACGCACAAGACATTGCAGTTCATGACCGATAATACAACGGCCAACAGCAACACTTCCTTGTGTACCGGTATTCACTGCCTGTAGCGGTCGGGTGCTCCAAGCCCACCAGCCCAATAGCAGTGTCCTAGCCAACAACCATCCGCCAGCCCCTAGGGAGCATGTCAGCGTGCCCCGACCGTAGCAACCTGCCCCCATTTCCTGTGCCCTCGCCAACAAGACGGTACAGCTGCATGCAGCCACACCTGCACGACAACAGTCGTCACTGACCAGCACCGATGAGCCTCACATCACCGCCTGGGAGCGGCAGCACAGCATTCCCATCGCCCTTAATCCATAGCTCCAAATCAGGCAACCCAAGTTACGCAATGCAGCAGGTGCACGCCGCCTTATTAGCCAGGAAACAGACTGCCAGCCCCCTTCCACTCACGCCCACCGCCGTCCCCCCAGGCCACGCTTGACCATCCCTAGCAGCTGCACTGACGACCACCGCACACCCACCCACAGCGCTGCCACCGCCAGCTCCACCGGCACAAACAAGAGCTCCACCAAACCCCACAGGAGCACCAGCACCAACACTAAGGCACCAAACACCAGCAGCGCAAGAACCGTTGTGAGTGCATCCACAGCCATAAATAGCCGTGCCACTTTCTCAAACCTGGTGCCCTGTGCCTCATCCATCTTAATCGACACGGCGTACTTGGCATCGCCGTACACCTGCCGTACGCGTCCGAGTGCGGTGGAGGCGGGTTCCGCCACACCGTAGATCATCCGCTCCAGCCCCATGCGGGTGACGGCGCAGTAGCCGTGCGAGGTGGGTGTCTGCGGCAGCTGCATGGCCTCCCGGGCCATGCTGTAGCTAGCACTGGGGGCACAGCGCCGGGCGGTGGTGGTACAGCTGCGTGGCGGTGGGGCTGGGGGTGCTGTGGGGCAGCGGGGCTCTGGTGGAAGCTTCGCCGTGGGTATGGCAAGTCGATTGCCGCTGGTGGCAGGGCGGGAGCGTGGGGTCGTACACGTCCAGGCTGCACGCCGCCAGGTAGTTGATGAAGGCAGCCACAGCAGCTGCAGTTGCTAGGGTTGTGGTTGCCGGGTATACTGGCGGGCGCGCGGCGGACTGCGTGACAGAGGCACACAGGTGGTGCTGGCGGCGACGGTAGCGCTGCGTGCGCCGCCGGTGGTGTGCGAATGCAGGGCTGGAACGCCGCTGCTGCTACTATGGCTGCTGGCCGTAATGTAGTGTGCAACACATCTTCGCAGGGCTGACGCCATATTGAACTGGAACCGCAACAGCATTCCCACAAGCCACAGAAAGCCTAAGATCCGGAAGTCCGACGACTCCTCGGCCAGCACGTCCCTGGACGGCCACTGCCACATGCCATCGTCAGCTCCACGTACCGCCAGCCTGGACTGATATAAAGGCTGCACCCGGGTGTAGGCTCGCTCAGCCGCCAGGCAGGCGCCCAAAAATCGGGCGTCCAGGGCCTGACATGCACCGCCCGCAAGTAGCCAGGGTGGCATGCCGTGCAGCATAACCTCCAAGGCTGCTCCTGCAGACTGCTGCGAGCGGCCGGCGCACTTTGGTGCCCGAATGACCGTTTTGAGTGTGGACATGCCGGTCCCCTTGGTGCGGAAGTAGCCCATTACTTCTTCGGGAAAGCCGCGCACCAAGACAGTCGCGTAATCGGCGCGCTCCTGCTCCGACGCAAACGTGCGAACCAGAGCACCGTTTGGCGACACTAAAAGGCCCTCGGTCGCGAGCTGCTTGCGCTTTGTCACTTGCTGGCGGGTTGTCGGGTCGGCTGATGCTGGCAAACCCTTCACCCTATGGAGGAAGAGCTGCCCAAAAATCCAAGCATGCCGTGATACAGGCATGTTAATTACGGCGGCACGTTCCAGGAGGATAGCAGCTGGCAAGCGAGGGTCGCGAGCTAGACATGTGCGCCAAGCAGAGAGCAGCGGCCGGCAGCTCAGCGCGGCCCCGCAGCATCCCGTGCCCGCCACAGCCATAACATACTCCAGAAGGTACGAAGGCAGCAGTAAGATGAGGCCGCAGGGCGGGGCGGTATCAGTGGCCATGGGTAACTTCACGTAGCCGCGGGGCTCCCAGCAGGGGTGCTACTATTTACACTGGCTGTTAGCAGGCGAGTACAATTGTCTAGCAGCAGACATACAGTGACGTGACGCCTACACGCCTTTTGCCCCGTACAGTGTGTACGGACTTGGTTTTTCTGGTTTGTTTTCCGTACTGTGCCTTTTGCGTATTGCGTTCATGTCATGGTCGATAGTGTAAGGAATTACCTGCGGAAAATTTCTCAGTGTTAGGACGTTAGGCAGCTGTATTGAAGGGGGGGCCTAGCTTTGCAGGGTATCAACCACAAAGTAACCAACACGCGGCTGTGCGGTGCGGCGCTGAGCCCACGACAGCGACAGCGCAAACCCGTCGGCGCGCATTGCCCCAGAAACGTGCACCATGACTTGCATCCTCATTAAGCCTAGTTGCGCTTCAGATACGCAGCCAACTCTGGTACGCTGTTAGCAGCCAGCTCCCCTGTACCAGCTTTGCCTCTCTCGGCTCTGCCGCTGACAGCATAGTCATTGCCGCCATCCTTGACGAAAGACATTTGCCCGGTGCAGCGGCCTGTCGTGCACCAACCGTAAGTGCATCCGTCCAGTGGTACAGCAGCGGGTGAGCACCAGAAGGCAGCACTGCAGCAGCTCAAGTGCAACACCGGAACCAGCAGTTAGAGAGGGAACCGTAAAGATGCGCTCATGCAGCTGTACGCATGCAGCACACCTGCTTGCCAAGTCGCCAACAGCATGACACACCACTGCCTTGACGGGGGCCCACCGACACAGCTGGAGTAAGTGCAGCTGCACATATCATTGCGGTCTAGTCCTCGTAACCAGGGGAGCTCCCCCGCACCAACTTTTAACCATGCGTTTGTACGTCCCCTCATCGCATCCTGCTACGTCACTGCATCGAACCCGCAACAGAGTCGTTATGCGGTTACCATGGCTCCACTCCAACATCGCACGCAAGAAGAAGGAGCAGGAACACAGTGCACTAGTCAGGCAACCTACAGCAGACAGCGCATTCCAACTCACAACCACCACCGTCGCCCCAGCCCCCACCTGGTCACGCCAGCAGCTGCACCAGCACGCACTGCACGCACCACCACAGCACGGCCATAGCCAGATCCACCAGCAGCCCGCAGACTACCGCCACCGCCCACAGGAGCACCAGCACCTGCACCGCAGCGCCCACCACCACCAGCCCATAGGCCCCCAGCACCCACAAAAGCTTCTCCACCACGGCTCCCCGCAGCGCACCCGGGGTCATCAACGCGAGCTCCTTGGCGTCGCCGTACACCTGCTGTACACGCCCGAACGAGATGGCGGTGGGCTCCGCCCCGCCGTACATCAGCCGCTCCAGCAGGACACGGATGACGGCGCAGTAGCCGTGGGTCGCGGCGCGCGCGGCCGGGGTCTGCGGCAGCTGCATGGCCTCCCGGGCCATACTGTAGCACTGGGGGCACAGCGCTGGGCGGTGGTGGCGCCGGGCTGTTGGGTTGGGGGCGCTGCTGGGCAGCTGGGTCCTCGTGGAGGCTTCGCCGTTGGTACGGTCTGGCTGTTGCCGCTGGTGGCAGGGCGGGAGCGTGGGGTCGTACACGTCCAGGCTGCACGCCGCCAGGTAGTCGACGAACGCCGCAGCAGCAGCTGCAGTTGCGGGGGATGCCGCGGCAGGGCACATCGGCAAGCGGGTGGCCAACTGCGTGACGGAAGCTGGCAGCCGCACACCTGCGTTGGCGCTGGAGCTGGTGGTAGTGGAGCCACAGGCTGCGCTCCCGGCCTCGCCAGTGACGTTGGTAATTATCTCGCGCAGATATGCACTAATGGAGTGAATTGCGTCGAGCTGGAGCCATGTCAGTGTTGACGCTAGGCCTGAGGCACACGGCGCTCTCCACCCGGATTCGCCACGCCTCACCGACCAGCCTGCCCCGGGACGGCTGCCGCCACGTGTTCTTCCTGCCCCGACGCGACACCCCAGACGATGCCTTGTCGGAGCCTGTGCGCATGTCAGCCCGGTGGGAAGCGATACATGCGCCCACCATACGGGCATCCAAGGACGCGCTTGCCCCGGCGTTGATTACGAAGGGCAGGCTGCAGCGAAGCATCAGCTCCACCATGACCCCGATGTGCCGATAGCGGGCCGCTTCGAGCGCCTTGATTATGCTCGCAATGTCCGCTTGGAAGCTGACGTTTGTGAACAGGAGATCAAGGATTTGCGGGGGCATTTCCCGGACGAAGACGGTCGCGTAGTCGGCGCGGTCCTGTTCGCTTGCAAGCTCCAGGAGCCCATTTGGCGAGCACAGAAGGCCCTTATCGGCGCGTTGCATGCGTTGTACATCTCCCGGGCCGGTTCTCGGGCGCTGCTTGGCGGCCGGCGTCAAGTTTGCCGACATGGCAGACTGGGGAATGTAGAGCTGGGACACAATCCACAAGTGACGCTTTTTTGGGTTGTCGATCAGGGCTGCGCGGCTCAGCAGGATGGCAGCTGCCAGGCGAGGGTCGCGGGCCAGGGCTGCGCGCCAAGCAGACAGCAGCAGCCGGCAGCTCAGCGCGGCCCCGCACGATTCCGTGCCCGCCATAGCAACAATGTGCTCCAAAATGTGCAAAGGGAGCGACTGGATGGCGTTAGAGGGCAGGGAGCTGATTGAGGCCATCGGGTTTAGCGCGCAGCTTGACTTCCGACACTCGGCGGGTTATGAATTATGAAGTATGAGCACACTATAGGTATGGCTAAGTAGGCAACAGCGTGTGAGCCAAGCCCACGCCAAGTTAATAGGGGGAGCAGCACGATGGCAGCAGACCCATGGGTCGCGGCATGAGGAAATGAAGAAATGAAAACGAAGAAATGAATTCGTGGAAGCGGACAGATCCACAGGCCGCACCCAACTGACAGTGCAGGAATCCTTGTTGGCCACGTAATACCAAAATAGAGCACTCGTGCATTTAGGCTATGCGGTATGACCCGCAAGGACACGTGCGCCGTGTGCCAGTGGACTGGCCGCCCTCAGGTTCGCACGCGTCAACTTTTATTTGCCGCATGACAGCGCGTGGTACCAGCAATGTGCGCATGTCATGCTAGCAAAGCGGTACGTGATAGATATGTCAACTCGCCCCAGCGCGATCGTCACTCAATATACAAGCGAGCAGTACAAGCAACATGTGAGCGCACCCCCATCGACAGTTGCCCAACCCACGTCGGCACGCAACACACTCTTGCGGACCAAATTATCCACGGACTGGTGTTCCGGTGCATTCATCCGCTTGCCCTACCCCGCACCCCACGCATGCAACTGGTAGGCTCCCCCACCACCAGCTCCCAGCTCAGCTCCACGTCCGCCGCCGCGTCCTCCCCCTCCAACGCTCCTCTCCCCGCACCCCTCCTCCCTCCCGCCCCGCCCCGCCCGGGTCCCTTACTGCCCCCCGGCCTCACCACCACCGTCCGTATCCCCAGCACCCTGCACTGCGAGTACACCGCGCCATGCCGCTCGCTGCCGGACACCAGCACCACCGTGACCTCATTACTCATGGCAGCAGGCCCGGTCAACGCCGCGCGTGTACGGATGCCCGCCAGCAGCCGGTCAACACCCCCGTTGACCGCGCGGTCTGTAGCGCCGTCCGCGTTCTGCACGACCCGCGGGTCGCAGCCCTCCCGCTTCAGGCAGTACTTGAGCGTCAGCTGGTGCCCCGCAGTGGGGACAGACTTCTCTCCGCTGCTGCTCCAGTACTCTTTGACGTTGCCGAGGCCCGTGCGGTACGTGTTCTGCACCACACCGCCCTTGACATGCGAGGCGCCCACCGTCACTGCTCTGAAACCCGCAGCCGCAGCCGCAGCCGCACCCGCAGCTCCTGCCGTTCCTGCTGCTGGTGCCCGGTCCGGGTGCAGCCGCCGCATATGCGCCTCAAGGTCAACCACTACCGCTCCGCACACCCCACACCTCCTCCTGCCCGCAGCCTCCGCTGCTGTCTCCTTCCCGCTGCGCCCCGTCCCCGCCCCTGCGCCCGCCTCCCTAGCCACCGGCTCCTCGCGCCCCGCGTAGTTGTCCACAAAGTACGACGGCACCCAGGCCCATGCGGGCCGCGTGCCGTACACGTAGCAGCCCGCCACGCGCCCCCAGTGGGACGCCACCCGTAGCAGCTCCCTGGCAACGACCCGTGGGTCAGCTGCCCCCGGGTGGGCCCCTTGCACGTCCCAAAACACGTGCACCGTGCCCGGAGCGCGTGGAGCCGGCTGGGGCACTGGCACCGTGCGGGCGGCGTCTGCGACAGAGCGTACAGCAAATAAGAGCTCGTTGTGTGTTGCAGGAACACATGTTGCGTAAGACAATGGTGACGGTGTGCCAATACAGCGGCAGAGTGAACCGGGCTTGTGTTGTTTCGAGTAAAGTCAAAATGGACGGCAATGGTGGCGGTGTACCATGAATACCGCAAGTACAGTATGAGCAAGGAGCGGTGCACGGTTACCCGGTGCTGTGTGGGTGGCGGCTTACGTGCCTTGCTGGTGCTGTCCCCTTCGCCGTGCCCGCGAAGCGTGGCGTGGCAAGAGCGTCGCAACCGCATCTTACCCCCTGCAGTCATACATGCCATGCACTGGACATACCTGGTATCCGTGCAGGTGGAGCGATGATGACACCCTTCCGGGGCACCTTGCCAACCGCCCCGGCCCCCGCCTTGCTGCCCCTGCCCGCCGACTCCTCCCCCGCCGCCCCTTCCCCCGCTGACTGCAGCCCCGCCGCATCGCTGCTACGGGGTAGCACCTGAGCCTCGTCCGTGATGCCGTGTCTTAGCTGCTCCCGGACGAAGGTGGCTAGCACGGTGGTGTCGAGCACAGGTGCGCATGGTGAGGGGGAGGGGGGCACCAGGGTGCCCTGCCGTTTCAGGCGGTTGCTCAGGAAGCGGGACAGCGCCCGGTCCTCCGCCGTCTCACGGGGCCCTGTGGATTGTGATTCGAGTAGGAAGTGTTGGAGGGGGAGAGGTGACTTGAGAGTGGGTTTGAGTGTCGTAGGCGTGTTTGCGGGTGGGGCGGGGCGTCTAGGGCACCAAGGGTGGGGAGACGGCTGCTGGGCGTAGGGAAAGGCAACCCACAGGCGGCTTGCCACCAAGGCGTTGCGGTAGAAATAGGTTGCATAGCAATCAATTTGGCATGTCTATGGGTCTTGTGCGGTGCCTTTTGCGTTGAACCACGCTAGCCGGAGGGTACGGCGATGCGGTGGGTAAGCGGGCCTGGGCAGGCACTGGAACCCCACCACTTTTGGCTACAGCCAGTGCCTGGCCGCCCGCATGACGCACCTTGGCCACGCGTTGCTGCCGCTCTTGTACAGCCAGGATCCTTGGGGCTGAAACGCTTCGGGGAAGGCGCAGCTGGCAGGTCAGCGCTCGCAGGCGCAGGGCTTCTGACAGGCCTTCCTCTGTTGCCATACCATAGAAATGACATGATGTAAGGGAGAGTTTATAAGTTATATGCGTATGCACCGGGGCAGAGCTGCAGCCGAGAATGCTTATTTCCCATCGGGGCGACGGTTGCCCAAGTGTCGCGATGGGGACCGGACGCACGACTGCCGGCATCGCTTCTTCACAAGATTACATCGCATTTTGTACTATTGTAGCAACCTGTCCTTTGGTGCGTCAGGCCAGTAGACGGAAAAATGCAGGCTGCTTTCACTCACGCCCCAGGTCGCCTGTGTGCGCCTGCTCGTCGGGCTCAGACATGCAACCCTGTGCCTTTCGCCTTTAAGGGCAACCCCCGTATCGGCTCTGCGCGTTTACCTCTTGGGCGGCTCACCCCGGCGGGTGCGTAGTGTCTTGCAGCAGGCCCCGCAACGATTACTAGATCCTCTGCGACACACTTTCATGCATTCCAATAAAAAATCAAACCTCCCGTATGATCTGCGCGCAGCTGCCGCGCCCGCGCCTGTTGCCCCCATCGTCGCGGATGCAGCATCCGCTGTGCCCCAGGAGCTGATGGTCCTTGGCGAGGGCCTTGAGACACCAATTCAGCTTATCTATCTCGTCACGCTTCTCGGATTCCTGGCCGTGGGTGCGTACCTGGTGGTGCGCCAGGTGCTCATCCGCCGCGAGCTGGACGAGGGGGCGAAGGGGCTAGGCGAGCGCATCCGCACGGGTGAAGCAACGTGCGAGGTGAGGTCACCACAGGACTGGGGAGTGTAAGGGGGTCTGGCGTAGGCCACGGGCGGTTTGTCAGGGGGTGCACTAGCAGCTGGTATCCCCGTGCGTGAGGCTCGGGCGACAGGACGGCGGGTGGCCCTTAGGGGGAGCTTTGGACCAGCAACGCGCAGCGGCGTGGGTACCAATGCGTGCTAGGGGGTCTTGAGTGCGTGAAGCACTGCAATGCCGACAAGCCTTGGGCACCGGGTGGGGGACGGAGCGGGTCCTGGTGTGTGCAGGGGTGTTGCGGCGGTGGCAGCGAGGGGCGACGCCAGGAGGTGCAGGAAGGCGTGTGGCCAGTGGCGGCGGGAGACCTCAGCTGGCTATGGGGCGTGGGATGGAGCATTGATCCTGGCCAGGCCTGACCAGGCGGGCTTGCGCAGGGTCCGCCGCGGACGCAGCGTGCTGTCAGCTGGCAGCCCACACGCCTGGGCTGGGTTGTAGAAGCGGACCAAAGCCGTACGGACACACATGCAGGAATGCCGCACGCCTGCAGCGCACGCTGGACTTGGCCCACGCACGTGTTGCCCCTGCCTGGATGAAGCGGGGCGAAAGGATCTCGACCCTGGTCGCAGCTCCCTTCCTGGTCTGCGAAACGGAGCCCTACTGCGGGCAGTGGGGTGGCGTGCAGCTTGTGTACACGCAGCTACATGACCTAGCACGGACACAGAGGCCCGGCCCACCAGGCTGCCAGCACCGTACGCATCACTTGCTGTAGCCTGAGCGCCTAGCGGCATGCTTGCCCTCGTGTGCGCTTGCATGTGGAGGCGCTCCTGCCCCTCCCTTGGACCTTCCCCCGTTACCCCGTTCGTCCTACCGCCTAACCCCCTGTCAACCCTTCCCTCCCCGGTCCTCCCCTCCAGGACTACTACGAGCTGGGCGTCATCCTGACCCGCAAGAAGCTGTACACGCAGGCCACCAAGAACCTGGAGAAGGCCAAGAAGGTGCGTTTGGTTGGTGGGCACCGGGGCCGGGGATCGCTGATGGCAGCGGGCCTACCGCTCATGAGCTTGTCGGTTTGGGCGCAGTGGAGCATTCCACAAGGCCGTCCGCCGGCCCCTAAAACAGTGACAGCGAAGCGGCTGGCCGTCGTCGCCTAGCGGATAGAAGTGACTGCATTGTGTTAAGGTGCTTTTCGCACATCAGTTCTAGCCCAAAGGATGGCATGTGCCAGTGCCACGGCATGTCCCAATCGGGTCGTGAAAGTATATGGCTGTCGCGCCCATGCGCCTGCCCTTGCCCTTGCTCTGCCGCAGGTGTGGGACGGCGAGGAGAGCGAGCTGGCGCAGGTGCACAACGCGCTGGGCTTCTGCTACTTCAACATGGAGAAGGTGGGTGGGTGCACCTCATGAAGCGTGGGAAGGACAGGGGCAAGGCGGGGGAAGTGGGGCAGCTGGTCACAGAGCGTGAGGGGTACTGGCTGCGCAGCGAAAAGCTCAATTGTATTCGAACGCCAGGATGTGAGTGGTGGTCCGCGTGCAACCGAAGCTCACATGCGGAACGGGGTGGCTCCTACTCGCGGGTGTGTTGCCTTGCTCGTGCGTCGTGCAGTCCTACCTCCCCCTCGCCCATGCCTTGATGCCCTGTGTCTCCTTACCGCTTCCCAGACGGACCTGGCCATCGCGGAGTACCGTAAGGCGGTGCAGCTGCAGCCCGGATACGTGACGGCCTGGTGGGTGGGGGGGCGAGCGGCGGGGAAAGGAATAGAGGCGTAAGAGGATCAAGCAGTGAGAGCTGCAGCGGGGCTTGGGGGCGGGCCGCGGCGCAGGGGTGTCCCATTGTGCAGCTGTACTCGAGGGGAGCGACCGCCTAGTCGGTGGCGGAGGGCAGGTGGCAGATGGGGCGATGGAACGGGCCGATGGGAGCAAAGCTGGGAAGGGGGGGCTGCGCCGCTGGGGCCTGGGTGGCTGGATTGCGTTGCGCAGAGCAGGATGGGGAGGGAGGTCTGTTGGGACCTGGGGGACCGTGGGCATGCGGCGGTGGGCTGAGCTAGGGCTGGGCTGGACGGTCCTGCAGCAGCGCTCTAGCGGCATGCGGCACACTGTGTGGCCCAACCAGGTTCACGCCGGGTCACGCGAAGGAAGAATCGCATGGATATGGGGGAAGGGTGTCGGCGTGTGTGCGACGCGCGGCCTGCTACGTGCGCTGGTGTCTGGCCCACGCTGAGTACCGGCCTGTGTCCCCCTTGCAGGAACAACCTCGGCGATGCGCTGGAGAAGGAGAAGAAGTGGAAGTGAGTAGCAGATGCTGTGTATTATGCATGGCTGGTCACGTGCGCCGTGGCGTATCGGTCCTTGTCTGTCGCACAGGGCTTGCGTTCGCACGGGAGCCCGGGGTGTAGCGGTGCTGAGCGGGGCGGCTTGACCGACCCGCAACACAAGGAGCTGTATGCCAGGAAACGTTACGGAAACGGCATCCCTCTGCAGCAGCAGATGGCGTAGGGGCATGCTTACCCCTCTGCAGCAGCAGATGGCGTAGGGGCATGCTTACATAGGGAGCGGCGACCACAAGGTCCGCTGCGCCTCCACGAGAACCGCACACCTGTCTTCACTGTCTCCACGCCCTGTCCGTGCCACTTCCCCATCCTGTCCACCACGCCTTGAGCAGTCCGCTCACTGCCTACTCCAGCCCGTCACTGGTTCCCTCCTTCCCCGCTGCATGAACGTGCTCCAGGCGTATCCACGACAACACCCCTTTCTCTCTGTACCTCTCCTCCACGCCGAATAGCACGCCTGTCCTCCGCACCGAACAGTACGCCTTACACGACACTCCCCACAACCGTTCGTCTGTTTCCCTACCGCCTAATCCCCACAACCCTCTCTTCCCCGCTGCAGGGAGGCGCTCCAGGCGTACCAGGAGGCCCTCACCTACGCCCCCAACAACGTCATCGCCCGCCAACGCAGCGATTTCTGCAAGGAGAAGGTGGCCCGCTTCAGCAGCGTGTAGGCGGCTGGCGGCAGCAGGCTGGCCCACACAGGGGTCCCGGGCAGCAGCACCTGAGGAGCGGCCGGGTATGCATGTGGACAGGGGCTTTTGCGTGGAGGTGGTCCCGCGCGGTGCGGCCCTGATGCCTTGCCGAGGTGGTGCCGCGCCGACGACTGCGGGGGCAGTAGCTGTGTGCAGCCGCTTCGGTACTGTGGCACTGCGGTGGTCCCAGACGTTGAGCGTCGGGTCTTGTGGGGCTGAGTGCGCCTCCAGCATATCGACTGCATGCGCTTCGTCTGCGAGTGGGTTGGTGCCGAGGGGGAACGGATTGGCGGGGTTGTCGGGTGGGCTGGCTGCCTGTGCTGTCAGCTGTCTGCGCGCACGGGCAGCTTGAAGGTGAGCGTGACGCGCTCGTCGTAGGGGTCGTCGCGGGAGGGGTCGCGGAACACGCACAGCACGTGCACGTGGCCTCCGCCCTCGGCGATGCCTGGGGGGATGGGGTACCACGTGGCATGGGGGAACAGGGGAGGAGAGTGCGGGACTCATGATTGGGGACTCGTCTGGAATTCGGGGAGGGCCGGAGGTGAGGAGCAGCCGGCTTTTGCAACTGGGTGCGAGTGTGCGTGTTTGTTTGGTTGTGGGTTGCAATGGTGCAAGGCATGGGATACGGGCAAAGACGAGAGTGGAACTTATGCGCACGCGTGGTGCCGTTGCCGCATGTACGCCGTGGGGGACGAGGCCATACTGCAGCGTTTTATCGAGCTGTGGCGAGTGGGTCGTAGGAGTGCGTTACGCCGTACCAAACGCACCGGCCGGAGCTGCATGTGCGCGCCGACCGCGTGTTAAACAGGGACAAGCGCAGGGTGTCAAGCCGCACCGCATGCGGCTGATTGGCAGCCCGAGCAGGATTCGTGGCCTTGTGGAGTGGGGAGCAACTCACCGCACAACACCTGCGACGGCTCTGACAGCGGCGTTGCGTGCAGCACGCGGGCCAGCTGCTTGAGCGCCACGTACTGAGGGCGCAGGTGGGGGCACCAAGGGCCGTCCGAGCGATGAATTGAGAGAGGCGGGTGTAAGAGTGGCGGAGAGAGGAGGATGCCACACTGACATGTGAGGGGCGCTGCCCCGCAACCATCGAGGATCCCACACTGACATTTGAGGGACGCTGCCCATCCGCGGTGTAACGGACAATGCCCAAGAACTGAGCCTCCCATGACAGCTGCGCAACAATGACAGGGCCTGGGGACCATGCAGGCAGGCGTAACCTGAGGACCACGACACGACCACGGGACACAACACAGCATTGAGCACTCGCATAAGGGCTGTGCTTCCAAGGGCCAGGCTCTGCGGCGCATCACGCCTCACCGCCCCCGCCGCCGTGCCGTCCTCCAGCGCCCCCTGCAGCTGCTCGTTGACGGGCTTGCTCCTGCGTACGGCACGTGGGTGTGGCCATGTACGGCAGGGCTGAGCGACCCGAGTGCGGCTCACAGCCAGGCCAAGCACGCGACAGCCATGCCATACACCTTGTTGACAAATGCCTTGGCAAATGAATGCATTGACACCAGAGGCGCATGAGCACTCAGCAGCCCAGGACGCGTGTCAAGGGGCCGCAGATACCCCGTCTCCCTTGCCGTGCTCCATGAGGCATGCTGGGCGCACCTGTCCACGCCGTCCGCCACGTATGCGGAGGTGGGGTACACGGGCAGGTCCCGCAGCTGGGCGCCCAGCGTGACGCTGGGGGTCTGCACCAGCAGGTGCGCGTCGCCGGTCTGCGGCATGGGAGACAGAGTGAAAGACTCCTGGTAACAAGGTGGTAGGTCTTGCGTAGTCGCAGGGGACCGGGGTATACAGATGTGGGCTCAAAGCCAAAAAGCCGATGGATGTTTGTGAGGGGGCCCACTGCAGGGCTGTGTGTGGAAGCCGGCGCTTGGGTACCCTGAAGTAGGGGACAACAGCAGCAGGGAGGTGGTGTAATCGCCTGGACGGCACGACAGTGGGACGGCGCGGGGGTGGGAACCGGGTAGCGAGCACCTATTTGCCACTTATCGCGGGTGGGTAAAGCAGGTGGCCGTCCTACATGGTTGCCCACCAGGTAGAATACGGTAGACCCGGTACCACCCACTTCCCCATGAGCCACTACCGGTATGCGACCTGGCCGACGGCCAGCAGCGCAGCGTCATGCAACTCGAAGAGGCATCATGGGCCACAAGGTTGATGGACTTGTTCATGCCCCTCATGCCTCATCCCCCGCCCTCTCCCCACACATTAACACAGAATGTATACTTGCAGATGCGGGGACTCGGTAGCATATTAGAAGGCAGGTATGGTTTCCGAGCTCGAAGCAAGCAGCACGTCTAGCGACTAGTACCAGACATGGAGGCAGGCTGCGGCTGGGTGCTGTAGATGAGCTGCGAGGACTTTACCGAAGGAGGATAACGCCTTGCCGGCCCCCACCTTGCTGACGGCCCTGCAATGCCCTCCCACCTTGCTGACCGCCAGCAGGGCCGTGTCGTGCAGCGCCTTGAGGCGGTCGGCGATGGCCTGCGCGGCGCCCAGCTCGGGGCCCAGGTCGCAGTAGGAGGGGCAGTAGGGGCCCACGTCCTGCGGGAGGGCCAGCACGCGGGAGGCAGAGGGACACGATCGGGGGCAATAGGCAAGACCGCGTCTTGAGCACGTCGGTCGGTGCGCTGGGTGTTGGACACATGCAGAGGGGATGCCACGTGTAGGCGCCCGCCTCCTGTGACGGCGGACAGCACGTGTTGGGACGCTCTACGGCGCGAGACCCCTGGGGCACTACCACGCCCAGACCACCCGCCTGGTCACCTTGCCGTCCCCTGCTTCGGCCCCACGCCCACCCCACACCAGACCCCACCGCACAGCTCCACACCGTTGCTCAGCCCCATGTCGCGCCCCGTACGCACGCGGCATACCTGCTGCCTCCAGCCTCCCCAGACCCCATACGCCATACCTCCCCCTCTATGCTGCTCCGCTCCGCAACGGCCCGAATCACAATCCCACCCCAGCCCCGTTCCACGGCACACAACACCCACACTACCAAAACCACACCCCAGGCACTGCCACTCCTTTGTGCTCCACCCCGCCCCACAACGCCCATGTCGCCCGTCCCCACCTTGGCCGCCATCAGCTGCTGCGCACAACTGGACACGCCGCTAGTCTAACCCGTACACCCTACCCAACGCCCGCTGGCCAGGGCTTAGTTGCGCAATTCCTGCTCTCTCACAACCTTGCCCCCCTTTCACGGGCCCACCGTGCGCCCCCACCTTGGCCGCCACCAGCTGCTCCAGCTCCGCCACGTTGTAGGGCTTGGAGATGGGCACGTCCTGAACCACGTGAAGGCTGGGGCCCTGCAGGTAGAGGACAACGAGTTGAAGTAAGTCATACTGATGGGACGTAAGTGCAGCAAACCCAGGCCGGTCGGTGCTCTCACGTGGCGATTCAGTGATCCACCGCAAAGCAACGAACGCCCAGCAAGAGAGCACGGGCACCAGCGACGCAGCGGCAGAAGTCAGGCACCATCCAGCGCATCCCCTGTGCTACCCTAACACGTCGTACCGTGGCCACCAAGGCCCCCGCTGAGGCCCTGCCCCAACCCAGAGCCAGCACACCGTTAGACCCCGCGCCCCACCGCAACCCGCCGATTCAGCTATATCGGCGCGCCACGCATTCCCACATGTACCACCATGTCGCTCGCTTCGTTTTCCGGTCCCCAGCTGAACACTGCCGTGCCGTACCGTGGCGGTGAAGCACAGGAAGGGCTTGTTGGTGGCGGCCCCCGCCGCGTCCGCCACCTGCCGTATGGTGAGCTTCACCTCGACGCTGTCGGCGGCGTTGGCGGCGGCACCCTTGAGCACACGCAGCAGCAGCCCCACGTCGGCGGTAAAGGCGATGAGGTCGTGGTGCTTGGACTGGCAGCGGTAGCTGCCCGGCTCGAACAGCGTGTCCTGGGTGGGTGATCAGCGTTTTTGCGATTTGGGTCAGGCAAGATCGTGTGCGGGATTGCGATTAACTGGAAGGGAATGGTTGGGAAGTCATGGAGCAGGGTTCGGGCGATGTTGGGATGTGGGGGAGGGGTGTTGGAAGGGGCGAAGGAAGGGAGCAGGGGGCGCACCGAAGCGAGCTTGGCCGTCGCGTGCACGCCGTCCGTGTTGAGGCTGGTCTGGATCAGATACACTTCATCGGGGCCGAGGAGTAGCTGGCAAGTCTTGCCGAACTTTTCAAGAGTGGGCAGGAAGCCTGCAATGTGAATGGGACGCGGCCGTGGGTGACAACAACGAGTTGTTCGGAGCAGCCCTGGCCGACCCGCAGGGACGGTCCTGCAACACCCCAGAGTAATTTCACCCAGAGGCTACTGTAACATACTCTTCCAAAGAAGACGAGCGCCGTTGTCTGTAAGCTGGCCTTTGAGCTTCATCGTCAGATACGCTCTATTTGGAAGGCGGGAAGCTGGCGCGGAACGACATTTACCCCTCACTGCCAATGCATATGTTTCATAAATGGATGCTGCAAATGCATACTACGCTAGCTCGTCGCACATATGGTGCAGGCGACCAGGCGTGCAGCTCGCATTGCGGGGCCCAAACGGACATAACCGCCAACAAGGAAAAGCGACGCTCGCCCTTCTCACGGCCCCATCCCGCATCTTGTGACTTGCACGCAATGCTAAGGGCTGGACACGATCGTTGCCCTGCATAAGAGTTCGTTCCAATTGTGTTCAAGCACAGTTTCCTTTCAGCCGCCCAGCTCCTTGTTGTCAGTGGTTGTGGCCTCCTCCACCGCCACCTTGAACTGGTAAGCTCACCATCGGGGTGCAGCATATAAGCTGTGCCTGCGTGGTTTGGGCTGCCATGGTGATCGTCGTGGCAGGGGGCAGGGAAGCGGTCGCGCAACGCTCCAGCTCCTTGTTGCTTAGCATTACCTATGACTGCAACCTAGAAACAAAGCGTGTCTGGTCGCCCGGCCCTTTACTGATGTGCCCTGCGTTGTGACATTCCGTGTGACATTTGCCCATCCAGAAACCAGCAGTCGCCGAACGTCGATCATGGCCCAGCAAGTAGAATCAGCTCCTGCAGCTGCTGAGGAAGTCATTGCAGACGATTCCGCGGTGTCTGACTCCCCCGCCGGTTCGGCCCCCACCGACGCTCCCGCTGCCAAGCCGGCAGCCCCGCAAACGGACGCTACGGCCGACGCTGATGCCTCGACTGCGCAAATTGACGAAGACCCAAATGCCTCGTCCGCTCCCGACGCCCCATCAGCTGCAGCTGAGGAGCCAGCAGCTGCTGCCGAGCCAACTGACAACGGCTCTGCAGCAGCTGCCGCCGCTGGGCCCGCAGCCGCTGGCGACGCCCCTGTAACAGCCGACGACGCCCCAGCTGCGGTCAGTACCAAACAGGAGCCGGTGGAGGAGAAGCAGGAGGAGCCCGAGCAGGAGGAGCCCGAGCAGGAGGAGCAGCAGCAGCAGCAGGAGGCACAGGATGCGAAACCGGAGGCAGAGGAGTCCAAGGACGAGGAGCAACAGCAGCAGCCCAGCGCTTCCGCCTCAGAGCAGCCGCCTGCTGCGGCTGCTGCTGGTGCAGCTGCAGTGGAGGAGGCCCCCAAGGCCGAGGCCAGTGCTGCGCCCGCGGCGGAGGCGGCGGCGGTGGTGAAGGCCAAGGGCGACGCAGGGGACTCCTCCCCCTTCGTCCCCGCTGACGCCAAGCTACAGACGCCGCCGAAGGAGGCGCAGGCCAACGGCGACGGCGCGCACGCCAGCGACGCGGCCTCCCCGGCTGCGTCCGCGTCCACACCAGCAGCTGAGGTCAGTGTTGAGCCGGGGAGAGTGCAGGTGGGTATTGCTCGCAGCGCCCCGGGCGATGCACGTCGTGCTTCCCTGATCCAGTGTTACACTGCTTCCCTGTTGGGCCCGTGCGGGTGGTGGGCTGCATGTTACAAGATGCGAGCTTATGCGCCGATAAGACCCTCAAAAGATTCCTTTGGCATTATATGCCCAACGGACACAGAAGCGGGCCCCAAAGGGCCTGTCGGGTGTTCCTTGCACCACAATCCCCGCTCGGCGTGATTGAGCGCAGTCGACCAATGGGCCGAACGCGACGCTTAGAGCGGCACGCTACCCGAGATCAGTTGCAACATGCAGCGTCGGCATGCCAGAGCACATGAAACCATGGCACTGCAACACTGACAATCCGGCGGAGGTACTCGCCGGCATGGGCCTGTGGCAACTATCCGAACAACCCTAGATACCACACAGTGCATGCGCCCCTCATACCGGTACGTGTACTCACATTGCACTGCTCGCGTTGCCCCCGCAGGAGCTGACCAGCCGCCTGTCCGCCAACGCGCCCCCCAAGCGCCTGTCCACCAGCGGGAGCGGGGGCCCTGCCATCGTGCCGCCTGTCCTGGCGCGCTCCGTCAGCAGCTCGGGGCTGCGCAGCGGGGAGGCCTCCCCCGCCTCCACCTCGGCGCATGACAGCAAGAACACCATCAACGTCAGCCTGGTGGGTGCACCGGACTGGGATGGCGGAGGCGATGTGGTGTAGGGGCGTAGATGTAATACGGGCTCATGGGCGGTGCTGCCGGGCAGGTGTTGGGCATGGACGGAATGTGAACGAGTGTGGGCGTACCGTATGTGCGTTAGGAATACGAGCGTATCGGCTGTGGTGCGGGCGGGTGGGATGCGGGTTGGTGGTTGAAGACGAGGTAGACAAGTAAGAGTGGCTACACGAACGCAGCTCAAAGACGGTCGTCCACTCCGTCACCCGTGCTTGTGGTGTCATTGTCTGGTTCACACCTGCCTTTCGCGCTGCATTGCCTGAAGCCTCCCGACAGCACGCGGCCCCTCTTCGTCTCCTCGTATTGATTCTGCGCCGAGGCGGCAGCGTCGTACGGCTGGTCCGGGGACTGCAGACAGGCATGCTCTGCAATGCGTGCAGACCCCCCTTGCACTTATCGACCCGTGGGTCTGCACTCTCCTGTGGGTCTGCACGCCCGCAAGCACGCAACCGCTGCGACCAGTTCACGGCGGTGATCACGTAAGCACGCCTGCGAGGATGTACTTCATTAGCCCTTCGTCCCCGACCCGTGGGTCTGTCCCCCGCAGCTGCTCAAGGCGGGCGCGTTCAAGAAGGTGCCCCTCAAGGACTTCGTGCCGTACGAGGAGCTGCAGCGGCTGCGGGTCGAGGACGGTGGGTGCTGGCGCTGTGGATGGGATGCGCGCACAGTCGGGGCAGTAATGCGTTGAGTAGCGTGGAGATGCTGCGGGGTGTGAAACGGCAAGGGCGGCCCTCTGGGCTTCGTCGTCTGCATGCGCACACCTCGGGCTTCACGCGTACGTGCTGCGCTTGGCTGATACGCCCCAATTAATGTCTGTTTTCCGACGTCCTCTCCAGGGATCGACGCCACTCGCAAGGAGGACTACCTGTCGGAGGACGAGTTCGCCAAGGTGGGTGGCCGCAGGGCGTCAAAGTGACGAAAACGGGGAGCAGTGGTGCCTAGGCAGGGCAGGGGCTGCAGCGGGCCACGCGGCCGCACTACTGGCACCAAGCGCAGGCAGCGACCGGCTTGTCACGCCATATCGCGCTTCTCCTCAACAAGGGCACGCGTTGCCCAGTGAAGGGCCATGCCTTCCGCCGTAACCCCATCAGCTAGTCGTGGCGGGGCCGGCCTTGGGCTGCTGCTTGGTCCTCTGCTTAAGAGGAAGGCGGAGGTAGCAAGCTGAGTGTCATGTGCTGGTGTGGCCGCAGGTGTTCGGCATGCCCCGTGACACCTTCAAGGCCCAGCCAGCGTGGCGCCAGGCGCAGGCCAAGAAGAAGACCAACCTGTTCTGAGCAGCGGCTTGCTCTGTGATGCGACAGAGCGCATGTATTAGCCCCGGATTCTTAAAGCTTGAGGAAGAAGAGTCGTAGTGCATTGCAGGGTGGTACTTGATGGCAAGGTCTCCATGGCTTCCATAGCCCATGGGAGCCCGTGGGACCTTGTGCGTGGTTTTGGCTTGCATGCATGGCATTCCGTCGCAGGAGGAAGGTGTACAGCGCGCTGGGAAGCTCCGGTTGCCGATGCCTATTGATTGCACTGTATGGTAGAAGAGTTGCGTATACTGGGCGGAATCGTGCTTGTTGTCCTTGAGAGCGCGGGGCTTTGCTGCTGGGCAGGACACGGCCCGCCTGGCAGCCAGGCGCACCTTGGCACACACCAGTAGCTCTGTGACTGCGCAGTGCGCACGTACAGCAGAGAAGCTTACGGGCTGGGTCAAGTTCGAGGTCCACGCACGTCCACGCCTCTTACGGTACGCACACAGTGGTCCGCGTGTTCATAAAGAAACAACGGCACAACGCGACGAGGGGCCTCTTGCTGCGAGTCTCAACTGGCAGCGGCCGACAATGGTCAACAACCCCGAAACGCGTAATGCATCACACCAGGTGGTGCAGAGCACTGCCACCTGCCAATCTCAGTACCCCGTATCGCGACCCAGTAACAAAGCGGCCGTCAGACAGTGCAATGTAACCAGTACTCAGCGCTCTACGGCTCGCGCGTCATTCCGTCGTTCCTAATACAATCACCACCAGCAAGCCACCGCCAATTCGTTGCAATGCCCCCGAGGAGCCACGCGTGCTGCACCACCAATTTTAGCCACAGATCAGGCATCCACCCACGGCGGACGGCATCTAGTGGCCGACAACAGACATGTGCTCGAGACAGCATCATCATTCGTACGACAGGCGGAGGCATGTCGACTGCACGTAGTAATGTGGCCCCCAGGCACGAAACGGCGCTCGACGGCATTCCCGGCCCGAGCCGCTGCGCCATATGTCCTCCGGCGCTTACCGTGTTGCGTTCTTTCGTTCACTTCTCACCCTACACTGCAGCTTGCGCACAGATCCGACAGCCCGCCCAACCCGCAGCAGTGGTGTGCAGCGGCAAGAACGCGCAGACACACATGGCCAGGAGCCAATGGGCGACTGTTGGCCCACCGCATCAGCGGTAGGTGCCAAGGGTCAAGGCTCGGCTCTGCCAGCAATGCAGATTGAGCCGCGCACGTACACAGAGTACGTGAAGCATTCCTTCACTGTGCACCAGCCCACCCAGCGACCCTCGCCAGCAAACCCGAGGCCACTTGCCGCTGGCCCCAGGCTTCGATTCAGTACATCATAAAACAAAGAAACCCCACTGAACCAAGTACCCACACACACAAGGTTCCGAGCACTTGCGCTATGAAGTCGCCTCGGCGTAGCGGCACACACACTGCACCCGCCTCCGGTCGCGCCGCTTCACGCCCCGCCGCCACCTGCCTGTGCCCGACAGACCCTCTGGTGCAAAGAATGGTCTCAAACCTCAATTTGCGCATGCGCGCACCCCAATCACTGCTGCCGCCAGGTCACCCTACGTCCCGCCCCTTCACCCACCCACTCAACCTCATGCAAGCTCAACTCGCCTGTGTTGACAGCTCTCCCGTACGTTACCCTACAAACCCAGACAGCGTGCGCCCTCCATCCTCCCAGGGCCAGCATCCCACCAGCCTCCTCTCAATAGCATTGAGTTCCAGTTCCAACCCGGCCACGCTGCCTGCCCCCGCCGCACCTTCCCGTATCCCCACCGGTCCAGGCGCCCTAGCCACCCTGCCGCTCCTCCTGCTCCACGCCACATCGTCTCCAGCCGACACCAGACCATGCTGCCGCTACGGCTGCCCGCCCGCCGCCCCGCCCGGCCCCGCTTCCCCAGCGCCCCCGCCCCCGCCGCCGGGTCCGCCTCCCCCACCGCCGCCTGCATCTCCTGCAGCAGCGCCTCGTAGCAGAAGAAGTACTGCTCCAGGGTCTGCACCATGCCCTTGCGCTGCCGCCGCAAAGTGTGCACCACTGCACACGCACGAGAGGGGCAGCCACAAGCAGTGGAGGAATCAGGAAGAGGGTCACAAGGGATGCGCAATAGCCAGCATTCTAGGCAGTACAGCACACCGCAGTCGGAGGTTAAATAGGAGCAGCCGTTCGGCCATCATGCTGTGGAACCAGGTGCATTAGGCTGAGGACGGTGTGGGTGGACTGCCGCGCGTGTGTCACTGCTAACCCAGATGGCCAACCCAGATGGCCAACCCAGGCAAAAGGCTCAGGCGCCACTGTCCCTCTTCTCGTGCCAACCACCTATCCTGCTTGTGCTTCGGCATACAGCCGGTGCGTGCTGGGAGGCCTGGGAGGCCTGCAACGCTGGGCGGCCTGGTGGGGCCATTGCAGTCCAACCGCCGCGGCCGCCGTCCCACCGGCCAAAGCTTAGCAAAGCCTGCACCCAGCTCTTGTCGTGGCCGGTCTGCTGCTGCTGCTGCTGCTGCTGCTGCTTTTAAGCACATCGACAGCTGGGCCTCTGCTGGTGCTGCTACGCTGGCCGGGCCGCTGGGGCCATCCTGCTATGGCGGGACAGCCTCCTGTTCCACCGCTGGTCGAAGCGCCCCTGCGCGTGCCCATGCACGGCCCATGCGTGCCTTGGCCCCGATTGCTGATCCACTTGTAAAGCAGCAAGGCGCAGCAGCGTCTTTAGTCCTTCCCACCCTCCTAGACGACAGAGTCACCAGCTCGTGGCCTCCGCACCCCGGCCGCCCCCACCTGCAGGCAGGTCGATGGCTGCCCGCATGTCGTCCGCCGTGACGGTCGCCCCCCGCTCCGCCATGGCCCACAGGCGGCGCAGGATGACGTCGATGGCCATCAGCGTGCCCGTGCGCCCGATGCCAGCGCTGTGGCGCGGGCAGGGCGCAAAGGACAGGGTATCAATGTCACACCTGCAAGGACTTCAGGATGGTAGGTCACGAATGAGCCTGGTGCCGAGGGGTATCGCTTTCAAGCCCAAGGTGCTCTTGGTACATTGCCGTACAGTGACACCTGCGCTTACGCCTGCATCCTACGAATGGCATGGAGCACCGGCCGCCGTACGCCTTCGCTCGCGCCACACACATGCAGCGCACGACCATTGTGATAGATGGTACCTCAAGTGATCGATTTCACGCACCTGCAGTGCACCACCGTTGTCCGCTGCTCGCCGCCCTGGCCCTGACCCTGCCACAGGGTGCGGACCAGCTTGCGGATGGGCTCCGTGCTCTCCGGCACCCCAAAGTCCGGCCACCGGTGGTAGTGGTAGTGGGTCACCTCGTGCACCTCTTGCGTCTGTGGGGGAGGGAGGCCGCAGGGACGGGGAACTCCTGAGCAGAGCAGGGCCAGGCAGGGGTTGCAAGACGACAGGGGCGCTGGGAAAGAGGCTTTAGACAGCAAATTGTGAACTTGGGCGGTAAGGCTTCGGTTATAGTGCAGTTTGCTGCTGCCACTGTCCGTGTGCGCACCGTGAAGAGCTTCAGCTGCAGCGTTCGTTTGGTGATGTCCTCGCTGACTTCCTGCACGTCTGTTGTGGTCACGCGGTATGCGCCGAACTTGGCCGTTTCCCCTGCAAGAGGGTAAGCAGGCAGGATCACGTCATGTCATGGGCCTGTGGCCGGTTGGGCCATGGACTCTTGGATACATGCCTTCGAGGCATCCGGCAGGTCAGGAGGTTACCCACCAACGAAGCAACATCCCACCCAAGCTGCCAGGCCTGTGCCCCCCGGTCGCCCCCAGCGCCACAGAAGGTAGCATGCCTACCTGGTCGCTGGTTGAAGTAGTCTGCGCACTTGATGTGGTTGTTCTCCACAGTGCGGGTCAGCATGATCAGTACTGAACAGTTGTTCTCAAAGACCATCTTCCAAAAGTCGTCCACCGTTGATGCAAGCGGGCCTTGCGCAGCGATATACGCCCAGCAAGGCGACTCTCCCGCCGCACTCTGCAGCAATAGGCACAGCCTTCAAGTAAGGACTTGCCCCCCCGCATGTTTGGGCACGAGGGAGGCTTTGCAGTCACCTGCACCAGGCTGGCGTTGATGTAGTCCTGCCCGTCTTCGCCCGAAATCTTTACACGATTGTAGTCAAATGGGAGAACGTTCACGTAGCGGTTCTTGGCGGCGTTGCAGGAGTTCTCTGCTGCCTCTACTGTCTCCAGGACATCGCATTCTAGCAAGCTGTTGTACTCCTGTCCTAAGAGTGCCTGGTCGTTCGCGAGCAAGGCCTCCGTCTTCGCTTTGAGTAGGCTGTATGCGAGTTGGAATACATGGCGTTGCGCCTCCGCCTGGCTTTGCTCCGGCTCCTTGTTCTCCCCCGCAGACGGGATGTCGTGTTCCTTGCTAACTGGTGCAGGGCTTGTACAGCCGAAAAAGCCAAGGAGCCGCCTCAATCCGGTCGACATTGCCCTGCCCAGGCTGCGTCACAGTACGTGCGCAGACCCTCGCAACCGGAGTCCAAAGCGTTCCAACGACTTATTCATGGGCAATGAGCGAGGTCTGGCAGTGCATGTGGTACCAAAGGACGAGTTAAAACAGGTGTTGTGGTAAGTGCATTGGCCCGAAACTGGTGTGCACAATAAAATATTAGGTAAGAGTTTGGCTATTTGGGTGTGGAGAACAACAGCCACTCGTGGGAGGCCTCGCCCCGACACAGCACTGACGGATCGGCTGCCCGCTCGTGCAGGCCCGCGTACCGTGCCTGGTTGCGCCACCCGCCGGGCGGTATCATAATCGCATGCGTTATCGGACGCACGGTGCGTTTGCGTAACATGCAAGGCAGCTGTCTGACCGCCGGGTACGCTGGCTGTCAGCCAACGGTCGTCGGCCCGGTCCAAAACTGTGCAACACTCGATTCAACGCCCTTGAGACGTCCAGGCATTGTTCTTGACCTTTGATTTTATGCATGACTTGTGCAGTAGGACAACTTGATTCGGTTGCGCAGGTTGCCTCAGGCCAGGCCAGGGCCAGGGCCTGGGCCTTAGGGGAGATTGGGGGAGCCCCGGGGAGCCCCGGGGAGCCCCTGCTGGACCCCGCCTTCGAGACCGAGGCGCCCCTTCTAATTGCGCCAAGCGCACGCGGGGGACCCAATCATGACAAACAATTACGGTGTGAGCATGTAGGCCGTGGTGCCGCCTGCCGCGCAGGCTGCGGGGCCGACGGCTTCTGCGCGCTCGTGCCGTGCTGCGAGGTGCCCCCGTGCTGGGATGGGGCTAGGTTCTGGGAGGGGGCCATAACTGTGACAGCACACAGGTGCAGCTGGTTCTGAGTGCCGCTGCGCACTGCGTACAGGTGCCCTGCTGGTGCCATACTGTGCCATACAGGGGCCCTGGTGCCATACTATCACCGTTACTCACTGCCTGCATGCGTTGGATGCCGTGCAAACGTGGAGCACGCACAGTTCCTGACCCCTTGCCGGCGTAATGCAGCTTGCCCACTCCTCCTTGCGCACGTGCTCCTGCACGCGCCTGTGCCCTCACCATGCATGGACGAGTCACCCTGAGCCAAGCCCACATGGCGCGATGGCGGCACAACTGCGGAATTGTCAAGCCGTCACCCATCATATCCCCCGTGTATCTCCACGCACCCATTTGCCTCACCACACCTAATCCGGCAGTGTGACCTGCGCACCCTATCGCAGGCTCAGTGTCCAAAACTTTACCAACGTCAAAGAGCGAATGGCCAGCCCCTCCCGCATCACCACAAAAAGCACTCCCGTAACCGCCCCCTCTCTCTTCCTCTCTCCCACTGCCTCTCACACGATGCCAACACCCCGTCCGCCACCGGCAGCATCCCCACGTCCCATGGCCTTCAGCCCCGTCGTCCTCATGGTAGCCCCGTGTCCGCTTGCAACCCAACACCCCCCCGCCCACGTGTGCCGCTGTGCACTGCTGCTCAATCACAGGTTTACAGCCCCCTTCTTTCCCTAGTACCGGCACAGCTGCCCCCTCACTTGCGGCCTCCCCCCTGCTGCTTCTTGCGCCCCTTGGCGCCCCAGTCCGGGTCGTCGTCCCCCCGTGCCCAGCTGGCCAGGCCTTGCAGCAGGCGCAGCGGGGCGGTGGGCAGCGACTCCAGCGTGTCAAAGATCTCCTTCAGGTCCTGGTTGGGGTCCTGGGGGATAAGGGAAACAGAGGAGGGGGGCGGAGGACAGGTGCGTTGGGGTTTGGCACAAAGAAGAGCTGGGCAAACCGTGTGGCGCGTGACGTTGGACACCATGGCGTGGGGTCGGCGCTCGCCGCTTGCACCAGCCCTTCAGTACAGGAGCTGAAGGACTGCGTCCCGAGGCGTGCACACGGAAGCACGGCTTGACTGCCCGCCTTCAGCCTCTGAGCAGCCCGATGCGGCCTAACGTCCCCTCGCAGCACTCTGTCTGTCTGCATACCTTGCCATTGCCAAAACCCCCGTCCCTGCCCTGCCTAGCCGTCCTACCACTTGCTGCTTAGTCATACCAGTTCAGAGTCACAGCGCCACACACCTTACCCAGTGTACCTACTACGTCTGTACTACTTCCCCAGCTCACAGCTTCGCCCCGCCCTTGCCCCGCGCACCAACATGGTGCCGCTCTTGGTTCTTCCCTGGGTTCCCCCGCCTCGCCACCCCCCATACCCGTCACCCCTCACACCTGCATGGTGCCGGTCTTTGTTGGAATCCCGCGGATAGGCGCCAGTCTGCGCCGCACCGCCTCCATGGTGCTGTTGATGATCTTCTTCTCGCCCAGCCGCAGCGCAACCGCCACGCGCTGCCGGGGCGTGAGGCTGGGCTGCTGCGCGAGCTTGACATCCTCCTCGTACGACTGGTTACGGCATGGGTACGGCACAAGGGAAGGTGCGCGGCACGGCGTAACGGGAGGAGCGCGGTAGCCGTGTGCGCATGCGGACATGTGAAACGCTGGGGACGATACAGCTGTGTGTTCTGGCATGCACACGTGCGCAGCAGCTGCGCGGCGCCGCGTATGCGGCACATCTTAACCCTGCTAAACACAAAGCCGTGACGTGGTAGTGCGGAACATGGTCTTGACAGAGGTGTTGACATGTCCCGCGTCGTCTCCAGCAGGCAGGCAAAACGCGTGCGGCTACTCTTGCAGACGCACCTGAGGATCCTCACCTTATGGTATTATATAAAATAAAGCTGGGGCATGCCAGCGCTTTTGACTCGGCACATATCTGTTCTGAGCATTATGAGGTAACAAGGAATGCAGGCGGGTTCGCACCTGCGGGTAAGCCGCCAGCTTCTCGCGGCAGTCTCCCATGAGGATCTGCAGGATCTCGTACTCGTTCCTGGCGGGGCAGAGGGTTGAGGCCGGGCGGATGCGTTCGGTAAGACTGTTTGAGTGACCAGCCTGGTGGGCAAGATGCTGAACGGCTGGGGCGACCACTATTTGTCCGGTTGTTGGAGGTGGTCCCGTTACCGAGGGCACCCTGGAATGGGTTGCCTTCATGCAGCTTAGCTGCTCGGCGAAATACAGCGTATTACAACAAACCTGCTTCAGTGTACGCCCTATCACTTGCAACCTTGTCGTGATGCCTGTGCGGTTGGGAGCATATGCTGTTTGGGACACGAACTCCCCGACGCAAGGAACCCCCCCGCGGCCTGTGACCCATCCCTCACATTTGGCTTAGCTCCACATCCTTCTCAAAGCTGACCTGCAAGGCGAATGGGGTGGCAGGAGGCTATTGAAGGAAAGGCCAAAGGACACGAGCAGGCACTGTTGGTTGCAGGTGCGTTCTCTTGTGCGCCAAACAGACCGCACCACGCCATGCCCTTGTTGCCAATAAAGCAGCAACCCCGGACATCACCGCAACATCCACAGTTCCACACCTTGCCCAACAGCCCCTGATCCAACCCTCTAACAGCGCAACGCCTGTCGCCTATCCCTTGTGACCTCAACTCAGTACCCCTCCCCCACCTTGGCCAGCAGCCCTGGGTCGCCCACACGTGCCAGGCGGAGGTAGCTGAGCAGCTGGATGGGCATGCGGTCGGCGTACACGGGAAACTGCTCCTTGGCGGAGAAGCCCAGGGACTCGAGCACCTAGGTAGGGGCACAGGCGTGAAGGCAGTTGGGTACACAGGCGCGTGATTGGGTGTGGGTAATGAGCGCCTGGGTAGGCTACGGCGTGTTCAGGAAGCGGCTCAGTCCTGAGACGTCCAGTGCCTCCAGCATCAGGGAACGGCCACAGGCGCGTGGGCAGGCGAGTGCCAAGGGAAGAGCGCGGGTATACATGGTGAGCGCACAGCGGTTCAGGCGGGCGGACAAGGGACTCAGCACCGGCACCTACCTGCGACTCGTAATACAGTGTGTGCTAACGCTTCAGGTAGCAACCACCAGTAGCAAGCTGCTGTCCGGGCCACTTCCGTCTCCCTGCCCCGCCCACGCCCTAGACTGCGCTCTTTCCCCATTCCGGCACCCCCTGCTGCCACCGCTGCCCACCTGCGACTTGAGCGCGAAGTAGCGGTCGGCGGCCACCAGGGAGGCGTCCCAGGTGAGGAAGTCGGAGTTGTTGCCCTCCTGGGGACCGGATAGGAAGGGGGTGGAGAGGCATGTGTATCCCAGGGTGTGCGGGGTGGTAGGGCAACACGTAGTGCGGAGTACAGCGCTAGCGTGCGCCGTGGACAGGCAAAGGCACTCCGTGTCTGTTGTCGCTTGCACATCTGCTGAGAAGCCCAAATCCCCACCTTCACTTCCGACCCCCTACCCACCGTACCCACCAACCCACCACCCTCTCGTGGCTCGCCCCCACCACCAACCCAGGCTCCGCCCTCGCTCCAGGGCCCACACCAACGCACTGCAGCTTCCACGTGAACAAGACAAGATCCCTACCCCTACCCCTCGGCCACCGCCCATCGTGTATACGGCAGGTGCAACATTGACTGTATTCAGACCACCAGACTTGTCACTCCACTCTCCCGCCCGCCCCACCTGGAGCTCCCCCGTGGCCAACAGTAGCTCCCCGTTGGGGCGGCCATCGTTCAGCAACAACTCAAAGCCGGCCCTGCGCAGGGGGAAGCACAGCGCAAGGGGAGAGGATTTGGCGACCAGGAAGACTAGGATGCATGGGAAATTGAGCTCTCCGCCCACCTGCCTTCAGCTCCTGCCCTTGCGCGGAAAGCTCTTCTGTTTTTCCCCCTTCCTTGCTTCCGTGGCATACACCCCTCCCATACCCTCAATCCCTCCATCCACCTCCATGCTCGTACAGTACCTGCAAAGCAGCCTTCCTCAGCCCCTCCCGGCACCGCTCCGCTCCCGGCACCGTCATCCTGCACCATACCTCACACCCGACTCCTTCGACCTCCCTCCCCAACACCCGACTCCTTTGACCTCCTACCGCCTATCCCCCCTGCCGCACGTACAACCCCCCTGGCCGGCCCCCTGCCGTACCTGTACGGCCTCCCCGCCCGCACCACCACCCCGTTTGCCTCCGGGCTGTAGTCCAGGTCACAGCCGTTGGAGTTGCCGGTGCGGCCCATGAGTGAGGCCAGCGGCAGCAGCGCGAAGCACGAGGCGGAGGGCAGGAAGCAGGAGCGGCCCACCACCACGCTGAAGGCGCGCATGAAGGAGGACTCATTGAACACGGCTGCGTTGAGTGGCGCGAGGGATTGGGGCAAGGGCATGGGAGGAGCAAATGAGTGGCCGGCCTCCGCATCATCTGCGCTCCCGACGCCACGCACGCTGACCCATGTTCTTCACAGGTGGTGGTAAGGGAGTCGGGCCAACAGGCAACCGCGGCTGCATCAAACACATTTAACCCTGCCCACCATGCACCCCATTCCCCATACGATCCCTACCGGGGGATGTACCGATACCAGGGGATGTACCGGTAGCAGGGCCTGTCTGCCGCCATCCTGGTCAGGTCCCCTTGGGGCACGCCGGGACACATTGCACCTCTCGCCCATGCCCTCCCCTGAGGAGGAACGTGTTCCCTTGCAGGGGACGCTTGTGTTCCCTTGCAGGGGACGCTTGTGTTCCCTGCCAGCCTTGGCTCCAGTGCTTCCCGCCCGCAACACTATCCACTCCACGTCCCAAAACACGGTAAGCCAACCGCACCGGCGGACAGCGTAGGGTATAGTTAACATGCCCTATGCGCCGCACATCCTTCAACTCCTTAGTACGTAACATGTTTCCCCTACCCGGCGGGAACGAGGCTGGGTCTGCCGCTAGCTTGGGCGCCAGGTCGGCCCACTGCTGCCGCAGCGCGTCCCTGCGCGCCCGCGCCTCCGGCAGCACAGGGGAGCCCACCAGCAGCGCCTCCAGGTCGGCGTCCGGCCACAGCAGGGGGGTCAGGGTGGAGTCCTGGGCGGGAGGAGAGAGGTGGCGGTGAGAGAGGCACTAGGAGTGCGTTTGGTGTGCGTGTGGGGCCTACGGAGTGGTTACGTCTGGGTGCCTCAACGCGCATAGGCCAACGTTGCCAAGCTCCCAACCACAACTCTTAACTTGGTTTTGCAACTTATTGCAATTGAAGCCCCACTCGTCACAAAGCTGACCCCAGCCCTAACTCTCAATGCTCAGCGCCTGATTCGGCCGGGTGGACCTAACAGGGAAACTGACGGGTATGCTCCAGCGTCCGCACAGGCGGACGTATCCTTAGTCGGGTGACATCATTGGGAAAGTGACTCCGCACCTAGCACGTCTTCTGACTTAGAGGCGTTCAGTCATTAGACTACAGATGTTAGCTTTAGCACACCCATGTCGCGCCCTTCCGCGCCATCCGATCACCGACAGAGGGTGGCCAGGCAGCTTGCTACCGAAGTTCGCCAACTCCTTGAACCCGCCCCCCCCACGCACGCTGCCCCTGTGCGCGCCTTAACGCAGCCCCTTGGCTCTGCCTCCCCGCCTGCTCTCTAACCCGTCGTCCCCACTGCACGTCCTCCTCCACCTGTTACCCTCACCGGCAGTGTGGCCAGCAGCCCCGCGTGCTGCGAGGCCTGCCCCGCCGCCCTCTCCGCCAGCAGCCACAGCGACAGCGCCACCAGCTCGCTGCCGCACTCGCGAGCCAGGGCCCCCACCAGCGGGTGCGCCTCAGCGTCAACCGACGTAACCGCCAGCTTCTCCGGGATCGTCAGGAATGTCTGCGTTAGGCGTGGGGTTGAGGATGGTCCAGAGGGATGAGAAGATGTTTGGCAGGGTTTCAGAGAGATGGAGGTGTGTCAGAGGGATGGGGCGGGGGTGGGGCCGGGGGCGGAGGCAGGGGTAGGGACGTGGGAGCCTCCCTCGCAACAACCTACCTCCCCCTCGCGGATGTCGCGCGCCGCGACCAGCATCACGCGCTCGCCCACCACGCCCGTCGCGCGCTGCACGCCCACAGCCTCGGCCTTGAGGCCCGGCAGGGTGTCCTTCAGCTGCCGCGCGCGCTCGACCACAGCAAGCGCATCGCCCATCGTCAAGCTGCCCAGCTCCTGCTGCGTAGCAGCAGCTGCGCAAACCCTGACTGACCGAGCGTGAGCATAGCTGCAGGCTCGCCGGTTGACAGCGGGCCGGGTGCCCGAGACGAAGGGCTGCGGTCGGAGCATTGGTTATTTGGGCCGGCTTATCACCGGCTGTATTGCGACCAGGATAGATACAGATGTTACTATCTGCAATCTGTTTTGCGGCAATACAAAGCGATGCCTCGTTGTTGCAATCGCATGTTACAGTTGATCTTGTGTTTCTGCGCATCGACGCAGACAGCGGCAAATAGATGATACTGCAGCTTATAAAATAGATACAAATGAGTTGTACCACCCTTGCGTCGCACCCGCATACCACACAGCAGGTGACACTTGCTCAAAGTTGACGAAGGCTACTCACAGCGCAGTCGTCTGCACACACACAGGACCTGCAACACTGCTGATGAATAGCTTAGAACGTGTTACAAGCGGTTTAGGCGCCAGCTGTAGCGGAGCAGCGCCGCCGCGCCACGCCCTGTCCGCCAGACACCTGCTGCTCTCCCCATGCGGGTCAAGACGTATCCTCCCCGCAGCGCCACACCCCGCATGGGGCCATAGCTCCCTCGTGGCAGCAGCGGGTCGTGCCGGCGCGGACACACCTAGAGCGGGGCGTGTGGCACACGACAGCAAGCCCGGCAGGCCGGCACAAGACCCACGGGGAAGGCAGCCTAGCAGCAACAACAGCAGCGGCAGCAGAGGCGGCGGCGGCGGTAGAGGTAGTGTTAGCGGTAGTTCTGGGCCTGAAGGAGGCGGAACGAAACGAGTACAGGGGCGAGGCGGGCAGGGGCAGCCCCAGGCGGGCAAGCCGCGGGAGAGGGCAGGGGCAGGGGCGGGGGCGGCGGCGGGGGCAGCAGGGCCGGCGGCTCAGGCCGGCAAGCTACCGGCGTTGTCTGAGAAGCTTGCCGCTCGGCTGAGGAGCCAGGGTCAGAGTCCTGGGCACGTCGCCTCCAGGCTACGGGAGGCCCGGGGTGCTGCAGAGGCAGAGGTGGAAGGTGGGACAGCGGCGGGAGGGGTGGGGCCGGAACGTGCGGTCTCACCAGGGCCTGCCACAGGCAGCGTAGGACTGGGGGCTGCCGTTGCAGTTGCAGCAGCCGCTGGTGCTGCTGCATCTGGTGTGGGTACGGACTCAGGAGGCGACGGCGGACCGCGGGGGTGGCTGCCAGGGATGGGCGGGCAGGCGCTGAAGGGGCTGCAGAAGGCTTCAGCAGGGCAGGGGGGTGGCATGGGAGATGGGGGGCAGCCGGTGCGCGGCACGGCGGGGCAGGAGGTGGAACACGTGGAGGCGGAGACAGCGACGAGGTTGGGGGTGGCAGGGGAGGCGGAGGATGATGCCGACCTGTACGTCGCCATGGACCACCGGACGGACCGGGTGGAGGGGCTGGGGGGGCAGCAGGCTGGGGACGGGACGGGGGCGGAGGGCGGCGCGCCTGGGGACGGGGAGGCAGGGGGCGGCGAGGATGAGGACGAGGATGAGGGGGACGAGGGCTTCCCGCAGCTCCAGCTCACGCTGCCCAACCCCACCAAGGTCAAGGTCCGCACCGCGGAGTACCTGCAGGTGTGTAGCGGATCTGGAGGGCTGCGGGGCTGGGGGATGGAGAGCGGGAGTGGGTTGTGGGCGTTGGTTGGTTTGGGACACGTTGTGCAGCGCTGGGGTACAGCGGGTGAACGGCGGATGGGGTCGGGTGTACTGTCGACGGGCAGGGCTCTGCAGTTGCACAAGGAGAGGGTGCGGTGCCAGGTCGAGGCATGGCTGAGAGACGGAAAAGTATGGGACGATACGGGTTGAGGGCACCCAATTTGCCAAGCTAGCGGGCCGCCGTTGCGCAGGGCACGCCCGCGTATGCGGATGTATGCCCTCCCTGCCTCGGTCTCCCTGTTCCCCCACAGTCCCGCGTTTACGCGTACTCCCAGTCTCCTCCCCTTCCCCGCCTACATCCCCCGGGTTCCGACCTCACCTGCACATGCGTGGCATGCACGCATCCTGGCTGTCGGAGACCGTGTGACATGGAAGGCTATATGCCCTACCTGGTGACTCGACCCACTTCATGCCTTGCCCTCACTGCCCCTGTGCCCCACCAAGCTGCCCCTTGGCCTGCTCTGCGTGTCCTCTTCAGCCAGCATGATACTCTGATCTTACCCCACGCCGTCCACTGCGCAACCCGCCGCCCCCAGAGCTGCGTGTCGCTGTCCACCTGCCCCCCGCCGCGCTACCCCGAGTTCGCCGTGATCGGGCGCTCCAACGTGGGCAAGTCCTCCCTCATCAACATGCTCACCAGCCGCAAGGACCTGGCGCTGGTGTCCAAGCAGCCGGGTGGGTACGGCTATGAAGTGACACGCTTGCAGAATTTATCTGGCATTGAAGCAGCCGAATGGGTCCGGCCACGTCCCGCGGGTGTGCGTATGTTGTGGGGCAGCGTGGCTGTGTGGTACGAGCTCAGATGATGACAGCGGTTGGCGCGGGTGAGCTAGCAGCCGCTATGCTGCACTTTGTTTCTTCAAGTAATCCATAAGGTGATGCAGTGGGTAGCTCCTGCAAACGGTGGTACACAAGCAATTGATACTGCAGCTGTAGGGAGGAAGTGTGCAGTCATACCATGCTACCAAGCGGTTGGAACTCCACTTCCTGAAAGTAACAATGCACGGTCCACAATCCGCAATCCTGTCCACCCTTGATCTTTCCACCCTTGCATGGCCCCGCGCTGCAGGCAAGACCAAGTGCATCAACCACTTCCTCATCAACGACTGCTGGTACATGGTGGACCTGCCCGGGTACGGCTACGCAAAAGTGGGCGTGGACGGCCGCCAGGCCTTTGACCGCTTCACGAGGGAGTACCTCACGCAAAGGTGAGGCAGTGTCAGTGTTGGTGGAAGCTACTACCGGTTACTGCTTAGGGCTCTCTTCCCAGCTTGCCATGCCAGTCCACGGTGTTCCCACTCGGCCAGTCACCAACCGGGATAAACGGCTGAGCGCAATGTAAGCACACGACCCCCTTGTGTAGCTGTGTCGATTACCCACCGACGTGCATGTGCCTGATGGATTTACCTTGCTTTGATCATAACGCAACCCTCTCAGCCCCTACAACGATTCGTCGGACACCCCAACCCTCCCCAGGCCCAACCTGGCCATGGTGCTGCTGCTGGTGGACGCCTCCATCCCCCCACAGCGCATCGACCTGGACTACGCCAACTGGCTGACAGACAATGACGTGCCGTTTACGCTGGTACGTCCCCTTGTCTCGGCGTGATGGGGCGTAATGTGCCATGCGTTGCCGCAACATACCGGTAGTCGTTCCGACCCCACGGCCTGCCACGGGTACCGCAACGGCATGCGGAGCTGTATGCCTCCAATCCTGAGCTAGAAAGCTTTCCCAATCTGGGCCACGAAGGCTGGTGACTCTTGCATACTGTATTAGGTTAACAGGAACTGTACAAGCACTTGTGTACATCGTGCCTGCTGCCCCAGGTCTTCACAAAGGCGGACAAGCGGCGCAAGGGGCTGAGTGCTGCGGTGCGTGACTCGCACGTGACCGCCTTCAAGCGGGAGCTGCTGAAGGATCTGGCCTTCCTGCCGCCCTGCGTGCTGACGTCATCGGCGCGGGGCCTGGGCCGCGGGGAGCTGCTCAATTTCATTGCGGGACTCCGTGTGGCGTACGAGCGCAGCGGGAGACTGGAGGCCATCAAGAGGGGCATGCTTTGAGTGCCGTCAGCCGCAACGAATCCGACTGTTACGGCTGTAATGTACTTGGTTTATCGAGAGGATATGCTTGATGGACGTGTTGAGGTGTCTAGGAGGCGATGCGAAGCGCTTATGGCTTGCCGACTGTGCGCCGATGTGCTGGGCGTGCTGCGGGCCTCATGCGCGGGAACCAACGAGGGGCAAAGCAGCAGGTGTAAGCTTTTGATACAGAAAGCACAATGCACAAATTTCCTTCTATGAAATTTTGTTAGGTACTTGCGGCTCGCCCGCGACCGCTTTGTTCAAGTTTGCCAACTTCCGCGTTTCGGCCTTGGCCAAAACCAGATGAACGGGCCTCAGACTATCAGTGAGGCTCGTCAGTACTGCGGCCGAACGGTCCACAAAGCGTTCGGCGCGGGCAAAGACCGCAGACTCTACTCGGGCGTGGTTACAGGAGTCGCGCGCCTTCTTGGAGAGATTTGTTACAACATCAAGTGAGCTGCGCACAAATGCGTGACGTGCAACATCCTGCCGGCAGACAAGCAAGGGCTGACAGCGGCTGTTGATGTCTCTTCGGTGTGCGAAGATACGAGGACGACGACTGCGAGGATATCCTGTTTAAGGAGCTAGTCACCATCATGTCGCCAGTGGAGGTCAAGCAAGAAGGCAAGAGGGCTGCGCGTTTCATTCCGCTCACTACACCCGCAGTTGGGGGCCTAACCCTGACACGCGAAGCCTTACTGCAACCAGGAATAACCTCACCCAAGCTGGCATATGTGAATGCAGGCCTGAAGGACCAAACAAACACCCAGCGGCCTGCAGACAGCCAGGCAACCAAGCGCGGACGGGGGCCTGCTGGGCAATCCGGCACGTCGTCAGGTTAGGCTTGCCCCGTAGCCTTATGCCGCCTTTCATTTTTGCCACCAATTCACACACAGCGCAGACTCCTTCTGCGTCAAAGTCCGCATTAAGAGCGTAGGCAAAACGGCGTGCTCCAGTAACAATTGCAAATCTGGGAATCACTGACTCACTTTGTTGCTCCACGTAGGCTCCCACAGGGCAGAGGACAGCTCTGGCCGTCCGGCCAAACAGCCCAGACCTAGCGGCGACGTAGTGCAACCTCGCGTGGACCTGGATTCTCCCACAGACCTTAGCGGTGACCAGGGCGGGCGGTCAGGGCCCGGCAAGGGGCGCGCCCGGAGCCAGCAGCAGCAGCAGCAGCAGCAGGCGGCTTCACGGCGAGGAGTGAGCAGCCGAGGGGCCGCACGCAGGCAGTCGAAGGTAACCCAGCTTGAGGGAGACGGGGATGACGGCGATGAGGACGAGGACGACAGCGAGGAGGCAGATGAGGATGAGGGTATGGAGGATGGCAGTGATGCAGCGGCGGAGGCAACCAGGGCGCCTAGGGCGGCGGCCAAGCGCAAGGCTGCCGCAGCGGCAGATAAGGAGGCTGATGGCGCAAAGGAGGAGGCGGAGGGTGGGGAGGCGCGAGACGACGTGCAAGCGCAAGGAGGGGAGCTCAGGGTGAGTTCCGTGAGGTGCTGCACCGGAAACGGCAATGGGTCACTCTCGTCAATGCCAGCGGGATGTGCGCAACTTACGGACTTGCCCTGGTGGACCCCGCCCAACTTGTCATCACCACCTTCGCATAATGCCTCATCCGCCTCGTCTTTGTCCTCCTCTTCCTCCTGCTCCTCCCACGTACGCGCGGCGCCCCGCAGATGCGCCTGCCCACGCTGGACAAGGCGGCCGTTGGTGCCGGCGCCTTCACGCCCAGGAAGGAGGGCATGGCGGGCCAGCTCAAGAGCATGCACCTGGTCAACTTCATGAACCACGCCAACTTCGAGATCGAATTCGGGTGAGACCAGCTCCCGGTCCCCATGTTAGCTGCAGGCCTTCTGATCGGGCAGGCTGCGCATCTTAAGCACGCTCCACTCAGGCCCAGTGCCGCTCGTCAAACACCTCAAGACGACCAATAGCAGGGACGTGAACGTTGCTTGACCTGCGCCCTTCGTTCCACCCAGGACGCACGTGACGCTGATCAGTGGCGCCAACGGCAGCGGCAAGAGCGCTGTCATGCAGGCGCTGCAGGTGTGCCTGGGCGCCACGGCGCGCGAGACGGGGCGCGCCAAGAAGCTCGCGGGCCACATCCGCGACAAGCAGGAAGAGGCGCGTGTGCGCGTGACTCTGTGGAACACGGGCGTGGACGCGTACCAGCCTGAGACGTGAGGAAGGGGAGGGACTTTGGACATGTCTGGATAGGCATAGGGGCGGCGCACCGTAGAAAGGGCTGGCAGGAATGTAGGGTAGCCGCACCAGGGGGGGGCATGTCCCGGCCGGCCAGCTTGCACACGAGTTGCTGCGACCCATCCAGCCACCTTCCGCACGTGAAGGGGCTGGCTTTTGACCCTGCACCACGTTTGCAAACGTGTGGCAGAATGCCACATACCGGAACGCGCTCGCCAGTGAAGAACCTGTCCCCCGCCTCCCCGCCAGGTACGGCAAGACCATCACCATCGAGCGCCGCATCACCCACAAGTCTTCCTCCTACTTCCTGTTCAACGCCCGCGGCCACAAGGTGGTGCCGCAGCACCAGTCCGCGGCGCGTGAGGTGCAGGCCATGTTGGAGTTCTTCTCCATCGACGGCGGCAACCCCCTGACCATCGTCACGCAGGAGATGGCGAAGACCTTCGTCTCGGGTAGGGATCACCAGAACGCGCTTCCTTGTTCGGGTTGGCCTGCTGACGCTGACACACAAGCCATGCCTGGGCGCATGGGGAGAAGACCGTCCTGTTACATAGCGGTTATGGCGGTTGAAGCTTAAAGTGGGCTTGCGCTTGGGTGTGCTTGGCATGGCGAAGAGGTTGGGCGCGGGCACATGTGCGGTGGTCGAAAGTGCGACGCTATGCTGACCACTGCTTACCGGTACTGCCCTCGCTCTACGGTATGGCCGTACAGCCGAGGCTCAGGACGCCATCAAGAAGTACAACATCTACATGGAGGGCACCATGCTGGAGCAAATCAGGGTGCGCAGGGGGCACAGGTTGACTGCTGCCCTACCAGCTGGGCATACGACAGCCCCTGCGCCAAAGTCGGCCGGCGTGCGCTGCGTTTTGGCAGGCACTCTTGCTCTCCGCCATGCACGCACCTGTTCTTCTGCACTGCAGGCTGGAGCAAACGCGCGGTGCACCGATCTGCCTGCTCCTACCGGGCATGCCTGCCCTCAACCTGGTTCCCTGGTTCCCGGTTGTGACACCTGAACACTCTGCGGTTCACCCCCGTCTTGCCTGCCTGCACCCTCCTCCACCCTCAGGAGAAGCTGCAGCTGGCCAACGCTGAGCTGGCCGCTGCGCAGCACAATCTGGGCGGCTGCGAGGAGGAGCTGCGCGCCAAGCAGGCGGAGCAGCGGGACCTAGAGCGCAAGCTGCAGAAGCTCAGGGACTCGCAGACGTGCGTGGGATGTGCCGGCGGGCACTGCCGCCGCGTTGCGTTTCCTGTCTCTGCTCGCAACGCAACGCTTCGCCACTGGTTCACTTATCAATTCACGTAACCCAGGTGGTGCGACACACCGATCTGCTTTCGCCGGACGTGAGACGCGCGCACCCTATTTGTGTTCGTACTTGGTCTTGCTCTTTCCCCAGGCTGCTGCAGCAGCGCGACATGCTGGAGAAGGCCATCCCCTGGCGCCAGGTGCTGCTGCTGGAGGACGCGGAGCGGGCGGTGCGACACAAGCTGGACGCGGTGGCAGCCAAACGGCAGGAGGTGCTGCAGCTGCTGGACCTGTCGGTGCAGGCGGCGGCCAGGGAGAGCGCAGCCAGGCTGGCCGACATTGTGAGCATGGGCACCGAACGGTGAACAGCTGGGCCCGTAGCACTGTTGGCGCCTTGCGCCGTGGCATGTAGAGTTGTAGACTCTCCGGGGGCGGCGGTCATAGCAAGCGTGAATGCTAGCCTCTCCAATGACGTTTTATCGTCTCCTCGCACGCATCAGCTCATAAGCGCTTTGTTGCACTGCGCTGGCAAAGCGTCAGCTCTCAGTTCGCGTGGCCCCCGCCCAGGTCGCCGCCCTGGATGAGCACAGAAACAGCGTGGACGGCCAGACGTCCCGCGTGCGGGCCCTTGTGACGGCCGCGGGCGCGGCGCAGTCGGACGTGGACCGAGCGGAGCGCGACAAGCGGGCCGAGCGGCACAAGCTTGAGTCGCTGCTAGCCGAGAAGCAGGTGCGGCACCCGGACGACTCCCTTTTGCATGTCGACCCCTTGTGCCGGTCCGAGCGTGGCATTGACGTGCGAAGAGCAGAAGGTATATCGGGTTTGTAGCCCAGGTAGTATCATCTGGGTCGGACACGCTTGGTAACCTCGTTAACAGACCTTGTCCACCGTAGCCGGTTGCCCAAATGCCCACATCTCCGCTTTGTAGCATCCCGTGGGCCACGCAGCGCATCTGGAATGTCGCACGTGACAAGTGTGGCAGCTGACTGACTGAGTAACACTCTGTGGGTGTACAGGGTCTTGACCAGCAGCTGTCCCAGACGGCGGACACGTCAGCGGCGGCCGAGGCTCGCAAGGCGCTGGAGGAGTATCAGCAGCAGGTGGGCCGCGCGCTGGCGTCCTTTGCACGCACATGATGGTGGCCATCTGTATGGCAGCTGTATCCTGACAAGGATGCAAGGGCTGCCCTTGTGGCTGGGCCTTCGTATGCCATTTGTGCAGTATACCGACAAGTATGCATCAACAGTTCAACACCCATATACAACATGCACTGATTGCGGTCCTGCATCCACCCTGAACGGTGGATGACCTCTGAGCTATGACAAATCCGGGACGACCCCTGGTGACGGCTTGCTGTAAATCATAACTCGTGCCTCCACACTATCCCACAGCTCACTGCAAAGCGCGAGCTGCTGGCGCAGGCTGCCGAGGCCGCGCAGGCCCTCCAACAGGCCAAGAAGTGAGTGCATGCAAAGTGGCTGATCGCTACGGATGGAACTTGTGTGCAGCCACTTGCAGTACGCATGTGGCCACACAAAAGAATGCTTAGTCATAGGGACGGACACTTTGGGCAGCCCTGGAAGATGGTGTCGTATCTGACTCCAAGACTCATATCCATGCGGTTGCTACCGTCCTGCCAGGGACGCGGTGGACCAAGTGGACGCCCTCATCAGCAAGGAACAGGCGGCACGCCAGGAAATCCTGCGACAGCAAGCGGACGTAAGCCAACAGAACTTGTTGGACGGCGTCTTTCGCTCGCCAGGCGTGGGCCATACTATGTAGAGTCCTTGTAACCAACGTAGTTCCAACTGTTGCCTACTCCTTGCATCAACATGCACCAATGAGCAACGGCTGTCTTGACCCCCGCCCCTTGCCGTGAACCCTGGTCAGCTCCAAGAGCTGCACGCGAAACTGCGGAACGCGCGACAGCAGCAGGGCAACCGCCTGGGCATGTTCGGCGGGGAGGGCGCTCTGCGGCTGCAGCAGGCCATCGACCAGCACGCCAGGCACTTCAGGCGGCGGCCCATCGGCCCGCTGGGGGCCCACATCAAGCTGGCTGACAAGTCGTAAGTGTCCTGGTTGCCACCCAAAGCCATAACACCTCCAGCCATGGTACCGCCGGTATGCTGTCCTTGTGATGCGGGCTACTCCAACCTGACATGTAGCGATAGCGAGGGCACCGCTACCGTAACAGCTGCAGGAGCTTTCGCGCGTTGACTTGGTGGGCTACGTCGCAACCCCTCTCAGATGGGCCTTTGCCGTGGAGCGTGTTCTGGGCGGCACGCTGGAGGCCTACCTGGTGAGCTGCTCCGAGGACGCGGCCGTGCTGCGCAAGCTCATGGACGCCTGCAACGTGAACCGCATGTCGCCAGTGGTCACCGTCAACTTCAACCTGCCGCCGCACGCCGTGCCGCCTGCGCGCAAGCCTGCCAACGGCTTCCCCGCGCTAGTCGACCAGCTCAGTGTGGCCGAGGAGGAGTTCCGGGGCCCCATCCTCAACTACCTCATCGACAAGTGAGCGCTTGAAGGGGCCACCTGCCGTTTGTTGGTTGTTTGCATGGAAACGGTGGACGCAGGTGTCCAAGGGGACAGCATTTCCTTGTACCATGGCGCTGCGCCTCTACGCATGCTTCGCGAGCGCTTTCCACACCTCTGCTGCGCACCCCACGTCCCTCTTCCTAAATGCCCATGTGTGCACGACAAGTAGCAGCACTAGAGTTCAGTCTTCCACAGCGCTGCTGCTGACACTGCCCATACTGCTGCTGCTGCTGCTGCCGCCGCCTATGTTTGGCTCCTCCTCGTGCCACCGTCATCTGTCGCAGGTGCCGAGTGGAGAGCATCGCGCTCGCCGCCACGTGGCAGGAGGGGCAGCGCTTCCAGTACGAGGACGCCGCCGGCAGGCACATCACCACAGCCCTGGACAAGGACGGCACGCAGTACTGCACCAAGGACAACGTCCGGTACAAAACCAAAGCACTCAAGTACGTGCACTCTTCGTGTTCCGCAGCGCGCTTAGCACCACATGCCATCCCGCAACGGTTGTGCGCGTTGTTGCGGCGGTGACGCTAGCAGGGCCAATTCTAACTGCGTCTCCCAGTTGCCTGGATCTGGTTGGGACAGGTGGGCGACGGTGCATCGACTCGCACTCTGCCATGGCCCATGGCACACGCAATGCGACTCCATACACTCGCCTTTATGTTGCCCCACAGCTCCAATCGCGTGTCCCGCCTCACGGTGGACTCCACCGCCTACATCGAGAACCTGCAGCGGGACGCGGAGGCGGCGGAGGCGCAGTTGGGGGCCGCCAGGGAGGACCAGGCGGCGGCCGCGGCGGAGCTGGCGGCGGCGCGGCAGGCGCTGGCGCAGGCTGAGCAGCAGCTCAAGATAGCCACCGCCAACAAGGTGACTGCCGCACGCAATGCCGCGTGTTCTGACCGTGCGTATCACAGCCTCTGTGAAGCTCTCCACGCAAACTGTATGCAGCAACGCCGTACTGAGACCATCGGTCGGTCTTTTGGCATGCGCTGCCGGAGGCATCAGCCAGATGCCGATCTCACCTCCCGCATTCTAGGCCGGGTGATGTCTATCCCGCCATCTCTATTGGATTGCCCACGTGCCGCGCGTCTTTCCACTAACCAAAACCAGCATGCCCTTTGCCCCAACCCCCCTTCACGTCACCCCAGATGCGGCTACACACAGACTTCAACCGGCTGTCCAGCAACCCGCCCCAGGCGCCGCCCGCCACGGAGGAGGACGAGGCCACGGGCGTCATCATGACGCAGCTGGGGGAGGTGGAGGGGGACATCAACAAGTCGCAGGTGGCGGTGGAGGAGCTGGAGGAGCGGTGCAAGGCGGCACACCAGGTGCGCTGGCAAGCTGAGCAACCTCCCACTTAGCGCTGGTGCGGACTTGCATCTGCATGCTTGCCGCGGCCCGCCGCTCCTGCAGAATATAGTCGATTCACTCCTGGATGTTGGTTGGCAACACGGGGGCAGGTGTGTAAACCGCTTCAGCCCCCTTCCGTAGTACGGGATTGTGTCTCCGCAGCCAAAAAGTGATAGCGCGTACAACTCAGCAAGGTCAATCGCTCATTTACCGCCGTGTTCCGTTGCTCAGGTTTTGCTGGCGGCGAAGAAGGAAGTACAGGCGGAAAGGGACCGCATGACTGGGCAGGTGAGGTCGTCATCCTATGGTTTATCATGATCTGCGCAGCCGCCCGTTGCAAGTGCAGCACCTTGCTCCACGCGTGGCATGGCCCTTGCTGCCTTGGGCCACACACTCACGGGTCTCGTCTCTTCCTTCGTTTTTTGCAACACGCTCCAGGTGCCTTTCCTGTTGCCGTACCCAAGTGCCACATTGCCCCGTATGGCTGCGCCCTTGAAAACGGCACAAGCTTGGGTCTCACGGCTTCACTTCTGTACCTGCATATGTACACACATGTGCACTTGCAAATGAGTCGAGACCTCCATCGAGACCCGCACAAGGACGGCTTCTTAATGAGCTTGGCCCGTAATTGTAGATGCTTGTGTACGTTTGCTTCTGAATCCATTCCCCTCCCGCCACCGTCGCCACCAACCCCGCAGCACGAGGTGGGCGAGCGGCTCCGAACGCGCCGCACACAGCTCGCCAACGAGCAGCAGGAGCAGGAGGGCATCAAGGGCTACGTGCAGCAGCAGCGCGAGCGGCTCAAGATGGAGCTGGACAAGCTGCGGAGGGAGCAGGGCGTGGTGGAGGCGGCGGCGCGCCAGCACAGGACGGTGGCGGAGAAGGTGCGCGGCGGCGACAGCTCGATAGCGCGCGCTTTCGGCATCAGTTGTGCAAATGTACTGGGTTTACGAACTGCGTTGTCTAGGGTCTTGAAACCATGTCAGTGGGTACCTGGGCAGCATGCTTGTACCAGCAGCACGCGGCTAGCAGCTGCGCATGAGGTGCCCGTGCGTTGGCAGCATGAAGCAGCACCCAGTACCACCGGTGGAAATGACTGCTCCTGCGCTGACGCCTATGATGCGTCTTTGTGTTTGCTGTCGTGCACGCTGCTGTGGTCCTTTCCCTGCAGTTCTGCGACCGGGAGGAGGGCGAGCGCGCTCTGGCGGAGGTGCGGGAGGTGGTGGTGCGGCGCTGCACGGAGAAGCTGGAGGGGCAGCTGCGCAGAAAGGACGCCGCGGTGGTGGGCCTGGCAGCGGACCAGTCCAGGTGGCAGGACATGCTGGACAAGACCGTGGAGGCCAACATGGAGCACGCGGTGAGCGACTGCAGGAGGCGATGGGCGCTGCGGGCCGCGGGCCGCTGTCTGCGGGCGTGGTTTGAGGGTGCGGTGGTCAGCTGTCAGAGGCATGCTAAGGAGGCGTGTCCGGCGTTCTGTTCCTGCTGTGGTGCTGCTCTACCCACTGGAAGGCCCACCGCATATGAGTCGTTGGCTCCTAGTGCCCACTGCGGCGCCTGAACAGCAACATCCCCAGCAGGTCCGGGGCAAGACCGGGCCAAAGCGCAACACATCCCTGCGCAACACATCCCGCATTATCGCTCCACATACCACTCCGCGTTCTTCTCCCCAGGCCCTGGAGAAGGACCTGGCCGGCGTGCAGCGGCGCATTACCACCATGGAGAAGGAGGCGGGCGGCGACGCGGCGGAGCTGGAGGCGCAGCTGCAGGCCATCACCAAGCAGGTGGGCGGGCCGGGGCGGGTGCACCAGGTTTTCACCATGCTTCACTAGTCGGACGCTTCTCTTCACTGCGTACCAACGGCTTCTACGGCTACAGTCGCCTTTGGCACACTGTGCTAGGGGTGCAGGGTACTAACGCGCTGGGACATAGTAGAACGCTAGGCAAACGCTGGTACTGGGTGGCAGGGTGGAGAGGGGCGGACCAGCCCGTATCTGGGAGGCGGTGGGAGTGCGGTGGGTGGCCGCTGTGGACACGCGCCGCAGCGAGTGGGTTTCGTTGAAGCCAACGCTCATGATATTGCATGCGGGGCTTCGCCGCGTTACACCATCACATGCAAAGGCTCCTACTGGCCAGCGTCTCACATCGCCGTACGTACCTCCGGCCCCTCCTACCACCAATGTCCCAAACCCCGCCACACACCACGGTCACCGTGCCCGCTGCGCCCAAACCTGGCAGGTCAACACGCTCACGCCCTCCGCACCTCAACTCAACACCGTCACAAATTCTATGGCCCCCATGCCCACTATTGTACCCATACTTGGCAGGTCAACACCCGCCTGGCGGCGTTCAATCGCATGAACGAGAACGTGGCTGAGCTGGCCCGTGGCTACACCGCGCGCCGGCAGCTCTACGAGAAGCTGCGTGCCAGGACCGAGGAGGTGGTGCAGATGAAGTTTGCGTCCTTCATGCGGCGGCGCGACCACCACGGCCACCTGGTGATCGACCACACGCACGGCACGCTGCAGCTGCAGGTCAAGCCGCGCGCCGAGACCAACGCCAACGCGCGGGCCATGAAGGACCTGGGCAGCCTGTCCGGTGGGTGGCTGGGTGCTGGGATCAATTGGGGCGGGCACCGGTAGGGTTACTGCATGGAAGCAGCTGGAGGGCCGGTACTGTGCGCCCAGGGGTCAATGCGTCCCTACCGCAGTAACCGGATAAGGGCCATGATGGTGTCGTTTGGGACCGACAGGTCGTTGCCAGGCGCTGTGGTGTTCGCAAGGTGTTAATTTTAATATATGATTATGTATTATTATATTAATATTCAAGGGCGGAGGTGTGCAGATTCACAGGCAATCACAAGCACCAGCACCTCAGGAAGCCCTGCGTTTGCTGTACACCACATGATCTCTGTGCACACCCTGCAGGCGGCGAGAAGTCGTTCACCACTGTGTCCTTCCTGCTGGCGCTGGGGCACTGCACGGAGAGCCCCTTCCGCTGCCTGGACGAGTACGACGTGTTCATGGACCCCGCCGTGCGCCACGTGGCCACGGAGACGCTGCTGGAGTTTGCGCGCGAGCAGAGCGAGTACCAGTACGTGCTGCTCACGCCGCAGGTGGGGGCCAGGGCCCGGCGGGGCGTGTTAAGGGCGAGGGCGAGGTTGGGAAAACAGGCACGGCGTGGGCAAATTTTACCGGCAACCAACTGTGCTGAGGATCCGGAGGTATAGGGTGAAGCTATGGTGCAGGGCATAATCCCAATTGCGAAGCGATCAGGGCCTTCACAAGCCCTGCTCGCCGCAGCGCACCTCCCGCACACCTTTGTTTCTGTTCCTGCCAACAGGACTTGCCGCGCGTACTGGTGCACATAGGTTTGGTTTGGGGCCTGGCCACTCCAGTCCGCACATAGTGGTACTCCTCGCATCCCACACATGACTCTTTGCACATCTGCCGTACTCCTGTGCTCCCATGCCCACCACTAGGACCTGTCGGGCATTGACAAGTCGCGGCAGGAGCTGGAGGCCAAGCTGCTCAGGCGCAACATGGGCCCGCTGCCCAAGGAGTTCCTCAAGACGGTCATCATGCCGCTGCCCAGGCAGAACGCGGGCAGCGCGGACTGAGGAGGGCAGGGCCAGGGGTGCTGAGGGTATGGCGTGGGCGCGGGGCAGGGAAAGGTGGAAGGGGAATGGTCTGGAGGGAGGCTAGGGAGGTCAGGGCGGGCAGTGTTAGGAGATGCAGGACGCAGAGGTTCGTGAGCAGAACCTGTTGGTGGCAGAAAGGTGTGGGTGCAGGGTGCGGCGAGCATGTGCCGGCATTGTCCTTGAAGGTGGCCACCGCCACAATGGGTAGCTGTAGGTACAATTCCTCGCGCTTGTGTTAGTGCATGGATTGCAGGATATGTGACTTGCGGCGTGCCGTGTTGACTTAGGTAGACCAACGCTAGGCAAATAGATCGCCCGTGGTGCGTTGCTCCTTGGCGTTGGCGCTGTTCGGCATGGGGCACGGTATGCGTGGCCAGCCATGGGAGCTTGGGGTCTGCAATTCCTGACCGTGACCACTGACCAGCATATGTATGCATAGTGCAGGTGTTACAATGATACCCAGAGGTGCTACGAAAGTATGATAGAGCCATAATACATCAAGGTAGCGGCGGTAGACGCCATAGGCGGATGTATTGCATTGCTTGATGTGTTGGCGGCTAGTGACACGTGCCGCACAGTGGCGCTACTGTGTAGGCCCTTACTGGCTTGAAGGATCAAGGAGGATCGCCCTGGCGCTGGTGCGCCTGTGCAATGCGTGTAACCTGGCGTACCTTGCATGCAAGCGCCAATGGACTCACAGCGATAGGGCTATTGCTGCCTGAGAAAGCCCATTAACGGCCAAGGACAGGCGCAGACGCGCTCCATTGCATGCATCCGATCCGATGTGGCCCTCCCGTCATCTGGTGGGCTCCCAGACGTGCCCCAGTCCCTTTGTCACGTTGGCGCGCTGGCCGGCTGGGGCCGTGGGGCGAGCCTGGCTGCCTGGGCGAGCCGAAGACTGCGGCTCTGGCAATCTGGCATTGGCCAGTCGGCGGTCGTATTGCAGTTCGCAGAGCTCTACGTGTCTTAGCTGAAAGGTCGCTGTGGCCGCTGCGGGTCGCACTTCTGGAGGTCACAGGTCAGTAACTTGGCATCATCAGGCATTATCATTTACCTCATTCAAGGCTGGCCCTCGAGCTAGGTCCTGGCCTGTGCGGCCATTGACGTTGCACTGTTCACTGTTGCGTATTGATGCCGTACACTGCCGTACACTGCACTTCAGGCCTCCAAGCAGTTCAGGTGGGCGCCTTGAAGCGCATTGGTGCCTATCCATAGTGGGCAACATTCCCGGCCCGGACTTCCAGCATTCCCACGGGAGGCTGCTAGTGCGCCTATGTTAGAGCGACAGCAGAAGGCCTACCGTTCCAGTGAGCTCGCTGCGGATCACAGCGTCGGTCAGCGTCACACTGCGAATGAGCTTCCTCCTTCAGTACTTGCCGATAAGGACAGCAACCTGTGTGACGCACGGTCGAGGTCTGCTTGTAGTTGCTACCAGCAAGGCCCCGGCACCTTCATTGACTTCTGCTGGGCTGTAGAACACACGTGCCCACTGTCAGCATCCACGTGCACATTGGATGGAATGCTTTCACCAAAACACACAAAATGGACGCACTCACGTAGTCGGCCGTTGAAACTCGTCACCATCCCACTCACCAACTGCTAAGCACCAAGCGTGTCTATCCCGCGTCACCCAGTCCCCTGGATAGTATCCCAACACCCGATCTCGTTCCACCCAAGACAATCCACTCAGCCGCACAAATTTACCGAAAGGTTGCTACCCCGCCGCCCACTCCAGTCCCCTGACGACACGTGGTTCCAGGGCACACCCAGCTGGCCGCACAACCTCACGCGCAGCGCGACTGCAGCGACACTCCCCTGCACCGGGGGTGCAGCTGCGGGACCCTCATGTTCCCGACCCTCTCACTGCGTTGCCATGCCCCAAGCAGCCTCCCGTCCCTGTCCCTGCCCCAACCCCGCCGCCGCTATCATCTTCGCCCTCAGCTTTAGCGGCACGGTACCAACCGCTCCCTGCTCCCGCGCTCCAGAACCGCCCACACCCACCGCGCCTGCTCCCGCGACCCCTGCCACCACCGCAGGCGCCCGAGTCGTTGTGTACCCTGCGCCCGCGCATGCCGTCACGCCCCTCTCCGTCACGTGTGCGCCCGCCGGCCACTGAGGCCGCTGCACTGGCAGCAGCGGCGAGGCAGCCAAGGGCCCCGCGGCTGGAACAGCAGTGGATGCAGGAACGGAAGGTGCAGGAGGAGCATGAACGGCGATTGGTCCTGCAGCGGCTGAGGCGTACGGGGAGGTCGCGCGGGGCACGGGCGCAGGCGAGGGCTGCAGCAGCGCCGGCTCGTGTGCGTGCGGGTGGTGGTAGGCGTGCGGGTGCGGGGCCGGGTAGTAGGGGTGGGGTTGGTGGGAGTAGGGCTGCTGGTAGGGGTGGTAGTGGGGCGCGTGGTGGTGGGCTGCGGGGTACGGTCCGTGCGCGGGATAGCCAGGGTACGTGCAGGCGTGGGCCACGTGGTGGTGAGGGTGGTGGGGCTCCCACGCGGAGACGGTGGGAGGAGGTGCTGCTGCTGCCTGCCCCGCAACCAGGCCTGCGGGAGCCGGCTGAGGGGCTTGCGGGCGGTGCTGCATTGGGAGTGCTGCTTGCTGTGCGCCAGGCGCAGAAGCAAACGGAGCGGCAGGGGAGGCCGCCCGCGGCGCTGGCTGTGGTGCGGCTGCCGGGCCACTGGCAAGGGGCTCTGGCTGTGGCGCGGGCGACACTGCGCGGCTGCTGCTGCGGCTGCCACCGCGGCTGGGAGGCGCTCCCGCTGCTACCGCGTCGCTTATGTTGTAGGCCATTGCGCCGCCGACCTGCAAATCCTGCGTCGCCCGCGCCTGCCAGGCTGTCACCGGCTGCTGCTGTTGCTCCTGCACCAGCTGTTGCTGGTGTTGGCGCGCCGCTGCGGCGTCCAGGACCGCCACCGAGCGCTGCAGCATGGCTGCCAGGGCAGTCACGCTGGGGTGCAGCAGCGCGTTCCACTCCTCCTCCATGACGGCCAGCGGCGTGGGGCCGGCGGCGTGGGAGGGCAGCACCAGAGGCGCGACGGGCAGCTGAAGGGCGGCCATGGAGGGGTGAAGCAGCATGGAAGCAGGGGCCTGGACCACAGCAGGTGCCTGCTGTTGTTGCTGGTAGTGGGGCGCAGGTTGAGGGACCTCGGCCTGGGGCTCTTGCTGCATTGGCAGCTGAGCGTTGGCGTGGCCGTCTGCAAGGGAAGCGGAAATAGGATTGTCGCGTTACATGTCGGCGGCAGTCATGACAGCACAAGGCAGAGGGCGTTGAGGCCCTTGACTGGTCCCACAGAGGTGTCGCAGTCTTGCGGATGACAATGGCCACGTGCGGCATCGGAGTATAAAATAGGGCCTTACTAAAGCAGTAGACCCACCAGGAGCTGCTGCTGCCTGCTGCACCTCTTGTGGCATAGGTGATACACACGCCCTGCCCTCCACAGGAGCAGCTTCCGCGGGTGCAGTCACGGCACCGGCGTGTGCCTCCTGGGCCTGCTGCTGCCCCTGCGCTTGCCCCGACTGTTGCATCTCAGTCATAGGGCCCTGTTGTGCTGCTGGCGCCTCCGTGGCCATGTGGTGCTCCTCGGCATCTGCCGCGGGGCGCGGCTCTGGCAGCTGCCCAGAGGGCTGCTGCTGCTGCTCAGTCGGTGCAGACTGCTGGTCCTGGAACTGCTGCTGCTGCTCCTCCGCTCGCGGCTGCTCCTGCTCCTGCGGCGGCGGTGGCTGCTTCTCCAGGGCCATGAGGGCCGCCAGCCAGGAGGCGAGGGTCTGGATGTTGGCGGGCGTTGGAGGCACACTGGAGGCCTACGAGGCAAGGGGGTAGGAAGGGGTGATTGGAGGAGATAGTGATACTGCTGTTCACCTACAGGCCAGCATGCCGTAAGTTCTTGGTCTATCACTGTGCTCTAGCGTAGGTAGTTCAAGGCATGGAGAGCGCTGGACCATGGCTGACCTTCAAACACCGATATGCGTCCCCAATCTCAATCCGCATCTACGACGCCGCACCTTGCAGAAGCCCGCAATGGCCGACACCAGCTCCGCGGGTGCCATAGCGGCGGGGTGGCTGCAGCCCGCGGCGCGGAAGTGGCACAGCATGCGGTGCAGCACCAGCAACTGGTGCTGCGTAAGGGCGGGGGTGGCGGCGGCAGCAGCACCAGCACCAGGTGCGGCCTCGGCGTCTGCAGCCCCTGGCCCGGCGGAAGCCGCACGCTTGCCGCCATGCTCGCTGGATGCCATGGAGGGTTGTGCCCCTGCCGCTGCGCCCGGCTGATTAAGTGCCGCTGCGCCAGCAGTAGCATCAGCACCAGTAGTAGTGGGGGCGGCATCAGCACCAGTAGTAGTGGGGGCGGCGGCGGGGCCGGCACCCACTGCTGCCGGCGTAGGCCTGGAGCCCTCAAAGGCCTGTCCCCCAACTGCCCGGCGCTTGGCAGGCCGTGCCGCCACACCCGAGTCCAACTCCCCGGGCGGCGCTTCCCCTCCCACAGCTCCCCCTTGCGCCGCTTTCTCGTCCTCCCGTGCACGGACCTGCGGCAGCACCGCAGCAGGCGCCCGCTGCCGACTGGCCTTCCCTGCGTTGCCAGAAAGCTCCTGCGCCCGACCCACATCGGCAGCCGCCTTCTCCTGGCCAGGCAGTGCAGCCTGCACGGCCGCTCCACCGGCGCTGACGCCCACACATGACACCGACCCTGCGCCCCGGACGGCAGCGCCAGCTGCTCCGCCTGTGCCGGCGCCATTGCGGGGAGCAGGTGTTGCCCCTGTTGCGCCAGCCACCTGCCTAGGGCCAGCCGCCTGCTTTGCCGCCAGAGGAGTCCGGGCCGCAGCACCAGCTACCGCCACCGCTGCAGCAGTAGCAGCAGCTGGAGCGGCCGCATTGTGTCGGGGACTGCCAAGGATGGAGGAGGCGGGCGGCTTGGACGGCGAGCTGCGCTCCAGACTGTCCTTGCCCCCGCCAAGAGCAGCACTCGCAGGAGCAGCCGTAGGAGCGGCACCAGCAGATGCAGGGCCGTTTGCGGCTGCCGCCGGCATGCCCGTGGCTCCACCTGGCTGCGGGTTGAAGTCCTCCCCGTGCTCCATGCCGTGCCCGTACCCACAGCCAACCGTGTACGGCACGCCACCCAATGCTGCCTGCTGCCCTGGGACATGCGGTGTGGACGTTGCGATGGCGGCTGCCGCGTTGCAGGCGCTGCCGCTGTTGCCACGCTGCCGCGGTTGTGCGGAGGACACGCCCTCTACTGTGAGGCCATGCAGGATGAAGCGGCCCGTAGTGGTGGGCACCAGCTTGATGGCCGTCGCATGGCGCGAGAGGACCCCGTGGGGAGCGGCAGCGCCTGGCGATTTTAGGGCGGCGGCAGCGGGGACGGCGAGTGCCTCTGCATGTTCTGCACATGGCTGGCGCTGGGTGGCAGCGGCGGCCCTGTCCGCAGCGGGCTCCGGGGAGCTGGCTCGCATGGTGGCAGCGACGGGCTGGTGGTGCTGGTCATGGACGTCTGCCGGGCCTGGGCCTCGCACCCGCACGTGGCCTTGTGAGGGCGGGGGAGTGAGACGTGGCGGCGGGGGGGGCATGGCAACGTGTTCGCCCCGCGCGCCGGGAACCGCCTCGGGTGTGGGTGCAGAGGGCGTGGGCAGCGGCAGGGGCTCCATCCCGGCAGCTGCAGGACCGGGGCAGGGGCCGGGCGAAGGTGAGGGCTGCAGCGGAGTAGGCGGGTTGGCGCTGGGCCCGCCGCCGATTGTGGGTTCAGTGCTGGTTGTGGGGAGGGAGGAGGTGGCGGCGCCCTGGCGGGTGGAGCGGGAGGAGGTCAGGGCGCCAAGCAGCGGCCCATCCGATGGGTGCTGGTCCTGATGGGGATCGGCGTCATGATCTGGGTCAAAGCCGTGGTCGGAGGGCTCCAAGAGGTCCTCCCGGCTGGGTTGCTGCTTGTGGGCGGTTGCACCGGCAGTGATGGTGGTGCCGGGGGCGGCATCCGCGGCGGCTAAGACGGCAGCGTCGTAGGGTGTGGGCAGAGGCGTGGGTGGCGCACGGGGGTCGGGGGAGTGCATGTCGAACTTGCGCTTGGCGTGGTGCGTGCGCGAGCGGTCTGGGGGATGGGACCGGTGTAGGGAGGGGCAAGCGAATGACCTGTTTGTGCAGGAGGAGTGCAATGCTTATGAGTGCTGGCGGCATACGACCTCTTTATTGTGGCCGGTGAGCTCGTTGCGGGGCCGGTTGGCACACGCCGAGCGACGTGCGCAATGGCGTTTCTGCGGGTGAGCTTTTGGGGACCGCTGCATCCGTTGCTCCTCCTACTCGAACCTGCACTGCCACGCAGTGCCCACCTGCACTCCCCGACCGGCGGCTGCGTGTGGCAGGCGTGCTCCACGACTGCACGGGCAGGGACCAAGGGGCAGAGGTCATGACTGCAAGCTGTGTGATCGGTCCCGTCAATCTAGCAGGACGGGGGTGGCAGCCATTGGCATATTGAGATACTGGTAGGAAGCCCGTATTCGACACCATACGGCAGTCTGAGCTTGGCAGTGTCCAGTGTCAGCTGTCTGCATACCTCCACATTCGGCGTGGCACTGTAGGTGGAGCGCCGGCGCTCGCGTAGACCGGAGGCAGGTCCTGGCGTCCCTGACACATCCTGAGGTGGGAGTGCATTTCAACAGTTGTCTGCCTCTGATGACTGTGACAGCCGCCAAATGTTACGCTGTGGGTGAGCATCCTGTTGGGCAACGTTCTTCCCAAAGCCGTTCGGCACGTTTACCTTCAGTGCAGAGTCAGGGTTCCGTTGTCCGCCGCCAGGAAGGAACACAGACTCAATCTGTCGTGGCAGTAGTGAAGCACCAACGGTCAGCTTCCAGGCAGATTGGTGTGTCGATAAGCGAGGACGAACAGGTCGGCTTGAAGCATGTTCAACTGTGGGAAACATCCTGAGCGATACCGGGCAATACACAGCTACACTGTACGCTCGATACGCCGCGCTACCGCGACGGCCAACCAGCAGTTCAATTCACCCCGACCATAACGTCAACATTGTGAGGATTGCCCACGTCTGTCTATCCTGGTCGCGCTTTGCCGGGAGCGTACGCGCGCTCTTGCTTCCCGCCGGTCGTTGCCCCGTCAAAATTTCAACAGGGGCACCTGTGCACTCTGCCTCAGGGTATGCAGACTCATAACTTACCTTCTCAAAGTCACGCAAAGCTTTCTCGCCAGGAGGGTGCTTGGCCACACGGCTGTCCCAATTCCATGGCGCGAGGCTACGAAGCTCCTTCAAAGCCCGGGACATGGTGTTTTGTATACAGGGAAGCTATAACAAGCAAGGAATCGCTGGTCCAGGCTATGGCTCCTCCCCGTTCCCGCGCCAGCTACAACCGAGTCAAATGGCTTATTGTGTGGCTTGCACCATGTACTGACTTGCACGGCAAGTAAGCTTCATTTTCATCATCACAGCGTGTCAAGAACAGCGGCCAAAGCTATCCGCTCTGGTCGGCCTTGGTCCTTGGCGGGACGATTTTGCATGCGCAGTACACTCTACTCCGAGCACCGTGGACTCTTTCCTAGCTTGAGATAGTGTTTACTATGTCGCGTAGTGGCAGGTGGCGGCTTGGTCCCGTCCTTACGTGCACCATCCAAGGCCGAGACCGCCAGGGCAGGGGAGACCTCACGGGGAGAACCTGGGCGAGAGGGGGAGCTCCCTGTACGTTAAAAAAATGTACTCTCCAGTACGTTGTGCAGCCCATGTGCACCTGATTAATATGATACTGCGAGAGTTCACTGTAGACCATGCTCTTCTTGTGCCCAACTTGATCTTTGTATCCAATTTTTACCTCGTTACTCTGCAGGGGAGTGTTCAGCAGGTGCCCCAGCCTTGCATTGAGGGAGCTCTCCTGGTTCCTTCTCGCTCGCTTGCAGTGGTCTTCCGCGGCTTTATTGCTTCGTCCCAGCCGTGGTTTAACATAGCCTTGCACGGAGTGTTCGTGTAGCCCCGGTGTGCGGGGAACAGGTGTGCTGTTTTCGCACACGGTGCATGAGTGCTATGTGTTTAGGGTTTGGCGCCGGCCGGGTGTAGAAGGATGCGGTGAGGGGAGGTACAAACGCATGTTACAAGGCAAAGTTAAGAGCTCCAGACGCTAGACTATACCGCGATGGCATGCGCGGTTACTAGGCAGGTAGGTGTTTTTTTTCTGTAGGGTCTGGCGCCGGCCGGGTGTGCCGGAACCTGTCCACATTCATGTTGCGAGGCAGTTGCTGACACGTCAGCTGCGCCGCCATGTTGCCCGTGCGCAGTACCGTGTGCACGCTTGGCGGTGCGGCCGGCCCTCATACAGACCTTGTGCGGAACTTGAGCTGGATCAGCTGAGTCCGGCGTTGCATCGTTGCCTTGCCTTGGGCCCTGGTGGCCGTGTGGAGGTGTGGTGCATGGGCCGCCTGACGCTGACCGCCACATGCATCACCTGCTCACTAGCGTGTTCATGTATTTTGTAACCCTGCTCTACCTGTCGCCATTCCATCCAGTGAGGGTGTCAAGGGGCGCACGCGCGCGTGTCTGTCCATTTCCACTGGCACGCCAACTGCAGCAAATGCGATGCCCGGTATAGTCCAAGTGGTCGCAGCGAACGGAAGGCCACAGGTCACCCGGTTCTTACAAAGCAAGCGCAACGCAGGGGTGATTTGTCTGTTTGCACTATGGCCTGACAGTAACAGCCGTGTGTGAGGCATGCGCCAACCAGCGCCGACGGACGCGCAACAGTGCCCTGTCGCGGCCCTCACCCAGCACGCGGAGGGTCAGGCAACTCAACGCATCCGTACAACCGCCCAGGTGCCACGGTTACACGAACAAGCGGCATCCGTAATAAACCATGAGTGCACACCAAGCGCATACTGGTACGCTCACACGGTTGCCCCAGGTTGCCCTAACAACCAACGGCGTGCATGAGGCCAAGGGCTGCAATACCCTCGCAGCGAGCCCCGGCCATACTGGAAGCACCTCACAAGACAGCAACATAGTCCTGGCGAGTCCAAAAAATATCGGTTCAAGGCTTTCGCCACGCAGTTGCAAAGGCACGCTTTTTAGCTACTTACTTCTGTGACGTGGTACCCCTTGGCAGTTGTAATCGCCAAGTGTAAGTGTGTAACACATACCACACCATGATAGCCATGTGGGGCTTTCATGTAGGGGTACCCTTCGCTTCCCTACGTCACCTGGATCCAACCGCCTGGGCGCTACAGAGCCCTACACCACAGATAAAAGGTGCGGCGTAACGACGCAACAATTATTCACAAGTCCATGATTCGCGCACGGCTCACAGGACGGAGCTCCCGGCTAGGAAGCGACAGACCACGCGGATTAAAGAACACAGGGGCAGCCGTTTCAGTACTCGACTGCCAAATGCCAGTCATACTACTGCGCTTCGATAGCCTGGCACAAGATCGCAGCTCTATGCACAGTGCCCGAAAATACTCGTGAGATCCAGCCACCACTGTCGTACATACTGCGCACCCACCCTCATCGCCCGTCCGTCCCCCGCTTTCTTCAACCCCATCACGCGCCCGACAAAGTCCTTGCACAGTTTGCGGGCTCACACGAGGGAGTATCAGTGCTCGACAAAGCGTGCGTGGTAGAATGTTTGCCGCATACACTGCAAGCCAAGCGCCATGGCAACGGCATCAGTTAGCCAGCCAGTGTCACACCGGCAAGCAAAAACACGACGTCCAAACACGGACACGTCTATGGCAGTGCGCGAACGTGCCAAGTGGCAAAAAGCGCATAAGGCGCGCAAGGCCCCCGGGTATGGGTTGTCAATTACTTGGAACACCGACCCGAGGCCGCCCAAAAACATCTTGAGCTTTTTATTCCAAAGCTTATTGCGCGTCCAACACGGCCATCAGGCCAGCTAGTAACTAAACACCAAAGGCAGTTGCGGAGAAACACTGCTCCATGGAGAGCTGAGTTATGAAGATAGAGAAACGCATGGCGCAACCCGTGCACACTCCCCGACATGAGCCGGCACCGCATACCGGTCCAGTCAACCTGTCCACGAAGGGTTACCTGAGGCGCACAGCGGTGATAGGAGGTAGAACAAGTTGCTGTCGCCCTCCGCCAAACAAATCCCCCGTATCTGCCATTGCAGTCTGCTTCAGCATGCTGTAATCATGAGGATTCAGGCGAAAAGACCCTGGCAACTTGCTGACGAGCCTATCCGGCTCCAAACCATAATCAATATTCAGTCCAGCACACGCCCGTACCCCACACAAGTAAGCCCTTTGCAACATCGGCACGCATCGTCCAACATTATTCGCACGCACGGCTCGCCCGGTGCATTAGCAACACACACGCCCTCGAGCAAGCCCCCATCCACACAATGCAGCGCAGTCCCAACAGTGAGGCGGAAGCCACAAACCCTGTCCCAGTCAAATCCCTTCCCCCAATGGCATGCATAACAACCCGATGATCAGCGTCCAAGTGACTTTGAAAAGACCATGGTCCACACTATGCATCAAGTGACGAACTCGTTGACCTGTAAAATGGGCGGTTATCAGGACCGAATCAGCGACGAGCTCCGCCGTCCGGGCGCAGCGAGTTCTCCCGCGCCGCGAGCTCCCCCTTGGCTCCCCTGGCGCCGGCTGTAGACGCGGCAGAGCGCAGCACGTTCTTCCACGCCTTGGCCGCGTCGGAGTGGCCCTGCTCCGCGACAGCCGCCGTCGCGCCTGCGGGGCAAAGGGTCACATCGGCACCCAGGGCAGTGAGACGGCGCTGCGCCATGTCCTTCGCATGGCGCGCAGCGGTTGGCGGTTGGCGGGTGGGCGCCCGTTGCCTCCCACAGCACCACATACACGTGCACGCTTCCGACCGTTCCTCCGCCCCCCGCCCAAAAGCCGTGTCCCCATACCCTACGGGCCAGGATCCCATGCCGCATCCGCCACACTGAATCCGGCGCCATGCGGACTTGCCCGCCCGCTACCCTTCAGCCATGCCCGTTCGCGAGCGCCACCCACCGTTCTGCATCAGCGCGTCCGACGTGTTCCCCGCCGCCCCCAGCGCGCGGCCCACCAGCTTCTCCACATCCAGCTCCAGAGGCAGCTGGCTCATGAGCTCGGCGATGCGACGCTTCTGCAGGGGGCACAAGCAGGATAGGGTGGGGAGGGCAAGTTGGGAGTAGGACGCGGAGGTAGGCGGTCGGGAAAGGAAGAGAAACAACGGTGTGAGTTGGGGCTGAGGGGTTCGGTGGGCTGCGCGCAGTGCGCAGCAGGGCGGCGACGAGAGCGGGCGAGGCGAAGCAGGTGCCAGTGAGCCAGGCACCGCAGGAGGCATCGGGGGCGTGGCTTGTGCAGGCACAGCTGCCGCGCGCCCAGTGCCCCACGGCCCTCACCTCCTTCTTGTACCGCTTGACCAGCGGGTTGAGCAGCAGGAACAGGAAGCCCGCCAGGCAGACCCACAGCATCACGAACAGCAGCACGTGCAGCATCATGATGTCTGGGGGTGGGGAAGGGAAAGGGTGGTTCCGCGCATGGGACAAACCAGGGAGCGGTCATTAAGAGGTGTGGGCCGGGGGAGCTCCCCTGGTGTGGGCTGCTTGTGAGGGCAGCTTGGACGAGAGGTGGCGACATTTCATTGTTCGGAAGCGTGGAAGCAACAGGTCCCTGCCCTGCCTGGGGCCCTTAGCCGCACCAAACGGCGAGCCGTGCTGGCGAGGCCGAACCGTCAGTTGGCACTAGTTGGCACTAGTCGGCAATAGTGGTTGGAGTGGCACTCGTTGGTTGGATGTTGCTGGTGTCCACACATTAAGACTATGACCGTCGCCACCGGGACCGGTACTCACCACTGAACGTTCCCTCGATGAAGTCGAAGTGTAGCAGGCCGACCTTGATGTTGGCGTCGGTCAGGTCCTGCATGCCGGTCGGGGCGACGAGTGGGCGGCAGTTGCGCGTTGGTCTGGTGCGTTGGTCGCGGCCACAGCTGGTGGTCTGCTTCTAGGGATCCACGTTTGCCCAGTCCCCACGGTGCTCGATCCCAACCTGCCACGAACACTTCCTGGGATGTGCAGTGGTTACCCGCCGTAAAAAGACCAGCGTGCCGGAGCTGCAGGACCTGTAACATGTATGCGCAGTGGCCATCTGCTGTTCGAAGACGTCCGCGGGGCCAGAGCTTCAGTGCCGGAGCTCCGGTCCGGTACCCGGATCGCCGTGCACACTGGTTGTTCCCCGCGTTGCCCGTCCCATCCGCCCCCATTGGACCTGGCACCCACCTTGGTCCCCACGTTGTACATGAAGTCGAAGCGCGGGTTGTCGAGGCCCACCGTGTTGTTCGAAAGGTCGTTGGCCAGCGCGAAGGCGTGACTCAGGTATACCTGCTGGATAGAGTCCAAGCCGGCGTGGGTGGCCTGAGGAGAAAGGGAGGGACGGAGGTGGTCAGTAACGCGCGGAACTAGCAGTGGTGTTTGGTGCGGTATGTAGTGCTGCCCAACGGTGGGAATACTTGCGTGACGGCTTCATGAGTATCCTCCCGAACCACCCGGATCCTGGCACATTCAATCGTATTACACGCAGCTTGATTGTGGCAATGATGAGATGTCCGGAAATACTCTTTGGTTTCAGGGAATCTTAAAAACAGGCAATCCTACAGACAAATGTGCAAAAAACGTCTTGCCCTAATTTATGGTCTCCAGCTCCTAACGTCATGAGTTTGGGCGTGTGGGTCATTGCTTGAAGTGTGGGAAGAGCTCAAGGCGGAGGTTCGCATGGTGCAGCAAACGAGTTGGGCTTCAGCGGCGGATGTAAACTGGGAGGGGTGCATAAGCTTAGCCATTGATGAGGAGACCATGACACCACGCTCGGCTGTCGGCGACAGGGCCACACGGAGGGTGAAGGAGGCGGGAGACCCGCGTACCTCATAGAAGCGCCATTCGGGTCCCGGACACGGGAAGTTTGCTTCTGCACGAAGACACTCCTCGTTGGAGTAGAACAGGTCTGACATTTCGTCAGTCTCGTACGACAGGCCGACAGTGACGCCGGGGAAGCGCTCGGTTGAGGGGCCTGGGTGCAGGGCGTGGGTCGCGGAGGAAACGGGACAGCGTGTTCAAAGTGAGGAAAGGGGGAGCATGTCGGGGGAGGGGTGGCTTGCACGCAAGGCTGGAGACAAGAGCAGGCCGGCATGCGGGAAGCGCCATAAGGGCGTAGCAGGGACGGAGGGCAGAGGTACGAACAGGCAGCTGAAAGTCCTGTGGCAAGTCCTGTGGCACGCTGCGAAGACTCCTGTACCCTGTGCCTGCTGCCGCGTCGCTTACCCAGCGCCTTGTACGCGTCCTGGCCAAGCTGTGTGTCGTCGGCGCCGTGTGACGGCATGAGGAAGGGAGGAAGGCAGCACGTCACGGGAGCAGAGGAAGGGGACTGGCCGTTTGTAGGCAACTAGCGGCATATGATGGTGCCTTTATGCCAGTACCAGAAACGACGAGCGGGGCAGACCTCTTGCGCCCTCGTTCGCTGGCGGCCGCTGCTGCAGCCACCCGCCGTGCTCGCACACAGCATGAGGCCAGCGTCAGCTTGCCCTGCTCGCCCACCGCCCCCACCTGCAGGGTGTAGTAGGCCTCCCGCTCCGCGATTGCCATCCTGTAGAGACCGTCACGCCTGCTTTGCAGCATGGCGGGGTTTTCCTCAGCGGCCAGCTCCTGCGGGAGCGGGGCAGCGGACAGGCATGTGACGCGAGGGCAGAGAGTAGCTACACGGAGTTGGGGCTGACGTTGCAGAGGCGGGCGCGACGCGCCGCCTGCCAAGCGAGGGTGGCTGATCCTGGTGTAGGGATGTCAGGGACCGAGCTTAAGAACCCGGCAGGCTCGGCCCCGTGGTGTGTCCAGCGGAACACGAACACACCAGCACACGGCAGGGGCGGCCCCAGGACACGGCGGCGCCGCATCACACGCAGTGCCCCTAGCCCAGCATGTTCCGTCACCTGCCGCTCAGATACCGGCGCCACGTCCTATGTGCCCCAGCCCCACCTGCGCGTAGAAGCACGTGCGGTAGGTCCTGGCGATGTTGTAGTTGCTGACGCTGGCAAGCGCCACCAGCGGGTCCACGCCCTGCGGAGCAACGTGTCATAAGGGTCGGCGGGGCATGGGCGCGATGGAGGGAAGTTGGGACGGAAAGGCCAGCGATGGGTGCAGGAGTTGAGGGCGTGGGCAGGTGCCTGCCACGGTAAGCCACACAATCGGTTTTAGAAGAGCAACGGCGCGTGCCATGGGCGGCGCCAGGAAGCCCTGGCTACCCCGGCCTCCCCAGCCGCACCTTGAGCTGCGCCACCGACACGGCGTAGAAGATAAAGACCAGGGTGGACCACAGCATGAAGGGCGTGAGCAGCAGGAGGGTGTCGTGGCTGTCGCGCTTGAGGGTGCGCTTGCTGGCCTTGGCGGCGGCGTCAGCGCCCGCGCCCCCGTCGCCCAACGCGTCCACCCCGCTGATTGTGCGAGGCATCACCTTGGGGTTCCTGCACGCAAAAACGACACACACCACCGAAAGCCCGGCGGGCCAGCAGTCACTCACGGCCCAGGCGTTCAGCGCTGCAAGCGGCCCTGCATGTGTCCCTACGCACAACAGCAGCCACCCCACTCCGCCCCACCTGAAGCATACGCAGGACAGGCAGTTGGCCAGCCAGCCGCGGGATGCGCCGTTCTCCATCGTGGTGGTCTGGCGCCTCAACAGCACACCGCCCTTGCCGGCGGGCGACAGCGAGTCGGCCGCATCCTTGCCGCCTGTGTCACCGGTTGCCGCCTCGCCAGCCCCGGCAGGCATGTCCACGGTGGCACGCCGCTTCTGCTTGGGGTCGCCGGAGAGGGCAGCCTGCACGCAGTCCCAGAGGAAGGGGGCCCCGGCGACAGTTGCTGCCGGGCGGTAATACACAACCCGTGTCCCCAAGGCGCGCGTGAGCAGTACAACGGGCATTACAGCGAGCGTTACGCCGTACCTTCTGCGCCTCGTCGTCATCGGCCTCCTCGTCTTCGTCGTCCTGAGGGGTGCAAAGGAGCACAGGTACAACGTTGCAGCCAGTCCCATGCGCAGACGTGCACAGGTACTCGTCAGGCACCCTGTCAGGTGGCCGTGTGTGCTTCTCGGTAGCACCTGCCCACACCCAAACGGCACCGCAGCGTAACGCTCATGCGGCGCCTGCCCCGCCCTCGCTGCTCATCCCGGTGCCCCTGGCCCCACCTCGAGCAGCAGCGAGTTTGTAATCTGCGACGTGAGCGCGCGCGTGAGGCCGACGGGGATGGCCAGGAAGGTGCCGTACAGCGTGTACCGCTGCACCGCCAGCCGCCGCAGCAGGTAGATGAGCAGCGCCGCCGCCAGCAGGGACACACCGCAGCCCTCGGCCACCAGGAAGGCCATCTGCAGCGTGTTGACCTCCTGTGTGTACTCCATGGCGATGGACAGCAGGCTGTCCATGACCTGGCAGCCGGGGGGTGTACACAAGCAAGATTGAAAGCCACGGATCCACGTTAGCTTAAAGTTAAAGTTTAGTTAGCTTCAAGCGTGTGCCCACTGCGCCCCTGGCTCTGCATTTTGGTCAGTCTAAATCCAAGCCTTGCGGTTGCTGAACGGAACTTGGTCTGGCTCTGCATAGACAGGCACCTTGGTGCGGGCGCAAGAGCACAGCCCCACCTGACGGTGTCCCGAGAAGAAGGTTTCGCCGCTCGTGAGCAGGAACTTGCCCGCGGGAGTGTCTGAGATGTTCACCCCCGCCACGTCCCAGGCGTAGAGGTTCTGGTGGATGTCCTTGGCCGACATGTACACCTTGGTAGCCAAGTCCTGGTCAGGATGAGCGCAGTTACTTCAAGTCAGTGGACAGGTAACGACTCCACGCGTCAAAAGTAGTCGTGCTGCAATTGCCAGATGTGCGCGGGCTCTGCAACAGCACGCAGCTGCATGCCACGCCACGCTCTGGCGCCTCCACCTGTCACTCGTGCAGCTCGTGTGTCCCAAACTCGAGTTGACGCAGAGAGTCCTTACCCAGATTGTAATGTTCTCGAAGACGTCCTCGCCGCTGGTCTTGTTGATGTCGGACCACGCCTGCATTTGCGTCACGTCACCCGAGCGACACACCTCTGCATGCCACCACACGCGAGTACCACCACCCCCACAAATTCCGCGGGGCCCAGCCTGCATCCTCCAGCCCCGGCTTAATGCCACACGGCAATCCTTGCCGCCTTCTGCGTCCCGCAACGCATAGACACATGTCATCGAACCCCTATCATCATCCATTAGACCATTACGGATCAGGCTGCAACTCCGAGACGCTGGGAAGTAAGCGCTACACCTATGCTGCCCTAGAGTGGATACCTTCCGCCCCAAACGCACCCTGACGTTCGTGAAGTAGTAGAGGTCCTCGATAACTGGCGAATTGCGGTTCTCCGACATCACCAAATTGTTCAGCTCCTGCGTGCAAGGACCACATGCCATGCCGGGCTGCGGTGAAGGGATGGAAACGGCCTTGGGGGCAGGGCAGGCGCTGACCCTCGTGCGGGTGGCGGGCAAATGGGGGCAGGTCATCACGGGCATAGCAGCAATGCCATCAGCACGACATCTGTATGCGCGTGGCAGCGACGCTTCCGGCTTACCTTGACCTGCTTCGCATACTGAAAGACGTCATCGCCGAAGCCCTGCGTGCGGAAGCATGTGGTGTGCACAGCTGTAACGGATGAGGCGACGTGGCGGCCTGGCCGCGCGCGTGTCGTACGGGCGCCATTGCTGCGAGAGGCAACACGCACGGCCTATCTGCCGCACCCTATGCAGAGAAACTGCCGGTCGCCAAGCTATGTTCCAAGCGATGTGCAGCGCAAGGCTCGCCCGCAACGCTTACCGCAACATCATCCCGGGTGTACAGGTTTGTCGGCGCCCTCCCCTTGTACACCAGGTCCAGCGCGCGCACGGCCACCAGCACCTGCGGGAGACCAGTTGCGGTTCTGTGTTCTTCAGGCGGCAGAATTACGCGACATACCGGTATCAGGGTTGTACGTACGCAGTCGTCATCCCAAAAGCAGATAAGGTCGCGGCAGACCAACCGCAGCGGCACATGACGACACATGGGGCCGGGTCAGCGGTGGAACCATGAAGCCTGGAAGCCCAGAGGGGCAGCCATTTCAACCATTACCAGTATCCATTTAGACAGGCCATCGGCAAGCTGCTCGTCCGCGCACTTTCGCACCGCGGCGCTGCGGCCAGCATGATCTGCAACCTTTGGGCGGCTACCGGGTCTTACCCAAGCCCTGTGGACGCACCCCGGAGGCACTCACCCTGGACAGGTAGAGCTGCGCGCGGCCCGCAACGACGAGCTGCGTCATGGCGTGCTGTTGGTTCTGCACGGCAAGCACGCGAGGCCGGCAGCATGGGTTGGTCTGGTGACGCCGGCTTCTGCACTGGGCGGTCTTGCCTTCCTGGTGTGGGAGTGTTGGTGCCTCCTACTGCCGCTATCGGGATCACGCAAACCGTGTCCTGATTGCCGCGTGTGCGTAGCATTAGGCCTGGCACGCTAGGCAGGTCCTATGCCATGTCGGACTGAGGGGTAAAGATGCCCACAACACCACTTCACACGCCCCTACGCCAGGGAAACCATGGCAACTGGCGGCCCGGTTGAAAGCACGCTCCCCACCTTGATGCTCGTAACCACAAGCACGAAGCAGACGATGTGAGATACTGCCAGCACGGCCCCAGTGAGCAGCGCGCCGTAGCGGAAGCGGCGCAGGATCTGCACATGGTCAAAAGATGAGCACGAGGGGAAGGCGGACAGTCAGGGCCCGACACGCAAGCAACGCAGGCCAGCGAGCTCAGATGGGCAGCAACCTCCCGCTCGCCGGGGTCCGTCACACCTGCCAGCCGCCACGCACCTGCTCCGCCGCACTGCTGTCCATCAGCTTGACCAGGTTGCGGAAGCGCTTGCCGCGCTTGTATTCGGCACCAGTGCTGGCAGCTGCGTATGATGGTAACAGGGAGAACCACGAGCACACACAAGCACACAGCGCACTGTCAGAGAGTCTGGGTTCGTGGACAGGGCGGTGGGCGGTCCCATGTCGCAGCCGCTCCCCACCCCATCGCACCTGACACCCCCGACATGGCGCTCTGCCCGCCGTCGCTCATGGCGTCGTCCTCGCGGGCCTCCATGGGTGCTGGAACCACCATCGCGCCGCCAGCGCCCTTCCGCGGCTCCGCAGCCACCCACTTGCCGCTGCCGCCGCCCACTGCCGCCGCTGCCTTGCCTGCGGCTGGCATGAACCCCTTGCGCTCCCCGCCCGCCATCAGCTGCATGACGCCTTCGTCCCCGTCCACGTCGGCCAGGCCCTCCACGTTGCTGCCGGCAGTGCCCCACGCGCCTGCGGGCGCCTGGTTCTGGAACACCTCGCCCTTGCTGACCACCCAGGTGGAGATGCGGTCCATGTTCTTGGGCGCCACGGCCTGCACGGTGTGGTAACGTGTCGCAGCAAAACAGCAACACCATGTCAGACCTGCAACTTGAGCAGGAGGCTTGCTACGGGCACGTGGGGACGGCGTGCCACGGTGGCCATCAGCAGAACGGCTGATGCCGTTACCGCCGCACGCGTTAGATGGCAACTCAGGAGCGTTCCTATTGTACACCGTACGACAGCCCGCACCACCCAGCTGCAGCTTGCCTTGGCGCCGTCATCAGTCCCAGCGTCGCTGCGGCCAGCCGCCGCGTCATCCGACTCGTCGCCGCTCTCTGCCGCACTCTCAGCGCCCGACGCCTTGGCGCTAATGACGCCACCGACGGCCGCTGCTCCCGCCATCGTCTTGGCGTTGGGCTGGGCCGGTGGCTCCTGCTGATCCTGCTCCTGGGCTGCGCCGTCCTCAGAGTCTGCGATGGCAGAGACCAGCACACGGGAGTTGTCATTTCGGTCGACGCGTGCAAGCAGGCGGAGTAGTAGACCAGGAGGGAGGAAGCAACTGCGTGCTGGGTGCGGGTGTGTTGACGAGTGAGAGCAACCAAATGAAGGGGTTCGTGAGGATTATGCGCGCAAGGCATGTTGCTGCTGGCGGCAGCCACAGACCTGAGGCTGCGCACTGTGACTTGCACCCGAGCCATGCGGTCTCTTCAGCGAGGCGACAGAGCACGGCCCCGTCATCCCTGGAGATAACATCACTAAGCTACTGACACAGCGGAAAGGCATTTCGGCTGTTCGGCTGTTGTTTGAGTATGGGCATGCATGCTATATGCTGTTCGCGATTACTCTTCGGTGCATCAAACATGATTCTGTCTGATTCTAAAATGTCATCCTAGTCTGGTGGAGCGCTTGCCCTGTGAGCGTCGTCGAACTGTCACAGGCCCCCGAATCGTGCACCCACCAACGACCGTCCCACCTGCGTCAACCGCGGCGCCCAGGCCCATCTCCGTCAGCTGACGGTCGAGGGAGTTGTTGCGCATGGAAGCCTCCATCTTGAGCACAGCAGCGCTCTGAGTGGGCACGCACGGCGAATACAAGCAGGATCAGGAGGTAGGGGAGCTGAAGGCGCGCAGGTCAGGTGCCCCACACTCAAACCACCAACCGAGCCCCGCCAGCTACAGCCTTCCGCCCCTGTCAACGACTTCACCAGCAGCACGCACCTTTGGCCGGACCGCGCCGTCGCCGGCACCTGCCGCTGTCGCCTCCTTGGCGCCACCCGCATCTGCTGCCGCCCCTGCCGCCTTCTCCTCCGCCCTACGCGACGACGTCACGACGCCCGGCAGGGGCAGGTCCAAGCCCAGGCCCAGCGCCTCAGGCACAGGAGGCGGAGGCAGCTGCGGTCCGGTGCCACTGCCGCTTCCTCCTGAGCCGTGCGTGGGCAAAGACAGGAGGGCCGGTCCCGATGCGGGCGGCGTGTCGGGCGTGCTGGGCACACGTGAGATGCGCTTGGGCGTGCCTGGGGCGCCGCCTGCCGGGGTTCCTGTGCGGCTGCCGCCCTGCATGAGCGCCAGCAGCAGCGGCTTGTCTGCTGCCTTTGGAGGGTCACCACCTGCATCACCGTCTGCGGCTGGGAGCGTACTGCTCATGCGGACGCCGGTTGACACTGCAGCGGGTGGTATCGCGGGTGGTATCGTGGCGGCGGCTAGCTGCATCCCGGGCAGCATGGGATTCACGTGCGGCCTGAGCAGCACCGTGACGCTGGAGGTGCCCGGCTTGCCCACCACCTGAACGTCCAGCTGCAGAGGCTTGCCATCCGCGTGCGTGGCGGTCAGCACGTGCACGTGGCCAACCTGCAACAGGTACAAAAGGGGATACGCAAGTTCACACACGGATCTTTCGTGCGCTTGTTTGCGCCCGGCCACCGGATAGGCAGGCAGCAGCGGCCCAGCACGAGGGCAGGAGGCAGCCCCGAGCCCCACCTTGACTGGCAGGTCCTTCTTGGTGTGCTTGAGGCTGCTCTTCTTGGCACCGCCGGCGCTGAGCAGGTCCGCAAAGCTGGAGCACCCGCCGGCAGCGCCACCCAGCTGCGCAGCTGCTGGTTCATCAGCGCCGCCACCTCCACGCCGAACAGCAGACCCACGGGCCGGGTGCGCTCCTCGAGCACGCTGGCGACACGGCCCATGGCATCCAGCTCCAGCACTCCGCTCAGGGCCTGCAGCGGGTACAGGTCCACCAGCAGCTGGCTGGAGGCCGCGTCGGTGACCAGCTGGAGCTGGGCAACGGCCGGGAGGGTACGAGCGGCGCGCTGGGCTTCCAGGAGCTCGGTGCGCATAGCCAAAGCGTTCGAGCTCTTCGCGGCCGCTAGGGGCGGCACGACAGTCACACGCCACGAGCTGCCTTCAGGCGCGGCAAGAACCCTGCACGCAGTCAAGGTTGAGTTTATAAGTAAGGGATAACCAAGCAGGCGTGGAGTAGGGAGGCATCTGGGGCAGCTGCGACCCTCTTCATTCTTGAAGGCCCGCTGCCCGCACCTCTGGAGCAGGTTGTGGAAGGACACGCCGTCAGACTGCTGGCCGACACGCGACCGACGGCCGCTGGTGGCGGCGAGCGGCCGTGCGCTGCTGTCGCGCTGGCTGTCCCCCAGCAGCTGCTGCTGCAGGCCCTCCACCACCTCCACCAGCGGAGAGCCAACCACCTGCAGGGCGGTGGGCAAAGAGGGCAGCAGGGTGCATCACGTGACGTGTGGGACTCGTGGAACCTGCCTTGCAGTGGGGCCGACAGCGACAGGTCGCAACCACCGATACCTCCAACCACCGGCCCTTGGTGACACGGCCAGCGCAGCGCACCTGGTTTGGGTCGAAGCCGAAGAGCGGCTCCTCGTGCGCCTCCAGCCCCACCACGGCGCTGACCTTGCCCTCCAGCGACACCACCAGCCGCAGCCGCCGCTCGGCCACAGCAGCCTCCGGGGAGGACTTGGCCAGGCGCACCACGTGCAGCGCCTCCCCCGCGCCGCCCTCTGTGCCGTGCACCGACACGTGCATGTGCAGCGGCTGGCCGCGGATGTTGCGAAGCTCCAGGGTGGGGCCCTGGGTGCCCGGGCGGCGGCAGCTCCACTGGCTGCGCATCCTGCTCGGCGCGCCCGCCGCGCTCTGTACGGCAAGGGCCGTCAAGCACAGCATGCGTAATCACGCTCAGGTCAGCACGTAGACAAATACGAGGGCCTGGCGGCTTTGAAAGGGCCCCTTTGCGCGGATTCACAGGTCCAGAAAGCGCACCTTGAGGAACTTGGAGTGCATGTCCTTCCACGGCGAAGCCAGGAAGTCCTGCAGCGTGCAGGTGGTGATAAGGTGCGAGCTGCCCAGCTGCGCACCCTGGGGGCCGTCGGCCCCGGCGCCCTCGGCACCGGCTGTGCTGGCCACAGGTACACCATGGGCGCTGCGTGGGCACAGCAGGGTCGCCAGCGAGGGCGAGGCGAACTTGATGGCTCCCTTGTTGTCGGCCACCAGCATCAGCAAGGGCTCGGCCGACGTGAAGCGCGCCGTGACCTCGTAAAGCGGCGAGTCGCCCAGGTCTGTGCGGGAGCATGAGAGGCAGACGTGTCAGCAACTCCCTGGAGACCGAGTTCCGCCCAGCCACAGCACGGCCTGCGATTCAGGCTGGACTGGCACGGAACATGTGCCGCATTAGCTTGAAGGACAGGGCAGGAAGCGGCTTCGTACACAGCACATTGCTGCCAACCGGGCACCCGCTGAACTTACTGATTGCGCGGACGGTAGCGCAAGCCGCAATAGGTGCGCTGTAGCGGTGGGTCATGAGGCAGCTGCAGCTGGTGCTGCCATCCGCGGCAGCGCCGGCACCGACCTTGCCGATGTCGGCACTTGCTGTCATCGCAAGCAGCCTGCAAGGCGCAGACCTTGCTCGTCAGGCTCTGTGCGCACAGGTGGGATGTAGCACACGGGGCCAAGCAACAGTCAACGCAAGCAGAAACCGTCAGGAGTCAATGCCCCCTGACACACGCCAGCCCACCTGTCCAGCATGGTTGCTGCTTCGCCGCCTGTCGACATCAGGGCCGCGTCCCCCGCACCCCAGGCCGCCTCGGAGTCCCAGGCGACATCAACGGTGGGCCCGAGGACCAAGTCGGCCTCACTGGCTCGTGCGCCGCCGTGCGACCCAGTCTCGCACTGCAGGTAGGCGCCCAGCTGTGCACCCACCACGTCGCTGGACTGGAACCTGAAGGTTAGCGGACAACCAGGGAGCCACAAGGCGGAGGGTAAGCAGGACCAACAGAGCCACCCTGGGCGCTGGGCGCGTCAGCCGGTCGCACCAAGCGACCATCACGATGTGTGTTGATGCAGCCACACCAAGTACCCACCCGAAGTTTGCGATGAAGGCGGGGTCGCAGGCAGCGATGACACCGTTCGGTGTCACCCACAGCCGCGCGGCGTTGCGGCCGGGGGGCACAGGCTGCATCACCGCCACAAAGGTGGAGTCCTCGCCCATGCCTGCAGGCAGGGGGGCGAGGGTGCGAGGGAGGGCGCTTACAGTGTGGGGGCTAGGGGCCAAGGCCGGAAGGGAGAGCTGGTGTGCATAGGTGATTTGGTCGCACAGCAGTGCCGCAACGACCATGGTCAAGGTACCCTCAACCGCAGCACCCGGCCGCTCACCCGAAGCCTTGCTAAGCGTGACGCGCAGCGGGAAGGCCATGCGCTCGCGGTGCATGCCCAGCACCACGGTGCGCTCCGTCGCCCCGCCCGCCGCGTCCGCCTCCTCCTCCTTGCTGCCCAGCGCCGCCAGGCTGCGCTCCACCAGCGCCGACAGCAGCGCCGATATGTGGCGCGTGCTCTGCGGCACCAGCAGCGCTGCCACGGCCTTGCCGTCCAGGTCGCCCTTCTTGTAGCCGAACAGGCTATGCGCCTGCTTGTTGGCCATCTGGATCTCGCCGGAAGAGGTCATCATCAGCACCGCTGTCGGCAGGTCGTCCATGCGGCTCAGAGGCGTGCCTGCGGGGTGCCGGGGGAAACACGGGGAACAAGGGGTCGTTGCACTGCTGCTGCTATTGTCTGGGGGGTGCGTGTGTGTGTGTCCAGTAGCCCATTGGTCGCACACCGAGGAGCATGGTCACGGACGGAAAGCTACCTTGACACAGGCACGAAATGGCCAAGGCGGCGCAGAGCGGCAGGCTCATAAGGTTAGCAGCTTTGGCACCCGTGCGAAAAAGCTGAAACGAAGTCAGCAGGCCTCAGCACCCCTCGAAAATCCCGCACAAGAACACCTTCTTGCTACCAGCCACGCGGAACACACCGTCAGGCAGCAGCGGCCCCTTGCTGTCGTCGTTCTTGGCCTGCTCCAGCCTGTCAGCCTCCGCAAAGTACTCCGCAGCGCCCCACGGGTCGTTCTTGACCGTCTCCAGGAACTTGCCGTACAGCCGCACCAGGCGCGGGTTCTTGCCGTACGTCTCCAGCACCACGCGGTACGCAGATTGGGCCTGGTGCGTGAGCGGAGGAGAGCGGGTGGACATTATTGTGGGACACGGGCCTGGGGCGTGAGTGGAGGAGAGCGGGTGGACATTATTGTGGGACACCAGGTACAGGAACTGATGCTTCAACTACTGAGCGCACGTACCGACCCTTGCTACACCGTAACTGCGCCAGCCATGGTAGCACCGCGCATGGTAAGTGAGGTCCGGCACACGGCGCGTGCTGCTGAAGTCAGGCAGGGAGGCCGTCGACCTTGCCAGCAGACTGCAGGCTTGAATGCTGTCCTGTCTAACACAACGCGCCCAACCCCACCTGCGAGACGGATGCGTCGATCTTGACGAGAGTCTTGCTGAGCGCCGTGAACGAGACGGTGTGCGAGTCCAGCATTTTCCTGTAGCACATTGGCGGGAAACAATTAGACGGTGGGGCCAACTACACCAGCCAACACCTGCCTTTTTAAGCCGGCTCGTGCGACCGCACGGTGTACGCCCAGCCACGCCGTCATCTCTGTAGCACCCACCAGAAGTTGGCCATGGCCTGCAGCGCCTCCCGGTGCAGCCGCAGCACCATGTGCTGCTTGCGCTGGTACTCCACGTACCTGTGTGTTAGCGCACAAAGGGGGAGGGATAAAATGTTACACGTAGGCCTTGGTGCTGCTCACGCCGGTCCTGTCATGTGGCTGAGGGAGGGTGGGCGTGAAGGGGTGTGAGTGGAAAGGACAGGAGAGTGCAGCTCCATCCGTATATGTACCAGTCTAATACCAAAGCCGTCCATCCGTATATATACAGCGGGACGAGCAGGCACCGCCACGTGGGTGGCCACTGGAACAGGCTCAGGCGTTACTTGGCAAGCAGCACGATGAGCATTGGACAGCAGCGTGCACGACAGGCGTGCTGCTGTGACCAGGTCGCAAGGACGAGCGAGCAAGAATGCGCCGCACCCGAGCAGGTCCATGTTTGCGCCGCCAGAGTCGCCGATGGTGCTGCCTGCCGCCTTCTGCTGCGCCTGCTGCTTGCGCACGAAGATGATGAACCGGCTCATGATGCCCGGGTCCTGCTTGCCCGCAACCTGCACGGTACAGAGGCAGGGGCCGGGAAACCAGTTCGGTGGGGTACGATAGTGTGAAGGCCTGGTGCCACCAGCTAGATACGGTACGGTAGACAACGGCCTCACCCGCCAAGTGGTGCTAACAGGTGAAGACCGCCCCAAGACGCCATGTGCCCGCCCTCTGCCGCTCACCTCCACCTGCCTCCTGCCGCTCTGCCCCACACCCAGCACGTCAATCATGTGGTTGGCCTGGACCAGCGACACGAAGGCGTTGCCCGGGAACATGGACAGGCCGGCCTGGGGAGATGACGGGGCGGGCAGCAAGGAGCGAGCGAGTGAAATGACCCGAAGTTCTCCCATGAGGTACGCACCTTGATGTGGGAATAGTACGAGAGCGAGCAGGTGTGGAGGTTGGAGGTTTGGCTAACCAGCATATGGTGGCACTCACGACTTTGCATGGGCGGCGAATTATGCTTACCTTGATGACCATCTGCGACCTGGCAATCGCATCCTTGTCCAGGCTGTGGCGGTCCACCCACACGCGGCAGCACCTGCAGGTAAAAAGCCACGGAGTGATGGTATCACACAGCCTTGCGTGCCAACAAAGTACCAAGCAAACAGCAGGTGCGAATGAACAGCTTTTATCACCACGACTTCAATATTTGCATGACTTGCACAGTAGGTGGGAGCTTCAAACACATGCGTCGGGCACACCTGGCCAACATTTCCACGTCGCGCGGGCTGGTCACCAGGTCAACCACTAGGTCCTGGAGCGGGGTGCCCGCTGCCGTGGCCTCCTGCGAGGAGAAGAAAGCAGATACAACACGACGGATTCCGAGATCAGGACAGGTCCATGGTGCATGGCACGCCTTGCGGTGGAAGGAACATGGGCTTTCCGCCCGCCCCCGCCCCACGCGACCTACTTGATCGCACACAGGGCTGCCGCATTCGTGCGTCGCTCCTTGAACCACGAGGCCCACGCGCCCAGGCCCATGGTGGGCCCGATGCCCGCCAGCATGGCCACCGTCATGCCGTGCCGCCACGCAGCCAGGCCGCCGGACTTGACGCCCGGCTGGAAGACCAGCAGCACGCCCATGGCCGCGCACCACAGGATGGAGGTTGACACGGCAACCTTGACGTGGTTGACCCACCCCACCATGTTGGGGCTCTGCACAGGGCACCAAGCAAAAGGCGGACAAGCAAGCAACGCTTGTACCGTATGTCGCAGAAGTCAAGAAGCTTGTGGACTGGGGCAACAGGGATTGTCCGAAAGCAGCTGGGGCATCCCAGGCTCAAGTCGCTTGCCCTTCCGTTCATGCTCCGACAACCCACATCATCTCCACGCGCCCAAAGGGCACTCGTGCAGCCACGCCTGCAGCAGCCACCTCCAAGTCGCCCCGCACCACCTACCCATCGTAGGTACTGCCAGGCCAGCAGCAGCGACAGCGCCAGGTAGGCGCACGCCGCCACCTTCCGCCAGCCCAGGAACACGTCCACGAGGGTCATGAGGACCTTGATGACGAAGGTGGCCACCTCGGCACCACTGTGGCCTAGCGCCATGGGCCGGCGGCTCTTGGGGTTGGGCTCGACCTGGAACCGGTACGGCAAGACAAGTACAGTGGTAACCCGAGCTGTGCAATAATTTCGTTCTGCAGCGACCAGAGGTGGATGGGGTCACGGTCTGCGCCAGCCCACCCCAAGCCGCCCGAGCTTGCCCAATGGCGCGCCAGCCCACCTCTGCCATGTTAGTGAGTAGCGCCAGTAGGATGAAGATCAGCAGACTGCGGGAAGCACCACAGCAGTCAAGTTCACGGCTTCAACGGCGAGCACAGCCAAGCCCAGCGGCCTGGGTCTTCCACACAGAAGCATGGGTAGGGGCGTTGGGGAAGTTCGTCCAACACTGTGTCCCGTGCAGCAGTGTACTGCGGTACACCCACCTGACACCCGACACCACAGCGTGGATGATCTGGGGCATGGAGCCGCAGTCTGCATGTACGTACCACAACGGCATGTGTCAGGTTCGGTTTGACTGAATGCCAGATGTGGCGTTTGTAGGCGGCTGGCGAGCGAGGGCTTCCAAGACCTGCCCAGCCACGCATGCGTTTAGCGCCGGACATAGCTAATGCGCACTATGTCCAGGCTCCCCACTTAGCAGCTAGGCCACAAGCCGCCGTAGGAGCCACTCACGCTTGTCTGGGAAGAGGGCCATGTGCAGGTGTGGGGTCACCGGTCCCGTGTACCTGCATGAGATACCAAGCTGCAGTGCGGAGAAGGGATGCGGAATGCCCTTGTTAGTCATCGACTGCCCAAACAAGTAGAGTGCGTCCGTCATTTGCCTTACATGAAGGATCGACCAAGCACGGACGCTGATGGAGACGCTGAAGTAGAGTCATTCCTTGCTTGGTCGAGTGGCGGACTTCCCCTCTGTGCCTGGCAGGTTCACGACGAACGCACAGCACGTCCATTCGCCCCGTCTATGCTGTAAGTCCCGACGAAATAGATTCGGTGCCGGTCTCAAAGAGGTTCACGCGGTGGCTATTCGGTGCGCTTGCTCACCTGCAGCAGGTTGAGGCTGGCAATGTCGAACGCTTGGAAGAAGACGCTGCTGAAAAGGCGGAGGACCTGTGGGTCAATGGCGTTGCCATACGGTAGGTGGCGTCATGCCAGGTACCATGCAGTGCGTCGCCTGTCCAGCAGGTCGGTGCTTGCATGTAGCCGTTGCTTGTCCTGCCTGGCGCTTGCCCCGTATGTAGCCAACCGCGGACGCCGGCTGGAGGGGCGGTTCCCAAATCCCCGGGCCGCACCAACTAACTGGACCATGATAGCCAGATAAGGCACAGACGAGCAAGCCATGCCTGCTAATACTCGTAGGCACTGGCGTATGGTGGGATTGATTGCGGGACCTGGCGCATCACAACCCACCTTAATTGGCCACACCACCGGGAACTTCTGCTGCGAGAAGCACCACGCCACCCACACGCACAGCCCGATGTTGACTGCCAGCAGCGCCACCGCCGCGTACAGCAGGGCCACGTAGGCGCCGTAGCCGATGTCCGCCAGCCAGTTGAAGCTCAGCACGCTGACCACCTTCCACGCCGGACCGTCCTCGTTGATGTCCCACCCTTGCACCTCCGGCTGGATGATGGTAGTGAAGAGCTGCCAGCCGTCGATCAGCATCTTGAGCAGCGCCCAGCGGATCACAATGCGATTTTCGTTGATTTCTTTGCTGCGAGCGTGAAGCACATTGGGGGCGGGGTCGGTGTACGTGTGTGGATGGGGAGAGCGTTTGGAGTAGCGCTGCCCGACATTAAGCAAGCAGTGCGTGGTGCAGATGGGCAGGGTCCGGCGGTGTGCATGCCGCTTATGCACGACGTGCAACTCCTCCTATGTTGTACTGCACCTACGGTTCAACGCCACAAAATGTTATTTACCACCAAGAGAAAGAGAACAAATGAACTTGCTCTCTGGAGACAGATTCTAGGCGAAGCTACTCAGTGTAGCACACTCTGTCTATCGAGTGGAGTGGTACAGCTGCTGGAGGCTGGGTTGTGCTTCTTGTTTGGCTATCATCAGCATGGCAGGGTGCTTAAAGCATGGCGCTGTGCATGCACACCGAGTGGTTTACACTTTGACCTGTTGGCCATGGGCGCTGTCGACATGGTAAGGTTGCAAAAATTCAACTGTTTGGCCTCGCACCTGTCCCCGGGAAATTGAGCCTACTAAGCGGTATCAGAGGTTGCCTATCGCAACCTGTTGTACACCCACCTGAATGGTAAGCTTCACAGCAGGTATGTGAGGCTCTCTCTCGGGCAGGCCCGCGCCCGGGCGGCCCCCATCCACCCCAGAAAGGAAGCCCCGCAAACATGTGAGCTGGTTCAGGCGCGTACATTGTACCTCCATATGTAATTCATAACTAATATCACGGCGCGGGAGGGACCACAAGACCACCTAGTTGTCGGAAATAATGCCCCGGTTGGACCTAAAGGAGTATCACGCTTGGTGTCCGAACAGTCTTACTTCCCTAACCTGTCAGTATCAGAGCTCTGGAGCCCACTACCGCGCCGCAGGAGCTTCGCAGCTTTGACACGCTGACAACCGAGACACAGTAGCTACGCAAGCACTGCCCACGGCTTATTAGAATACTACAAAATCAATCAAGATAAATATTGTCAATTGCGTCAGGGGGCACAGGAGTGAAGGCAAGAAGGCGCACGACATACCGTATCAGCACGCACGATTGGTGATTTCGGATTGGTGACGGGCCAAACCAAGCCTTTGATATTAATTGGTGACACCAATTGGTGTTGGCTGTGGCAACCCAAAATCGCTGCAGAATGCCTGGCACTCGTGTGCCAACGCTTTCCAGGTACCCGTAGCAACCCCCCTGACTTGTCAGATTGTGGTTGTGGCACGGTGGAGGCACCTGACAGTTTGTGCACATTACGCCCTGCTACCAGATTGGTGACGGTCACCAATTCGGTGTCACCAATCGTGCGTAGCAGTACGGTAGTGCGAACGTCGCACTGTCGCACCGTCGTCGCACCTGCCCACACTGTCCCAGTCCCACCCCCTATCGGCCACCCAGTCTCACCCAGATCCCCACAGTCGCACAAAACCCCCATCAGTTTGCCAAACAACAAGGATTTGGCACGTACAGGTATGTCAGGGCTGCGTCAAGGGCTGTGCGTAGCACCTTGTGCTGCGCTGTGGGAGTGTTAGTTGGCGGGTCTACAGTTCTCAGTGGCTGCTGGAAACACACGGACTGGGGTTGGCACGGAGTGACATCCGGAACGAGCTGTACCCCTCTCCACTGTTTTTGCCCCTCCGTACGGCGCGTTCAGGCATACAAGGCCCGCACCTGAGCGTGAACAGCACACCGAAGACGGCGTTCTCAACGCTGGAACCCCGCCGAGGGTCCAGGTCGTCACGCCCATCGCCACCTTCACCGGATTCTCCCACTTTCAGCCTGTTTTGACATAAGGCAGATACGAGGGAAACGTGGAGGTAATGATCGCAGGGTCGGCAGAGATACCCAAGGTCACGTAACTCCCGAACGGCCTTGCACAGCCTCGACAGGGCAATAGCGTTTCAGCTTGCATGCGGAAATATTATTCAACGTTCTATGTTAGCTAAAGTGCGTCTTGTGCTCCGCCGCCGAGACCCGGGCGACCTGCGCTGGCACGATGCTGGGCGCAAACGGACCCACGCACCTGGGGCTTCTTCGGGCAGACGAGGCACCGCTTATTGCACTTGGGGCATAGTTGCTGCCTGCAGCCATGCTCCCTGGAAGCGCTCCGCGTTGTCGTCCGGGGGCGCTCGAAGCGGGACGTTTATTTGCGCTGGGCGATCTCACGCCCGGCAAAACTCCTAAAGCTTAAAGGTCCCAATGCACGTCTGTAAGAGTGAATTATCCCCTTATTGACTTACAATACCTCGACTGCGTAGTCATTTTAGTAGTGCGCTTCTTCCCAACGTACAGCACAACACTTGCAGGCGTGTCGAGTTTTCGTGCCGGTACCAGGCTTGCATACTGGTGTGTAAAAGGTGATCAGAAAGGCCCAATCTTGCGCAACGGCCAGCCGGTACAATTTTTTTCGGACTTACTAAAGCCAATGCCGCTGACTTTAGTTCTCGAGACTCTAGTAAAATTATAGTAAGACATCTCTTTTCCCGACAACACTTCAACATTTCGGACAGAGCCAGTCAGACTGTGCCGTGACAGACAATGACATGCATGACTGAGTAAGTCTGTCCAAAGTTTGTTGAAAAGCCACCCAGCTGTTAATTGAACATCCATATAGCTGCGATCGATATCTGTCGTAGGGTCGTTACCGGGTCAACGCACGGCCGCACGCCGTCTTGGTCCCGGTTTCTGTCGTCATCAACGTCGGTGTCTTCAGTTAAAGCGTGCCTGCCCATGCCAGGTCCGTCTAGTGAGGGTTGTATTGCCGTGTGGCCCTTCCGGTGATCTAGATCGGTGCGTAGGGGAGTCCTTGCGTGGGTTGGGGGCTCCCCCGAGAGGCGGGGATGTTCTGCCCCACAGGTCTTTAGGTGTCTATGGACTCTCATGCTTCACCCTGGCCCCTCTTGTAACAATCGCCACTTAAAGCATGTTATGTCGCTCGAAAGTTGCATGTCGGGGTTACAAGCAAGGTGCTCCCCAGCCCTGCTCGACCCTGCTCGACCCCTTGTCCTGCTGTGAGCCTTCCGCATTCACAACGGCTTGCCCTGCCGATCAGCAGGCTGACATGCATGGCTGATGGCACGTGGGTGTGTGCAGCTCCCTTGGGCGTTTGGCTCATCAGGTCTACATACAGGACAGCGTAACGGAAGATAAGGAAGCGTTGTATGTAATGTAACAACACATGCATATATGTTAGTGTACGACCGCATGCATGTGAGATATGGCTCCCAGACCCACGCACGTACAGAAGGCGCAAGCACCCACACAGATCACGCTGGTCCACAGCGCCATCACTCTGTACATCGCTTCACAGCGGCAATCAGCCCTTGCAGATACGGTACAGCGTTTAAAGGTGCCCAGGATGCTTGTTTGTTGGGCCCGCTCGCAGTTGCACAATGTGCCTCCTGCTGCCTCCTGCGGCATGCATGAAAGCGACAAGCAGGGGACGGACCAACCAACCACCCCTGTGCCGCAACCGACACAGCTCCGTCAAGCCAGGTCCGAAGCGCCGTACCGCTCCATGGCGCTTCACAGGCACAAGACCTATCATATATAACGGCTTTGAACAAATTCAAGTCACCCCTTCGATCAGCCCATCGCACATGCACACGGCACGTGGCCATAGCATAGCGCCGCAAACACGACCAGGGGCACCAATGGTAGCCTAGGCGCTACAACCACGCACCACGGCTAATGCGCGCTCCCAGCGCCACTCTGCTCCCCATGACGTTTCACATCGGCACCCAAATGGACTGTTAGGCTCACCCCACATGCACACGTGCCCCCAACGGCACAACAGAAAGCAAGAACACCCAGCTGGCCAGGAGCTACCATATACCTGACACAGCTCCGAAGCCGGGCCGATCCCTGCTGTGACATTTCACATACACGCCCCATCCTTGCATACAGAGCTCAATAGGTGTCCTCCCTGCAAGAATACCCTAGACCAAGCAAGATCGATCCCCGCCGTGGGGTATGAGCCCACTGTACTACTGGGCAGGGGAGCTCCCTTGGTACCGGGCGCCAAGAGCGCCAGCGAGCAGCACCCAGTGACCCCTGTCGCCCTATCCTCGTGCGGCTTGTATCTCTATCTGTGAGGCAGAGCACTGGTCGTCCCCCGCCTCCCAGGCCTAAGGACCCGTGCAGACGCTACGGTACTGAAAAAAAACAAAAAATGAAACGGCGTGGGTGGCTGAGCCCTTGGGAGCCTCAGGCTGCATGTTTGCCCCCTGCGTGCTGCCCCTGTGTGTGTTGCCCTGGTAGCGGGCCCCTGGACGTTTTGTTGCATGTTTGGGGCTGGATAGGGAGAAGCACGGTCGAAGCTCTATCTTTGTTTGCTGCCCTGGAAGTGGCCTCCGGAATCTGCCGCATAAGGCAGAGGGAAGTGGGTTGCGCACGAAGACACAAATGCGGCCAATTACATTTTGGTGCTGAAGGCGTTGCTTTGTATGGATGCAGAATCACCATTCGTGTGCCCTGGTTTCATGTACGGTATGGAGACCCTTGAGCCCCCGGCCCGTACACGGGTCGTTGCACTTGCGGTGGAGGGGAGAACCCTCGCCATGTAACACTGACTGATTGAAAACGGCGTAGCACAATGTGCCGTAGCGCTGACAGTAAACTCATGTACGTGTGCCACCGACCACGCACGCTGGCGGCCAGCAGTCCTTGGGTACCGTATGCGCCTCCCACAGAGAGCTAGCTGTTGGTAATCTAGAGGTCCAACAGCGCCCGCCATGACTCAGCCCACTCCATACTAACATGCACCTCAAATAGCTGCGGTGCGATAACGTACGCTACAGCCATGGGATCGTGCAGCGGCAGGTGCGTAAGTTTGAACACCTTGCGTAGCGGTAGATGAGGGCGAAGGACATACAGTAGCAGTTGCTGCACCGCATGGCGAAAGGGGCTGGGGCCACGCTGCTGTGGGTTGGAGGGCACATATGGGAGGCAAAGAACAAAGCAGTCATACGGTATTTAATAGGCTCGCCCCACATACCGGCGGGAGCACGGACGCCCACACAGCTCCCAATCCAGCGCCATGCCGATCCCTGTATGTGACATTTCACACGGTCACTTGCATACAGAGCTCAAAAGGCATCTGAGGTATCCCTTCATTATTAAGACCAGCCCGCGTGCCTAATAATGAACGAACGGATTACTCAGTTGAGCTCTGTACACGCTCCCCCACGAAATCCACGCCGCCCAGGTGCACCCCACTCAGCTCATGCCCGGCCGCCAGCACCATGCCGCTGTACGTGGCGCTTTACAGACACGCCTGGTTTCTTGCAAAGATGAAGGGGCATCTGATTGGCGCCGTCGGACATCCGGCCCACTCTTAACATGTAAGGAACCGAGGCAAGCAGGGATGCCCAACTGCCAAGGTGCGGCACCCAAGCAACGCATCGCACACCCGGCGCTGTGCCGCTCCTGTGCCGCTCCGCTACAACGTTGTAACGGGAAACTTATCAGAAGTCTCCGTTGCTTAGGTAGGAAGTCCTCCAGCACATGAACTGTGCCCAGGTGTGCACGACAGCGACCAGGGACACGCAGCCACCGCGCCCCTCACTGCAGCACTGCCTCCATCCACCCTCTTCTCAGCACTGTGCCGCGTCTTGCAACGCACGACACAGACACCGAACCCTTGAAACACCAATATGCGGCAGGCGCCGGTACCTATGACAGGTACCGGTCTGGCGCCTCCGCAGCGCACCGCTCTGGCCGGCGGGCGACAGCGGATCGGCCGCATCCTTGCCGCCCGCCTGTGTTGCTTCACGAGAGAGCCGAAGAGACCAAACAGCACTAGCCAAGCACACACTGGTATCAACGTTTCACCAAGTTGCCACGTGGGGCTCTCAAGTAGGGCGCCCACTCCACTACGGTACATGAGACGGCACAGGATCGATGGCCTGAATGCTACACAACACACCACACCGCGGCGGACTGCCCCGACGCAGCAACTCAATCTCTACTCAAATGTAGGTAATTCGCGCACGGGGGCAACATGGGAGCGCCCCGAGAGAAAGCGACAGACCAGGTATCAATGGGAAACACGGGCATTCGGGCAATCCGTTGTGGTCATGCCCACTCGTTCCACTGGGTTTCGGTAGCATGGCATAAGAACGCGGCTTAACACACAGCATCAAGCAAAATCAACGACACCCAACCACCACCGCGGTATGCAATGCCCGCTCAGCACCCACGCACAGCACCCTCGAAGCCCACCCCCTGCCCGCCCCACTCGGTCTTCCACGCATTGCGCGCCCCACGCATTTTCAGCGCAGTTTGCACCTACTGAAGAAGTACAAATGCCAGCCATGGTCTGAACAGTAACATGTGCGCCGCGCACACTGCAGCACAGCGCAATGGCAGCCAACCAAGACAAGCAGCCCGTACTATCGCCAAGCCAAAAGCCGCGTCCAAACACTGGCACGTCACAGGCAGTGTATGCATGTATAAAACGGAAAGAAGCGCATAAGCGGCGCACGGCTCTTGGCTGCCAACAATGATACCGACCAGCCAAGGCCACCCTTAATCGCCACAAAATGTTTCAGTGCTGCACTTAGCGCGTCCAACACCAGGCACCAGGTCAGCGGGCAAGTGAACATCGAAGGCGGTGCCGCAACACATAACCAGTGCTCCATCGCAAGCTTACTGATTACGGTCAAGAAACGCATGGCGCCATGAGTGGACACGCCGTCCCACGACATGATAACGCATACTGATTAGGTTCACGAAGGTGTTAATCTTCGTTATTAGAGTTCGTTTTGAGGGTGCACTCACGAGGCGCGCAGTGGTAGCAACAAAGGTAAGTTCATGTCGCCCTCCTCCCTCCCAGCTCCGGCACCCCCAGAGTCGCCACCGCAGCCTGCCTCTGCGCGCTGCAAGAATACGTTGTGTTCTCAACTCCCCGGCCATGGAACAGGATCCGTGCGCGAGTGTCCCAAAGCACGGCTCCATGCTGACGAGCCTACCCGGCTCTAAACCACGAACGAAGTCCAGTCCAGAAACGCGTGCCCACGAACGTAAACCGCCTGTCCCAGCGGTGCTTCGTGTACAACATTACTCGTACGCATATCTCGCCCCGTTCGCTGGATAAAGACGCCCACGTGGCCACCGTTTCGGTACGTCAAGTACCCCCACACCATAGCAGCGTTTTCAACAGTGCAGCGGCAGCCATCAACCCTGCCTCCACCAATCGTAATCCCATCTCCCAGCGGCAATGCTTCAACCAATGATACGCATACGCATGACTTGAATAAACCATGGTCCGGTACGGCAGTCAGGTCATTCACACAGTGCGTCGAGGTCAGTCGCACCTGTGCGGAAGGTAAGTCGCATGCATATGTGCGTCAAGACTCTCGCACCCGTTTGTCCAGGTAATCTGCACCCGTGGTACCTGCAGTCATTAGGGCCGGATCAGTGAAGAGCTGCGCCGACTCTCCTGGCGCAGCGAGTTCTCCCGCGCCGCGAGCTCCCCTTGGCACCCCTGGCGCCGGCGGCGGTGGACGCGGAGCGCAGCACGTTCTTCCACGCCTTGGCCGCGTCGGAGTGGCCTTGGTCCGCGGCGGCCGCCGTCGCGCCTGCGGGAAACCAGGCCAGGGTTCGCAGTAAGACGGCACTGCGCCACTGCCTTGAATGCGGTTGGCGGGTGGGAGCTCGTGGGCACAGCGTGCGGCGCTTGATTGTCACACCACAGCCGTTTCAGAGCCGTGCCCCCACCGCCGACGATCACCTGCCGCATCTGTCACAGCGCATGGGGGGCCATGCGGACTTGCCCTCCCGCTGCCCTTCAGGTACACCCCTTTGCGCGCGCCACCCACCGTTCTGCACCAGCGCGTCCGACGTGTTCCCCGCCGCCCCCAGCGCGCGGCCCACCAGCTTCTCCACATCCAGCTCCATAGGCAGCTGGCTCATGAGCTCGGCGATGCGGCGCTTCTGCACGGGCACAAATAGGGCGCAAGCCAGCACGGTAGTAAGGTCTGACATACAGGGTACCGTGATATCAAGCGGAGGAGGTGCTCAGAGGACAAGCACGACGGTGGGTCGTGGGGCTCAACCCTGCGGTGCCCCGAACGGGGCGACCAGTGGCAAAGCATGTGCCAAGGACGTGGACTGCACCGGAGGCGTTGCGGGTGTCGCTCGTGTAGGCACTGCCTGACACGCTCAGCAGCAGCCTCTCACCTCCTTCTTGTACCGCTTGACCAGCGGGTTGAGCAGCAGGAACAGGAAGCCCGCCAGGCAGACCCACAGCATCACGAACAGCAGCACGTGCAGCATCATGATGTCTGGGGGCGGGGAAGGAAAGGTAATTTCGCGCATAAAACGAGCCCAATCGGCGGTCGTTCTAAGGTGCGGGCCAGGGGCGCGCTCTTGGTGTGGGCTGCTTGTGAGGGCAGCTGAGGCCCGCGGTGACGACCTGCCAAAAGCGTGGGAGCTACAGGTCCCTGCCCTGCATGGAGTGCTTCCTGCACCAAACTGCAAGCCGTGCTGTCTAAGCGAAGCCCCCGGTTGATGCTACATGTTGGTTTATCTATGTTAGTCAAACTGCGACAACCGCTACCGGGACACGGTACTCACTGCTGAAGGTTCCCTGGATGTAGTCGAAGTGCAGCAGGCCGACCTTGATGTTGGCGTCGGTCAGGTCCTGCACGTCGGGTGGGTGGCAGTTGGGTATTGCTTATTGGCAGGTTGCAATGGTCGCAGCCATGCGGCTGCCCTGCCTCTGGCGAGCCTCACGCCCGGCCCCCTGGGCGTCCCAACCTGATGTCCTCGCAAGAGCAGTGGGCATCTGCCATGAGAAGACTGTGCGAGGCCGGCACAGTGCCAGGGCTCCGGCAGTTCGGGCAACGCCGCACACAGGATGTCCCACGTTGCCCGCCCGGCTCGCCTCCGGCTTGGGTGTGGCACCCACCTTGGTCCCCACGTTGTACATGAAGTCGAAGCGCGAGTTGTCGAGGCCCACCGTGTTGTTCGAAAGGTCGTTGGCCAGCGCAAAGGCGTGACTCATGTACACCTGCTGAATCGAGTCCAAGCCGGCGTGGGTGGCCTGAGAGGGAGGTGGGACAAGGTGTCAGCAACGCAAGGCAGTTGACCGAGGAACTAGCAGTGGTAACTATGAAGGCCAGAATGCCTGGGAGCGGGGCAGCGGGTTGGGGCAGAAGCAGCGGCTTCCCTGGGATGAGCTCCCTCGTGCCAGTGTCTCCAGCTCTTCGCCTCATGGGGTCGGGCGTGTATGTGCTGTGCGTGGGGTGTTGGAAAAGCTACAGCTGCATATTGACGCGGCGCAGAAGCACCGGACGTTAGCCAGGTACACGCAGCGCAAGAGGATGAGTTTTTGTGGTGGAGTGACCTTGGCGGGGTGCGTAAACTGAAACTTCAGTCAGGAAAGAATGTCGCTGCGCTCGGTTGTGTACGACAGGAGTATTGGAGGGTTGAAGGGTGAGGGGAGGCTTGCGTACCTCGTAGAAGCGGTACTCGGGTCCCGGGCACGGCGGCGTTGGGGGCGCGCGCAGGCAGTCCTGGTTGGAATAGAACAGGTGCGTCATCTTGGAGGTCTCGTACGACAGGCCGGTCGTGACCCTCGGGAAGCGCTCGGTCGTGGGGCCTGGGTGCAGGGCGGGGTTAACGGCGGAACAACGAGGGCAGAGTGTTGGAAACGTGAGAAGGGCGACCACACTTACGTACCAGTGGACTGCGTGTACAAGGCGCAGATGGGTACGCATAAACGCGCACATGAAGCAAGTATCTGGAGAAGCGACGGCTTTTGCACGGTAGGCTGGAGACCAGGGCAGGCCGGGTCGGAGCTCCGTCAAGTGCCGCAACAGAGAGTCACAGGGACGGAAGACGAAGGCAGGCAGCTGGAACTCCCTGTGCACGTTGCGACCATCCCTGTGCCTGCCGCGCGGCTTACCCAGCGCCTTGTACGCTTTGTCGCCAAGCTGCTCGTCCATGACGTGACGTGGGGTGAGGGAGCAGCAGGGAGGAAGACATTACGTCAGATACAGCAAGGTAAGGAGGCGGTTGGCCGTTTGTGGGCGGCTAGCGGTGTTTTTGGGCACCTCGACAGCAAGAGGACAAGCAGGCCCTTGCTGGCTGGCAGCCGCTGCCGTGCAAGCACGGCACCCAGGCCAGCATTGGCACGCCAAGCCCGTACAGCCCTCGCACCTGCAGCGTATAGAACGCCATCCTTGCCGAGTTGGCCAACCTGAAAAGACCAGCACGCCTGGTCGGCAGCATGGCGGGGTCCTCCTCAGCGGCCAGCTCCTGCCGGGGCAGGCAGCAGACAGGCCAAATGGTGCGAGGGCAGCAGGTCGCGGGGTACGTAGGGGCGGGCGTTGCATGGGTGGGAGTTACGCTCCCCAGCACGCTAGCTCCGTTTAGACTATACGCCCTACGTGCCCAGGCCCTACCTGCGCATAGAAGCATGCGCGGTAGGTCCTCGCGGTATTAAAGTTGCTGACGCTGGCCATGGCCACCAGCGGGTCCACGTCCTGAGGCATTGGACGACACGACAGAGGGGACATGTTAGCGCAATGGAGGGTGTATTTTGACAACAAGATTGGCAATAGCTGCAGAGTCGAGGGGGAGGAAAGCTGCCTGCCGTCACCGCAAGCCTCTTAGGAGCAACGCGGGGCACCATGGGCCTGGCCCTTCTGCCTCCCCAGCCGCACCTTGAGCTCCGCCACCGACACGGCGTAGAAGATGAAGACCAGGGTGGACCACAGCATGAAGGGCGTGAGCAGCATGAGGGTGTCGTGGCTGTCGCGCTTGAGGGTGCGCTTGCTGGCCTTGGCGGCGGCGTCAGCACCCGCGTCGCCCCATGCGTCCACCCCGCTGATTGTGCGGGGCATCACCTTGGGGTTCCTGCGCGTCAGCACGACACACGACATGATATGACCACGGAAAGCCCAGCAGGCCAGCAGTCAGCCACGACCTGGGCGATTGCACTGCAAGTGGCTGTGTCACTGCGCACAAGAGCAGCAACCCCACTCCGCCGCACCTGAAGCACAAGCAGGACAGGCAGTTGGCCAGCCAGCCGCTGCGCAAGGTTGCACCGTTTTCCATTGTGGTGGTCTGGCGCCTCAGCAGCACGCCGCCCCGGTCGGCAGCGTCCTTGCCACCCGCACCACCATCAGTTGTCGCACCCCCAGCCCCGGCAGGCATGTCCACGGTGGCACGCCGCTTTTGCTTGGGGGTAAGGGCAGCCTGCAAAGATCCACAGAGCAAAAAGAAAGAAGGCGCCCCGTAAGACACATGTTCTGCTGGGCTGCAACACCCAGCCCAGCCCCCAAGGCGCGCATGAGCAGTACAGCTGGCAGCACAGCACGTCGCGTGGCGTACCTTCTGCGCCTCGTCGTCATCGCCCTCCTCGTCGTCGTCGTCCTGCCAGATGTAGGGGGTCGCGGGCATGGCAGTGTAGCCGTGTCACTGAGCACAGGTGCACAGGTACTCTTCGCGCACCCTAGCTGGAGGCCACAACAGCCCGTGGTATGACCCGTGCGCTGGCAGCTCCTCTCCTCCCACACTGCGTACGTCAACCGGCGCCTGCCCCACCCTCGCTGGTGACGTGCCCCACCCTAGCTGCTGATCCTGATGACCCTGGCCCTACCTCGAGCAGCAGCGAGTTTGTAATCTGCGACGTGAGTGCGCGCGTGAGGCCGACGGGGATGGCCAGGAAGGTGCCGTACAGTGTGTACCGCTGTGCCGCCAGCCGCCGCAGCAGGTGGGTGATCAGCGCCGCCGCCAGCAACGACACGCCGCAGCCCTCGGCAACCAGGAAGGCCATCTGCAGCGTGTTAACCTGCTGTGTGTTCTCCATCGCGATGTACAGCAGGCTGTCCATGACCTGCGTATCACGCGGGGGTTGCGCCCAACCATCACCAGTCATGGATTCACGCTAGCAGTGCGAGTACATTTAGCTCTAGGCCGGTTGAAGGCGAGTCTCGCCTTCACGGCTTCGCAGCAATGCGCCTGCGAGGCTATGAGTGTAAACCCTCGCGCTGTCGCTCGACTAACTACCCTATCGTGTGATATGCGCGACCAGACAGCGCACGCCGCGCCCCAGGACGCCTTGGCGCGGGCACAAGTACGCAGCATACACGACGTGGCTGACCGCCAGTGCCAAAGTTCAGACGTCAAGTACAGCGCGGCCCCACATTGCGGTGCCCACTGAAGAAGGTTTCGCCACTCTTGAGCAGGAACTGGCCCGAGGGCGTGCTTGAGATGTTGACCCCCGTCGCCGCCCAGTCGGCGTGGTTCTGGTAGATGTCCTTGGCCGACATGAACACCTTGGTCGCCATGTCCTGTATTTTCGCCACATCAGAAAACAGTACATTTACAGTACATTTATCCCCGAAGCGTAACATTTCGACGTGTGAGAACGGCGCGTCACGCTAGGTGTGTAGTGGATGTGGCGCGTGTTTCAAGCATAAGCCTGAGACAGCGCAGGCAAACGAGAGAGGACAGGGAGTGGCAAGGCGAAGCAGCTAGCAAGCCGGCAGCTGTGGCCCCTATTGCCAGGCGCCAGGTGTGCACGGGCTCTCTGACAGCAAGCGTGTGAACGCGACGGGGCCCTGGCACCCGCGCCTGCCGAATATGAGAGAGCTGGTGGTGGGGGGTGGGAGCGGGTGGGCCTTACCCATAGCGTCATGTTTTCGAAGACGTCCGCGCCGCTGGTCGTGTTGATGTCGGACCAGACCTGCGTTGCACCACGGCACCCAAGCCAAAATCACTGTCAAGCCACCGCCGGTTTGCACCATCACACACACATACGCGCTGCACGCAAACCCCTGTCATCCTTACTCACACGCTGCACCAGCCACACCCTAGGATGTGATCGAAACACCTACGCTGCCCTCGAGTGGATACCGTCACCCCAAACGCACCATGACCTTCGTGAAATAGTAGTGGTCCTGAATGATGGGCTGGTTGCGGTTCTCTGCCATCACTTGATTGTTCAGTTCCTGCGAGGAAGAGCCATATGTCATGCTGGGCTGCAGTGAAGCAGTGGCAGCGGCTTTGGGGCCAGGGCAAGCACCAGGCAACGTGTGGGCTGCTGTGCGGTGGGAGGCAGCAGGCCCCGGCCGCAGCAGCAGCGCCGGAGTAGCTACACCAGCAGCACTCAGCCTTTGTGTGGCGACGCCTTTCGATCTACCTTGACACCCTCCGCATATGTCATGATGTCCTCGGCAAAGCCCTGCGTGAGGAAGCGTGTGCGGAGGGAACAGGCGTAACGGGCGAGGTGACATGGAAGCCTGGCGACGTGCTAGTCGCACATGCAGACACATACCGTCGGCGCAACGGCTCGTGCTGTCACAGTCACGCTGCTGCTGCATTGGCAAGTGCACGAGGGTGCTTAGCCTGTGCATGCAGAAAGTTGATGTGCAGGCAAACTTGGCCTGCAGGCCTCTGCGCACTGCGTGACGACATTTCTTCTACGGCAGCATGGTACGCAGTGCGAGGCAGCAGTCACGCCCTAATGCCACACCCCACGCCCCGCTGCCAGTCGTCACGCGAAGTACCTAAACCCTAAACCCTACACCCATGGCGTGATGCTCGCGGCTACCCCACAGTGCCAAGGGCCGGTGCTCTTTTGGCAGTGCCCACCTTAGCGTCGTCCACGCTGTACAGGTTGGGCGGCGCCCTTCCCTTGTAGATCAGGTCCAGCGCACGTACCGTCAGCAGCACCTGCAGGCGATCGGGGGCAACTCTGATTGCCTTTGGTGGTTTTGATCACCTTGCATGTAAGCTTATAAGCAGTCAGCATCCTCGTAAGGAAGGTAGGGTCGCTGCAGACCAGCCCGCAAGGGCGCAGTGAAATCTGAAGGCTCGGAGGGACGGTCATTTGACGAAAAATTGCAATCCACATACATAAGGACAGGTCGCTGGCCTGCTGTTCGTTCATGCTCTGCAGCACCGCTGCGGCGGGCAGTCTCCAGCAGGCCGTGCCCCAAGCCCGGTGGATGCTGCACCCACGGCACCCACCCGGGACAGGTAGAGCTGTGCGCGGCCCGCGACGACGAGCTGCGTCATGGCGTGCTGCTGGTCCTGCAAGGCAAGGCCGAGACACACGATGGCATGGGTTGGGCTGATGACCTCAATTTCTGCAGCGGGCAATCTGCCTTCCTGGTGGGTTTGTTGGTAACTATCCTGTTGGGTTTACACGCCTCGTGTCCCAGATCCCGCTAGTGCACAGGAAAACGCCCGTCCCACCAGGTCATTGATGTGCATGTCGGACTGAGAGGTACCGCTGCAAAAGCCCTGTGCCAAGGGAACCATGAAAAATCGCGGCCTGTCAAACAATCCACGCTCATTACCTTAACGCTCGTGACCACAAGCACGAAGCAGATGATGTGAGATACTGCCAGCACGGCCCCGTGAAAAGCGCGCCGTAGCGGAAGCGGCGCAGGATCTGCACATGGTCAAAAGATGAGCACGGGGGGAAGGCGGACAGTCAGGACCCGACACGCAAGCAACGCAGGCCAGCGAGCTCAGATGGGGCAGCAACCTCCCGCTCGCCGGGGTCCCTCACACCTGCCCCTGCCACGCACCTGCTCCGCCGCACTGCTGTCCATCAGCTTGACCAGGTTGCGGAAGCGCTTGCCGCGCTTGTACTCGGCACCAGTACTGGCAGCTGTATTGGGAATGACCACGGGCGCACACGTGGCCCACACCATTGTGTTAGTAGATCTGGGTCGAGTAGACAGGCGGTGGGCGGACCTGCAGCGCAGCCGCTCCCCCACCCCATCGCACCTGACACCCCCGACATGGCGCTCTGCCCGCCGTCGCTCATGGCGTCGTCATCGCGGGCCTCCATGGGCGGCGGAGCCACCATCGCGCCGCCAGCGCCCTTCCGCGGCTCCGCAGCCACCCACTTGCCGCTGCCGCCGCCTGCCGCCGCCGCCTTGCCTGCGGTTGGCATGAAGCCCTTGCGCTCCGCGCCCGACATTAGCGAAAGGGCGCCCTCGTCCACGTCCACGGCAGCCAGGCCGTCCACGTTGTTGCCGGGAGTGCCCCACGCGCCTGCGGGTGCTTTGTTCTGGAACACCTCCCCTTTGCTGACCACCCAGGTGGAGATGCGGTCCATGTTCTTGGGCGCCGTGGCCTGCACGGTGTGCAAACGTGTCGCAACAAGGCAGCAATACCACGTTAGACGTGCATTTTGATTGAAAGGGAGGCTGCCACAGGTACAAGTACAAGGGTAGGGCGGTGTGCGGACGGGTTCCGCACACAGCCACGGTGACGTCCCGCATACAGCTGGTGCCGCTACCGCGTGGTATGAGGCAGCTCAGGAGGGTACCTAATGTGTACAGCAGTCCGTGGTATCGCACAGCGGCGGCTTGCCTTGGCGTCGTCATCAGACCCAGCGTTGCTGCCGCCAGCCGCCGCGTCGTCCGACTCATCATCGCTCTCTGCCGCACTCTCAGCACAGCGGCCGGACGCCTTGGCGCTAAGGACTCCACCGTCGGTCGCTGCTGCTGCTGTGGCCTTGGCGCCCAGCGACGGAGTCTCAGCCGGCGGCTCTTGCGCATCCTGCTCCTGGGCGCCGTCCACGGAATCTGCGGGGGCAGAGGCCAGCACATGGGGGCCGTCACTTGGGTGGACGCAAGCAGGCAGACTGTTGAAGCAGGAGATGGAGGGCACTTGCGTGCCGGGAGCGGGTGATACACGCATGAGAGCAACCGAGTATGCACGGGCTCGTGACGAATATGCGCGGAAGGCGTAAGAAAGTGCTGCTGGCAGCAGCCAGAGACTTGACACGCGCCATGACGTCCTTCCGAGCCATGCGGTCTCTTTCGCGGTGATATGGTGACACAGCACAGCCCCTCACTATTTTGTAGGAAGTAGTCGACAGCTACTGCGACAGCAGGCAAGCTTAATGGCTGTCGGAAGGCGTACTACGCCACTGCTTGGGGATCGTATGCATGCTAGTCGCTGTCCCCGACAACGTGTGTTTGTGCCAGTCTAATACGTGTATATGTTTGTATTTATCCTGTATTACTTCTACCCCTCGACATGACATGCGTAAGGTGGTACTTGGCGTGGTGGAGTGCTGCATCATGCGAACGTGACCCCTGGATGTCCACTGACACGGGCCGTCCCACCTCCGCCAACCGCAGCGCCCAGGCCCATCTCCGTCAGCTGACGGTCCAGGGAGTTGTTGCGCATGGAGGCCTCCATCTTGAGCACAGCAGCGCTCTGCACGGGCACGCGCAGCGTGAACAGGCAGCATCAGAATGGAGCTTAAGACACACGGGTCGGGGTGCCAAACACTCAAGACCACATCCCCAGCCAAGCTAGCTGCGGCCTCTTTCCCCCCTGCCAATGACTTCCCAGCCGGGCCCACCTTTGGCCGGACCGCGTCCTTGCTGGCTCCTGGCACTGTCGCCTCCGTGCCGGCGCCCATGTCCGTCGCAGCACCCGCGCTCTTCTCCTCCGCCCTGAGCGTTGCAGTGACAACGCCCGGCAGGGGCAGGTCCAAGCCCAGGCCCAGCACCCCAGGCACAGGAGGCGGAGGCAGCTGCAGTTCGGCACCGCTGCCGCTTCCTCCTAAACCATGCGTGGGCATAGACACCAGGGCCGTTCCCGATGCCGGAGGCGTGTCAGGAGTGCTGGGCACACGTGACATGCGCTTGGGCGTGCCTGGGGCGCCGCCTGCCGGGGTGCCTGCGCGGATGCCGCCCTGCATGAGCGCCAGCAGGAGCGGCCGCTTGTCCGCAGCCTTGGGAGGGTTCGCATCATCGTCTGCGGCTGGGAGGCTGCTGCTCATGCGGACGCCGGCTGGCGCCGTGGTGGGCGGCAGTGCTGGCGGCATCTTGGCGGCGGATTGCACCCCGAGCTGCATGGGCTGCACGTGCGGCCTGAGTAGCACCGTCACGCCGGGTGTGCCCGGCTTGCCCACCACCTGCACGTCCAGCTGCAGGGGCTTGCCGTCCGCGTGCGTGGCGGTCAGCACGTGCACGTGGCCAACCTGCAGCGGGAACAAAACGAAAATACGCACGTTTACTCAAGGACCTCACGTGTGCATGTGCAATTGTACACCCCGGCAGTGGAGTTCGTCAGCAGCAGCCGGGCAAGAAGGCTGCAGGAGGCCAGGTGGTAACCCCATGCCCTCACCTTGACCGGCGGGTCCTTCTTGGTGTGCTTGAGGCTGCTCTTCTTGGCGCCGCCGGCGCTGAGCAGGTCCGCGAAGCTGGAGCACCCCGGCGGCAGCACCAACCAGCTGCGCAGCTGCTGGTTCATCAGCGCCGCCACCTCCACGCCGAACAGCAGACCCACGGGCCGGGTGCGCTCCTCGAGCACGCTGGCTACACGGCCCATGGCATCCAGCTCCAGCACTCCGCTCAGGGCCTGCAGCGGGTACAGGTCCACCAGCAGCTGGCTGGAGGCCGCGTCGGTGACCAGCTGGAGCTGGGCAACGGCCGGGACGGCACGGGCGGCGCGCTGGGCTTCCAGCAGCTCGGCGCGCAGAGACAAAGCGTTCGAGCTCTTCGCGGCCGCCAGGGGCGGCACGACGGTCACACGCCACGAGCTGCCTTCAGGCGCGGCGAGGACCCTGTATGCAGTGTATACGACGCCGTGAGAAGCGGCCAAACAGGTAGGCTATGTAAGGAACATGAGCATGAGCGGACTTGCTGTGCCCCTGGTGACCAGCTGCCCGCACCTCTGGAGCATGCTTTGAAAGGCCATGCCGTCAGACTGCTGGCCGACACGCGACCGGCGGCTGCTGGCGGCAGCGAGCGGCCGTGCACTGCCGTCACGATGGCTGTCCCCCAGCAGCTGCTGCTGCAGGCCCTCCACCACCTCCACCAGCGGAGAGCCAACCACCTGCCGGTCGGTGGGCAAAGAGGGCAGCAGGGTGCATCAAATGACGTGTAGACTTCGTAGAACTCGCCTTGCAAGGGGGCCGAGCACCAAACGGTCGCAACCACAGCTACCTTCACAAAGCGACGGATGTTGGCTACCTGCAGCGCACCTGGTTTGGGTCGAAGCCGAAGAGCGGCTCCTCGTGCGCCTCCAGCCCCACCACGGCGCTGACCTTGCCCTCCAGCGACACCACCAGCCGCAGCCGCCGCTCAGCCACAGCAGCCTCCGGAGAGGACCTGGCCAGGCGCACCACGTGCAGCGCCTCCCCCGCGCCGCCCTCTGCGCCGTGCACCGACACGTGCATGTGCAGCGGCTGGCCGCGGATGTTGCGCAGCTCCAGGGTGGGGCCCTGGGTGCCCGGCCGGCGACAGCTCCAGTGGCTGCGCATCCTGCTCGGCGCGCCCACCGCGCTCTGTACGGCCGTCAGGCGCACCGGGGCCAGCATGCATGGACAACACGGCTGTCAGCACGAAGACAAACAAGAGGGACATGGGCTGGTTTCGAAAGGGCCCGGCGTTTGCACATTCGTATTCCTCATCCATATCCTGCCTATCCGGATGTACCCCACTTGGGTCTGTTACTGTTTTTGTAACCGTCTGCGCGGGTCCACGGGCCCAGAAACCGCACCTTGAGGAACTTGAGTGCATGTCCTTCCAGGGCGCGGCCAGGAAGTCTTGCAGCATGTAGTTGGTGATAAGGTGCGAGCTGCTCAGCTGCGCACCCTGCGGGCCGTCCGCCTCAGTGCTCTCCGCACCGGCACCGCTGGCCGCAGCCGCTCCGTGGAAGTTCCTTGGGCACAGCAGGTTCGCCAGCGGGGGCGAGGCGAACTTGATGGCTCCCTTTTTGTCGGCCACCAGCAACAGTAGGGGCGCAGACGACGTGAAGCGCGCCGTGACCTCGTACAGGGGTGAGTCGCCCAGGTCTGTGCGGCAGCCGGAGAAGGACAGGTCAGCAACTTTCTCGAGACCCAGTTCCGCCCAGGCACGGCACGGCTTGGATTTCAGGCTCGATGCACCTATGGGGGCACTAGCCTAGAGGACTGTGCAGAAAACGGCCTCGTGCATCTCGCTTCCAAACGGGCACCCACGACTCACTGATAGCGCGGACGGTGGCGCAAGCCGCCAGGGGTGCGCTGTAGCGGTGGGTCATGAGGCAGCTGCAGCTTGTGCTGCCATCGGCGGCGCTTGCCGTCATCGCAAGCAACCTGCAAAGGACAGACCTCGCCAAGCTCAGTGCCTACAGGCAGACTCGACCGTATGGGGCCGACAAGTCCATAAAAGCATGAAGCGCAGTTGTGAGTCTTGTCGCCTAACACACGCCCTCCCACCTGTCCAGCATGGTTGCTGGTTCGCCGCCTGTCGTCAGTAGCGCCGCGTCTCCCGCACCCCAGGCCGCCTCGGAGTCCCACGCAATATCAACGGTGGGCAGGAGCACCAAGTCATGCTCGCTCGCTCGTGCCCCGCCGTGCGACCCGGTCTCGCACTGCAGGTAGGCGCCCAGCTGTGCACCCACCACCTCGCTGGAGTGGAACCTGAAGGTTAGCGGACAACCAGGGAGCCACGAGGCGGAGGGTAAGCAGATCCAAAAGACCCACCCTGGACGCTGGACGCATCGCTCAGCCGTGTGGCCAAGTGACCAACACCTCTCAAGCACACGCGTTGCACCGAGCAGCAAGCACCCACCCGAAGTTGGCGACGAAGGCGGGGTCGCAGGCGGCGATGACACCGGTCCGCGTCACCCACAGCCGCGCGGCGTTGCGGCCGGGGGGCACAGGCTGTAGCATCGCCACAAAGGTTGAGTCCTCGCCCATGCCTACAGGCAGGGGGGCGAGGGTGCGAAGGAGGGCCCTTGTAGCTTCAGGTGGGGGCTAGGGGCCAAGGGCGGAAGGGAGAGCTGGAGTGCAAAGGTGACTTGATCGCACAGCAGTGCCGCAACGACCATGGACAAGGTACCCTCAGCACAGCGCTCCGTGGCTCACCCGATGCCTTGCTAATCGTGACGCGCAGTGGGAAGGCCATGCGCTCGCGGTGCATGCCCAGCACCACGGTGCGCTCCGTCGCCCCGCCCGCCGCGTCCGCCTCCTCCTCCTTGCTGCCCAGCGCCTCCAGGCTGCGCTCCACCAGCGCAGACAGCAGCGCCGATATGCGGCGCGTGCTCTGCGGCACCAGCAGCGCGGCAACGGCCTTGCCGTCCAGGTCGCCCTTCTTGTAGCCGAACAGGCTGTGCGCCTGCTTGTTGGCCATCTGGATCTCGCCGGAAGAGGTCATCATCAGCACCGCGGTCGGCAGGTCGTCCATGCGGCTCAGGGGCGTGCCTGCAGGGTGTCGGGGGAAAGGAGTTGTTGCGCTATTGCTGCAACAGCCTGGACGGGGCCTGCGTGCGTCCGGTCGCACGTTTATAATGCGACCAAAGGAGGGCCGCTACAGGAAGGGGACATTGACGCAGGCGCGCGATGGCCACGGCAGGTCAACGAAGGACAGCATGAAAGGCATGTTGTGCACAAGTGCTGGAGTGCACTGAGCACGTCATGCCAGGCGACAACAAAGTCAGTCTGCTACGCTAAACTCCTTAATCACGACACCAGCCACGCCAACGCACCGTCAGGCAGCAGCGGCCCCTTGCTGTCGTCGTTCTTGGCCTGTTCCAGCGTGTCAGCCTCCGCAAAGTACTCTGCAGCGCCCCATGGGTCGTTCTTGACCGTCTCCAGGAACTTGCCGTACAGCCGCACAAGGCGCGGGTTCTTGCCGTACGTCTCAAGCACCACACGGTACGCGGATTGGGCCTGATGCGTAGGAGGAGGAGAACGCGTGGGCCCCGTTAAAAATTAGGTTCAATGGATGTTTCACCTGTCAAGTGCATGCGCTGAGCACTGCAACTGAGCCTACTTTGTCAGCAACATGCATTCAAAGGGCGGTCCGGCTCACGGCACGTGCTGCTGAAGTCAGGCAAGGAGGCCATTGATCTTCTCAGCAGGCTGCAACCCTCCTGCCCTGCCGGTCCCGCACACAGCGTCCGTAGACCCACCTGCGAGACCGACGCGTCAATCTTGGCGAGCGTCTTGCTTAGCGCCGTGAACGAGACGGTGTGCGAGTCCAGCATTTTCCTGCAGCCAAGCGACATGAAGCGGACAGTCCTTGCTGCGCTCCACCTCGCTCGCAAGCAAGAAGACTGATACACCGACAGACATCCCGCTGCTTCGAGCCCTCACATGCGATCATACGGTTTATGCCAAGCTGTCATCTATGCCGGGCCCACCAGAAGTTGGCCATGGCCTGCAGCGCCTCCCGGTGCAGCCGCAGCACCATGTGCTGCTTGCGCTGGTACTCCACGTAGCTGTGTATTAGCGCACACGAGGGCAGGGGATAAGGTGTTACGCGTGGGCCTGGGTGCTGCTTGCGACGGTACTCAATGTGGCGAAGGGGAGGTTGGCCGATCAAGGGGAGGTGCGCGCGAAGAGGCCTGAGTCGTGGGCATCTCTTATGTTGTGAACAGCGGTACAAAGGGGCACCGCCACAGTAATGGGGACCACTCGCGCAGTGTAAGGAATCGCTTAAAAAGGCGCGTGGTAACTCTTGAACAAAAGCGTGTACGACAGGCGTGCTGGGGTAACCCGGCGGCAAGGATGGACGAGCAAGCAAGACTGCTTACCCAAGCAGGTCCATGTTCGCGCCGCCAGAGTCGCCAATGGTGCTGCCTGCCGCCTTCTGCTGCGCTTGCTGCTTGCGCACGAAGATGATGAACCGGCTCATGATGCCCGGGTCCTGCTTGGCAGCCACCTGTAGGAGACGCAGCAGGGAAGCCGTTGGAAAACCCCTCAAACTGTGTATGGCTGCTCCTGCGGCTGTGCACCGCATGGTGTGAGGGGTAAGGCTGTCGGAGGACAGACGTAGTCTGCAACTGTGGTGTGAGGGGTAGGGACAGCAAATACTGGTAGTGTGATGAAGGACCGCTGTCACCAGCTGCACATGTATGCAGCCGGCCTCGCCAAGTGGTCCTCGGAGGTAAAGGCCGGCCCACGCCGCTACGTGCCCTGCCCTGTCCTCTTACCTCCACCTGCCTCCTGCCGCTCTGTCCCACACCTAGCACGTCGATCATGTGGTTGGCCTGGACCAGCGACACGAAGGCGTTGCCCGGGAACATGGAAAGGCCGGCCTGTGGCGACGCGCGGGAAGGGCAGCGAGGAGCAATGTGGGCCGGAGGTCTTGAACTAGTTATCAAGGAGGCAGGGAAGTGTAATAGGGAAGCAGGGTTTCAGGCCAACCGGCAGATTGTTGGCACTTGACCAACCAAGCCCTGATGTAAACTTTACAAGGGCCGAGCACGCACTTACCTTAATGACCATCTGCGACCTGGCGATCGCATCCTTGTCCAGGTTGTGGCGGTCAACCCACACGCGGCAGCACCTGCAGGTGAGAACCCAGATCACGATGGTAGGCTGGTTTCGCTTAGCATGTTCCAGCGCCGCAAGAAAGCACCAAGACATTGTAGGGTGCTCAGAAGCTGCGTTGAAGTTTGTTGTTTTAAGTGCTCTTGGTGGAAGCTCCAACCGAACCCGCGCATGCCTTGCATACCGGTACCTGGCAATGATCTCCACATCGCGCGGGCTGGTCACCAGGTCCTCCACCAGGTCCTGCAGAGGTGTGCCCGTTGCCGTGGCCCCTGCGAGACAAATCCAGAAGATACAGCATGACTGGATCCGGGAACAGGTCGGGTCCGTGCTCCATGGCGCGCCTTGCAAAGGGATCACCATCGCAGGCCCGATCGTGCCTTCCGCGTCGCTTACTTGATGGCCCGCAGGGCTGCCGCGTTTGTGCGGCGCTCCTTGAACCACGAGGCCCACGCGCCCACGCCCATGGTGGGCCCGATGCCCGCCAGCATGGCCACCGTCATGCCGTGCCGCCACGCAGCCAGGCCGCCGGACTTGACGCCCGGCTGGAAGACCAGCAGCACGCCCATGGCCGCGCACCACAGGATGGAGGTCGACACGGCAACCTTGACGTGGTTGACCCAACCCACCATGTTGGGGCTCTGCGAAGGGCGCCAATCAGCAGGAGGACAGTGTCGCAACAGTCGAGCACTAGTCAAACTCGCAATGTTTGGGGATTATGCACTAGTCAAACTCGCAATGTTTGACGGCAGCCGGCGCTTCCCAGGGTCAACGCCCTAGCTGGATCCCTTCCGTGCGTGCGCTGACAACCCACGTCGCTGCAATGCGTCGAACGAGCACTCCTCCAGCCACGCCCGCGGCAGTGCACGTCAAGATCGCCCCGCCCCTCCCCGCCCAGCCACCCACCCATCTGAGGTACTGCCAGGCCAGCAGCAGCGACAGCGCCAGGTAGGCGCACGCCGCCACCTTCCGCCAGCCCAGGAACACGTCCACAAGGGTCATGAGGACCTTGATGACAAAGGTGGCCACCTCGGCACCGCTGTGGCCTAGCGCCATGGGCCGGCGGCTCTTGGGGTTGGGCTCCACCTGGAGCAGGGACGACACGACATGGACAGTGGCGGCGCTAGCTGAGCTGTGCAATGATTGCGACATGGGGGTAATGGTCTGACCGCCGGATACAACCCAAGCCGCCCGGACCATTGCCCGGTGGCACGTTCACCTACCTCTGCCATGTTGGTAAGGAGAGCCAGCAGGATGAAGATCAGCAGGCTGCGGGAGGCACCACAATGGAAAACATAAGGACACAATGTCAGCGGCGAGCACAGCCAAGCCAAGAGCAGCCTGGATCCACACGTATGTGAGGAGGCGCACTGGGGCAGTTCGTCCAACATCGCGTTCCAATACGGCAGTGTGCTGCAGCACCCACCTGACGCCCGACACCACGGCGTGGATGATCTGGGGCATGGAGCCACAGCCTGCGTGAAGTACCGCAGTGGCATGTGTCAGCCTTTGTTAGTTTGAACTAAAGCAGAATGCGGCAGGTGGCGTTTGTAGGCGGCTGCCGGGTCAACGCCCCCAATTTCCGTCCAGCCATGCATGCAGCCACAAAGGGAGTTACTGTGCACTGGGTCAAAGCTTTCCGCTCAGGTGCTGGGTGCGAGGCGTCGACTCGACGCCGAGGCGTCGGGGGAGCCACTCACTCTTATCCGGGAAGAGGGCCATATGCAGGTGCGGGGTCACCGGTCCGGTGTACCTGCACGAGATACCAAGCTGCGGTGCAGAGAAGGGATGCGGTGTGCCCTCATTGGTTGCCATCTTCACGAAGAAGAAAAGGGGCATGGGGCGCTCAGGGACGCTACCGTAGTGTTGAGCCAACCCCACTGCCGTACAGACAAGGGCAAACATACAGCACTCAGAGCGAGATGGGGGAAAACCGTGATGGGGCAGCGCCCCGACGTTCCTCCTGGCGGTGCTGCCGCTCTATACAGACAGATGAACCAACTATGTGCCTGCCCCCACTGCCTGCCGTTGCTCACCTGCAGCAGGTTGAGGCTGGCAATGTCGAACGCTTGGAAGAAGACGCTGCTGAAGAGGCGGAGGACCTGGGTCAATGGTGGGGCCTTAGGCAGCGTCACACCAGGTGCTACCACGTTGGCTATGCCTAAGCGACCAAACCCCAGCAGGTGGCCGCTGTGCCGCTATGCGTATGTCCAGCTTGCCCTTACGTAGCCCACCACAAACCGCGACTGAGGCGGGGGTAGTTCCCAGTCCCGGGGCCACACGCCAACCGCAAAGATAAGGCATACCAGACAGGCGAATCCTGATACTCTCACGCACTGCTGGCGTGCGACATGGGACTTGGCGCATCGCACCGCCGCACCTTTATTGGCCACACCACCGGAAACTTCTGCTGTGAGAAGCACCACGCCACCCATACGCACAGCCCGATGTTGACTGCCAGCAGCGCCACCGCCGCGTACAGCAGGGCCACGTAGGCGCCGTAGCCGATGTCCGCCAGCCAGTTGAAGCTCAGCACGCTGACCACCTTCCACGCCGGACCGTCCTCGTTGATGTCCCACCCCTGCACCTCCGGCTGGATGATGGTGGTGAAGAGCTGCCAGCCGTCGATCAGCATCTTGAGCAGCGCCCAGCGGATTACAATCCGGGTTTCGCTGGTTTCCTTGCTGCGAGCATGAAGCACATTGGGGAGTCGGTGGCATACGTGTCTATCATTAGTGCAAAGCACGTGGAACAGCTCTATCGTGCATGCAAGAGGCAGCTGCGGCGCGGACGAGCAGGGGTCCGCTGTACGCGTGTGTGTCCCGGTTCGCTGCACCCACACCACCTGCTCAACTTCCTCAGTCCTGCCCACGCACTCAACTGGGGCCACGTGGAACCTCCGCCGAGTCCTGCCAACGCTTCCCCCGATGCGTGGCACCACATTCTAGATCCATGGACGTGCAGCTTCTCCAGCGAATACGGCCGTTTGTGTGCTGGGTGCTGGGCAAGCTCGTGTTTGTGTGCCAGGGGATCGAGCCTATTGCCAAGAGACATAAGAAGTTGCCTATGGCAACCTGCTGGACGGCCCAGGTCACGCAGTTGCAAGCTTTACCAGCTGTCGTCAGGTTTGATGCGGGCCCTGTTTCACGCACCGGCCCAGAGACGAGGTCCCGCGGGTTGAGGCGCTGTACATGAAACTCCATATATAACTTGTAGTAAACATCAAGGCGCGGGTGGAGCCGAAGGACCGTTCTCGCCCATGATGCCGGTATGGCCCGACCAGGGCGTCCAAGGGCGTCGCGCATGTGTATGAGCATCCCTAAAGTTCCCATAAACAATGCTCTGAGGCTTTCGACCGCGCCACAGGAGCATCGTAGCATAGCATGGCATGGTTGCTAACGGCCAGGCTGCATAAGCATTGCCATTCCTAATCAGACTATTAGAATGTGAATGGGGTACATATGCGTGAAGGAAAGTAAATAGCCCGACAGCCTGGCACGAAACAGCCAGGCGCGAAACAGCGCCGCGCAGAAACCCTTCCAACCCGTCACCCAGTCGCACGCAACCCCGCCAGGGGAGACCTGGTCCACACACACCCTTCCCACACCCTTCCAACCGCCCATTTCGCACCGTCCCACACCAATCCACACAGCCCCGGTCCCAATCCCAGCCAGTCCCAGTCCCACCCAGAACCCATCCATCCCATCTTGGAAAAGCACCAGAGGACAAGGATTTGGGGAGCTACCCTGATCTGTCACATGCAGCAGGCAGGCCGCTAGGTCACGTCAACAGCTACGCGACGCTGTGCGTGGCATGCACGTGCTCTGGATGCTGCCACGGGGTTTTGCAGCTGGCGGCACACTGCAGCAGTACTCTCCACCACAGCTAGCTCTCCGTGGCTGTGTCCTTAGCTCCCCTACCTGGTCCTTAGGGGGGGCAAGGAAAAACCCAGTTGGCCCCACGTGTAACGAGTTGCACCCTTTTCCCTGTTGCTACCCCTGCTGACGTGCGCAGGCACGCGCGTACCTAAGCGTGAACAGCACACCGAAGACGGCGTTTTCGACACTGGACCCCCTCCGAGGGTCCAGATCGTCGCGCCCATCGCCACCCTCGCCCAACTCGCCCATTTTAAGCCTGTTTTGATATTTAGCATGCGGCGGGTACGAGGAAAACAGAGGTGAGGATCGCGGAGGGAAACACATGCCGAGGTAACTGCAACGGCCTTGCTGCATAGTCACAGTCACATCGCCTGTGCACTGCCAACTAAATCTAACAGCTACTTGCGAGCATATGCGCTTGACGCTGTGCCGCCGAGCCCCCGACCTGGCACGATGACACCGTTTGATGGCTGACGGACGGACCCACGCACGCACACCTGGGTTTTCTTGCAGAGGAGGCGCCGCTCGTTGCGCTCGGGGCATAGTGGCTGCCTGCAGTCATCGTTCCTGGAAGCGCTCCAATTCGTCGTCAGATGACGCTCGAAGCGGGACGACCACGCGCACAGCCGCTTTTACGCCCGGCAATGTCAAGAAGCGTTAAAGGTCTCAAGTTGTCCAAGTTGTAAAGTAAGGCAATTACCTACTATTGAACAGAGAAACATTCTGACAGGTTCATAATTCGCACCGCTCACTAAAGTACTAGTTACTGTACGGCACATCATAGTGCTGAGGCCTCTAGCGTTCATTCAGGCTTGCACACTGTGATTAAGATGGGAATTAGGAACGACCTAGCAGTCGTGCGCACCAGCTAGCGCACAGTGTCCGGAAGACGTCCGCCAGACTCAATGCCTTTCACGCTCTGGTTCATCCCAGCTGATAAAACAGTTCATGCATCCTTGTATCGGAGCTCTTGGTCGGCCACGAAAGTACGCTCTCCGCCAGACTTTTCTTGGCTGCGGTGTCCATTGTGAACGGCGACTGTGAACGGCACAGGCGCAACTATGGCCGCTGAGTAGCTTGACGATGTGCTGCGATCTGGGTCCTGGTGACGCTGCTCCGACACAAGCAATATACAGTGGGGAGGTGGGCGGTCATGGGGGTTGTAAGGTTCACGGCGGTCAGTGTCGCCTGAGACACCTGCCTGAGAGCACACAGCCTGTGACCAGGGGCAGCCAGAGGAAGCCCCGAGCGCCGAGGTATCGTGTACAGCACCGAGGACAGTGGCTGGGAATGGGAGTGTGTGATGAAGGTATAATGCGCAGATACCTTGCGCCTTCATCTGAAGGTCGGGGGGCCAGGAGTCAGGCGCGGGAAGTTGGCCCAGCGACCCAAACAATTGCGACAGCGACATCCAAGCTTACATATCGATATATTTTTGTTTATCTTAATGTTTGCACATTGCCGGTTCTCCAGACACTGGGTTATGAGGTGACCTGTGCGCAGGAGAACCAGGCAAACAGCGCAATGCGCAGGGGAGGTCCCGAGATGTATGTGCTGGCGTCAATGGCAACATGTGGAAACTGAGAACTCGTTGGCTAAAAATTAATTATAACTAATGTTTTATCAGGAAGCGTTATCACTGAGGTCGCCTCTTTTTGTTGATTATGCATGCAGTGCGGCTTCAGTGCATTTCGCTTTGCGGCGTTCCTCATGTGAATGCAAGAACAGATTTTTCACATTCGCATGTGAGGATGGCTCACATAGTACGCAAGCTCTCAGATTTCTCGTGCAAGGTTAGGCGTTGACGGGCGTTGCTCCAGGCATGCACCCCTGGTCCAAAACGCCGTGCCGCTCCGTGGCTATGTTTGTTGCGTCCTCGGCTCACCCCACATGCACACGTGCCCCAACGGCACAACAGAAAGCATGGACATCCAGCTGACAAGGAGCCACCGTACCTGACACAGCTCACAAGCCGCGCTGGTGGACCGGCGGCAGGGGCCAGAGGACCGGGTACGGTGGGGTGAACAGCGGTGTACGGGCATCCCCAAGTCCCTGATGCCGGGGCCTCCAGCAGAAGGCGGTTTTGGCCTGCTACCGCTCACGGCGCATGTGCGGGCCCGGGATGCGTGCTGGGCAGCGTACCTTGCCCTGTGGTCGGTGGCGGGGGCCCATCAGCGGGCGCACCCGTGGGTGACGGCCTTGTCCGCAGCCCTGCAGGCTCTGCACCCCGGCTTCGGCCTGTGGGCAGTCCTCACGGCCTACCCGAGGTGGCCGTGGCTGGGAGGCGCCCAGGTGCCGGCGGATGAGGACAGGGTGTTGCGGGGGCTGCAGCACCTGCCCGCAGCCCAGGACGTAGGCGAAGGCAGCCTGCAGCCGGGGCCGTGGTGTGCGGGGACGCCGCTCTGGGGCAACGTGGCCCTGCCCAACGCATCACCGGAGGACAGCGCTCTGGTACCGCGGGGGCTGGAGCGCGAGCACCTGTGCCTTACCAAGTGCACGAAACTGCTCGTGGTAGGGGACCTGGTGCGTGCGCTGGACACAGCCCCGACGTCAGAGGCACAGCTGCAAGGTGAGGCGGGGAGGGCATGGCTCGCCACGTGGGTCGGCCCGCCGCCGCACTCTGCTTTCCGCCGCCCGGCGGTGGTGCTGGAGCGCCTCAAGGAGCTAGCGTTGCGCATCAGCCCGGCGTGGCTGGACGCAGCGCGGACATCAGTGGTAGAGGCAGCGCAGAGCGGGGAGCAGCTGCCGACCCCGGCGGAGGCCATGAGCCGCATCATCTCTCGCCTGGGTTGGCGGGTGGGAAATAGCGGCCATGTGGTCCCCCTGCGCAAGCTGACTGTGCGCATAGCAACGCAGCTGCAGCTACAGGCGGACGGGCTGCCGCAGCGCAGGGTACAGCTCATCACGGGGTATGCGCGAGAGGCGTGCCCAGCTGGAGGGCCAGGTGCAGGACTTCTTGGCGGGGCAGCAGCGGCGGTGGAAGCGGGTTAGGTGGGAGCCGGAGTACAAGGAGACCCTGTGGCGCTTGGCAGTGGATGCAGTGCCCCTGGCGGGCAACACGCACTTGCGCAACAACCCTCATCCGGAGGCGTGCGGTTGTGGGGGCTACGGCGGGGCCGCAGGTCCACCGGCTTGCTCCCCGCAAGCACCATTTCTGGGCGTGCCCAGTAGCGCGTGCAGAGCTCCGGCAGATCGAGGGGTACCTGGCAGGCCCGCTGCACTGCGCTCATGTCTGGCTCTGCACGCCGCCCGAGGGCTGTGTGCAGAGCCCGTGGGACGTAGTGGCCATGGCAGCGTTCACTGCGATGGAAAGGGGCCGCGTTAAGCTGCGGGCAGCACAGAAGCCGAGGCGGGGGGCTGCAACAGCGGGCGAGCAGGAGGGGGACGTGCTGCAGCAGGCGGGCATCAAGGCAGTGGCCACCTTCTGGGAGGCCCTGCGCTCGTTTGCGGCGCTGGGAGTCCCCAAGCACGGGTGGCAGGAAGTGGGGCCCGACCACCCGATCCTGTCGGTGGTGGATGGGCGGGTGGTCTGCGCGGCGCCGCTGGCAGTGGGGCAAGAGCTCGTGGCCGGGGAAGCCGCAGCAGGCGGCGCAGGCGGGCCCGCGGCGATGGAGCTGGAGGCTATGCCGCCCATGGCGGCTGCTGCGCAGGGCTGAAAGGCCAAGCAGCACGCTCTGGGCTCTGGCTGGGGAGTTGGCCTAGTTGCCCGAGAAGGGGAGCAGAGCGGGAGGGATGACCAGCCGCGAGGGGCTAGGGGCGGCGGGTAGGGGTTTTCTGCTCTAGGCGTGGGGTTAGCGAGCTAGGCAACGGCCCAGCTCGGGGTTGGGGTGCTGGGCACATGAGCATCTCGCATGAGGGTGGCGCTGCGCCTTCGGCTGGCGGTACGGCCAGCAGAAGATCAGTGTAGATGCTTTCCCAGGTACTGGCTGGCTAGACCAGCGTGTGTGTTGCCGGGCGGTAGCCTTGGCGGTCGCGTGGGCGTGTGGCCGTGGGCTTCGCGGTCTGTGCGTGCGTTCCCTGCGCTGTCGCGACAGTGTGTGGCGCGGGGCGCTTTTGTCTCGCCCTAAGGGGTGGGGGCTCGTTTGGAGTGTGACCCGTGCGTGCGCGGCAGGAGCTGTTGGTTGGCGGGTGTGAGAGGCTGCCTAGGGCAACCCAGGGGAGCGTCCCCGAGGGCCACCTAGGCTTGTGCCGGCGTTTTTGGGCCGTCTCTCTCCTTGCTAGGTGGAGTGCTGCGAGTCGGAGGGGTGTGGCCTGCTGGGCGTGCGTGCTTGTGCTCTTTTCGGGCTTTGGGCTCTCAGGTGGGGGGCGCAGGGTTCCGGGTAGGGGGCACAGGGTGGGGGCCGCTGCTCTGCAGCCGGTTGCGGCGTGTTTCTGGGGGCTGGGGTGGGGGAGCAGGGGTTCTTGGGTTAGGAGCGCTGGGTGGGAGGCTCTTTGCCTGGGGAGCTGTCGGGCTTGCTGTTCGTGTGGCGCCGCTAATGTGCTTTTGACCCCGGCAGGGGGTCGGGCGGCTTGCCTGGGCCTAGGGTTCTCCGGCGTGGCTGCCCCTTGCTTTGCTCTTGCTCTGTCCAGGCTTGTGCCCTGGGTGCGGCGCGCTGGTGGGTGCGTGTGGCCTCGCCTGTGCCGTCTTTCGGGTGGCTCTTCGCCCTTGCGAGGGGGGTGTGCCTAGGGGGCGTGCCCTTATTTTGGGGGCCGCTCGCTTGCCTTGAGGCCCCTTTCGGGGCCTCCCTGCTGTGAGCCGGCTCTGCGGAGCGGCGTAGCAGTGTAACAACCGTACGACAAGCCTTGCCGATTCCTGTGACACATCAAACGCGCACAACCTTGCATACCTGTTGCATACAGCAGAGCTCAGAAGGCATCCACCCTGCAAGAATATGTTACCCTAGACCACGATGTCCGCTGTGGGGTATGAATCCACTCGGTTGGACTGGGCGGCCAAGAGCGCAGCACCCCAGTGATCCCTGTCGCCAGCTGTCGCCTAATCCACGTGCGGACCACACGTCTGAAGGCAGGGCACTAGACGTACCCCACCTCCCAGGCCTACCTGGGACCTTTATTTGCAGATGCTATGATAACGGCGTAGCACGATGTGCCGTAGCGCTAACAGTACCGGTAAGCTGGTGTACGTGTATCACCGACTGCTGCGCTGGCGGCTAGCAGTCCTTGGCTATGCGCCGCTCACACTAGTGGGTACAGAGAGCTAGCTGTTGGCAACCTGGTGAGGCCCTCCACAAGGCCGGCCATGACTCAGCCCAATCCATGCACCTTGAGTAGCTGCGGCGCGATGACGCCACAGCCACGGGGTCGTGCAGCGGCGGATCGCGGATGCATGAGTTTGAGCACATGGCGGTAGATGGTGGCGAAGACAGTAGCAGTTGCTGCACCTACCGCACGGCGGTAGGGGCTGGGGCTGGGGCCACGCTACTGTGGGTGCCCTCCAGGCACATATGCGAGGTAACGAACGAAGCCGTCATACGTGTTGCCTAGTAGGCTCACCCCGCATACACCCCAGCGGGAGCACATACCAGAACCCCGGCAGGAGCAGGGACACCCACTCAGCTCCCAACCCAGCGCCATGCCGATTCCTGTGACAAGCAACAAGAAAATGTCCAACGTTTACAGGGCGGGGAGTGCCCCACCATGACTTGAACTCCTGCTCAAATCAGAGCCCACTGCTAGACAAAGGTCGTTGTAGACATAACACTCGAAGACCACATCATACTCATCCTCAGGCTCACCAGCACTACACCTTTTGCACACACGCTACTACGTGCGCGTGCAGTGTTCCCGTACACTTCCAAAGGCCATGGCAAACACGCAACCGCATGATACCCTGGTCCTGATTAGCGGGCAGGTACACACCCGTGCACGTACCAAAGTCAATGAAACAATCTGACAGGATGCATTTGAACTCATTGGCTGGAACGGTTGGCGTGGTACGTAGTGCTGGGTGGTAAGGAACACGACACCCAAACTCGACCCCGAGGTCGTCCTGCGCCAGCACCAAGCTCACTAACTTCTTAATCAGCTGCCCCAGCGGTGGCGTTAAAATGAACAGACTCATCACAGCAGCCCCATTCGTGGACCAAGGAATGAGTGAAGCCTCGACAATTTGGACATACGGTACATGCAGTACCGTCTGATATCATCACGCCCATGTGTGCCCCATGTCAAGTTAGGTTGCGTTCAACATATATGTGAGACTCGTTCCTCAAATCGAAATGGAACTGCTAAAAATGAACAGGACGGCCCTGCAGATACGTTCCGGTACATAATTGCAGGTCAGCGGGTAAGTTCACACCAGAGGCAGTTGCAAAGAGAAACAGCCACTGCTTCATCAAGAAGCTGAGTGATTCACTACTCAATAGGCATGGCGCAATCGGTGCACCTTCTCGGATTAAGTCCACTAATGGCAACATGAGTAGCCCAACGGCATGAGTAGGTCAATCAGTATGCCAAGGGTACCGTACCTTCTGGTCCCTGTCATGCCCCCAAAGCGGCGCACGGCGGCGCACCTGTGCCCATCCACGCACAGGCGCTTCTCCTCATAACAACCAGCGCCAGCCAATGCACGTCCTGTACGCCACACACCTGCCCCTCGAGGCCCCCGCCTCACGTCACGCCTCGGCAACCGCCGACGCACTCGCACCCGACCCTCTCCGACGCAACCCAACCTCCAAACCCACGAATCTCATCACTGCAGCCTGCCTCAGCAGCCTGGAAACACGGTAGCGTTCCCAGCCTTCCGGCTGTTCATTAGAATTCTGGCCACGAAGGCATTAATTTGCTGACGGGCCTATCCGGCTCCAGCTGATGATGCCATGAATACTCTTCAGTCCAGCACGCGCGCGTACCGATACACATGACCCCCGCTTGTCCCAGCGGTACGTCCTGTCCAACATTCTTCGCACGCACGGCTCGCCCCTCAACGCACGGCTCGCCCGGTGCATTAGAAAACACGCATCCAAATGCCTCCGTCCCCGCATGCCAAGGCCCATCACACTGCAGCAGAGTGTCAACAGCGGAAGCCACACGGTCGAAGTCATTCATCCCAGCGGCAAACGTTCAACCCAGTAACAAGCATCCGCCGGCTTGAATATCCATGGTCCACTGCATCAATCATGGTAATTTTCACCAGTGTCACGGTAATTAACGCATTGATCGTCCGTGCGGTTAATAGGACCAAATCAGCAAAGAGCTCCCCCGACTGTCCTAGCGCAGTGAGCTCACCCGTGCAGCGAGTTCCCCCTTGGCACCCCTCGTACCCGCCGCGTTGGACGCAGCGGAGCGCAGCACGTTCTTCCACGCCTTAGCCGCGTCAGAGTGGCCCTGGTCCGCGGCGGCCGCCGTCGCACCTGCGGGACATCAGGCCACATGGGCAACCAGGGCCGTGAGATGGCGCTGCACCATGTCCTTCTCATGGAGCGCGGCAGCTGGCGGGTCCCCCCACAGCACCACATACGCGTGCAGTGCTTTCGGCCGCCGCCACTGGCCCAAGAGCCGTGTCCCCTACCCCCAAGAGCCCTGACCCCATGCCGCATTCGTCACACCACGTGGGGGGCCGTGCGAAATCGCCCGCCCGCTAACCATTCGCCTTCAAGAGCGCCACCCACCGTTCTGCACCAGCGTGTCCGACGTGTTCCCCGTCGCCCCCAGCGCGCGGCCCACCAGCTTCTCCACATCGAGCTCCAGAGGCAGCTGGCTCATGAGCTCGGCGATGCGGCGCTTCTGCGAGGGCAAATGAGAACAGGGTGGTAAGGGTAAGTTGGGCAGTAGGAAGCAGAGGAAGGTGGTAGAGAAAGGGAAAGGAACAGCGGTGGGATTGGTGATGGTGCGCAGTGCGCAGCGGGGCGGTGACGAGAGCGGGCGAGGCGAAGCAGGTGCCGGTGAGCCAGGCACCGTGGGAGGCATCACGGGTGTGGCTTGTGCAGGCACAGCCTGCCGCGCGCCCGGTGGCCCCACGGGTCACGGCCCTCACCTCCTTCTTGTATCGCTTGACCAGCGGGTTGAGCAGCAGGAACAGGAAGCCCGCCAGGCAGACCCACAGCATCACGAACAGCAGCACGTGCAGCATCATGATGTCTGGGGGCGGGGAAGGGAAGCGGAGGAAGCGCATGGGAGAGGCCATGGGGCGGTTAGTGCGAGGTGCGGGCCAGGAGAGCTGCCCTGGCGCGGTCTGCGTGTGGGCAGGTCCGGCCAACAGCGGGACGATAGAAGCGTGGACGCAGGTCGTGGAATGCCTGGCTGCACCTGACTGCTAGCTGTGCTCGTCTAAGTCGAGCCCCCGGTTGGTGTCACTTTTCCTTATTAGTTGTGGGATCAACACCACGACTGCCGCTACCGTGACCAGGTACTCACTGCTGAAGGTTCCCTGGATGAAGTCGAAGTGCAGCGTGCCGACTTCAACATTGGCGGCTGCAAGGTCCTGCATGCCGGTCGGGGCGACGGGTGGGAGGTAGTTGGGCATTAGTAGTTGGCGATGGCCACAGCCATGCGGTTGCCTGCTTCTGGGGCATCCTCACGCCCAGCCCACACGGTGCTTTCACCCTGCCGTGTGCATTTCCTGGCATGTGCAGTGGCCGTCCGCCACATTAGGATTTCCGCGGGACCGGAGCTTCAGTGCCGGAGCTCCCGTCCGGTACCCGCATCACCGTGCACACGGGCCGTCCCACGTTGCCCGTCCTGCCCGCCACCATAGGGCCCGGCACCCACCTTGGTCCCCACGTTGTAAATGAAGTCGAAGCGCGAGTTGTTGAGGCCAACAGTGTCGTTGGACAGGTCGTTGGCCAGCGCGAAGGCGTGACCCAGGTAGACCTGCTGGATGGAGTCCAAGCCGGCGTGGGTGGCCTGACGAAGGGGGAAGAGAAGCGTGTCAGTGGCGAGAGGAGCCAATGGTGGTGTGTAGTGCAGTAAGCACCACTGTCCCAAAGGCGAGACGGCCTGCAGCTACGGCATCAGGATGCGCTCGCTCGTACGTCGGCCAAAGTCTCCAGCTGTGCGCGTCGTGGGGTTGGCTCTGTGAATTCTGTGAGTGTGGTGATTAAGAAGCTGAAGCGACAGATGTGCGGGGCGCAGGAGGATTGGACTTCAGCGGTGGAGGCGATCTGGGCGGGGTCGTAAACGAATCCCGGTCTGTCACCGCGTTTGACCATCGGTGGCAAGGCGATTGGAGGGGTGCAGGTGGGGAGGAGGCTCACGTACCTCGTAGAAGCGGTACTCGGGTCCCGGGCACGGAGGCGTTGGGGGCGCGCGCAGGCAGTCCTGGTTGGAGTAGAACAGGTTCGCCATCTCGGAGGTCTCGTACGACAGGCCGGCCGTGACGCTTGGGAAGCGCTCGGTGGAGGGGCCTGGGTGAAGGGCGGGGGTCACGTAGGAAACGGGGCCAGTGTGTTGGAAACGTGGCATCATGTTGCTGGAGGGACGGCTTTTGCACAGTAAAGCTGGAGATCAGAGCAGGCCGGTGTGCGGGGAGATCCATGAGGGCGCCGCACGGACGGAGGACGGAAGCGCTGGCAGGCACCTGAAACGTCCTGCGCAGGTTGCACCACCCGCGCCTGCCGCGTAGCTTACCTAGCGCCTTGTACGCGTCTTTGCCAAGCTGCACGTGTCGCGGCAGGGAGGGAGGGAGCAGCAACGAGAAGGCAGCACGTCATGTAAAGCAACATCAGAAGGCGATTGGCCGTTTGTGGGTAATAGCAGCATATCGGAGCACCTTGACACGAGGAAGGACAAGCGGGAAGTGGTCCCTCGGCCTCAGCAGCTGCCGCTGCCGTGCACGCACGGCACGCCGGGTAGCGTTAGCACGCCAAGCTCGCACAGCCCTCCCACCTGCAGCGTGTAGAAGGCCTCCTTTGCGGTGTCGGCCAACCTTAATAGACCAGCACGCCTGGTCGGCAGCATGGCAGGGTCCTCCTCAGCGGCCAGCTCCTGCGGGGCAGGCAGCAGACAGGCCAAATGGTGCAAGGGCGCAGGTAGCTGGGTACTTAGGGGCGGGCGTCGCACGGGTGAGAGCGATGCGCCCCAGCACGCTCAGTCATGTGCCCCTAGGTACCACGTCCTACGTGCCCCAGCCCCACCTGCGCATAGAAGCATGTGCGGTAGCTCCTCGCCGTGTTGAGGTTGCTGACGCTGGCCATGGCCACCAGCGGGTCCACGCCCTGCGGTAATGTACGGCACGGCACAGCCGATGAAAAAACTATGGGCGCGATGGAGGAGGGTACATAAGGATGGGAAGGCTGGCAACGGCCTCGGCTTTGAGGGTGAGGAAAGATGCCTGCCGTAACAGCAAGCCACAAGTGTGCAAACGGTCGCACCAGGACGCCGTGGGCCTGACACCCCGGCCTCCCCAGCCGCACCTGGAGCTGCGCCACCGACACGGCGTAGAAGATGAAGACCAGGGTGGACCACAGCATGAAGGGCGTGAGCAGCAGGAGGGTGTCGTGGCTGTCGCGCTTGAGGGTGCGTTTGCTGGCCTTGGCGGCGGCGTCAGCGCCCGCACCCGCGCCCGCGCCGCCGTCACCCCACGCGTCCACCCCGCTGATTGTGCGGGGCATCACCTTGGGGTTCCTGCACGCCAACGACACACACGACATGATGCGACCACAGGAAGTCCCAAGGGCCAGCAGCCACTACAGGCCGAGACAAAAGGCGCCGCAAGCGGCCCTGCATGTGTCCCTGCACACAACAGCAGCAACCCCACTCCGCCCCACCTGAAGCATACACAGGACAGGCAGTTGGCCAGCCAGCCGCTGCACGAGGGTACGCTGTTCTCCATGTTGGTGGTCGAGCGCCTCAGCAGCGCACCGCCCCGGCCGGCGGGCGTAAGCGGGTCGGCCGCGTCCTTGCCGCCTGCATCACCAGTTGCCGCCTCGCCAGCCCCGGCAGGCATGTCCACTGTGGCACGCCGCTTTTGCTTGGGGTCGCCGGAGAGGGCAGCCTGCACGCAGTCCCAGAGCAAGAAGCCCAAGGGGCCCCGTAAAACCCTTGTTCTGCTGGGCTGCAACACCCAGCATAGCCCCCACGACGCACAAAAGTAGTACAGCTGGCAGCACAGCACGTCGCGTGGCATACCTTCTGCGCCTCGTCGTCGTCTCCGTCCTCGTCTTCGTCCTCCTGCCAGTTGTAGAGGGTCGCGGGCGTGGCAGTGCAGCCGTGTCACTGAGCACAGGTGTGCAGGTACTCTTCAAGCATGAGGTCACAAGAGCCAAGTGTATGAGAGTATGACCCCTGTGCTGGCCGCTCCTCCTGTCTCCGTGTTGCGCAGCTCAACCAGCGCCTACCTCACCCCAGCTGCTGACCCTGGTGATGACCCTAGCCCCACCTCGAGCAGCAGCGAGTTTGTAATCTGCGACGTGAGCGCCCGCGTGAGGCCGACGGGGATGGCCAGGAAGGTGCCGTACAGCGTGTACCGCTGTGCCGCCAGCCGCCGCAGCAGGTAGGTGATCAGAGCCGCTGCCAGCAAGGACACGCCACAGCCCTCGGCAACCAGGAAGGCCACCTGCAGCGTGTTGACCTGCGAGGTGTTCTCCATCGCGATGTACAGCAGGCTATCCATGACCTGCATACATTCGGGCGGAGCGCACGCCAACCACGGGTTCACGTTAGTAGAGGCTGGCAGGGAGAGCACACCTAGCTATGGGCCGGTTGAAGGTGCGTCTGGCCTCCAAGGTGTCGCAGCAGTGTTCTTGTGCACGTGAGACTGTGGGAGGCCCACCTTGCGGTGCCCAGTGAAGAAGGCTTCGCCGCTCATGAGCAGGAACTGGCCCGAGGGCGTGTCTGAGACGTTGACCCCCGTCGCTGCCCAGCTGGCGTGGTTCTGGTAGATATCTTTGGCTGACATAAACACCTTGGTCGCCATGTCCTGTAGCGCATAACAGCCCTCGTCGTCAACGTAAAAGTCACGACTCATTGCGACAGTAGTGTGCTTATGTTACGTGCCAGAGGTGCACGAGTTCTGCAACGGCAACCAGCTGCACGCTGCGCTGCACTGGCGCCCGCGCCTGCCCCTCACGTGACGTGAAACCTAGAGGGAGCAGGAGCTGATGCATGGGGGCCTCACCCAGAGCGTGATTCTCTCGAAAATGTCCTCGCCGCTGGTCGTGTTGATGCCAGACCACACCTGCGTTGCACCAATCCACGTAAGCGACTATTTTGTGTAAGCCACAAATCAAGCGTCCTTGCTACTACCACGGCATGGTCCTGCAAGGCAAAAGACACACTGCACTCAACCCTCCGCCATCGAAATCTTCATCATCAGTCACATGCTGGACCATGAGCACCACCAGTTCGTGTTCCCGTATGCCTACCCTGCCATAGCTTGGTCACCCTCACCCCAAACGCACCATGACCTTTATGAAGTAGTATTGGTCCTGAATGATAGGCTGGTTGCGGTTCTCTGCCATCACTTGATTGTTCAAATCCTGCGCGGAAGAACAACATGTCATGTCATGCCGGGTTGCGGTGAGGCAAATGGCGGCGGCTTTGGGGGCAGGGCACGCAACGTGCAGGCTGCCGGGCAATGGAAGGCAGCAGGCCACGGCCGCAGCAGCGGCACCAGAGGCGCAACACTAGCAGCAGCACTCTGCGTTTGTGTGGTGAATTACCTTGACTTGCGCCGCATATGTCATGATGTCCTCGGCAAAGGCCTGTGTGCGGAAGCGTGTGTGGCGGGAACAGGCGCAACGGATGAGGTGACGTGGGCTGCGTGCGTGCCGTACATACCAATGCATGCAGTCATCACGGAAGGCTCGTGGTGCGACGCTGATGCTTTGCTTGCTCTTGCACGAGAGTGCTTGCCCTGGGCCTGGGGCCGAGCCCGTCCCTGTGCGGGCGAGCTGAACGGCTGAGGTGCTGCATGTGCATGCCATGCTGTGGCCCGCTGTGGCAGCACGGAACGCAGTGAGAGACAACACGCAAGCCCCGCTGTCGCACCCCATCCCACACCGCCAGCAGCCGCGCTACTTTGGTCGCGGTGTGCCACGCACAGATACCCGCAATGCCAAGGGCCGGTGCTCTTTGGCAGTGCCCACCTTAGCGTCGTCCAGGCTGTACAGGTCGGGCGGCGCCCTTCCCTTGTAGATCTGGTCCAGCGCACGCACAGTCACCATCACCTGCGGGCGACCAGTGGGTGCTCCTGTTTACCGTTGCAGTGGTGTGGGTCATACATCTTACATGTCAAGGTTGTACGTTAGCAGTCGTCATCTCAAAGAAAGGGGTCCAGAACCACCATAGGGGCGATGGCAGATAGGCCGTGAAGGCGGTTAGTCCGAAGTGGTGGCACTGAGAAGCCTGAAAGCCCGGAGGGGCAAGTACATTACAATGAAAGGCTGTTGGCCAGCTGCTCGTTACGCATCGCATCGCGGCGGTGCTGCAACCGGCACTGTCCACAGCCCTTGGCAGCCAGCGCGTCGTACCACAAACCCTGTGGACGCTGCCCCCATGGCACCCACCCGGGACAGGAAGAGCTGTGCGCGGCCCGCGACGACGAGCTGCGTCATGGCGTGCTGCTGGTCCTGCAAGGCAAGGCCGAGACACAAGACGGCATGGGTTGGGCTGATGACCCAAGTTTCTGCAGCGGGCAATCTGCCTTCCTGGTGTGCGTGGGCTGGTGCCTCCGACCGCAGCTGTTGGCTTTACACCCCCCGTGCTCCGGCACCCGTGCATAGTATGAAACATGGCATGTCAGGTCGGTGCTTTGCGATGGCAGACTGTGGGGCAAAGAGGCTCAGCCACTTCACCACCACCAAGGGAACCATAACGAAAGGCAGCCCACCAAAGACCCGCTCCTCATTTACCGTACCTTGATGCTCGTGACCACCAGCACGAAGCAGATGATGTGAGATATTGCCAGCACGGCCCCAGTGAGGAGCGCGCCGTAGCGGAAGCGGCGCAGGATCTGCGCAGGGTCAGAGATGAGCACAGACGGAAGGCGGACAGTCAGGGCCCGACACGCAAGCCACGCAGAACAGCGAGCTCAGGTGGGGCAGCAACCGCCCGCCTGCTCGCCGGGGTCCCTTACACCTGCCCCTGCCACGCACCTGCTCCGCCGCACTGCTGTCCATCAGCTTGACCAGGTTGCGGAAGCGCTTGCCGCGCTTGTACTCGGCACCAGTGCTGGCAGCTGCATCAAGAAAGACGTCGTTACGCACGCACACAACATAGTGTCAGCCTCACTGTGTCTGGGTCCAGTGGACGGGCGGTGGGCGGTCCCATGTCGCAGCCGCTCCCCCACCCCATCGCACCTGACACCCCCGACATGGCGCTCTGCCCGCCGTCGCTCATGGCGTCGTCCTCGCGGGCCTCCATGGGTGCTGGAACCACCATCGCGCCGCCAGCGCCCTTCCGCGGCTCCGCAGCCACCCACTTGCCGCTGCCGCCGCCTGCCGCCGCCGCCTTGCCTGCGGTTGGCATGAAGCCCTTGCGCTGCGCGCCCGCCATCAGCTGCAGGGCGCCTTCGTCCCCGTCCACGTCGGCCAGGCCGTCCGCGTTGCTGCCGGGAGTGCCCCACGCGCCTGCGGGCGCCTGGTTCTGGAACACCTTCCCTTTGCTGACCACCCAGTTGGAGATGCGGTCCATGTTCTTGGGTGCGACGGCCTGCGCGGTGTAAGAACGTGCCACCACAAAACAGCAACACCACGTCAGACGTGCATCTTGAAAGGGAGGCTGCTACAGAGACATGGATAGGGCGGTGTGCACACGGGTCCGCACGCAGCCACAGTGATATCCAGCATATGGCTGGTACCGCTACCGCGCGTGGTAGGAGGCGGCTCAGGAAGGTACCTATGGAATTCAGCAATCCGCAGCATTGCACCGCGGCAGCTTGCCTTGACGTCGTCATCAGTCCCAGCGTTGCTGCCGCCAGCCGCCGCATCGTCCGACTCGTCATCACTCTCTGCCGCACTCTCAGCACCGTGGCCGGGTGCCTTGGCGGCGCCACCGTCGGCTGCTGCTCCCGCAGTGGCCTTGGCGTCCAGCGACGGGGTCTCGGCGGGTGGCTCCTGCTGATCCTGCTCCTGGGCTGCGCCGTCCTCAGAGTCTGCAGGGACAGAGATCAGCACACGGGGCCCGCCAGGCGAGTGGACGCAAGCAAGCAGGCAGATTGTAAAGCCAGGTGATGGAAAGCACTTGCGTGCTCCGGGGAGCGGGTGATCCACGCATGAGCGCGACCGAGTGTACAGGGGCTCGTGAGGATTATGCGCAAAAGGCATGGGACAAGCGGTGTCAGCTTCGCAAAAGCTGGAAAGAAGGGCGGAACCCTCTTTGCTCAGGGGCATTTGACACTTGTGCATGCCAACTCCCAATACCACGTGCCACTATACCACGGACCTGCCGGAGAGTGGTGGTGACTTGTGAACGCACCTTGCCGCGGAAAGGACATGCCATCCTACAGCACTTGCAAAGCACGATCTCCCCGTCCCAGAGAGTGCTGACGACATGCTATGAAAGTTTGCGACAGACGGCAACCCAGACACCGTTTCGTACACTTCAGCAGCTCAATAGCATATCTTATATTTCCCGGTCGTTATGTTGCGCTCGGATTGCGAGCCGAATGTTCCGAGTGCGTCCATCGCAGGCACAGGGACGAAGACACGGGAACGAAAGCGCGGGGAGCTCAGCCCAGAAATGCTGCTGGCAGCAGCCACAGACCTGACACTGGGCGGCGTGACGTCCTCCGAGCAAGTGGTCTTTCGCGAGGCGATGTGGTGATAGAGCACAGCCCCGTCACCCTTCTCCTAAAAACTGTATCAAGCTACTGCAACAGCAAGCCGGCTTTTTGGCTTTCGGAAGGCGTACTACGCCATGGCTTGGGGAGTTCGCACGCATGCTACTGCGCATGCTACTTGCTGTCGGCGACGACGTGTGTACGTGGAACATGCAATTTATTCCTTACTGTGACATGAGTTACGATCCTGGTATCCTGGTATGGTGGAGTGCTGCCTCATGCGAGCATGGTCCCAAAACTGTCAAATGGACATGGGCAACCGACAACGACCGTCCCACCTCCGCCAACCGCAGCGCCCAGGCCCATCTCCGTCAGCTGACGGTCCAGGGAGTTGTTGCGCATGGAGGCCTCCATCTTGAGCACAGCGGCGCTCTGCGCGGACACGCACGGCGAATACAGGCAGCACCAGGAATGGATCTCAAAACACACGGGTCGGTTGCCAAACATTCAAGACCGCATGCCTAGCCCTGCTAGCTACCGCCTTTCTCCCCCCTGCCAATGACTTCCCCACCTTTGGCCGGACTTCGTCGTCGCCGGCACCTGCTGCTGTCGCCTCCTTGGCGCCACCCGCATCCGCCGCCGCCCCTGCCGCCTTCTCCTCTGCCCTACGCGACGACATCACCACGCCCGGCAGGGGCAGGTCCAAGCCCAGGCCCAGCGCCTCAGGCACAGGAGGCGGAGGCAGCTGCGGTCCGGCGCCGCTGCTGCTTCCTCCTGAGCCGTGCGTGGGTTGCGTCACGAGGGCCGTTCCCGATGCCGGAGGCGTGTCAGGAGTGCTGGGCACACGTGACATGCGCTTGGGCGTGCCTGGGGCGCCGCCTGCCGGGGTGCCTGCGCGGCTGCCGCCCTGCATGAGCGCCAGCAGCAGCGGCCGCTTGTCCGCAGCCTTGGGAAGGTCACCACCTGCATCATCGTCTGCGGCTGGGAGCGTGCTGCTCATGCGGACGCCGGTTGACACTGCAGCGGGCGGCAGCGCGGGCGGCAGCACGGACTGCACCCCGGGCTGCATGGGCTGCACGCGCGGCCGGAGCAGCACCGTGACGCTTGGTGTGCCCGGCTTGCCCACAACCTGCATGTCCAGCTGCAGGGGCTTGCCGTCCACGTGCGTGGCGGTCAGCACGTGCACGTGGCCAACCTGCAACAGGGACGGTGATAGGCACGTTCACCGCAGGACCTTACGTGCGTCAGTGTGCTCCTTGGTCGTGGAATACCTCAGCAGCAGCCGAGCAAGATGGCTGGCATGACCGCCCTGACCCTCACCTTGACCGGCGGATCATTCTTGGTGTGCTTGAGGCTGCTCTTCTTGGCGCCGCCGGCGCTGAGCAGGTCCGCGAAGCTGGAGCACCCCGCCGGCAGCGCCACCCAGCTGCGCAGCTGCTGGTTCATCAGCGCCGCCACCTCCACGCCGAACAGCAGACCCACGGGCCGGGTGCGCTCCTCGAGCACGCTGGCGACACGGCCCACGGCATCCAGCTCCAGCACACCGCTCAGGGCCTGCAGCGGGTACAAGTCCACCAGCAGCTGGCTGGAGGCCGCGTCGGTGACCAGCTGGAGCTGAGCAACGGCCGGGACGGCACGGGCGGCGCGCTGGGCTTCCAGCAGCTCGGCGCGCAGAGACAAGGCGTTCGAGCTCTTCACGGCCGCCAGGGGCGGTATGACAGTAACACGCCACGAGCTGCCTTGAGGCGCGGCTAGAAACCTGCACGCGGGCAGAGTTGAGATTGTAAGGGATGACCAAGCAGGCGTGGGAGGCATCTGGGCCAACTGCGACCCTGTGACTCTTTGATGGCGCGCTGCCCGCACCTCTGGAGCATGCTTTGAAAGGCCATGCCGTCAGACTGCTGGCCGACACGCGGCCGGCGGCTGCTGGCGGCAGCGAGCGGCCGTGCACTGCCGTCACGCTGGCTGTCACCCAGCAGCTGCTGCTGCAGGCCCTCCACCACCTCCACCAGCGGAGAGCCAACCACCTGCCGGGCGGTGGGCAAGGCAGGCAGGCAGGGAGCATCACGTGACGTGTGGAACTCGTGGAACCCGCCTTGCAAGGGGGCCGAGCACCAAAGCTCGCAATCACCGATACCTCCAACCACCGGCCCTTGATGACACGGCCACCGCAGCGCACCTGGTTTGGGTCGAAGCCGAAGAGCGGCTCCTCGTGCGCCTCTAGCCCCACCACGGCGCTGACCTTGCCCTCCAGCGACACCACCAGCCGCAGCCGCCGCTCGGCCACAGCAGCCTCCGCCGAGGACTTGGCCAGGCGCACCACGTGCAGCGCCTCCCCCGCGCCGCCCTGTGTACCGTGCACCGACACGTGCATGTGCAGCGGCTGGCCGCGGATGTTGCGCAGCTCCAGGGTGGGGCCCCGGGTGCCTGGGCGGCGGCAGCTCCAGTGGCTGCGCGTCCTGCTCGGCGCGCCCGCCGCGCTCTGTACGGCAAGGGCCGTCAGGCGCACGAGGGCCAGCATGCGGGGTCAGGGAGGCACTCACCAGGACCTGGAATTGGTTCATTTTGGGAAGAATCCGTTTGCGCGAGTTCGTTCACAGGTCCAAGGAACCGCACCTTGAGGAACTTAGTGCATGTCCTTCCAGGGCGCGGCCAGGAAGTCTTGCAGCATGTAGTTGGTGATGAGGTGCGAGCTGCTCAGGTGCGCACCCTGCGGGCCGTCCACCCCGGCGCCCTCGGCACCGGCTGTGCTGGCCACAGGTACACCGTGGGCGCTGCGTGGGCACAGCAGGTTCGCCAGCGGGGGCGAGGCGAACTTGATGGCGCCCTTGTTGTCGGCCACCAGCATCAGCAGGGGCTCGGCCGACGTGAAGCACGCCGTGACCTCATACAGCGGCGAGTCGCCCAGGTCTGTGCGGGAGCAGGAGGCAGACGGACATGTCTCCCTGAAGACCCAGTCCTGCCCCAAAACAGTGTGTCTTGCCTTCTAGTGTGAAAGGGCAACAACGGCACGGCTTGCGTTTCAGGCTGGATGCAAGGACGGGGCACGTAACAAGTGCGGCACGGGCTTGGAAGGCTGGGCAGGAAGCGGCCTCGTGCAAAGCATCCCGCTGCCAACCGGGCACCCACAAGCGGGGCACCCACGACTCACTGATAGCGCGGACAGTAGCGCAAGCCGCCAAAGGTGCGCTGTAGCGGTGAGTCATGAGGCAGCTGCAGCTGGTGCTGCCATCGGCGGTCGTCATGGCAAGCAACCTGTAAGGCGCAGACCTTGTCAGGCTTGGTCGGCGCCACAGTCACAACCGACCACACGGAACCATCCAGCCAGCAGAAGCAGAGACCGTCAAGTCTTTTCCCCTAACACGCGCACGCCCACCTGTCCAGCATGGTTGCTTCGCCGCCTGTCGTCAGCAGCGCCGCGTCCCCCGCACCCCAGGCCGCCTCGGAGTCCCACGCAATATCAACGGTGGGCAAGAGCACCGAATCGTGCTCGCTCGCTCGTGCGCCGCCGTGCGACCCGGTCTCGCACTGCAGGTAGGCGCCAAGCTGTGCACCAACCACCTCGCTGGACTGGAACCTGGAGGTTGGCGGACAACCAGGGGGCCACAAGCGGAGGGTAAGCAGGTTCCAACGACCCACCCTGGACGCTGGGCGCATAACTTAGCCGTGTGACCAAGTGACCAACACCTCTCAAGCACACGCGCCGCACCGAGCAGCAAGCACCCACCCGAAGTTGGCGACGAAGGCTGGGTCGCAGGCGGCGATGACACCATTCTGCGTCACCCACAGCCGCGCGGCGTTGCGGCCGGGGGCACAGGCTGCATCACCGCGACGAAGGTGGAGTCCTCGCCCATGCCTGCAGGTAGGGAAGCGAGGGTGCGAGGGCGGCCGCTGTAACCAGGTAAGGTGTGGCCTGGGCGCGACGGGTGGACGGGAGAGCTGCGTGCCGCGGGAATAGCACAAATAGCTTGGGCGCACAACTGCAGCAACGAGAAGAGCAAGGTATCCTGCCAGATCACGCTGCCGCTCACCGGACGCCCTGCTGAGCATGACACGCAGCGGGAAGGCCATGCGCTCGCGGTGCATGCCCAGCACCACGGTGCGCTCCGTCGCCCCGCCCGCCGCGTCCACCTCCTCCTCCCTGCTGCCCAACGCCGCCAGGCTGCGCTCCACCAGCGCAGACAGCAGCGCCGACAGCCGGCGCGTGCTCTGCGGCACCAGCAGCGCTGCCACGGCCTTGCCGTCCAGGTCGCCCTTCTTGTAGCCGAACAGGCTGTGCGCCTGCTTGTTGGCCATCTGGATCTCGCCGGAAGAGGTCATCATCAGCACCGCAGTCGACAGGTCGTCCATGCGGCTCAGGGGCGTGCCTGCGGGGTGCCGTAAGGGACAACACGGTTGAACAAGGAATGGCATGAAGACCGGTGACAAGCAGCTGTTGCACTGATGCTGTAAGTGCCCGGACGTGTGTACATGGGCCGCGTTGCTAGCACCACCAGGGGTACGGCCACGGAGGAAAGAGACCTTGACGCAGGCATGTGATGGCCAAGGCCGCTGAGCGGGGGACGCCCGTACGGCACAGCACTGTGGCGCAGGGAAAACACCATACCAAGCGGCTACGGAGTCAGCGAGCTGCAGCACCCCTCGGAGCCCCCTTGGGAGAACCGGGTTCTTGCTACGCGAAGCTCCTTATTTACGGTAGCGCACCAGCCACGCCAACGCACCGTCAGGCAGCAGCGGCCCCTTGCTGTCGTCGTTCTTGGCCTGTTCCAGCCTGTCAGCTTCCGTGAAGTACTCTGCAGCGCCCCACGGGTCGTTCTTGACCGTCTCCAGGAACTTGCCGTACAGCCGCACCAGGCGCGGGTTCTTGCCGTATGTCTCAAGCACCACACGGTAGGCGGATTGGGCCTGGCGGGGACAGAATGCACGCCGACCTTGTGGCAAAACAGATGTGATGGCCATACGGCGTCAGCTGCTCAGCGTACTCGAACGCAGTATCATGAACTGCTCCGGAAAGACATTACGCTGCTAGCTGTACTTTGGTTGAGGGGGCGAGGTCCGCCATGACGCACATGCTGCGTAACACAGACAGGGAGGCCTTGCGTCTTTCTGCCAGGCTGCATCCTGCCTGCCGTACATTAGGCATCCACCCGCGAGACGGACGGTCCCACCTGCGAGACGGATGCGTCAATCTTGACGAGCGTTTTACTGAGCGCCGTGAACGAGACGGTGTGCGAGTCCAGCATTTTCCTGCAGCCGAGCAGCACGAAACGAACTGTCCTTAGTGTGTCGTCCAACCATGCAAGAAAGATCGAGGCGGACTACGCTAGCAAGCGCCCCGCTCCAAGCGTAACTCCCAGTCACGTTTCTGAATTGCTACATCAGTCGCACCCACCAGAAGTTGGCCATGGCCTGCAGCGCCTCCCGGTGCAGCCGCAGAACCATGTGCTGCTTGCGCTGGTACTCCACGTAGCTGTGTATTAGCGCACAAAGGGGAGGGATAAGAGGTGATGGTGGGTTGGTAGTTCACGTAGCTGGTTGCTCGTACATAAAAAGGGTCAGACGTTGCAAGTGGGCCTGGGCTTCTTGCGTTCTACTCCATATGAGTAAGCGAGGGTGGGCAAGCGGTTCACGTGGACAGGCGCGGGCAGCTCTGTACCCAGTGGGACGAGGTAGCTGGCACCACCGCATTGGGCCGGCTTTGGTCAACGGCGTGCGTGGGAACGAGCTGTTTAAGGATGCAGCAGGAGGATGCAAACTGTTCGGCAGGAGGGGCCATGCGGCAAGGACGAACGAGTCAGAGCGCGTGTCGCACCCTAGCAGGTCCATGTTTGCGCCGCCAGAGTCGCCGATGGTGCTGCCTGCCGCCTTCTGCTGCGCCTGCTGTTGGCGCACGAAGATGATGAAGCGGCTCATGATGCCTGGGTCCTGCTTGCCCGCAACCTGCAGTGCACAGAGGGAGGGATGGAGCGAACAGTCTTGTGATGTACAGTTCGCGCCGCTGTGTGCTGCGTTGTGCCCAGGCTGGGGACGGTAGGCCCTAGTGGTGTGAAGGGCCACTGCCACTAGCTAGTTATGTGACGGACCACAGACCACGGACCACGGACCACGGACCACGGACCACGGACCACGAAACACCGGCTACACATGCACGCCAACGGCCTCGCTCGCCAACCACGTGGCGCTAAGAGGTAACGGCCACCCCGCACCGCACGTGCCCGCCCTCTGCCGCTCACCTCCACCTGCCTCCTGCCGCTCTGCCCCACACCCAGCACGTCGATCATGTGGTTGGCCTGGACCAGCGACACGAAGGCGTTGCCCGGGAACATGGACAGGCCGGCCTGGGGGGAGGGGCGGGAGGGGCAGCACGGAGAAAGGTGCGCAAGAGCTCTTGAAACGAGATATGCATGAGGCAGGGAAGGGTACTTTGAGAGCAGGTTTCAAGGCTGCCCAGTACATGTTGGCATTTGAGACCAAGCCCTGATGTAAGCTTTACAGAGGCAGAGCGTTCGCTTACCTTGATGACCATCTGCGCCTTGGCAATCGCGTCCTTGTCCAAATGTTGGCGGTCAACCCACACGCGGCAGCACCTTCACACGCAGATGGGTATCCAAAGCGGAGTTGTAAGACACACTGCATTGCGGGGCCACCGCAAAGCACCAAGCAAACAGCAGGTGATCCCAAGCATTTGCAGCCACCACCTTCGCACATACCACGGCTTGTGGTTGGAATCCTCAAGTAGACACGTGTGTGCCGTGTACGCTTACCTGACTTTGCCTGCATGTTTCTACAACAGGCTCATTATGCCTGACTCCTGCACCGCATCTGCAACATACCTACCTGGCAATGATCTCCACATCGCGCGGGCTGGTCACCAGGTCCTCCACCAGGTCCTGGAGCGGGGTGCCCGTTGCCGTGGCCTCCCTGCGAGGCGAAGAAAGCACATACAACACGACTGAATCCGAGAACACGACAGGTCCGCGGTGCATGGCACGCCTTGCGGTGGAAGGAACATGGGTTTCCAGCCCGCGCCCCGCGCAACCTACTTGATCGCCCGCAGGGCTGCCGCGTTTGTGCGTCGCTCCTTGAACCACGAGGCCCACGCGCCCACGCCCATGGTGGGCCCGATGCCCGCCAGCATGGCCACCGTCATGCCGTGCCGCCACGCAGCCAGGCCGCCGGACTTGACGCCCGGCTGGAAGACCAGCAGCACGCCCATGGCCGCGCACCACAGGATGGAGGTCGACACGGCAACCTTGACGTGGTTGACCCACCCAACCATGTTGGGGCTCTGCACAGGGCACCAAGCAACCCTTGTTGCAATAGGCAAGTGTTGCGGAGTTGGGCAACAGAGAACTTGTGAAAGCAGCCGGGGCGTCCCATGCCCCATGCCCTAAGGCCGCTTGCCAATGCTCCGACAACCCACATCATCACCACGCGCCCGACGAGCACTCGCCGCAAACGTCAAGCTTGCGGAGCCGGGGCATCGGCATCCCAGGCTCAACGCCCTCAAGTCGCTTGCCCTTCCGTACATGCTCAGACAACCGTCATCACGCGCCCAACGAGCACTCATGTAGCCACACCTGCAGCAGCCACCTACCAAGTCGCCCCACAACACTCACCCATCGTAGGTACTGCCAGGCCAGCAGCAGCGACAGCGCCAGGTAGGCGCACGCCGCCACCTTCCGCCAGCCCAGGAACACGTCCGTGAGGGTCATGAGGACCTTGATGACGAAGGTGGCCACCTCGGCACCACTGTGTCCCAGCGCCATGGGCCGGCGGCTCTTGGGGTTGGGCTCGACCTGGAGTAGGGATGACACGACAAGTATAGAGGCAGGGCCAGCCGAGCTGTGCAACCCTCTTGGGCTGCAGCGACACGGGGTAGGGTAACGGTCTGCGCAAGCACACCCCAAGCCGCCCAAAAGCTTGCCCAACGGCGCGTCAGCCCACCCACCTCTGCCATGTTAGTGAGGAGCGCCAGTAGGATGAAGATCAGCAGGCTGCGGGCGGGGGCACCACAGCGGTCAAGGCCACGGCGTCAACGGCAAGCACAGCCAAGCCCTGGGTCGTCCACCGACGCACACAGGCATGGGTTGGGGCGTTTGGGCAGATCGTCTACACTGTGTCCGGTGCGTACTGTGCTGCAGCACCCACCTGGCGCCCGACACTACCGCGTGAATCATCTGGGGCATGGAGCGGCAATCTGCATGTACGTCCCACAGTGGCATGTGTCAGCTTTTGTGCGGCAAATCGCACGTGACATTTAAAGGCGGCTGGCGAGTGAACGCTGCCAATCCTTGTTCAACCATGCATGCATTCAGCGTTGGACATGGTTGATGCGCACTGGATTCAGGCCTCCCACCCAGCAGCTAGCTAGGCACCTTGGCTGCATGACGCCTTGGGAGCCACTCACCCTTGTCCGGGAAGAGGGCCATGTGCAGGTGGGGGGTCACTGGTCCTGTAAACCTGCACGAGATACCAAGCTGCAGCGCGGGTATGGGATGCGGAATGCCCTTGTTAGTCAAGTATCCAAACAAGTGAGATGCCATCTTAAACGAATCAAGCACGGCCTTTTATGGAGATGCTACCGTAGAGTCGTTCCTTCCTTGCTTGCGTGCGGGCCGGGCTTTCCCTTTGTGCCTGACAAGTTCACGACGAACGCACAGCACTGCGTGGTGGGGAGGTCAGTGTGCCGGCTGTGCTGTAAGTCCCTACAGAACAGATTCAATGCCTGCCTCTAACAACTTCGGTGCCCATTCGGTGCTCTTGCTTGCTTGCCTGTAGCAGGTTGAGGCTGGCAATGTCGAACGCTTGGAAGAAGACGCTGCTGAAGAGGCGGAGGACCTGTGGGTCAATGGTGGGGCCACAGGTGGCATCACGCCAGGTGCTACCACGTTGGCTATGCCTAAGCGACCAAAGCCTGGCAGGTGGTTGCTGTGCCGCTATGCGTCTGTCCAGCGTGCCCTTACGTAGTCCACCACAAACCGCGACTGGAGGGTGGTTCCCAATCCCGGGGCCACACGCCAACCGCAAAGTGGCCAAGATAAGGCACAGCAAAAAAAGCGAGTCCTGACACTCTCACGCACGGCTGGCGTGCGACATGGGACTTGGCGCATCGCACCGCCGCACCTTTATTGGCCACACCACCGGGAACTTCTGCTGTGAGAAGCACCACGCCACCCACACGCACAGCCCGATGTTGACTGCCAGCAGCGCCACCGCCGCGTACAGCAGGGCCACGTAGGCGCCGTAGCCGATGTCCGCCAGCCAGTTGAAGCTCAGCACGCTGACCACCTTCCACGCCGGACCGTCCTCGTTGATGTCCCACCCTTGCACCTCCGGCTGGATGATGGTGGTGAAGAGCTGCCAGCCGTCGATCAGCATCTTGAGCAGCGCCCAGCGGATCACAACGCGGGTTTCGCTGTTTTCCTTGCTGCGAGTGTGGGGCGCATTGGGGGGTCGGTGTACGTGTGTGGGTGGGATAAAAAGTGAAAATTGCCGGCATCGCTCCCCTACATGGAAACAAGCTGTGGCGCACAGAAGTAGGGTACCCCGCAGCACACGTGTATGTTTCCTTGTGCCGCATCCTATCGATCCACACCGTTAGCAGCTAATAAAATTCTGGTGGTTAATATGCGCAAGCAAAGCGGAAACACACACGCCCTGGCCCCTTGACCACACGCAGGCTTACGCCCGTGTACAATAATACTGTAAAATAATGCCAACCCCAGACTGCTCCTACCCAGGTGTCCAACGCGGCCCACGCACGCGGGGCTCACAATGAGTTTGACTGTTATAATCCTCCGTCTGACATGTGTGACTGTGTGTATGTGGTACCTGGCATATATCGTAGTAAAGGTTCCCCCCACGCCCTCCCACACACTTATCCTTATGCATGCATCATTAGTCGTCCTTATGGCCCCCTGGCTCTCCGGAGGTACTACATTGGGCCTGTAACTATTAAGTGTATGTAACAAAAGTAAGGGTACAATGTACGGGTATGTCGTACCCGTATACACGTGCACCTCTGCCAGCGGCAAGCATGTGCAGCTGCTGGAGTCAGGTACGCGTCGTTGCTTTGGCTGTCACAGGCATGGCACGGCCTGGTGGGCACACTCCACAATACCCCCTCGGGGCCTGTCGGTTCTTCGGGGGCTCTCCCCACCTCGGGGGCTCGCTTTGGTCGGTCCATGTGTCCCCATCGACCCTCGGGCCCCTCGGGGGTATAAGCCCCTATGCCTTGATTTAAATGTTACTTGACCCCCATCTTCCACACCCATCCACTCGCCCTTATTGGCCACCTGCCGGCAGCTAGCGCTCTGACCTGGGGACACCTCCACCACAACGTTGCGCAACCCGTCCTTCCTCTGCCAGTGGCTTATGTGCTTGCCGGCGGGGTTCCCGTCTGAGGCCAGGTCCCCAGGCCATGGGCTGAACCACATGTCGCCCTCCTGGATGCTGACCCGCCGGCCCTCAGTCAAGCCCCGCATCAGCACCATACCCTTGTACATCCGCAGCTGCTGGGGCGGCGATGGGGCTGACTGCTGCAGGGTGGACACAGAGGCCTCGCGCTGCGCATGCTGTGAGCGGCTTGAGGTGGCATTAGCCTCCAGCAGAGCGTGGATGCCTGCAGCTGCTGCTGTGAGTCGTCAATGTGCGCTGGCGGCATCTCCTCCGAGTCCTGCAGTTGCGAGCCAAGCTGCGCGCGCCATGTCGCGGGCCTCCTTTCCCAAGCAGCTGATGCTTTCTTGCGTCGCCGCTTCCTTCTCTGCGGCTTGGGATGAACTGCTTAAATTGATCATCCGATGGCGTGACAAGCCGTTGTCTTTTTGCCACAGAAAGGCAGAGGCAGAGTATTCGTCCTTCCTGTGCCATGGCCACGAAGGGAAAAGGAACTATAGCAACGATCTGCTTCCCTGTATAGTTGTGGGGGGTTTCGACCGTAGCGAAAACAGTTTCCTTTCCTCTGGCCCGGGTCGTACCCTGGCCCCTCGACAGTTGCCAGTTGTACGTGACCGCCTTTGCGTTCCCGCCTGGCTCGCCTGCTAACTAGCCTTCGCCTTTCTCGTGCTTGCTTACGCCAGGTCCGCCTAGTAAAGTGTTGTATTTTGTCATGTGGCCCTTCCGGTGAGTGACCGGTAGTGCGATGCCCGCTGGGTGGTTTATAGCAGGGGCCCCTGGGTTGGAGCTCGCTCCAAAGGCGGCAGAAGGCGGAAATGTTCTGCCCCACAGGTCTGTAAGTGTGCATGGACTTTGCGTGACCAGCCTAGCTCCAATGATGGACATGAGTTGTGCCCCGCTTCCCTGTTTCTGCCCTGTTCTGCCCCTCCCGCGCCCAGGGACAAGGGAGGTCTCCCCTCGGGCACAAGGGAGCTCTCCCCTGCTCAGGGGCTCAACAAGGTATCAGCCATGCCCAGGAAACCTGCAGCTTGCGCCTGTATAGCGCACTTACGGCCACCATACGTGACAGTAACCCACAAGCAGAAGTTCAAGTAGCCTCCCTGAGGGCCCAACCTTCCAAACAGGGGCCATGCTTCGTCCAGAAGTGGAACGTAAGAGAGTGTTGTATCAATTATATACATATCGGGATTATTTATCGTATGCGTTATCGTTTGGAAGCAAAGGACATGTTTTCCGGTCATGACACCATGACCCAAAGCTCGCACCTGAGCGTGAAAAGCACACCGAAGACGGCGTTTTCAACGCTGGAACCCCGCCGTGGGCCCAGGTCGTCACGGCCATCGCCACCTTCACCCGATTCGCCCAATTTTAGCCTGATTGGACATGAGGCGGATGCAAGGAAAACATGGAGGTTGAAAGGTCACGTAACTCCAGCGGCCTCGCACGGCCTCGACTGGTGGAAACGTAATATGTTGCTAGTAAGCTTTTGTAAGCTTCGTGTCAGTTGATTGCAGCTTGTGCTCCGCCGCCCCGTCGACGAGCCCTGGCATGGCATGGTTGATTGGCCGGACCAACTGCACCTGCCTGGGCGCTCTTCGAGCAGACGAGGCACCGCTCACTGCACTCGGGGCATAGTTGCTGCCTGCAGCCATGCTCTCTATCAGCTCTCCAAGTTGTCGTCTACGGACGCTCGCTCGAAGGATGATTAGTTGTAATACTGTGCATTTGCAGACCGAAAAAGTTATCAAGCTTTGACAGGCCCAATATACGCATGTCAGGATGAAGCATTTCCCTGCTAATTGACATGCATACACCGGTTCACAGTACTCACGTATTCATCGTGTAGTAAGCACTCGTCTTCCCACTCGCCCTGCCTTTCCCACTTGTACAACGTGTAGCAGCCTCGTGCCGTCACTCAGATTGCACAGTTGCGTCGTTGAAGGTGGTATCCAGCAGTTTGGCGTGGTCACATGCGCGCGGATTCCCGGCCAATCGCCTCTTCCACATCCGCACGTGCGAGGTCAGTTAGTACGGGGTGGGAATCGGTACTTCCTTGCAAATCTGGCCCCCAGGCTGCCTCCTTCATCCCCAGTCCCCAACTGGGTTGCTCCTTTACTTCCGAGACTCTATCTGGGTTGCCATGTGTGCATGACCCTGCAGCTGCGTTCCAGACCTCTGGCCCATCGATGGCCCCGTGTTCCTGACCCTTGGCCCCTCATAGCATGCTTGCCGGCCTGTCCGTATCCCCGCCGCTGCTGGTGAGACTTCGATACGCACAGTTTCATTGTTGGATTCAGGTCACGCCTGAATTATAGGTCGGGTTCAAACCCGGCGAATTCTACCTGTCCGCCATGTCCGTCCGTCCGTCCGTATACCACGCGCACAGGCTTCCGCAACCTGGACAGCGCGCAGGCTTGCATCAGACTCAATGCCCTGTATACTTGCTTTGCTTTGCTGAGTTGCATTATAATATCTGAGCCAGACTGTGCTGTAATGTGCTTTTGCAAGGTTTGGCATAGGTTGCTCGGCGTTTGCCTGGGTTCCGCCATGCACGGTCAAAATTTTGAGATGCATGCGCGGAACAGTCCGCTATTCATGTATTGCTGTTGTGAATACTTAGCGCGCCTCGCATAGGGCGCACGAGATCACTTCTGGAGCTCTTGCAAAATATCTCATGCATTGCGCACAGCCACTTCAATTCACACACAATGAGACGTAAGCAGTCCATCCCATAGTCGCATTGAGGGGCGAACTCCTGCTTGACTTCTGGTTCGGAACCAACCCGGTCTCACTCGGGCACGTGCCATACTGCGAAAGTGGTCCAACGCAAGCATCCATGACCGAAACGTAAAACAATTTTAACCCGCACTGCATTGTGTAAAACTGTTGGCGCGCAGCGGTTGTTTGTGTTGCGGTAAAATAAAGCTCACTTCGCCTGCGAACTGCCTGCATTCTGCGCCGCAGCCTCTGGGGAGACCCTGTGACAGACGTGTTGCCGGCTGTAGCGATGACAGAGCAACCAGCGGGGCTTGCGGGGCTCGCTGTGCTCTCTTGTCCTCAGCATGGCGCGCACATGACAGAAGTGAACTTGCCGTTTCCGGCTTTCCGCTGATGTAAAAGTTACGAAAGCTACTATACCTATATGATCAACAAAGTTACTGGATGAGCCCTGAACACCCATGGCGACAAACGAGCAACATCTGCTGACTAACACGCCACACATGCTGCCCACATGTCTTGGCTCCTGCAGGGTGTTAAGCGCTTTCACTTCTGGCCCGAAACATACATTGGTACAGTAAAATATATGAGCCTTACGTGGCCGATGGGACGGCAATGAGGGTATACCGGGGCCTTCGTGTGTGTGGATACCCCATGTACGGCATCACGCTGGACGGCAGTGGTCGCATCAGTCCACAAGGCTCTAGACCCCAGACATGGCAGGAAGACATCACGAGGGTTCCGGTGGTATGCTGAAAAACCTTATGTAGGTGTCCGAGCAGCCTGTTAGGCGGTTTTGCAGTTGCCCCGCCCATTTTTGGGACCACTTGCCGTGAGGCTGGGCTGGCTGTACCTGCGCCACGCACCCTGCTGCGCCAGCCCGGCGGACCCCGAACACATTTTGGGAGCTGGCATTGACAGCAGTAACCCTTGTGCCATAGGCCCGCTGGGCTTCCCGTCACCTGTGTGACATCCATGGGGCTTACAAGTTCAAGCCCGCCCAGTGCGTACCGGTAAGAGGACACAGGGCCGGCACACGTTTAGTCATGGTGCGAGGGGGGCAACGAAGTACAGGGTGGCTAGGGATGACTGATGAGGTGCAGGGGCGGCTCAGGGCCTTTCATGTGCTGGGGCGGCGCAGGCAGAGGCTTTTTTGGGCTGAGCCCCCGGCGCGAAGCGCACTCGGGGGGGCGAAGCCCCCCGTGGTTGCTGCCTGCCTGCCTGCCTGCGTGCCTGCGTCGGTAAAAGTTTCAAACCTGGGCCCAACGGCTTATATCAGGTAGTAGATATAGCTCGCATCTATTCCATGACATAGCCCTGGAAGCCAGGAAAAATCGGAAAGAGAAGAACGGTTTCACGGCAAGACGTGTTGAAACACACCGCTCACTATTCGAGCGCAACACAGTGACTGAGGCATATGTATTATGTAACTGATATGATAGCATGCAAGAACGGTGGCTAGGTTGCCGGCTGTCGACAACTTGCGACAAACATTCAAAGCATGTCGTCCGGAACTCGGACGGGTAGGTCGCTTTGCACATGCGTCAGCAACTTTCCCACGATTCATGTGATCATGTCGTTACGCGGCCATATGCTTTCGCAATATATAGCCACGTTTGGGTGCCGTGGCACGTGGCACGAGGCGGTGGTACTGGGCCGCGGGAGTCGGCACGAAGAACTTCAGACGTCCCTGAGCAAGCGGGCTCAGCCCATTTTCCCAGCTTTTGCAAAGCTGACATCGCTTGTTCCAGGGGCGCATGGTCCGCTCCCGCAGACGGCACGTATGGTGTGATCTGGTGCGCTCGGGGCATCACCCAGTGGCTTGGATGCAGGCGCGGCACAGAGGCGACTAGGTAGGTGCAAGGAGGCAGCGGGTGGGTACTGGTAGGTGCAAGGGCGGCATTGGTGGGCTGGGGCAGGTTTGGGTGCTTGGGCGGCACGGGCAGCATTTTTTTTTCTGAGCATTGCTCTCCATGCTGGGGGACCCCTTCCGGTCGGGCCCACGTCTCCTGGGCCACCACCCCTCTCCTTGGGCCGAAGCCCCATAACCTCCCTTGGCCGGTGTGGGTTCCGGCTAGGGCTGATAGACCACCAATACTTCTTGCCGGCAGTGTGTCGTCCGGGATTCGAACACGGGACCTTGGCTTATGCGAAGCCATTAAAGGCGACCCGTATCCAGTGGCCTATTCTATAGGGGACCACTGCCCCAGGGCCATGGTTAGGTTAGGTTTTTACAGGGGACCTCTTCGGTCGGGGTGTCGTACCACACCCACCACCTAACCCTACGTCCCTGTGGCTGATATGTCAGCTTCGGTGTCAAGTAGCTCAGATCTCACAACACGTTGCCCTGACCTTAGCGACCCACGGGTCCACAGGCTGCGCGGCTTTCCCTCCGACATGACTTTCTAGTTGCCTTTCATCTTTAGGATAGCGGTAGGATTGTTAGATATGGCGGCCACCAGGTCGCGCCGTCAGCGCGCAACGTCGGACCCGCCGATGGTCATCCGCGAAACCGCTCTGCAGCAACTCAGCGGCGGAAAGCGGATTACAGACAATGGAGTTCACTTGAAATTCCATGTAGCCATCTGCACGGAGCATGGCCCTGAGGCGGCCTTCCAGGCCGCCCAGGGCATCCACCGCTGCCTACCAACCGCTGCTACGAGACCTTCCCCCACCCCAGCCTCCCACTACCCCCATCAGCGCCTCCACCGATCCCACCAGCTCCACCAACACCACTGACCCCACCAGCACTGCCAGCTCCCCCAGCCTCCCCCCGCTGCCGACACCAGAGGTTGCCCGCCTTGGGGAGATGTACGGCCTGCAGAAGCCTGACACAGTAATGCAGCATCCCAGCTGCCAGCCGCACGGTACGCCCTCCCCATCTTTGTGGGCTCGCAGCTGGCCAGCCGCATTCAGCAATACGTCAGCGACCGGGAGCCATACATCACACTGCGGCCGCAGATTGGGCAGCCCGTCCAGCTGCTCCTGGCGGATGCAGGTGATGGCAGCCGGGAGTACCTCGTCATTGGGGGAAACCCGGCAGCACGCCGCGCAACGCGCCTCGTACTCAGCCAGCTGCTGGGCATCCCCATCGCCGCCATCCATGCCGCGTACACCCTTACCAGCCAGGAGGACAGCCGCTGGGTTGTGCGCATCAGGCCGGGGTTCCACGTGCCGACGGACAGGAGCACTCCTACCAGTTCATCGACGCTGGCGGTGCACTGTGGACCGCCGGCTGCGCATTGAGCAGCTGCGCTCACACACCATCCCGGTGCAACGCTGCAACTTCCTGGCCGCGGGCCCAGCACCCGCCCCTCCCACCCCGCCTACCCCCACCGGCGCAGCGGGACCCTCCATGCGCCCCACCACCGCTTCCACCCGCCGCCCACAGCCCACAACCCCACAGCACCGCCACCCCGTGAGAAGGGGCCCAAGCAAGCGAAGCTGCCGGACCTGCTTGGCAAAGCATCGGCCGCAAAGCTGGCAGCACCGGCCTCCTCACCCGCAACCGACCCCCGTCCTGCCACCGCCGCCACCACCCCTGCCACCAACCTACCTGCTGGCGGCAATGCGGACCCCGCCATCCCAACCGCCAAGACCTCCGTCCACACCCCCAACCCTGCCCCTGCCGCCACCGCACCCAACACCACGTCTGCCAAGGCCGCTATGCCTGCCCCTACGCCTCCCGCCCATGCGGACGCACCCACCACAGCCACAGCAACGCAGCCACCGCAGCAGCAGCTTCACAACGGTGGCCGCACCAGCCCAGACCCCATGCAGCGCCGGAACGCCCTGACGGCAGAGGATGCCGCGCATGTCGCCGCTGCAGCAGCAACCAGGGGCATCTGCGGCAGCCAGCGGCGCTCACCCCGCAGCCCGCCAGCAGGACGGCAGCTAAGCACCCCCACCGGGATGCGTCCAAGCCGGCCAGCCAGCCACCGCCCAAGCGGCAGGAGACAGCCTCCAACCGCTTCGCTGTGCTACGGGACGGTCCCGACGTGCCGCCAGGCGCGGACGCCCTGCAGGCCAGCCTTAGCCGCCTCTCCGTCACAGCAGACACGCTCGGGGACATCACCATGGCGGAGGCGCAGCAGCAAGGACGCACAGCAACAACACCCCCGCGTGGCGGCCCCCACAGCCGCCAGGCGACCCCGCAGAATCAGTAGTCGCCATGCCCAGGCGCATGGCACGCCAGCGGTGGCGCGCCCCCCAGCTGCTCCTGCGTATTGGCACCCACAACCTGGGCGGGGCAACTCGCTCTCACAGTGCCAAACTGCAGGCCGCCGCCACCGAATGGACAGCACAGCGGTTAGACATAGTCTGCATACAGGAGCTACATCACACGGACTTTGGCGACCGTGGGTGGCTTGAACGGCAGCTCAACTCAGCTGCCAAACGCCTGCACGTGCCCGGGTGGATTGTGGCATCCTACCGCCGCCACGCATCTCACCAAGACCCGTGCTCTGGCGTAGCCATCCTTGTATGCGCTGGCCTCGCCCTGGTCAGCGACTACGAACCCCTAGCAGACGTGACCCCTCCACTTCCTCGCACAGCAACCCACGCTGTGCTCTCCAACCCCCCCTCCCCTCCGGACCCACCAGTCAGCCAGCAGCCCGATAACAACCCCCCACCAACAGCAGCAGCCCCCCATCCCCACCCCGCCACACCAGCCACAGAGCCAGCATGCCCCTCCCCGTCGGGCCGCTTGCACACACATTCCTTCAAGTGGCAGGGACACAGCATTCATCTTACCAACGTGTACTTACCAGCGAGCAGCAGCTCAGCACGCACACAGTTCATCCGCACCCACCTCACACAGCACACAGCCCACCTTCCTCCCTCTGGCAAACACATCATTGCTGGAGACTTCAACTTCGTTGCAGATATCCCGTTGGATAGCATTTCAGCTCCCAGCCGTACGGAACGCGATCGCCCCACAGCAAACGCGTTCTTGACAGCTTTCCCGCACCTCATCGATTGCACCGCGCCCGCAATCCCACCCGGGCGCCTCTCCCATTTCCACCCAGCCTCCGTCACTTTCCCAGTCCACTCTGCTGGCGGCGCGCGCCTGGACCGAATATATGTTGCATCAGATTTGATGCCACATGTCGCCAGCAGCATCATCCACTCAGCCTCACCCTCCGACCACAGGATAGCCTCCCTCCTCCTCATACCTCGCAGCCCGGCTGTCCGTGGGCCAGGCATCCGCAGAGCTCGTACAGCTTTTGCAGAACACAGCGATCTCAGACAGACCATGGAGGCGTGGCTTTTGCAGCAAGCTGCCCATATGCCAGCAGAGGACCAGCCCGCGGCGGTAGTGCAGTGGTGGCCTGCCTTCAAACGCCAGCTGGCAGCAACGGCAGCACAGCTCACTCGGGAAGCTCAGCGGCGCCGCCGCTCACATGGCGCCACAGTCACCGCAGCTTCAGCAGCAGTGCACGCAGCGCAGACGGCGGTGGATGCCAATCCACATGCACCAGCCGCAGCAGCAGCACTCGCCACAGCCCAAGCCAGCTTATCATCAGCGCTACGCACAGAGGGTGCTGACGCAGCGCACAGCATACGGGTGGAATGGCTTCGTCAGGGCGAGCGCCCCAACCCAGCCATTACCCGTGCCGTACACCCTCCTCAGGATACCCGACTGATCCCGGCCCTCCGAGACTCAGCCGGCCGCATTACCACGGACTGCAAACAGCTGCCTGGTATCGTGGCCTCGTACTGGAGCAACATCAGCACAGCACCAGCTGACATATCAGCCACAGCACAGCACGCCGTGCTTGGAGTCCTGGACACGGAAGGGCCCAAGCTGCCGCTACAGGATGCGGCGGCAATTGACAGCATGGACGTCAGCCCCTCGGAGGTGGAGCGCGCTTTGCAGCAGCAGAAGCCTGGCAAGGCGCCAGGGTGGGACGGTATCCCAGGAGACCTATACCGGTACTTCCGGGGTACCGTTGCGCCCATGCTTGCCCGCTTATACACAGCCATAGGCAGCACGCAGCAGCTACCGGCGGGCTTCCACCGTGGAGTCATCAGCACCATTTACAAGGAGCGTGGGGATCGCACCTCCCCGGGCAACTATCGCCCCATCACGCTCCTGTGCTCTGACTACCGCGTGCTTGCCAAGGTGCTTGCCAACCGCCTCAACCCCGTCCTTGGCAGCGCCATCTCCCTCGAGCAATCAGCCTTCCTCCACAAGCGCCTCATAGGCGCAAACATCCATTTCCTCCGCATCCTCCCTCACCTCCTCCGCACAACGGCGGTCGGTGGTGGCGTTCCTGGACTTCTCCAAGGCGTATGACACCATCCACCGCCCCTTTCTCCTTGCCGCCATGGAGACCATGGGTGTTGGACAGGGCTTCCTCACGTGGACCCACCTCCTCCTCTCCGACACCCACTCCGTCGCAAACGTCAATGGCCACCTGTCCGACCCCGTACCCATCCGCGCTGGTGTACGGCAGGGCTGCCCGCTAGCACCTCTGCTTTACCTCTTCGTCGCACAGGCCCTTCTGTGCTGGCTGAAGCACCACCGCGTGGGCGTCCACCTCCTCCCCACCGACCCCTCCCCCTGCACCGCAGTTCAGTTTGCTGACGACACCGAAGTGCCACTCAATGGCCCTGAGGAGTTGCCGGCGTTTCTGGGTTACATGCGCACTTTTGCGCAGGCGTCTGGGCAACGCCTTAACCTGGACAAGACTGAGCTGCTACCCATCGGCGCTAATCCCCCCAACGCGCCCCTCCCCCACCTGGACGCCGGTAGCCAAGCGGCACAGCCCCCCTCAGCAGCCCCACTTCCCTCTGCCGCTCACGATGCTGCCAACGCCCCCATCCCTCCCCATCCCCCAACCTCCACCCACCCCCCGCAGCCGTCATGCACCGCTGCTGGCGCCAGCACCTCCGCCCACCACGCCCATGCCCAGCCCGCCACCCCTCAGCCTCAGCTCCAGTGGGCGGGGCTTAAGGTCGTGCAGTCGGTAAAGTCCCTGGGCGTGCCTTTCGTCAACCCACCAGCCACCCCCACCCCAGACTGGACCGCCAACGACCGTGACACTCGCCATCGTCTCCAGAAGATCAGCCGATTTCACCTGTCCGCCTTTGGACGGGCAACAGCGGCAGGGGCGTACTGCCTCCATCTCTCCACCTACCTCATGGAGCACTGCGCCATGCCGCCCAGCCCCATCCTCAGCGAATGGACCCGCCTCACAGCCCGCCTTGTGGACCGTGGCCTTGGACCAGACGACACAGAGCGCCGCGCCACGGAGTCCCAGCGCACCGCCATCACTATTTGGTAGCCTACCACAGGACGTCAGGTGTGCTACCGCAGCAGAGATAGCATGGCAGCAAGCACGCGCCTGGCAGCAGCCCTCGCACCTACCGACAGCCATGGGCTTCGCCAGCGCACGCCTTGGGGCTACAGCGCCCGGTGGGCAGCCCGGCCGTGCGTTATCCCCGGGGCGTGGTGCTGCAGCACTCCACCGGGCAGACGCTGTTGCCTGGGCCGAACATTACCACCTCAACCACCCCGCAGACGATAGACCTGGTTCGTGTACGAGCCTTCAGCGCCCGCGCACAGCAAACCAGCGTAGCAGACATCCAGCGCACTCTTTGCAAGCTGGTCAGGCAGTACCTGACCCACCCATGTGGTATCCGGGCTCGGGGATCGTCATGATCACAGCGCAGCGCGACCACCTGACTGAAAGCTTTGCCGGACAGCCATCGCCAGCACGTTCAGGTGACACCGTCGTTGCCATGCTGCTGCCTGGCTCCAGCCAGTTTCGCTCGACACCACAGTCAGGGCTGCAACCTCATGATTGGCTAGCCGCGGCAGCAATGCACAGCCAGTACGTCAGCGCAGCATTGGGCCCAATGCAGACGCCGCTCAGCGACCTGCACAACGTGGTCGTCGCCGAATGTTCAGGCCACGTGCGGTACAGCCCTGGCGTTTCAGCACACAGCACAGTTGCCGCACTCTTTTGGGAGTGTGATGAGGTTGCGCTGGCTATTCGGTCAACACTAAACACGTGACGCCCACGCCAACATTTGTGGCTGGTTGGAGGTCATCGAAGCGGGATCCTGCGGCATGGAGCGGCAATGCACCCAGACCATGCCTGCAGCACTGGCGGTTGTGGTCCGCGTTGCCTGCGCTTCAGTCACCTGTGGGCAACAGCAACAGAGAGCAACGGTCGGTGCAGCAGCATGCTTCATTGAACGCACTTTGCGTACTGTACGCTACAATACTGATGCTACTTACATACCGTATGCCCTACGCATGGCCCTGACTGACTGACCTGTCTGCGAGTGGCAGAGTGGTGGTGACGTCGTGCGCAGGTGCCGCGTGTGCCGCAGTCCATGCTTCAATGCCCTTGGTGGTGCCTGCTGCTACGTACCCGGGTGCCATGATTGTTCTGCTCTGCCGTGCTTATTGACTGCCCGTGCATAGGTCTTCATGGTATGCCGCCCTAGCCGCGATTACTAGGCCTGGGCAGTAGCAGGCTTCTTTGCTTTGGGAGGGCTGTCTCGTTGCTCTCGGGTGGTGGGTGTGGTACGCACACCTCTAATCAAGAGGTCCCCTGTAAAAACCTAACCTAACCTAACCTAACCTAACCCCGAGAGGGCAACGAGACAGCCCTCCCAAAGCAAACAAGCCTGCTACTGCCCAGGCCTAGTATAGTAATCGTGGCGAGGGCGGCATACCATGAAGTCCTATGCACAGGCAGTCAATCAGCACGGCAGGGCCGAACATTCATGGCGACCAGGGACGTAGCAGCAGGCACCACCAAGGGCATTGAAGCATGGACTGCGGCCCAAGAACACGTGGCACCTGCGCACTACCCCAGACGTCACCTCCACGCACTCTGCCACACTCGCAGACAGGTCAGTCAGTCAGGGCCCATGCGTAGGGCAAGTACGGTATGTAAGTAGCATCAGTACTGTAGCGTATAGTAAGCAAAGTGCGTTCAATGCTCAAGCATGCTGCTCAAGCACCGGACCGTTGTACTGGACTCTGTTGCCCTGTATGCCAAGGAACGGATGGTGAGCAGGCACGCTCTTCCACCCCTTGGGCATGCCCAAAGCTGCGAAGTCTCGCAGGCGCGACCAAAAATCCACAACCGCCCGAGTACGTGCTGCAGCTACATGCCATGCGTCTGGGTGCAGTTGAGCATGCAAATGCCGCCGTCCATGCTCCATGGCCGATAACGCGCTTAGGCACACCACCTCCCACACCTTGCGATGGATGCCCTTGGGAGGCATGACCAGCCACAAATGTTGGCGTGTGAGGCGTATGTCACGTGCGTAGTGCTCTATGTGCTCACGAATAGCCAGCGCAACCTCATCACACTCCCAAAAGTGGTGAGTGCGCGGCGGGCTGCTGTGATGACATGCGAATGTGCTACAGGGGCACACCCAGGGCTGGCTACCACGCATGTGGCTGTTGCCCAGCAAGGGTACCCCATCAACGGCTAACCGCCACAAGATCTCCTTGTGCTCGTTCTCCCAACGCACTTGCCGCCATACCCTACGGAACGTTGCAGCAAGGTGCTTCCGTGCGTCTTGCTGAGCGGCTTGATCTGCATTGGGCTCCAATGCTGCGCTGACGTACTGGCTGTGGCATTGCTGCCGCCGCTGCTGGAGGGGTCCAAGCTTCATGAGGGTTGCAGCCCTGACTGTAATGGTGTCGAGGGTGATGGGGGCGCTGAGGGGTACTGGCCAGCCCAGGCGCGGCAGCAGCATGGCAACGACGGTGTCACCTGACGGGGCGTGCTGCTTCTGGCTGATGGCTGTCCGGGCTGCTTTCAACCAGTCAGGGTGGATATCGCGGTGAAGGGCCTCCAGCTGCGCTGTGATCTCATGACGATCCCCGAGTGCGCCGGATACCCACATGGGTGGGTCAAGGTACTGCCTGACCAGCTGTGCCCAAAGAGAGCTTGCATTCCTGAGGATGTCTGCTACGCTGGTACTTGCTGTGCGCGGGGCGCTGAACGCCTGCTGTACGGCGTCGTACACCTGAACCAGGTCCCCTATCGTCATGAGGCGACGACAGTAGGACAGGTTGAGGTGGTAATGTTCGAGCCCAGGCCGGCGCTGGGGTGCACCAGCGTTGGGCAGGAACGGTTCCCCACAGTGGAATGCTGCAGCACCACGCCCCCGGGATGAGGGGTGTTTCTGCAACATCCACCATGGGCGGCAAGCTGCCGAACGCAAGCACCAGGCGCTGTAGCTCCGCTGGGAGCGCCATGGCTGCGTGGAACTGGCTGCCTGGTTGCGCTGTGAGCACCGCCATGGGGCGGCAGGCTGGGTGTCGGAGGAGTAGGAGGTGACGAAGGGCCTGCTGCCAGGGTGCCAGGCGTGCGCTGCCGCCGTCTGCCCATGCTATCTCTGAACGTGCGAAGGCGGCTGCCCACCTGACGCACCTGGCTGTGATGTGCTCGTCCAGGGGTAGCATACCAAAGCCACCTGTGGTAGGGTGGCCAGGTAGCAGCTGCGCTGGGACTCCCGTGGCGCGGTGGGCCAGGTGCGCAGGGGCGGCGCTCACTCTGTATCTGCTGCCCCTTTACCATACCAATCCCATGCCATACCTATCTGCTTAGCTCAACTGGAAGAGCGCAGACCCCAGACTGGAACTCGACAGGTTGCATGTTAGAGTCCCTCTTTACCGGTATGCCCTTAGAGGTTTTGCAGCATACGTGCCAGCAGAGTAGAAATGTGGAAGCTTTCCCACCATCGTGTTACAATCGTTGCATAGCTCCAACGGCCGCCTCCACATTAACGGTAAAAGCAAAGGAAGGTGTTACAGGGGTTACAGACCATAGCGGGAGGGCAAGGCCTCAAAGTACAGGCAGGTACCCACTAACTTGGGCACATGCAAGTAAGCAACCAATAACCAACTGACACAGCCAATAAAGAACACGGTATGTCCGCGTGAAAGGGGCAACACTATACACGAAAGAATGCCGTACAAGGGATTGGCTTTATTGATGGCATGTGGCCGTATGCGGCTCGGGCAATGTGCCTGGACAGACTTTGTGCTGCTGCAATTTGAGCGGTGACGACAAACAAGGGCCTGACGAGCTAAGGAGACGGCAGTCGTGCGCAAGCCGACTGCCAAACGTTGCGGTTCGTCAGGTGCCAACATTCGAGCAACAAAAATTATGCCAGACTGATTGATGTCAAAGCGCCAGTTCATATCACACAAGGTGTGTGCGTCCAATGAGCATGGGTGAGCGAACACGAATGTGTGCTACTCACAGTTCAGCAGTCCATGCAGCGTACCTACTCCCATTCGCCACCCCTACCTGTCCTTGTTCAACACCCGAGCACACCATGAGAAAAAGCTAGTCTGCAGCAGTGCAGAATCCTGCAGCTCTGCAACACACTGCGCCCATGCACCGCCGACCTTCCTTTAGTCCCACATGCAAACCAGGCACCAGCACGGCCCGCATCGCCGCACGATCAGGGCAGAACGCGCAGAAGCCCATACGCCACCGCATCACTGTACGCGTATCGCCGGATACTGAGTACAACTCACGCCCCAGCTGGGACCAGCTATTACAACCCCCCTGCCCACCGCCTCGCACTCCCGTTGTGAAACGTCTCGGCACGCTGGCTAACAGGGGTCCTATCCCGACCACATACATGGTCGCATCACGCATATGAGCAGCATCACAGCTCTTTTCTTCTCCTTTTTCCATGCTTGTGCCACATATCGCGAAAGCGGTGCTGGCGGCCGCAGCGCAACTCACTCCTCCCTTACTGCACGATCATTGTTGCCGCTCGTGCATGCCCACCACCACACCCTTTTCATCCAACCCAGCCAGCCCCAACCCAATCCGCTGCCGTGCCCCCCCTCACAGCACCGCCACACGCCTGCTGTCGGCGAACGGCTCCAGGTCCACCGGGAACGCCACAGCCCCCTTGCCCGGACCCTGCAGCTGCTGCAGCTGCTGCTCCGCCTCGGGCAGCAGCACCACTCGCGGCACACCACCCACCAGCTCCTCGGCGTCGCTGCACCGCATCACCACCTGCTGCTGCTGCTGCCGCTGGCCGCTGCCGCTGCTGGCCGCCGCTGCCCTGAACGCCACCAGCGTCACCGCCTCCAGCTCCACACCGAAGCGCACTGATAGGTAGCGCAGCACCAGCGGCCGCGAGCAACGCAGCGGCACCACGTGCACCGTGAAGCCGCCGCCGCCGCTGACGGCTCCGCTGACGCTGCCGTCAACACTGCTGCTGCCCGCCCTGGCGGCCACGCCGTCATTGGGATACGCAGCGATGGACGCCGAGCCGTCCGACGGCGGCACCGCCGCAAAGGCGGCGGCGGTCGAGCCGGCGGGCGGCGGCGGCGCAACCAGCGGCGCGGCGGTGACCTGCGCGCGCAGGCCGCTGAGCCGCAGCTTGCGGCGGAAGCGCGACAGCAGCAGCGCGGGGTCCACGCCGGCGGCTGCGGGGCCGGCGAAGGAGACCATGATGTGGTAGGGGCCCAGCGCGTGGATGCGGGGCGCGGGGTGGCCGGCGCGGCCCAGCGGCAGGCGGCCCCAGCCGCTGCGGTTGGACAGGATGCGGCGGACGACCTGGAGGGAGGAGGGGGGGGTCGGTAGCCATGTTGTGGATGGCAGGTTGCACGTGCAGCGGTGCTGCGAGGGGATACCCAGCAAGGCCAGGATGCTGTGCTGTGGATGTGCTAGGGCCCGCAATAGGTGAATCCGAGTTGCCAGGGACGCACCCCTTCTGGAGTATGTGGTGTGTGGGCTACGCCCTCGGCCGTGTAGCCCACCTGCTCGGCCACATGTGGCTCCGGGTGGGTGCAAAAACTATGCTGTGCCGTGTGCCCTTTGTCCGGGGGTGGTAGCATCAAGGGGTGTCTCTCCCCTACCGGACCCAGCTGCGTTGCGCACCTGCTTGGCCACGTGCGGCTCCCAGTGGTGCTCGATGTGTCGCTCGTACACCTCGTCGAACAGCAGCTGCAGCTGGGAGGGGCAGGAGCCGGTGGAGGGCGGCGGCGAGCTGGCGCCGCTCGCGCCGCTCTGGCTCGGCTGCTTGACGCCCGTGACCCAAACCTGCACCACGTCGGGACGGAGGCATCATCGTGTGTCAAATGTAAGGAAGATCAGGTATTGCATGCCCAGGAACATCTCCGCCCCCGGGTTGTTTCGAAAGGGCCGGTAAACGGCCCACAAATGCCCTCCTGCCTTCTACAGCTTCTAAGCTGAGCGACCGAATGCTGCAGGAACGCACCTGGCAGGCGTTGTTGCAGACCAGGAAGTCCAGGTGGTTCGCGCTGGCGCCGCGTGCCGACAGCAGCTGCCGCGTGTCTTTGCAGCCCAGGCAGGACACCAGGCCCAGGCCCAGGCCGGGGCCGAGCAGCGAGCCCGCAGCCTCCGCCTCACCACCGGCAGCATGAGCCAGCACCGCCGACGCCTGCGAGTTGCAGCAGCGAAAGCCGCGCCGTCAGCGTGCCTTCCAGGCTTCCACGCTAAAGATATTACAAGCAGTACAGATACCAAGCACAACAACTCAGGCAACGTACACATTTGAAACCAAAAAAGGGCGACTCGAGGCCTCACCTCGGGGCCAAGGGAGCCGGCGCCCCCGCGGCGCTTGGCCCTGGCCGCCGCCGCCACGCCCGCCATGATGCCGGCGGCGCGCTGCACGTCGGAGGCGCTGTCGCAGCAGAACACCAGCCAGCGGGCGCCGCCGCCGGGGGAGGAGGAGGGCGCGGCGGCGCCGCCGCACCGCAGCAGGCGGTCCTGAAGGCACAGGCGGGCGCGCTGCGGAAAGCAGCGAGAGAGAAGTACAACGGGGTGTCTGTCAGCTTGTGACGCTCTTCAGGAGAAGGCCTACAGTGGCAGCAAGGAACCGGCGGCGAAGGAAAGGTTATAGCTCTGCTGTAGCTCTGTACCCACCGGGATGAGCTCAGGTACAGGCTGTGCCGCCGCCGCGTCGCCGCCGCCAGCCGCCGCCGCCGCCGCCAGCTGCTGCAGCTGAGCCGTCAGCTCCCCCGCCGCCGAGTCGCTGGCATCAAAGCTATGGCTAGACCGCCGCCGGCACCTGGCCGCGCCGTCGCCGCCGACGCCCTCGTCGCTGCCGCCGGGAAAGGCGGCGGCGGCCTGCAGGTCGCTAGAGCCCCTCAGGAGGTCAGCCGCCGCCGCCGCCACAGCGGCTGTGTCTGCGCCGCCAAAGCCCGCCGCCAGGGAGGACAGCTCGAAGGGGAGGGAGGCCGTGCGGCCGGCCGCCAGGTGGCACAGCGCCTCGCCAAGGGCAGGCAGTCCCTGCAAATCACCACGCAAGAGCACACAGACACAGGTGAAGAGATACTGCGCATCCACGTCTGCTGATACTAGCTGACCAACGCCGCTCTTGGGGCGCGAGAGCTGCAACAGGCCGTGATGCACAGCTACACACCTTGTCGCCCACGGCGCGCGTCAGGTTGCTGAGGTCGTCAAACGACAGGGAGAAGGACGCACGCAGCTGCGGTGGCGGCGAGCCCATGCTCATCAGCGGGCCGGGGCCGCCAGCGCCGCCGCCGCCGCCGCTGCCGCCCACTACGCCGCCGGCGGGGCCGCCGCCGCCGCCCAGCTGCTGCTTGCGTGCCTCCACGGCGCGGAGGTAGCCCATGACGTGGCTGGGCCACGAGTAGGCCAGGATGTTATTCCTGGACGAGAGAAACAGCAAGAAACACATGAGCGAACACATGGGCAAAAGCATTAAGCACTTGCTCAGTCTCTTGTTCCCGGGAGCAGCGCCCAGCCGCAAATTTCCGTCACTGCCATATGGGGGATGCAGCTCGTGGTGTCTGTTGTAACGGGACCAGCTAGCACGGGACCAGCTAACACAGCACGCAAAAGAACGATGTCCACCCCCTCCGCCGCACACGCACCTGCCGTTGTTGCTGTAGGTGTCCCAGGTGTCGGGGGAGGTGATGATGGACGTGATGGCGGTGGCGATGCCCTTGACGTCCGCGGGCTCCACCGTCACGCCGTTGCGCAGCGTGGCCACGATGTCCACCGGCCCGCCGTGGCACGTGGCCACGATGGGCACGCCGTGCGCAGCAGCCTCGATCAGCGTGAGGCCAAACGGCTCCTGCATCAGAGCAGGCAACAGGGCAAGTACACAAGCAGGCATCAAAAGCTTAGCAAAGCTTAGCCCACAAACCTGAGCGGCGGCAATGCACACAGTGCCTGCGCAACGCTGGCGACGAGCTCTATTACCGGGTATTGAGACAGGGTCCGCACCGTCGGCAGCCAGCGCAATCTGTCCAAGGCACACGCTAAGTCTCAGTTTAGCACGTACGGTAATGCTCGTCCGCGGCGCCGGCCCCACCTGCAGCGCCACGTTGACGAAGACGCCCCGCGTGGCGGCCGCCAGGTGGTAGATGTCGGAGATGTCGGACTGCGCGTGGCGCTTGGGGTACGCCACGCTGCCGTACATATCGTACGCGTCCACCAGCCGCAGCACCTCCTGCCGTACGCAAAGCAGGGGCAAAGCGGCCAGAAGGGGCAGTGTGGATCGGACAGAATGCACGGTAGGAGTGCGCGTGCAGTGCTGGCCTTGCGCCGTGACGAGTCACTAGTTGCTTCCCTGGTTTTTGAAGTGGACATGCCTTTTTCTCCTACTCTGCACGACGGCTGAGACATGTCAGGGCCCCTCGCACGGCTAATCTCTTAGTCGGCCGCTGGCAGCAGCACGCACCTGCATGACTCGAGCGCTTCCGGGCGCCATGCCGTCAATGGAGTCGCGGTTGCCCTGTCGTAACAGAAGGGGTAGGAGCAACCAGCTGAGGATCAGCGCGTTGTAACAGGTACGATGCCCGTGTGCCATGAGAAGGCCGGCTGCACACTGCGTTCCAAGTCTGAAGCCCCTCCTGACCGGGGGCCAAACCAAACACCCAGCGCTGGGCTACACTGCGCAAGCAATCCAACCGTGTCCAGAACCCACGCACAAGCCTCCCCAGTCGCCGCTAACCCACCAGCACCAGCACCAGGTTGGCCAGCTCCCTCAGCACGGGGCTGCTGCCGTACGCCCGCACCAGCGCCGCCACGTTCTTCTTGGCGTCGGGGCGAGACATGGCCAGCACCACGGGCTTGGCGGGGTTACGCAGGAAGCGACGGACCTACACAGCGGTGGGATGCGAGGGGCCAGGGCCGAGGGAGCAGGTAACGCCCGATGTAATAGAAGGTCCGACCCCCATGGTAGGCAGCACATGGCTTTACAGGCCCAGATATGTCAGGGTGCAACAGGATAGGAAGCTTGCAGCCCCATGACAGGGTTTCAACATCAGGAGTTCTCACCTCCTTCCAGATGGGGGGCGTGGTGAAGGTAGCGTGCGACGCGCCAAAGACCGTGCCGCTGCCGCTGGGGGGCGGCAGCAGCGGCGGGGACGGCGGCACGCCGCCAGCACTGCCGCCACTGGCAGCAGTGCCGTCGGCGTCGTTACCGTTGGCGGTTGCGGTTCCGGCTGCATTCGAGGCGGCGCTGAGGCTGTGCGTCAGCGCGCGGCGGGTGGGGGTCGTGGGCTGGGAAAAGGGGCTGGTCAGGCCGTGTGCGGGACCGCCGCCGCCATTGCCGCCGCCGCCGCCGCCGGTGGAGGTGCGCGGGGAGCGCTGCGGTGTGGCAGTGGGCGTGGGGCGTGCAGAGGTGGTCTGGGGTGCAGCGGTTGCGCCGTTGGGGGCTGGCGTCGTTGTAGGGGACGGCGTGCGGATGGGCTTGAGGGCCTTGAGGGGCGGCGTGGCGGCCGTAGGGGAGTCCAGCTGCTTGGCGGAACCGTTGACACCGTTGCCGATTGGGCTCCCGATGGTGGTTAGAATGCAGGTGGCGGTTTGCTCGTCCAGCTGGGAGTCGTTCGCCAGGCTGGGTGTGGGCGTGGAAGGGCACTCCGAACCTGCGGGTGGTGCGTCCAGGTGGGGAGAGGAGCGAAAAGGGGCACACCACAGGAAGCCATAAGGTCAATGGCGCCGCGTAAGATCAAGGGACCAGATGCGGGACCGTGCACGGCAGGCCCTTGACTGTACGCGTCCATGTAAGCCGGTGAAGGGCGTTTGAGCCGCCCCCGTTGCGCTCGCCATACATCCGTGTCCACACGCCGTAATCGTACTCGGCAGTTGGCGGCACGTGGCGACTGTAGGTTGGCGGACGCCTGCCTGTACGACACTGCGCGCATGACTCACCGGCGTTCAGCTGCTGCGCTGATCTCGAAAGGCATCGGAGGGGACGGGTCAGGTCATCGCTCCAGAGCAGTCACGATGTGCACAAGGCAGGTGCTCTAATGACATCCAATCCACACTACACGTGACGCAGCAACGGCCTCACAGCAGGAACGCACCACATTCTCAAGGCTCAGCGTTGCAACGGCACGTTTCACAGCACCGCCACTACCACCGCGACAGTCAAGCAGTAGAGAGTTCATTGATATCTGGCATGGCGCAGTGCTCGCTCGCTGTGCATACGAGATCCTGTGACAGCGAGGGATAGAACTTCCTGCGCACAGCTTATAGCCTGTCTAGATCACGTTTACACGCGCCGTGTCCTTGCTACATGACGCGCTGGCCGAGTTACACTGTCTGCAATGACAATCATCAAGACACAAGCACGGGTGTTTGCGTAGACACCGCACGCCCACATACAACGCACAAGCACGGGCAAAAATGTCGCCAGCAGTTGGGCACAGCAGCTACAATGTGGGCAGCTGCTAAATGGTGGACCTGCAGGGGTTGATGTGTGTTAACGTCTTGCGCATGGTACGTCCCATGTTTACAGAGTGGCGTCACAACGCAGCGCAATGCATGGTCCTTGCAGCCTTCCGTCCGCCCCATCCTCTGCAGACGTCCCAAGAAGCAATCCGCCTTGCTCCCCGAAACCCAACAAAAACCATCACTAGACCAACAGGCACATCTAAGGGGCGCGACGTAAGGACTGCATGCACGAGGACATGCAGCTTGCCACACCGCGCCTTGACTGCAAAGCGCAGCACGCGATGAACGCACAGCACGCACAGTCCCTCAACCCCATACGGAGCACAGACCGTCCCCAAACCCCACCAGCGTACAAGCCACGCCACACACGTACCGTTTCGCGCCTTGACCAGCACCATCTCCGTGCCGTCGCCCTCCTGCGCCGCCGCCGACGACGCCGTCGGGTCAAAATCCACCTCCACCGCTGTCGCCTCACCACCAGCCGCCGCCTTGCTCTCCGCCTTGCTTTCCGCCGCCACAGCCGCCGCCGCCGTCGGCGCCGCCGCGTCAATGCCCGACGGCGCCAGCGTCAGCGTCCTACTCGCCTCCGCCTCTGCCTCTGCCGTCGCACCACCACCACTATTCCGACGACTGTTGTCGCCACTGCTGCCCATCACCGCGCCCGTGGTGCTGGTCCCGCCGCCACCAGCGGTGGACCGGCGCGGGGGCAGCGCGAACTGCTGGCTGCTGCCCAGCTGCAGCAGCTGCTGCTGCTGGTGCTGCGCCAGCAGCTGGTCCAGGGGGTCTGGCGGCAGCTGCACCTTGAGCGCACTGAAGTCCAGGCCGGGCGGGATGACCACCATGGACGGCACGTGGTGGCCGGCCAGCGGGCGGGTGGTCAGCGCGGCGGCCAGCTGCTCGGGGTAGCTGCGGGAAGGTGGGGAGCGGGAGCGCGCGTGCCAGCTGTTTCAGAAATCAGAATGCATGGGAATTGCAGCTCATCCCTTGCACGTGGATATGCGTGGCTGATGGACTACCGGCATTCTATACGAAACATATAGCCCACTTGCCATGTTTGGGGGCTTCGGCGTGAAAGGGCTCCGATCCATCGCATCGGGATCATGGAGGTACAGGTAGGCATAGGCCAGAGCGGCTGTGCAACAGTATTGAGCATGCACCGCGTCACCCTGTTTTCGGGCTTCGCTCACCCGTCGTACAGGCCCCACTGCTCCTTGACCTCCTGCTGGGTGCTGGTGAACACCACCGCCGCGCAGTCCAGCGCCCGCTCCTCCGCCTCGATGCGGCGGGAGATGCGGTATGTGGCCTCCACCTCGGCCACCGACACGGAGCCGGACGACAGTAGGTGGGCCTGCGGGACAGCAGCCAAGGACGTGGGCGAAGACACTGGGCGGACTGCCGTAATGCGCTGAACGGCGACGACAGCAGCACGTGGGCCTGAGGAGAGTGTGTGTGGAGATTGTGGGGCAGGTGCACAGAGCTGCTCACGCGCTGCGGCAGCTCCTGCCCCTCGCAGTAGCGGGTCGACCGCATGGCGCACCAAGTGGAGGCATTGCCGTACAGTACCCGCCGTACAGTACCTGTACCGTATTCGCACCTTCTTGTTACGGCCCAGCGAGTGGCCCGTCATGAGCATGGGGCAGCCCAGCGTTTGCGCCACCAGCGCCGCCGCCTCGCCCGCGTCCGCGTAGTGCCCGTGCACAGCCCACAGCTCCGCCAGCTGGCCGGCGCCCGCCAGGCGGCCGAGCGTACGGCGCACGTGGGCGAGGGTACGGTCGGCGAACTCGCGCACGTGGGGCCACAGGTCCTCCTTCCTGCGGGCGGTGCGAAAGGTGAACAACAGCGCGGGCTACGGGCAGGAGCAAAGAAGCAACAGCACAGCGCGTGCAGCAAAGGCACACAAGTACGAACTGCTGGCATGGACGGCTGGCGGTGACGGCGGCTACCGGTAAGGGCGGCTTGCAGTAAGCCACGGTCGGGTGGTGTGTTGGCATGGGCCTTACTTAAGGTACACCTCTGGCGGGCCGCAGGGCAGCCGCACGATGAAGGCGCCGGTGGGGTCGTCAGCCTCGGGGCTGGAGCCGTCCTGGGCCTGGCCCTGCATCTGGGCATGCAGGCTGCCGCTGCCGCCAGCGGGCTCGGGGCCCAGCGCCAGCCGCTCCTCGGGCACCGAGTAGGACGCGTCCACCTGCGAGCGTGGACCCACAGGACGCCGATGGGTCGGCGGCGGTCATGACGACATCCCAGACCGTCACTTAACCGTAACTGATACTTGGCCGACACAGGTGTAATGAGCTACAGGGGTGTGAACAGGGACCGAGGCATGTGAAGTTTCAAGTTGCAGCGGCTCTGGTGCCCTCCCACCTTGGGGTCTGCCACCAGTCGCGTCAGCAGGTCCACACGTGCCACGGAGGGGATGCGGCCCAGGGCCCGGGCCAGCTCCACCACGTACTTGACCTGCATCAGGGCGAGTTTGAATGGGAAATTTTACATTGCGTTCAAGCCTTGACGCTACTGCACGCAATCGCACAAATTGATGGGCACACATCTGAGCGCGTCTGGTAGCAACGAACAGTCCCTAAGTAGCTGGTCAGGGGTGCGCGGTGCTCGGGCGGTCCCGCACCTGTCCTCCCGTGTCCGGGTCGCGGCCCAGCTCCATCTTGGTGCCGCGCACCAGGCCGTGCAGCGAGATGAGCACCACGTACAGTCGGGGCAGGCCGGGGCGGCCCAGCAGCAGATCCAGGTCCGCCTCGGTGGGAGGCGCCAGCGGGGAGGCGGCGGAGCTGGCGGAAGCGACGGAGGGCGCGGCGCCGGCTGGAGCGGAGGCGACGGACGGTGTAGCGCCGGCGGCGGCGGCGGCGGCAGGGGTGGAGAGGGCGGAGAGCGGGGAGGAGGGGGCGGGCTTGACGGAGGGGGGCCGGGACGGGGCCGCGGGCGTCGTCTGCGGGGGAGACAGAGGGCGGTTGCTTGGCGGTGGTTGCGGTGAAGGCAGAGGAGTCGGAGCCGGAGGAGGGGGGCCAGGTGACAAGTATTCGCTAGATGGACAGCCTCCTACGAGACGGAGCAACCCGCAGTCCCGCACGCCAACACAATGGCCAATGAAGCAGCAGCAATTGGCAGTGAAATCCCCCTCGTTCCTCGCCAACCCACCCAGCGCAGAAGCGACGTCGGTCTGCGGTGGCGTCGCTGGCTTACGGAAGGGGCTGCCGCCGCCACTGCCGCTGCCGGTGCTGGTGCGGCGGCCAACCTGCTGGCCGCCGCCGCCCGCCGCCTCCTTGGCCGCCGCCTCCTTTGCGGCCGCCTTTGCCGCCGCCGTTGCTGGGTACACTGCGTCCCAGGACTGGTCCACGGCGGTGTCGGTGTCGGGCACGGAGGCCTGGTCGCCGGACAGCGGCTCCAGCAGCAGGGAGGACGGGTCGTGGTCCGCCTCCTCCGTCAGGGGCTGCAGGGGGGCATTGGCGGTGTGGCGGGGAGCATTGTTGCGGAATCCAAAGATGGGTTGTGCAAACACACACGCGGGCATCCGTGCTCCGGGACGCACTGGGGTTGTGCATTGCTGCGCCCGACCCACATCGACGAAAGTGCACGGCACCCTGTGCCTTATGCTCTTCTGCAACCTCCGCACGCCCGACGTCTTCAGTACGCTCCAATACGCACCCTCCACGCCACACAACGCCCACCTCGGCCCACCAACCCTGACCCACATCGCCCGCTGCACCCCCGGCCCGCCCTTTGCGCACCTCCAGCGCGTTGGCGTCCAGGTCATCCATGTACAGCATGGGGTGAGTCAGCGGCACCGTGCGGTCATCGCTGTCGTCGTAATCGCCGATGTACTCGTCCTCGCCTGCGGCGGCCGCGGCGGCCGCGGCGGCAGCACGGCGGGCCGCCGCCGCCGCCAGCGCCGCCTTCTTGCGCTTCATGGCCCACACGCGCCATGACAGGTACTCAATGCGGGCGTCCCGCTCCTCGGGAGTGTCGCGGTTGGCGGCGGCAACCTGCAACATCAAACGGCGTGTTGGCTTCGTCACGATTGCGGTCAAAATGGTCAGGACTTCGTCCGGTTTGGTGCGTTGCCACTGCAGCGCGCGGTGTGGGGGCCGGACGGCGAAGGGGGCAACGGGGGCCGTAAAGGCGTAGTGCAGGTGCCGGCACGTTCTTCGGTTCTTGGCTTCCCGGAGACACCAACTATAATTTCGCACGAGACCGGCGTGCTCAGACCCGAAAAGGTCCGCAAGAGCGAGCTTAAAGGGTCATATTCCTCTCACACCCTTCTAGAAGGCCCAGCACCCGATTTGGAGCCTCCGAGCACGGATACGTGCGTGCAAAATTACAAATGTGCGCGGTATGCATTGCTGATAATGTGTCGCTTCTCGTATGCACGGCTCGCGCCCTGGCCCGACTAAAGATGCTAAAGCGCACCTTGGTCCATGAGCGACGTAGCGCTTCCTCGTCTAGCGCGAGGACTTGGTGCAGATAGTACTTGGCCACCGGCGCTCGGTCGGCGTCCACGGCATCAGGAAGGGTTCCCGTCCGAGCCGCAAGCGACTCGCGGGAACCGGCACTAATCTGCCGGAGGAAGCGCAATGGATGCACGAAAAACTTGTCCAGCGCTACTTTGGCAATGTGAGTAGTATAACAGGCTGTCGGAGCAAAGGCAGAACATGCAAAAGTGCTGCCGGTGCGACCCACGGGACCCCGGGGTTCGGTAGGCGTTTACACCCTTTGGTCCCCAAAATGGCTTACCAGAGCTTCTAAGTAGGCGTCCACCCAACTGTTGGCCGCAGAGGAGATGTCCATCGTCGCGGCGAGGGCGAAAAGCGCCCGAAGAGCGGATGCTGCGACGCTTTTTCGTTTTTCTCGCCGCTGGAGACCAACGGCCTCGTTCTGCGGAATTACTGCCTTATAGGCTTTCGTTTTGCAACGTAACAGTTTGTATTCACTGACAGATAGGCATGAAGATGTTAATCACGAATTGCTCGCCCAATTACAATGCCGGCATGGAGCTCTGACGAGGAGCCCCTTGGACAGCCGCCTAAAAAGTGCAGGCGCGCGCGAAATCCAAAGCGGCAACACCTGTTGGAGGAACAGGGTACTTCGCTGCAAAAGTCCATGTTGCGCTTCATCGGCATTTGCCCATATCGCTTAACCTCTCAGTCATCACCTCCGGAGGCCCGACTACGGTGCCGTTCGCATCCCATCTTCGGACCTTCCGCCCGACCCAGGCCCAGCCCTCACGCGTCAACCTTGCCATCCCTGCCAGCTGCCCTCTAACCCCTAACAGAAAGCAACAACACCACATCCAGATATCGCCCTATCCTGCCGTCGCCCCACGCCACCGCGCGACTTTCCCAACCACCTCCGTCGCGACCCTCCGCCAACCCACAGATACTCATCACCCACCCCTTCCTCCCTCCCACCACTCCCCCTCCCCTAGCCCCTACACCTACCCCTAGCCCTCCCACACCATCCGTCCCACTCACAGGCTGATCCCCAGCACCTCCCTCAGAGCCTCCACAAACGCGTCCGGCACCGGGCCGCCCAGCGCTTCCCTGTGCGCCCCCAGCTCCTCCCGCAGGCGCCCCACCAGCCCCGCCGTGGCCTCCGCGTAGCGCCGCAGGCAGCTCCGCAGCCACGACTGCAGCAGAGCGCCCGCCGCCTCCGCCCGCCCCAGCTGCTCGTCCGTCATGGCGCCCACGGCGTCGGCGGCGGCGCGGTTCATCAGCCGTACCAGGCCCAGGTACAGCTGTACGGCGAGGGAGGGCAGAGCGGGAGGGGCGCGGCGTGTGAGCAGGGACTGGGGAGGTGGGCTGCAAACGCAGCACGCAATCTGGTAAGTGCACTGCCGTACGGCCATGCCAGACGCAGGAGCGAACAGTCGCTCCGCGGCTGCCACCACAGGCGCCCCATGCAGCCCTCCGCAACCGTAGCTGCGCCCTGCCGTTGGCTGGAAGCCGACAGGCAGGGAATCGAGCCAGTACCGCTGGCACAGGCACAGGTCCCAATCCCAGTGCCCTCGTCGCTCACCAGCAGCAGCGCGTCCTGCGCCTGTGGCGCCGCGCGCTCAATGCGGCCGGCCACCACCATCAGGCAGCGGGACGCCTGGTCAATCTGGGGGTGGGCAGCATCGCGGAGGGGGTAGGGGAGGAGAGGTACCTTCGGCGCTTGGGAAAAGGCAACGTGGCTGTGTGGACGTGCAAGGCGCGCATGGCAGGTGACTACGTGCAGCATTGCAGGCCACAGGAAGTGCACAACGAGGACGTTTCTCAAGGTCAACTCGGCAAGTCCAGGGGCTCAGAAGCTCAGGACCGCGCACGGGCGATGACCTCGGTCACCCGACACCCGCCTGCTACGTGGTGTACACCTTCTCTTCCCAAAATGCAGTGTCTCCTTTCACATTAAGCATTGCGCTCGCAGTCCCCCACCCCAGTCCCACCACGTAGTATCTCCAAGGTGTCACCACAAGAGACGCCGCCTACCAGTACCACACCCCTCAATTTCATTGCCGCAGTCCTCCTGCACGCAACCCACCACCTGACCTTCACCACCATTTCCCACACGCCCCGACCCGACCCTCTTTGCCTCCCCGACCCCGCCCACCGCGTTCCCCCCGCCCCCCCGCCTGACACGGTTTCCTCCCGTTTACGCGTCCCCTCCGCGCCCCCACCTGCGCCGTGACGTCCCTCTCGCGCTGCTCCAGCGCCGGCGCCCCCGCCGCCACCCCCGCCAGCAGCCCCGCGTGCACCGCCCGCAGCTGGCCCAGGCGGCGCTCCCACTCCGCTGCCTCCGCCGGCAGCTCCGAGGGCAGCCGCAGCAGGCGGTCCAGGCCGTGCAGCAGCGCCTCCCACACGCCGTAGCAGGGCACGGGGTCGGAGAAGCGGCTGCCATGGGCATAGCACAAAGGCAGGGGAGCACGGCGGGACCGGGCACGTTACTGTGGCAACACCACCACAGGCAGCAAGGCATGGCTATAGGCTGTGGTTGTTGGTGGGCTACATGGGAGGTTGCCACAAGCGCGGAGGCGGCTGTGCAGGTCAGGGGCCCAGGGCACATGGTAGCTGATACACGGCGATGCCCGCCCTGTACTCCGGGCCTGCCCAGGGATGAGCCGATGTCACAAGCCCGGCCCCCGCGTGATCCTCACCCAGCACCCACCTGGCGGTGCAGCTGGGCACGTCCGGGCCGCGCTCCTCCTCCTCCTCCCCCTCATGGCCCTCCTGCTCCTCCTCGCCGCCCAGGCCACCGCCCTCCTCCTCGCCCAGCCCCTCGCCCTCGCCGCTCCGCCGCCGCCCACCGCGGCCCGCCCCCTTGCGCCGCCCCGCCCGCGGCTCGTCGTCCCCCAGGGCCCACGCCACCAGGCTGGGGCCGTCCAGCACGTGCAACGCCAGCAGCCGGTCAACCGTCAGCAGCACGCGCTGCGGCTCGTCGCCGTGGTACTGCCGTACGGTCTGAGGTACAGCGCGGTGCACGGAGGCGCCGGAGCAAGGGCAAGGGCAAGGACAAGGATGTGGGCGTGTGGTAGGGTGTGCGCTGTGGGCGGTCGATGCGCATGAGAGCAGGAGTGTTGACCTTTGTACTGATCCCCAGCTGCCTCTTGATGCGCCGCCTGCAGGTGATCGTGTGAAGATCTGCGCTCAAGCCTCCTTGGCTTTTGCCGTTGCGCACACAGAGTACTGACCCTCTCGTCTGCTTGCCTACCCCGCTTCCCCTCCCCCGGCCAACGCACCTGCCGCGTGCGCCCTTGCTCCAGGTTGGGCCCCACACGCTGGCACACACTGCGGGACCGACCTTTCAACACCCGCCCCTACCCACACCAACCACACTCCCCTGCCCCTCAGGTCCACCAAGCACCTGCAGCATGGCTGCCTGCGCCAAGTCTGGCCCCACACGCTGGCGCCCACAGGCATACGCAGAGTACCCCCTGCCCCTCCACCCACACGCCGGTGCCCCTTCCCCCACGCACTCACCTGCAGCATGGCCCCCTGCCCCAGACTGGCGGCCCCCCTCAAAGCAGGTATGCATCGAATTTCACTCGCGTGCGCACGCAACCGTGTGCCCCACGTGGGCAGGGGGGGCCACCCGACACCCTCCTTCAGCATTAGTGGGGTCCTCGCAACGCTCCTACAACATCCAGCCGCAGCCTGCCTCGATGCTCGTCACTAGTCACTAGACTTGGTCCTTGTCGCTTCCTTGTAACTCGTACTTGTTTTGTAGTATGCTACTGTGACCCCGCAACTGCATTCGTACGCACCTGCAGCATGGCCACCTGCCCCAGGCTGGCGCCCATGGCAGCCGCCACCGCCGGCCAGCTGCCCGGCGGCGCCGCCAGCTCGGCGTGCAGCGCCGCCGCCGCGTCGCCGTCCTGCAGTGCGCCGCGCAGCGCCTCCGCGTACCGCTCCACCGCCACGTGCAGGTGGGAAGGGGACTTGACGCCCAGGGCCAACAGCATGGTGGTGAACACCTGCCAGGCGGGGGAGGGAGGCACGGGAGATATTGTACTCAAGTGTTTGAGCAAATAGCGTGAGTTGCGGTAGGGCCGATGTGGAGGTCGCAGGGATGCATGACACGCGGCCTTGAACTTGAATGTGCGAGGCAGGAGAGGCCAACTCCGAAGGGCATGTGTACTTTCCAAGTGGGCGGCAACGCTGACGCGGCTGGGCCCCTTCTGCGGCCAAAAGCACCACGTCCCACCGTAGCCACCTGAGCCAGCAGTCCCTTCCTTCCCTCGGTGAACTTATGCAGTCCCGTCTCCCGGACCACGTCCCCCGGATCCACGTCTCCCCAGACCCCTGTGCGTCCCCGGACCTGTTTCCCCCACCGCCCATATCCCCCGACCCCCGACCCCCGGCCCCACGACCCCACCTTGACCACCGCCAGCGGCCCCCTGGCGTGCAGCAGCTGCCCGCAGTGCTCCGCCACCCAGCTGCTGGCCAGCCCGCTCCACAGCGCCGCCACCTGCTCAGGCCGCAAGCTCCTCGCCTTGGTCTGCTGCGCCACGCTGCTGCCCTGCTGCCGGCAGTACGTCACCAGCTGCGCAGCCGACTCCGCCAGCTCGTCCCCAGCCCACCACGGCCCCTCCGGGCCCTGCCCCTGCCCGCCCTCGCCGCCCTCCTGCCCCTGCCCCTCCTGCCCGCCCTCCGCTCCCGCTGCTTCCCCCTGTGCCTTAGCGTCAGTGTCCATGGCGCTGGGTCCCTCGTCCTCCAGCAGGTCTGGGGCGGTGTTGTCACGGTCGCGGCCGCGCCGCTGTTGTTGCTGGCCCCCCTGGCCCTGTGCGCCCTGGGGGTGCTGCGCGGAGGGCTGGTGGTGGGCTAGGTTGCCGGGCAGCGGCAGGCCCGCGGGCGCGGGGCCCAGCAGCTCCTGGAAGTAGGGCGGCAGGGACTGCAGGGGAAAGGACGAGGAGGGGGAAGGACGAGGGGGTGAAGGGTTTGACGGCGTCAGTGACCGTGCGGCGCATCGAGCAACCCTAAGGGCCTCAAGCCATGTCCCTGGCTATGGTACCGGAGCAGGATGAAGGGTAACCTGTAACAATGCGTCACTGCGTCCTGTGGTTATGGACCTCTGAGCTGGGCTCCAGCAGGACGGGGTAAAACTGCCTTTCGACATGTACTCTTGGCAACCCGCAACAGCGCTTGAACTCCGCCATCCCTTCACCCAACATACATGTGCACAGGCACGCTGCTGCTAACACACACACCTTGGCCACCACGGGGTGGTCCGCCAGGCGCAGCAGCCTGTGCAGCAGCAGCGCGCAGAAGGCCCTGTGCGGGTCCGCCGCCGGCCGCTCCGTGACCCACTGCCAGCGATCCCACGGCCACTGGTAGCCGAACGAGCTGAGGTGGTACGACAGCCAACTCGCCAGCCGCATGCGAAGCTCGGGGTCCAGGTACGGCATGCAGCCGAACAGCTCGCGCACGCAGGACGAGAGCGCGCGGGCGAACTGGAACGCGGGCACCTTGCACAGGTCGACGAGGAGGGTGCAGTAGGCGGCGTGGGAGAGCGCGGTGGAGGGCAGGCGCAGCATCTGGGAGAAGAGCACCTCGGCCACGAAGTTGCGAACGGTGGCGGACTGCTGTCCGGGCTGCTGTCCGGGCTGCTGGCCGAATACGGGGTTGAGGTGGTGCGGCAGCGCGCCCGATAGCGTCAGCACGCAGGCGGTCCTGCGGGTGGGAGAGGGCAGGGGTAGAGGAGAGGCGTGTGGCGGTTTGGAGGCAGACCCAATTGTTACAGTGACGCAGTGGAGGTAAGGGGTTGCGGCGCAAGGGTTTGGTTGGAGATAGAAGGGGGAGGGGCTAGCTCTTCCATGCAACCTAAACAATGGTCTGGTGGTCCTGACCTGTGCGCTGTGAGCGTGTCCAGCACGAACCCTGCATGAGAGTAAGTGCTCGATACGTACTCCTTCACAGGCACATGACAAGCATGAAACAATGAGTAGCCACTGTGTGTACATGTACGATGTCGTCTGTTGGCGTATCCCCCTTACCTGTCGCTGCTGAGGGCCGTCAGCGTGTCCAGCACGTACTCCTCCACCAGCAGTCGCTCCAGGTCCGGCAGCTCACCGCCCAGGTACTCGCGCGACAGCAGCCGCACGCCGCCGCGCGGGGGGTACCACCACCGCACGCGCGCAGCGGCAACGGGCGGCATAAGCCCGCGCTCCAGGCCTGGGTGAAGGGGGATGTGCAAGAGGGCCCAAGGCACAACAGGGGCTAATGAGCCAAGGCCATACCGGTAGGCGCGTAAGCACACGAGCGAGGGCGTCGGCTGGCCCGCATAGGCGTCGGTAGGGCGCAAGCAATCCTTAGCACCGTGCTTTGTATCGCTCCACCACAGTACCCCAAGCCCTGGCCACCGCGCCTCCGCCACCCAGTCCCACGGGACCCGATCATCCGACGCCCCAACTCCCTCCCTCGTGCAGCAGCCCCCGGCTTCCTTATCCCCAACCCCTTTACGGCTACACTTGCAAGTAGTTCTCCTCCTTAGCGCCCCGCTTCCTCACCAGGCGGCCAGGCCGGCGCTGCCAATGCCTCCAGCCCCTCCAGCGGCCGCCCCGCCGCCAGCTTGGCCGCGTAGGGCGCGTGGGGGCCGGGCAGCACCGACACGTCCCACCCGCCCTCGCGGCACGCGCACACCGCTGACCACAGCTCGCCCAGGAAGGAGGCGCCGCCGCTGTCGGACCTGCAGACGTGGAATGGTGGTCAGCACATGGCTTTGCAGTCACCTGACCCATCCGCTTGCTGCATCTTCAACAGCCCGCATTGCCAGGAGGTGACAAACCACCCTCTCAACTACCGCTCAGGCGTGCTAACCTAGTGTCGTCCCTGCCACTGGGCCCCGGTGCAATACACACGACTAGCACACACCCCAACCGCAACGCCGCTCATCCTGTTGCCGTACCTCGACGCTCAGTGCATAGGCGGCCCCCCGGCCGCCGTACAGACACACGGCCCCTCACGCCGCCCCATGCTCATCTACCCGACCTTGCTGCACACCAGTACCGCTCAGCCCACACTCTCACCCCGCCTCTCACCCCAACATCCCGGCTCCCTGTCCTCCTCACTTTGCCGCTCTGCGGTCATCCCAACACCACGGCCCCGCCCCCACCTTGCCGCCAGGTCCTCCTCGCTCCTGGCCCCGAACATGGGCCGCAGCGCCTCGTCCACCGCCACAGGCCGCTGACCCATGTACGCCTCCACCTTGCCCAGCAGTGCGTCCAGGCTGGCGCACCCGCCCCCGCCCTCCCCTTCACCTACTCCAGCACCCTCCCCCTCCATCCCCTCGCCCCCTGCGCCGCCGCCAACCTCCCCCGCCGCCGCCAGCTCCTTCCCGCACCACGGCAGCGCCGCCAGTACGGCATACACCATGAAGTCGGACCACGGCTGTACGGCAGCGCCGCCGTCGGGCGCGCCGGCGGAGGCGGCGGCCTCCGCCGCCTCCGCCAGGCCCGCTGCCGCTGCGTCGACGATGTTCCCCATGGCGGACAGGATCCATGCGGCAGGGACCACGTTCGTGGCGTGCAGGGCGGCTAGGAAGCGCAGCAACTGCTTGGCGCGGTAGGTGGGCCGCGGGCCGGGCTGCTGCTGCGCCTGCTGCGGCGGCTGCTCGGCCGCCAGGCACACGCGCAGGTCGGACAGCACGGTGGTCACGATGCGTCGGGAGAAGTCGGGTCGTTCGCTGTGGAGGATGCCTGGCAGGAAACAGCGGAAAGCAGGGGGACGTATGTGTGAGCTGCGTGGATGGTGGTGGGGGTGCGCGGCTGGGCCGCACCGCGCTGAGAGCAGCGCGGCCCCCATGAGGGTGCCATACAGGCGCGTCGTTACACAGCAGCACCTTGAGCGCGGGGTAAGACCCGCGCTCACCACTTGGCTCCTTCTTGAACCCCTTGCCAACAAGCATACAACCTCGCCGGTTTCCACTGGCTGCCGCTGACTCCGTTCCCTCGCCCAGGCTGCACGCCGCCCCAACCTGCCGATGTGCCAACCTACGAGCACACCGCACGCCCTGTCGTCGCACCACCTCACCCGTCCTTTCATGTTGCACCACCACCCTTTCCCTCGTGCTCGCACATCCCACGACCCATGCTCCCCTGCCCGCCTCCCACCACTTCTCCTCCACGTGCACCCCACCTCCCGCCGTGCACCCGTTCACCCACCCAGCACCAGCGCGTAGTGCTGTGTCTTGAAGGACACCTCCACCGCCGCCTCCACCAGCAGCGCCGCCACGTTGTCGCCGCCGTGCTCCAGGTCCCGCCGGCAGCTCTTGAGCAGGTCGTCGAAGAAGCGGTCGTCGGACCACGTGTCGCGCGCAGAGCCCTGCGGAACGTATAAATACACCGTGGACATGAATAGCTTGCTTGCCAGTCCTCCTTTCCACGAACGAAGTTCCTGTCTGACCAAAACCACCACGCCCGCCACCACCCATCGTTTTAACCCACCGTGTTCCTGTCGCACACGCCCAGCAGCTTGGCCACGAGCACGTGCTGCGGGCTCAGCTTGGGCAGCTGCGCGGGGTCTTCCTCACGCCCACGCTTGCCGATGAAGCTGCGCTGGTAGCCGCCTCCGCCCGGCCCGCCACCTCCGCCCGGCCCCCCGCCGCGGCCGCCATCGTGACGCCCGTGGCCCCCATGGCCGTGATAGCCTCCCCCGCCTCCCCCTCTGTGGCCGCCCCCGCGACCGCCCCGCCCCTCGCCGTGCCGTCCTCCGCCCCCGCCGCGGCCGCCGCGGCCTCCACCGCGGTAGCCCCCGCCGTGGTGCTCGTTGCCCTGCCCGCCGTGACCTCCACCTCCCCCTCCGCCGTAGCCACCTCGCGGGCGAGGGTATTGTGGCTGGAAGCGGTCGCCCATGGTCTACTTGAAGGCCGGGGACTCGCGGACCCCGACAAGATGGGCTTAGCGGGTTTGTTCTGACAACGCTGTGGCCTTGCTATCGGCTGCAAGGTATTATTGATGTAAGAGCTTCGTCATTTCTCTTACTAAACGTTTGGTCAGTGACAGTGAAGGAACACAGAGCGCAGCCCCGATCGTGGGCTAACGGGGGACAACACGAAGCTATTCAGGCAAGGCAACCAAGTTAACTGCGACCAAAAGCCGTTTTGCGAACTTGCTGTTGCTCTCACTCAAAGGTCATTGAGCGATGCGTTTCGGCGGCAAAGGTCAAGACGGCTGCCAAAGGAATAACGCGTCAAGTAAAACGGGTCTGTTCGAGGTTCCTATGTAGCTTATGAGTGTCGGCTGCAAGTGCTTGACACCGCGCAGGCCGCTCGCATGTTGCCGGAACGGTCATGGGGTGCGGCGCCCTCGTGTGCTGTGTCCATCCCGTCTAGTGAGGTGGTGTATTGCCCTGTAGCCCTTCCAGTGACATAGTTCCCTGGGTGCCATGCCTGTCCTGCACTGCCGTGCTAGTTGACTGCCTGTGCATAGGGCTTCATAGTGTGCTGCCCAAGCCGTTATAACTAGGCCTGGGCAGTGGTGGGCTTTTGTGCTTTGTCTCGTTGCCCTCTCGGGGTGGTGGGTGTGTTACGACACCCCTACCGAAGGGGTCCCATGTAACAACCTAAACCTAAACCTAAATCGGTGCGTCGGGGTGTACCTGCGTGGAGGCACGGAGCCCTAAGGGGAGGGGATGTTCTGCCCCTACGGTTTTGGGTGTAAATGGACCCTGCATGCCTACACCCTGGCCCTCCTATGTAACTCTGCAATCTCCTCTTGCAGGACTGCCAGCACCGGCCTGAACTGAAAGGCACGGTATGCTTTGCACCGCACACGAAGCGGGACCAGGAGTACTCAGCCCCGTCGCGGCACTTGCCAACACCCCCCGCAAAGTGAACCTTGGTCCCAGGGCCCCCTGCCGCCAGCTGGACACTTGCTGGGATACTAGCAGTGTACCCACTTAGCGAGCACAGCAAGCTTCCATGCAATCTCAATGTCAACGCAGGTCAAGGCCAGCGAAGCCGCCAGTGCCGTGCCGGGTAACCAACACAGGTCAAGGGCTCAAGGCCAGCGATGCCGTGCTGAGCAACCAACACTGGATAAACCATGGCGACCCAGGGCGACCATGCAGACGCTGCAATGTGTTCCCATTCAAGTGCTATGATGCGGCCCCCTTCCACAGCCCAGCCCCATATCACCGGGACACAGGGCTGCTGCAGGCCATCGGAGATACAGGTTTCCCCACCCCCTGGCGCAAGTTACCTGCTGCACGGTCGTGAGGCGCCATGTGCTGCGCCGTCCCGCTGTTGAGGTGCGCCCCAACCGTCCGCCACCCCCGCACTCGCCCGCGCCACGTATCATGGGCCCCCTCCAGCCTTCACATGGCCGTACCTCAGCCCCAGCACCCGCCGCACCTTCGCCATTGCCGTATGCGCCACGGACCCCTCCCCCAGCCCGAGCTACCACACCAACCAAGCCACATGCGCCTCCCCCGGACGCCCCGGCACACACAGCTCGGCCAGCTCCATCGCCACCTCCTCGTAAGAGGTGCATGGGGAATGCAGTTGAACGGTGCATGGGAAATGCAGTTGAACGGTGCATGGGGAATGCCGGGCACCGTAGGGCTGTATGTGTGCTTCCGCGTTACGGTATTGCTGCTGCTACATTGGCAGCATTGGTCATCGCATTCCGCGGCCGAGTGTGGAGGGCGCTGCGTCAGCCTTGAACCCCTTCTTTCCGACCAGGAACAGCATTCAGCACATGCCAAGCCATGGAAAGGATCCCATGGCTAATCGGTTGCACTGGCGGGCCGCGTAGGGCACGCAGGTGGGACTTGCCGGGGAGTGGCGGTGTGGGCCAACCGGACAGCACCAAATGCACGTGACCTCATCTTTAACACAGAGAGTGCTGCAGTGTAATTCAGGCGCCACAGCATACCGGTAGTAGTCTACGCTGGTGGTTGCACGAATGAGGAGTGTTGAGCCTGTAACGTAACCGCACGCACGCACTGTGGCCTCGTGTGGCCTCTTCCCTTGGTCCCTAGTGTCCCTTGGTCCCTAGTGTTCCCTTCTTTTACGGCTGGGATTCGCTGTGTTTGGGTTTAGGTGGTGCTGGTGTTTGTCAGTGCTGGCTGGGCTTCGGACTCCCGCTGGCCTGTCCCTTCCTGTGCCACAGAGAAAATGCACGTGGCGACCTGCAAATCTGTGTGGATGCACCTGGCGCATTAGGCATTGCACACCTCAGCCACAGGCTGCAGCTGCTGCTGTGGCACACTGCCCTCGAAAGCCTTTTGCGGCGCAAGTCTCAAGGGTTGCAGCACAATACACAAATCGCACGTACGCAACCCTGGTCCTACCCCTCTCGTGCAGCTACTCCCTGTGTCGCTGCAGGACCGTTGCCACTGCGCGTCGGTGTGACCAAGCTCCGGATAAAATCTTGTCTCATGTAGTCTAGTAAGATCAATTGCAGCGTCTTGAGGGGCTCGTATGTTCACTGTCGTGCCAAGCCATGGCGCCTCCGGCCTCGACTGTTGGTTTTCGCCAGCTGGCCAGGAACACAGTGCATGATATCACGCATATAACATCCATACTGCGAGAGGACCCTGAGCTCCAGGGCCCGGAGGGCAACGGCGCTTGGCGTTTGTCCTCATCGCCCGCGTTCAGTCGGCTTGAAGCCGTGCTCAAGTCCCTGCACCTGAGTCTGAACGACAAGGCAGCCGATGTCACAGATCACTTTGGTCATGTGGAGGCGCTGCCGCAATCGGGCGAAACCACTGCCAACCTGCTGCTGACGAGAGCGCCAACCCTGTGCCAAGGTGTCCTGGAGCTCACAGCCCTGCTGTTGCGCTGGCCGGGCTGCGACACCTGGCTGACTTGCGAAGAGCGTCAAGGCGGCGTGATAGCACCTGTGCCTCCCGCAATACACCTACAGAGCGAGCGAGCTGGGTCGGACGGTCCAGCGGCACCAGCTGCCGGGGCAGCCAGCAAGCAGGCTGCTGGTGCGGCCGCCGCCTCCCGAATAGCGCTGAAAATCCGCCTGGCACACGTGCGTAGCTATTGCCTGTCCATACTGGGTAAGCTGCTCGACCTGGGTCCCCAGGAGCAGTCCTACGGCCTGGCGTGCACGCTGCTCCGCATGCACACGCTGCAGGCGTGCAGCCGCAGCCTAGCCCACGCCGTGGAGCGCCTGGTCGCAGCACAGGCCCAGCCAGGCATCTGCGCCGAGCTGCAAGCCGACACCGCGCCAACGCCGGGGGCCGCCGGGCTGGCTGCGCTAGCACGGGGAACGTCGGCGGGCGGCAGCAGCAGCGGCTGTGGCTCCTGCGTGGTTGAGGGCCCCATGGAAGCGCTTGAAGAGGTTGTCACTTGCGCAATTCTAGCGCTCCAGGCCTTGAGCTCCCTGTTCGGCCGCCTGGGCGGCTGCGCAGAGCCAGGCGAAAGCGGTGGTGCCAAGGGGGGCGCAGGGGGGCGGGCGGCAGCGGCAAGCAGCAGCAGCACCACTTCCGCCATCACGCGGGACGGATGGAGCAGCAGGGACACGCTTGTGGGGCTGCTGCGGGAGGCTCTCCCGAGCAGCGCCGCATACGAGCACGCGGCTCGAGGCACGCTGCACCTCATGCATGCAACGCGCGGCGCCAGGCCCGACGTCATGACCCTGTTTGTGGGCCTTGTGCTCATGTACGAGAAGTGGGCTGAGGAGCTAGTGCGGTGTGGACTGGGGGACGTACGGGATGCCGTACTCGGGGGGCCCTGCGCCACCTACCTGGCGTCGGCCGCCGGCCTCCAGCTGCTGTGTACGGCAGACGGCGGGCGGTCGTACGGCATGCGCCCCCCGGCAGCGCAGGAGGACTTGGAGTCCTACTGGTTGCAGGGTGGCGGTGAGGTGCTTGGAGGGGGGGCTGGTGGCAGCAGGGAGGGTGCGGGGCAGGGGGGCAGCGGTGTGAGGCGGATGGAGGTGGTTCCGCTTCTGTCCCTGGCGCACGCGGTGAGCCTTCGTGAGCGGAAGCGCCGTTCGGGTGCCGACATCTTCCTCCGGTTGGGGCAGTTGGCGGTGGCATCTTTGGCGCAGCATGAGGCCGGCGGCGGGGGCGGCGAGGGTGTGGGAGGCGGCGGAGGCTCCGGATCATCCGTGCCCGTGGCGAGGCAGCGCTACATGATGGACCCGTACGGCTCGGCCTACCTTGCGACCATGGCGCTGCGCCGTTACCGGGGCCACCTGGAGCTGTTCTCCGGGCGGGCCAGGCAGGAGGCAGACGTGGAGGGATGGCGGCTGGCGTGTGCCGTGGCACGTGCCGTGCGTCCCGGCGAGTACGGTACCCTGCTTCGACAGGTCGCACGAGGGCTGTTCATTGACCTGGGCCCCGTACCAGCTGGAGGTGTGTCGTACATACCGTATGCTCCGCACACATTACAAGTATTGTTGTGTTGTAGCGAGAAATATGCTAGTTGGACACAGTCCGTTGAGGGGCCGGACTGCTGTCGATCTATTGCTGATTTTCACTTATGTGCTCTACAATATCTGGTATCAGAGCCTGATCGATCACGGGATCGAAACCTGCTGACTGCTGAATGCCGGTGCGCGGGAGATAGCAGCCCCGCGGCTAGGCTTGACAACTGAATGCAAGATGCGGTTCCAGGCAGTGAGCCTGCGAGGACGCAAGGCTCCTGGAGGGGGAGCAGATGTTGTAGCGAGAAATATGCTAGTTGGACACAGTCCGTTGAGGGGCCGGACTGCTGTCGATCTATTGCTGATTTTCACTTATGTGCTCTACAATATGTTGGTTGCCAAACCATAAGTTCATTCGGCCGACGATATTTTCAGCATTTTTAAATGATAAATTTTGTTTATATGTATAGTGTCTTTTAACAACATAACAAAAACTTTCTCTTTTAGTATTTTTGATTTATAATCATAAAAGTTCCCTTTTATTATAAAAATTTCTTGTCGGCTATAGATTCCTGCAAAGCGGCCCCTAAAGGGCGAAAGCAGGCAGGCAGCTGGTAGTTCATGGATGTGGTTGATGCCTTATGTCGTGTCGCCTGGGGGATGGTCGTGTCAGACTACGATGATTGCATGGTTGATAGCCACTGGTGTTGGCATCCACGGTAGCTGGGACTAATACGCCGGCTGCTTGGTCTAACCTGCAGCCTGGCTGTGTGTGCCGCCCGCAACAGGGTGCCTCCCGGCGGCGGCCCCGCCCGCCCTTGCCGCCGCCGTGTCGGGGGGCCTGCTACCCTGCCTGGAGCGCCTGGTGCGGCGGGCAGGCGCAGCAACAGAAGCAGCTGCTGCTCCAGGATATAGCCTAGCTCTGCGCCCCCAGTTGGACCCATACGCTACCGAGCAGCAGCTGCTGCATTTCCTCCTGGCCGAGTACGACAGGGAGCCGTACCTGGTCTGGCTCCTGGCGTACGGCAAGCCTGAGGAGGCAGCTGCGCTTGTGACCAGCGTGGGCAAGCTGCTGTGTGGGGTGGCAGCAGGGAGCATGCTCTCGCGGGCTGCTGGGTCGGAAAGGGATAAGCTGCGAGCCAACATCGCCGAGGGGGTCCTAACGGCAGCGTGCCGCGCCTTAGCGGACGCGGCTGGCGTTGCTGCCAGCGCGCGACAGATTCATGAGTCCACAGGCGTCATAGCGGCAGCGGAGGCTCCTGAGGAGGGGCCGCAAGGCCCTGTGCAGCAGCTGCTGCGTATGGCTGTGCTGGCAGCGTGCGAGTGGCTGCCCCCATTGTACGAGGTGGTGGTGGAGGTGGCAAGGCAGGTGATGGCGGCGGGGCCAGGCCGGTCGAAGGTACCCGCCCTGCATGTTGGTGCCGGGCTGCTGCATTCCGCAACGACGGGCTTCAGCTCATGCATGTTGTGGCTTCCGTTAAGACTCGGAGGCATGGGGCAGGCTAACGCTGGTGTCGAGGCGGCCGCAGCCGCTGCCAGTACCGCCCAGTCGGCGACGACAGCGGCTCAGGAGGCGGCGGAGGCTGCCCCGGGGGAGCTGGGCCGCCGCCGGCTGCGGCGGCTGGCGCAGGAAGTGCCGCCGGTGGAGCTGGTGGGCGCGGGCATGACGCTCATGGCTCACGTGGCGGCGGGCGAGGACTTGGACGGCGCAGACGAGGAGACGCTCAAGCTGAACGGCAGGATGTGCGAGCAGCTACTGTGGGCCGGCTACGCGCTCGCCGCAGCCTCCCCTGGCGCAGTCCGCAGGGCCTTGGCGTGCGGTGGTGCGGCCGATGGCGGCGTTCCGGCGCACTGCGCGTGGCGCTCGTCCACTGTACGGCAGCTCATGGAGCGGCTGCCACGTGACTGTAAAACGGGCATGCGCCTGGCGGGTGCGCTGGAAGCGTGGGAGCGGGCGGCAGAGGAGGCGGTTGGGGCCGAGGGGACGCTCGCCGCGCCGAGTAACATATTTGCCAAGGGTGGCGGGCAGCTGGATGTTATGGGGCCGGAGCTGGAGCAGCCGTCGCCGCTGCGGCGCTGCTCCTGGTGGCGCTGCACCAACCTGGCGGGGGACAGCGAGGCGGGGCTGCCGCTGCAGGCTTGCGCGCGGTGCGGTGCGGCGTGGTACTGCGGGCGGGGGTGCCAGGTGGCGCACTGGCGGGCGGGGCACAAGGGGGAGTGCGGGAGCAGCGGGAGCGGCGGGGAGCGGGACAAGGAGCAGGCATAGCGGGTGCGAGCGAGCGAGGAGGGCAGTTCTAGTAGGCAATGACCATAAGCGATCTGAGGGGCTTTGCGGGGAACCGCTGAACATGAACGTTGCTGCCTTGTAGGCGAACAGCGTGATCAATAAGGACTCCACCAGCCTTGTGCCGCACGGTCACCAGGGTAGCTTGTCGGGTGCTGTATGTGTGGCCGTGTAGGACGATAGCGTCCGCAGTGAGGGCTCCTCCAACCTTGTGCCGCATGGTCACCAGGGTAGGTCGTCGAGTGCGGTATGTCGGTGCGCAAGCTCGCAGGGTGCCTGTCCGTGCCAGCCGCCGATGTCTGCTGCTTTTGGATGAAGTATTGCTGTATCGTTGTTGGTAATGCTGGATAAGTTACTGTGCTACTACCTGACGGTGTGGTAGACACGTGCCTCTTGCACGGACACGATGGGCAGTGCGCCGGGGCAAGGCATAGCTGCAGACGAACACAGTACGGGGTCGGCTGGCAGGACGCGCGATGTTGCATGCATTTATCTGGCAATCTGGGGTTGAACGTGACTTCGTTCAGTAAGGGGTGGCAGCGAATGAATTATGCGCCGTGCTGGCTGCGTGGGACTCGGGATTAATAATATTATTGGGGGGTTCCTAGCGGGCATCGATACTCGGATTGGGTGGATGACGTGACGGTTGCATCGGTTTTGGCTTCACGACGGTGTGGACTGGCCATAACGTTGTGCGTATGCATACGTACCGGTGCTGTGGAGACCGCCACACCGTGGGTCTGTGACGGTGGCTGTTGAGGTAAGAGCTTGCTGGCTGGTTGCGCGGCTGCTGGGGGCGACACGCACACAGGCGAGGCTGGCGGGACCCGGCCCAGCAAAGGGTCATGCGTGATTAGGGTAGGCCGCTGACTCGGACGGCGGCCGCCTGTGCTGTGCTATTGGCAAAGGGAAGCGGGGGGCATGATTGGATCATGCCTGCGCATGGCTCAGCATGCGCACATGCACACAGGAATGCCTCTGGTGGCCAGGACGGGTGCGGCTCTGTCCGCTTTGCGCCCAAGCTGCGGTGCGACGGAAGGGGAGCCTGGCTGCCTGAGCACCTGTACGGCTGTACGACACCTCGACCAATGTGACGCGCTGCTTGAGTACCGGTACATGGCGGGTTCACCATCAAGCGATAGATTTCTCTAAGGCTTGGGCTGATGGGCTCGTCGCTTGTCGGTGCCGGGCTACAGCAACCAGAGAGCAATAAAAAGCTGGGCCAAGCTTGCTAGCTAGGCCTTTTAAGTGCCGCAAACCGACCACCGACCGCCACAAGCATCCCGTCATCCTTGATCATCGTTGAACGGCAGTGTACTGATTCACGAACAGGCAGGAGATGAGACATGAGAGCGGTTCGCAGGTATGCGTGAATGCGATCTGGTGTTAAACGTGGCGTGCAAAGCGTCTGCCTTCGATTATGCATGCAAATCTTTTGACGCTCCGCTTGAGGTGGCAGCAGACGGACTGAGCACAATCAGCGTCCGCTTGTGTGCGGGTCCCCACGTATGGCAGCGTTACATTGCAAGTGCCGGGCCGAAATTGCGGGCTGAACTCTACCCCTCCGCCACCCACGCGTCCGTCAGGCGCCACGTGTCACCCTCCCCCTCCACTCTGCCGTACCTCAGCCCCAGCGCCCTCCGCACTTCAGACACAGCCCACTGCGCCACGGACCCCTCCCCCAGCCCGGCCTCCCACTCCCGCCAACCCACACGTGCCTCCCCCAGGGGCGGCCAGCCCCCCGGCACGGACAGCCGTACCAGCTCCAACGCCGCCTCCACGTGTACGGCAGTACCGGGTACCGTTGCGGCGCACAGCTGTACGGCAAGCATCTGTTGCCGCACCTGAGCAGCCCGGTGCTGCGACTGCAGTACCTTCAAGGTATGGCCGTTCCGGCTACTGCTGCCCTGGCTGCCATGCTTGCCATCCTCCCCGGCGGCTGCCGTCCCCCTTGCACCGGCGGACCCCGCCGTGCTGGTCATTCCCGCGCGCGCCTCCAACGCTGCGGCCAGCACGCCATGGCATGCCGCCGGCAGCTCCACTGCGTCGACCACAGCAAACAGCACCTGGTGTGCCAGCCCCTCCTGCTGCTGCTGCAACAGTAGCTGACCTCGCTCTTGTTCCGCCGTTGCGCTGTGCAGCCCTGATGCCCCTGCACGTGGCTGCCACGCTACTTCACCTCCGGCCTCTGCTGCTGCTGTGGTTGCTGCCAGGTCCGCAGCAACCTGGCTCCTCAGCTCACCCGTCATCCGGTCCAGCCCTTCCGCAAGCTGCGCCAACGCACCCAAAGCGCCACCCAAGACCTCCGCATCCCCTCCCTGCAGCTCTGTACCCCCGATGTCTGCCCTAGTTGCCCCTCCCCTTGCTGCCACTGCGTCGTGTTGCAGCGCCGCACTTGCCGCTGCCAGCGCACCTCCAACGACGCCCTCAACCCACGCCTCCGCCTCCTCGTCCTCCCTGTGCTCTCCACCCCTTTCCTCCCCAACGTCACCCACACCTCCCTCTTCACCACGTCCCGTGCCCCCATCTACCTGCTCACCGCACCTGTCCATGCCCTCCTCGTCCTCCCCAACATCCTCGGCCCCACCGCCCGCGACCTCCGCCATCGCCCGCCTCATAAGACCCACGGCGGCGGGCGTTATATCAGCCGTTACGCGCCGCCACGCCGCCGCCAACCGCCGCGCTGTGGCGGGCGCCAGGCGGTTGGCCTCCGCGTCGCACCGCGGGCACGTGCACATGAAGCCGTACTGCGTCTGCAGGGCCTGCTGCCGTACCTGTGGGTTCCATGCAGGCGGTTGGGGGGTAAAAGGACCTGTGTGTTACCGGCACCACTCGTACCGTCAGCAGCCTCGCACGAGTCCTGAACACTGCGAAAGCTCATGGAAGCGGACTGCGCTGCATGAGCGCCAAATGGAACCGTGCGCACGACCGCCACGGACTACATGCTACCGTGCTGCCGTTGGAAGGCAGCTTGGCATGCACCAGCGGGGCAGGCGGCACAGCCGTGTTCACCCGCAGCACGTTTCCCACACGCACCGCCCCCCACACAAAATAGCCTTGCCTCTCACCCCCAGCGGTGCCGCCAGTATGTTGCCCAGGTAGGTGTCGCACAGCTCCTGGCCGGCAGCCATGGAGCGGGCGGCGCGCACCTGAATAGCGTACATCCACAGGCAGGGCATGGGCCGTATCACAGAGTTGACGCGTGAAGGGAGAGTTCAGGATCGAGTTGAGGGCCAGTGGTTCCATAAAAGCAGGGAGTAATACGCGAACCGCGCCTCCCCAAGCTTGCTTTTCCCCACAGCGCAGCAACATCCCCCCAACCCGGTGAAACCCTTCCCCTCCCCCTCCCCCTCACCACCATGCTCTCCCCCAGCACGTAGTTGACCACGTTCGGTGCGCAGCTGTGGTTCATCCACGCGTGTTCAACCCACAGGCCGATGTGCCCCGGCCGCGACAGCCACCGGCAGCTCCCATGGGGAAAACCACCGTCGCCATCTCCCCGGCTGCCGCCTCCACTACCGCTGCCACCACCTCCATCCGTGTCACTGACCGCCAGTCTAAGGAAATCAACAGCTGGGAGCTTGTTGATAGGCAGGTGACTGCAGCCCTCAGATGGTAGGTCCTCTGTTTGCCCCCGTCCCGCTGCTGCCGCCTCAGCCGCCGTCGCCCCGACCACCACCCCCGGGTCCATGCGTGTCTCCGAGAAGCAGTTGAGCTCCAACAGCCTCAGCAGCTCTGCGTCTTGGAGCCCGCTACCGGGGCAGGGCCCCTTAGCCTCTCCCTTGCCTGCCGCGTTCGTACAACCCGCAGCGGTGGCACGGGTGAAACTATCGATGGAGCTAGTGCTGCTGCTGCTGCTGCTGTCGCTGCTAACACTGGTGCTTCTGCTGCCGTGGCTGGTCCCCTGGCTGCCTTCTGCATGGCCGCCGCGCTCCCGCAGCTTCAGGGGCAGCTCGAGCTGCCGCAGCCGCTGGTGAAGCGTGCCTGCATGTGGTTGTAGCAGCAGTTGGGGTAGCTGGTACAGACAGTGCCACGGTTGCCCAGGACTGGGTGCCACGGCTTTTCACGGCAATGTTGGTGCTCTTGTCTGCGACCCCCCACTGGCCAGCACATTCACCACCATGCCCTTTTCACCACGCGCACCTTACAACCCACTCACCGAGTTCGGGGCACTCCTCCACGCTGCCGGGGGTGCCGTCGTACGCCAGCTGCAGCAGCAGCCGCTGTGCCGGCCCCAGCCGCCCAGGGCGCTGCATCAGGGACAGCAGCGCGCTGACCGGCGGCGCACCTTCCTCATCCTCGTCCTCTTCCCCTCCATCCGCCTCCTGATCCTCCGCCTCCTCCTCCTCCTGCTGCTCCCCCTCCTGTTGCTCCCCCTCCTGTTGCTCCGCCGTGTCCTCATCATGGTTTCGGCCCTCGGCCAGTTCCACGCCGAGCTCGTCCTCGCCCTCCTGTTCCTGCTCGTCCTCACCAAACACCACCCCCACCGGCTGCGACACCAGCAGCAGCTCCCCCGGATGCAGGGGACGGGTGGCCACCAGCCCACGACCCTTGCCTGCATGGGGAGAGCCCGTGGAGCAGATGCGTGACGGCCAACGTCCACACGCGTTCTACCGGTACTGCGTTGGCGTCAGAGACGTCTAGTGCCCGGTTGCCGCACCTGGTGCATGAGCAAGCTGCACGGGCCCGTAAAACCGCTGCAGAGCTTGCAGGCATGTGCGGTGACTGCTGGACTGGGAACGGTTGTGGGGTCTTAGTACGGGAGCGCAGGGGGCGATGAAGGGTGAGGCGCTGACCAGGCGGGAGCGGCGGGTATCGGGACGATGGGCATGTGGATACCGCCAGCTGCTGATGTTACCGCACACATTTTTGCACATACTCTGACGTACTCCGTGAGGTATCCGGTGAGCAGCGTTACCGAAGTGGCATTTGCGAAAGCGACGCGACCGCGGCAACAAACATGCGTCTTAGCGAACAGGGGCAGTGTTGTACTCAAACGTATAGCAGCAGAAGGCACACACTAATATGTTGAAAATGTTGTAAAGCAGCATCGTACTTTCCCGCAATGTGACAAGCGGTTGACACGTGCTGGCCCGGATGCTACCTGGTAGGCGTTTCCTGACTGACCTGGACTGACCGACAAAGCGGGAGCCTGCAGCTTTCGGCAGCTGTGTGCTTGCTCGTACCGCCAACCTGCACTGTTTGGGCAGGAGGTGGCGAGGTGATGGAGGGAGGTGGCCCACGTTCACATGCAAAGTGGGGACGTTGGGTTTGGGGGCTTGACGACGGGATAAGGGGAAGAGGAAAAAGGGTGGGGCGGAGGCAAAGCTAACGGTTGCAGAAGTGGAGCCGCTGGGCATGGTCGACTTGGTGAGGCCGACGGTCTTGGACTGGGTGGCTTCTGTGCTGGCAGGGGCCCTGGCGACCAAGCGGCACTAAGGGTCAAAGACCGGTGGCACACAGCACAGTTTTGGGACGAGGCTGCGCCCTGGAAGGGGGCCAAAACTGTAAATCCATACATACACAGCGGCAAGGGGGTGTCAGGGGAAGGTCGGCCAACCACAGCCAACAGCAGGATCAGGAGCGGCTACTGCTTGTGTAGGTGTTGTTGCGCGCAGGAAGGGGCAGAGCGCTGAAGCGCAGCTGCCGGGGGACGCCCTGGGAGCTCTGGCGCAGCTGGCGGCGGCCGTGGAGCACCTGACGGGCGAAGTGAGGAGCCACGTGGCCAACGACATTGCTGTAGCTTCTCTGGGGCCGCACCAGGCGCAGCAGCAGCGGCAGGACGAGCAGGCGCAGCGGCAGGATGGGGCAGGATGAAACCGTGCACCAGGTGTGCTACGCCCTGCTGGGGGCGGTAGGGTGCAGCTGCAGGCGGCATGCCACGACGTGCTGTGCGCCGGACTGGAAGAGAAGTTGGGCATACCGCTCGAGTGCGACAAGGGCACGGCTGAGCAGCCTGTACGTATGCACGGCACCGGGCTGCTCAGGTACGGCAGCTGTGAAATGTGTGCTGTGTTCAGGGGGTTCCTTCCATATGTGGGTTACGAGATTTTCAACGAAAGGAACACACGTCTCCTCTTTACAATGCATAAATGATGGCGGGCTGCAATGTGCAGAGTACGACGTCCTTCCCGCACACATGCCTTGACGTTTGCTGTGCTGTGCACGACGGTGGAAACCTTCCAGCACAGCCGTACATGGCCGTACCCGTGGTCGTACCGCAGAGCTGACTCCACCCGCACCCTTCCGCCATACAGTACATCAAAGTGGCTTGCAAAACTATTATTCATTGCATTGCAACGCTCATTATTCGGCGCAAAGAGGGCTCTACGCGCAAACAGCCGAACACCGCTTTGTGCACCCCTGAATCAGCGTCCTGTCGCAAGGAAACGCCAGGAAGACCCTATGGCGCAGCACATATTTTGCCCGCCGTGACAGATCTGCCAAGAGTTCAGCAGCCCAAGATGTTGCTAATGTTGTAGCGCTTCCAAGCTTCCCCTGGTAACCTGGCACTGTACAAATGCGCAGTCACCTATGGACGCAGTCACCTATGGACGTTCATGCGGGCGCTGCAATCCATTGCGCCAGAATCGTTGCATACGCCCACAGCCGCCTCCGTAGCCCTCATAATCCAGAGTAAAACGCCACTGTCCTGCACGGCAACGGGTCTCTCGCGCAACCACCAGCTCTTCCAGGAGAGCAGAGGCCTCCTGCCCCTGCTATGCCCCTAGCCCCTACCCAACCGCCCACCCAGCCACTTGCTCCAACTCCTCTGTTGGCGCGCAAAGACGGCGCAGATATGCAGGGGAGCTCTCATAAGGCGAAGACCAATGACGACGACAACTCAGCGCCTGCCCATGCCGTCTCCTCCCCGCCCGGGTTGAATCAGGAGGGTAGTTCGCAGGCGCCCCCACCCCGGCGCACTGCCGCTGCAGCTGCAGGTCCTACATCTGAGCCGCCCAGAGCCCTGCAATACGACCGTTTTCTGCTTGCTCGGGCCTGCCCGAGCTGCCAGCTGCCCCGCTGGTCACTTAAGGCTGCGCACCCTGCGCCTTGCCCGCTGGGCTCGCCGCCGCTGCGGACAGCCCGAAGTCGAAGCCGTCCTCGAAGGTGCGGGCGGGATCCTCCCAGCGGGTCTGCTGCAGGAACTCGCGGAAGGTGAGCATGCCGGGGAACTGCGGGGAGGGGAAACCGTAGTGCCGGCAGACCGCTTCTCCTGACACGACCATGCGCGGGACGCAAAGGGGCCGCAGGAAAGTGTGGAGAACCTTCCCTGCAGCCGTCCGTCAGGGGTATCCAGCATATTCCTGAATAAGATTTGCCAGCTTGATACGAGGGCAGTATTGGTGCCTTCGCTCTGCTTCGCTCGACGGTGGAGGCAAATTATACACTTGGGTCGTGCCAGGCCGTGCCGCAAGAGTCAGGGTGATTTTACTGACCCCGCCCTATCACCACATGCATGCACCGAAGGCAATAGCAATCGCACAGAGGAGCGAGTACCAAAGCGCTGCGCGACCACTGCAATGTGCTGGTGCGACACCACCCTGCAATGCTGGTACCTACCTGCTCCCGGCACGCGCTTGCGTCCGCCTGGAAGCCGCGCTTGGTGAGGAACCTGCCACGATCAGCGGGCACACAAGTTGAGAGTCAGTCAGTCAGTTGTTCCACGTGGCAGGTGCAACTTCCCGTACGAGCCGTGCGCAGCCCAAGAATTAATACATAGCGGAGACGACGTTGCTGTGGAATGCGATGCTGGAGGGCATCTTGCGAAGCGTCAACGCATCGGTTCAAGTACGGGGTTTGTGCTGGTGGTAACCCAGCCACTGGTGCTTTCGAGTACACGTGGGACAACTGCTCGGTTGGATCAACGTGCTTCGGATGCACCGTGTACGTACATCCAACATTGTGCGTGCAAGGGCGTGGAGACAGTATCCGCGTAAGCTGCATGGACAGCAAAACGAAAGAAAGCAGCCGTGAGTCTTGGCCGTGCATGCGTTGCGAGTCAGCGATGGCCGCTGCGAGCATGCAGCCTTCTCCGAATCCGCGACAGTCCGCGCAAAGCCAGACCTGCCCGCAACTCTCCCCGCCTACCTGGACATGCGGTACACGTCACGCGCCAGGAACCAGAAGGGCCAGGCTGGCGCATGGTTGTGCCTGACGGGCCGTCCTTGGATCTGCGGCGCAAGTAAGGCGTGTGTACAGGGCGGGATGGGTGCAAAGCACGTGGAGGGGAGGGCGTACCACGCACGGTGGGGTACAGCACGTGATGTGCTAACACGCGGGAGAAGTGGACGCAGGGCTTCACTTGCTCCTACCCTCTGCCGTTCGGTTCTGTTCGCAGCCAGAACCCTCACAAGCAGGAGGGCTCCCCTGCCAGCATGGGTTCCTTCCAGGGCTTGCAGTTGTCGTTTGCTTTGGGTGGGGCGTAGTACACGTGTTGTCCGCGCGCCGCGATGAGCTCCAGCGGCACACAATCCCGTAGTATGGCAAGTATCTTATCCCCACCTGGCCAAACACTTCGCACATCTGCACCGGACTGAGCTCGTCCCCCGCCAGCTCGATCGCCCGCAGCCCGTCCGGGCCCACTGCCCCCGCCCCCGCCGCCAGTAGTTGTCCAGCCGCCAGGCCCACATCCCCCGCCGCCACCATCTGGATGGGCCTGCTAGGAGCAGGGCGGGCACGTTAGGGCGGTGTTGCAGGGACTTCGCGGTCCACCTGTCACGTCAGTGTTCGCAACACAATGCATGTGTTGACTGGAGGTGCTTGAAGGAAGCCACGCAAGCAACTTGGGAACTGCAGTAGGGTAGTCAAGCAAGGTGACACAGAGACGGGTAGCAAGCTGGTAATAAAACCGTAGGGGGGCCGTATAACCGCGATATCTGCGCGTGTGCTGCCCAGGCGGGTTCGTCCGAGACTGACTAGCCCTGCCTACTTGCTTGCCGGTGCTGGTGCTGGTGCTGGCCCAGGAGGCCGTTACGTGCTGTGCCTCGGTCCGGTCATGGTCCCCGGCTCTAGCACACAGAGCATGTACGTACAGTACAGCACATACACGTGCACTCAGAAAAGCACAAACGAGCACGCGCCTACGAAGGCATGCACGTACGCACGTGTCTCCGGGCGTGCTCCACGTGAAGGTGCCCTTGAGTATGCCAGGCCGGGTGTAGCGCTTCCACAGCTCCTCCATGAACAGCGTGGCCTGCGGGAGGGGACTGGTACGTCAAGGTGCTCCATCTAGCCCTCTCCATGAGCTGCTGCCCATTGCTACTCCGGCTGCACTCTACTACACTAAGCGTGCGCCCCTTCCTGCATGAACTCTGTCATGAACCTATGGATTGGGCACTTAATGTTTGCTAGATGCTTCACAGGGTAGGGAGCACTCCTCCACTCTTTGCGGTTTGTGCATACCGCCTTGACTCGTCGAACAGCAAACATGGGTTATAGGAGTCACAGCACATCCTTGCCGCGGCCGGAGACCCAGGGAGACCCTGTCCCTATTCTTGAGCCACGTGCATCGTGCTTGCTGGGACTCAAATGGAGCTCACCTGCAATGCGACGGTGGCTACCGACCGTGCCAGCACGCCTTCAACCACGTGCTTCTGCTCCATCTGGGAGATGCCGTAACCGCAGCCGCGCCCCCCGCTGCTGTTGTACAGGATCAGCTTTACACCTGCATGCGACCGACCATTAATTGTATGCGCATACTCGCTTGCCGGGGCGAGGCGGCACGCGTCAGGCCGTTGATGATTCCAGGCGTGGGGTGTTGGCCGTGCTAATGTGCAGAGCCCGCGGTGCCTCCGCAGCGACACCGCCAAATACAGCTGCCCGTGGCCTGTGCCCAAGCAACGTACCGGTACCCATTTTTATGCAGCACCGCGCACAAGGCAAGGCAGGAAAAGGGTTAGGGCACCCGTCTAACCCGTACATGCATGTCATGGGCTGGCCAACGAACCTGCATCGGCAGCCGCCCCAGCGAGGTTGGCGGCGTGCACCAGCTCCTGGGGGTCTGCTGTTCGGGCGTCCCTGGAATGAGATGACGTGGCAAACAAGTGAGAAAGACGACTGCTCCGGTACGACTGCTCCGGTACGACTGCTCCGGTACGACTGCTCCGGTACGACTGCTCCGGTACGACTGCTCCGGTACGGTACGGTATATCAGGAAGGCGTGCACTAGGAGAGCCCTGATCGGCCCTGGCAAGCAGGCGCAGGCAGCAAGGAGCCGTGCAAACTGCAAGTTGTAAGCAAGGCGGAAGCTAGAGGCATGCTTCTTAGGACTTCATTTGACCCAAGGGTCAAGGTGAAGCTTACTTGGGGTACTGGTTCGAGCATGGGGGCACTGGCTCGCGCTGACACAGGAGCTGCGTACGTCCAGGCACCACCACACACACGTACCCCTTTGCATCTTGTCCCCCAACGCGTGCATGTGGTAACACCCATGCATATGTTCACACCAGCTCTATCGGCACGCAGGCGGAGTGCAAGGATTACCGGAGTACGGGTAGCCGTCTTGGCCAACGCAGGTCTCGTGCACCGAACCTTCCTCACTTTGCAAGTGCATGGCAGTACACGGCGTCTGCGCCACGCAGGGCCGTCTTCAAGGAGGCTGGGTTGGCCAGGTCTGCAGGTACAACCTGTAGGATAGGGATAAGTGTTGATCAAGTGTGCAATCGTCGTCATGGCCCAGCAGCTGGTGGTATGTGCGTTGGCCGGGGCAGCCATGCAAGGCACGACGGGCGCACACGGCCTGGAGCGGACCCTCGACGACACGGCATACATGGCTCGGCCTTACTGCGCGGTGTCCTCTCGCACGTGCACGCAACCCCACATTTTTCCCATGCGTGGTTGACTATGGGTTGCTTGAAAGTGGATGGGTGAGCGGTCGAATCATCTAATCCTGCGGCAAGTAAGCAAGCTCCCGCAGCGCCCACTCTTCTGGCGTTGTGGTGGTATGGCCCTTACGTTACCGCACCCCATATCCATACGGTATACCGTACGGCAACCACCCACCTGCACGCCGGTCGGCAGCGCCTTGGCGGGGGGGAGTTGCGGATTGCGCGACAGTGCCACGAGCGCATGGTCGCTGTTGCCTGGACCGATCACGGACAGCAGGCCCTGCGGGGAGGAGTACTCGGAGGGGTACGGACAGTACCGCAGTGAGCGCTCGTGTTCCACGATAAGCATATTACACGCCGAGTTGGGGAGCGGGAAGGACAGGCTTACAATGCAGCATGGTGGTAATGGCATGGGCGCGCGATAAAGCAGAAGCTAGCGAGCGGCGTGAACCTGGCCACGCGTGCAGCTAGCAGTTGAGACGATGTTGACTCGGCGTACGTGCGTGGGTGGTGCACTACAACAAAGCAAGGCATTGTGTATGAAGCAGGAAATGACCACTTGGGTCATTTCACCCTTGAACACCGGCAGACACCGGGCTGTTGCGTCTTTTGCAGGTGATGGAGCGCCAGCGAGCAGGTTGCGCATGCAGTGGGACTCGCGCCAGGGGAGACTCCCCTGACTCGCGCCAGGGGAGACTCCCCTGACTCGCGCGGTGCAGGTCAACGTACGGTACATGGTGTGCGTCGGTGCAGAATGGGTCCCGGATGCTCGGTAGCACGGCGTATGTGTTACCTGCAGGGCGCTCCTGCGTCGGCCGCATGGGTTCGGCATCGCAACACAGAGTGCATCTCTGTCAGTGATAGGTATCAGGGTGACGCAGGGACGTGCGCAGGCAGCTGCGGGTCATGGGGCTCCCCAACTGTGACGGGCACGCCGTGCACTGCAAGCCTTCTGATTGTAAGCAAGCTGTACGGCGTGGGACAGTCCGGTGCTTACTTGCCACATGCGACTGCCGTTGCGGAGACGCCGCCCACGGCAAGCAACCAACACACGTGGCAGTGCAGCTGTTCCCAGATCCCCGAAGGCGTTGGATGCTCCGTTGCTGCGCAGGGCATGTCTGTTATGCACGAGCCCCCTAGCTAAGTACTGTACTCGCCTGCCGGTAGGCCCAGTGACTCCAACTAACGCAACCTTTGCGTTAGGTGCGATGCAGACCTGCGAGCTGGCCATTCCAGGGGCTTGCGGCCGCGTGGCAGCAGGTGTGGCAGGCATGTTGCGGCTGGGAAGCCGGAACTTGTTGCTCAGCGGGCTTCTAGCAGGCCCCTGCTGCTGGCTTCTAGCGGCCGCCGTAGGCTTCATGCTGCGGACGTCAAGGTTGCGCTTTGGATTCTACGGTTATATGATAGGGTTGCCGGTTGTGAAGTAACGCTCCTGGCGCCGTTTCTTTGCGTCTGGCGCCCTCAGGCAGTCAAATAAAATTCAAACCACCGGAGCACACCAAGGTTGGACGGAGGAGAGGTCCAACGCAGGAGGCCAGGAGCCCTCGCGGTCACTCGAGAGCTTCAGTGTCGGAGTGGCGATGAATACCATAGATAGGTCCCTTACAAACCGTAATGTTCAAGTTCGTGGTGACCATGGACTGACAACTGTCAGGTGCGAAGTTCTTTGGAGGGCAGCAGCTGCCCGCCTCGGACGCCCCCATAGGTAGCAGCTGCTCATAACAAGGTTAAGACGAACTGAAACGCCTGCCTGAGCGAAGGGCAAAACGGAACTGTGTGTAGGTACCGGTATGGGGCTACAATCTGCGCGAGCTGTACCTGCCCACCAGAAGACATATACAAGCTCTACAGCAGCCCTGGTTAGCAATTACCGAGTGAAACAAACCTGCGAATTACCACGAAACACGCAACAAACGGTGATACTTAACATAAAGGCACTGCTACGTTACCTACTCTCGCACGGTGCACGCCTTAAACTGTGCCCGCCCTCCTGGCCCCAGTGCTGCCGCTCCGTACCACCCACCACGCACGCAAGCTCGCTCACCCTCCTCCCATCCCGCCTCCCGCCCCCATCCTCCCTGCCTTCCCCTCGCTGTGAGTGTGGGCGGTTTGGTCGCCATGCAGGCCTGTGCCGTGGGCGTCGCAGGTGCTGCTGTGAGTGTGCTGGTTGCTTTGCGTCGTGCTGTTTGGGAGGTCAGGGTTGGCTTGGCCGTTGGCGGGAGCTGCGGGCTGGCAGCAGCTAATGCTGGCGCCTGCACAGGGACAGAGTTGCCGGGTTTGGGTACCGACCCGTCGCCTCCACGGTTTGCTGCGCAGCCCTCGCAGCAGCACTGCAGCTCAAAAGCACCGTTAAGGTCCATGTCTGACAGGTGATAGAACTCCGCGAGCGCCCCAGTGAACGCCTGTTGCAAGAACTGTCGGTCTGGTTCCGGCAAGTGGCCCGCCCGGACTTGCAGGCACGGCATCGTGCTCGCCGTGCGACTGGTAGAAAGACAGAGTTGCAGTGTGCGATGCCCATGCCCAGTAGCGCGTGCTCTTCCGCAGCTGTCAACGGCCTCGGCTGGAGTTCGGACACATTTAACCCCGACATGTGGTGTCTACTACGCAGGTAGACAACCTTGTCTACCAACCAGGGAGACATACCACAGGGGCTTCAAGCGTGCCCCGTGGTAATACTGTTGTTACTGTTCTTCTACTATGCACAACTATTATATTCTAGTGCACGGTTGGCGTTGTTGCCTAAGCGGTGCCGCGTGGGGGCACCAGGTGGCCTGCATGCATGCCTACCAATCATCCTAGCACTTCTCATCCCTACCCCTGGCTACCCCTTACTGTACACGTGCAATATAAGATTCCATCGTACAATCACATCTTTCCGAGGATATAATTGCAGCTGTAATGCCCAAGGATGCATGCTCTCACGATGGACAGCATGCCAGGGGCTGCATGTCCACTAAGGTGGTGGACATCGCGTGGCAGGGTCGTGAACCGCGCAGGAAGCCGTAACGGTGATACAATATAAGATACAATATATATTACCGGCATGGTCTGGCGGCAGGACGCAGCCGGGTGCGTGCGTGGTGAGCCAGGGAGCCCATCCCGGGTATAGCACCTGGGCAGGGCTCCCCCGGGCTGTGGGTTAGCGGGCCATACCGTATGGCCTCCCGACCGCCCCCCACAACGCCAGCTACCCTGGTGGACGTGTCACATGTAGATACATGTCTGGGCATGGTCTGGCGGCAGGACGCAGCCGGGTACGTGCGTGGTGAGCCAGGGAGCCCATCCCGGGTATACCACCTGGGCGGAGCTCCCCTGGGCTGTGGGTTATCGGGCCATACCGTATGGCCTCCCGGCCGCCCCCCACAACGCCAGCTACCCTGGTGGACGTGTCACATGTAGATACATGTCTGGGCATGGTCTGGCGGCAGGACGCAGCCGGGTGCGTGCGTGGTGAGCCAGGGAGCCCATCCCGGGTATAGCACCTGGGCAGGGCTCCCCCGGGCTGTGGGTTAGCGGGCCATACCGTATGGCCTCCCGGCCGCCCCCCACAACGCCAGCTACCCTGGTGGACGTGTCACATGTAGATACATGTCTGGGCATGGTCTGGCGGCAGGACGCAGCCGGGTACGTGCGTGGTGAGCCAGGGAGCCCATCCCGGGTATACCACCTGGGCGGAGCTCCCCTGGGCTGTGGGTTATCGGGCCATACCGTATGGCCTCCCGGCCGCCCCCCACAACGCCAGCTACCCTGGTGGACGTGTCACATGTAGATACATGTCTGGGCATGGTCTGGCGGCAGGACGCAGCCGGGTGCGTGCGTGGTGAGCCAGGGAGCCCATCCCGGGTATAGCACCTGGGTGGGGCTCCCCTGGGCTGTGGGTTATCGGGCCATACCGTATGGCCTCCCGGCCGCCCCCCACAACGCCAGCTACCCTGGTGGACGTGTCACATGTAGATACATGTCTGGGCATGGTCTGGCGGCAGGACGCAGCCGGGTACGTGCGTGGTGCATCTTTGTCAACCAAGTTGGTGGGCACCTGAGTGGTATGTGTCTCTCACGAAACACACTTTTATCTTTAGGTGTTGATCTGATGCCTACAAATTAATATATGGCTTATGATGAGACAACTGCCGTATTACAAGTTTATTGGAGTATAGTGCAGCATACACCTGCTGGTGATGTGTACACTGGGCTAGGGGGAAGTTGGCCAGCAGGCATGCGTCACGTGCTCAGCGGCACAATGCTACCGGTATCCATGGTGTTACAACATGTGATATCATATAAAGATAACAGAAGTGTTGGTCTTATATAGGGCTTTACGGGGGGTGAAGTACATGGACTGGGGGGTGCATGTCTCCCTAGTTGGTAGACAGTGTTGTCTACCTGCGTAGTAGACACAGCCAGTCAGGGTTAGCTCCAGGACAAGTGCAGCTCGGTGCGCAGCTCCTCCAAGGCCTGGCCCTCTGTATCTCGAAAGCTATGTATAAAAATGATCTCTTTGTCCTCATGGTTAACGAGTAGCTTGTCGAATGATGCCGCAACACACACAGAAGCAAGCTTGTCGCAGGATAGCAACGTTGCGTTGCTCCCCACCATGCTCCGATGGCATAATGATGATAGGGCTACACAGCTACAGCGTACAGCTGTAACTAGCGGCAAACCAGCGAGTTGTTCTCTGGCGTTGAGGAACGCCCGAACGCGCCATGGGATTCGGAGCATACACGCCGTGCTGCTCATCCGCGTCCTGGTCAGCCGAAACGTCATGTGCGCAGCATGTGCCAGACGGAGGCCCTACACCAGGGGGCGGCCTTCTGCAGCCCTCCAGGTGGTTGTCGGGTTGCTTATTGAACAGAAGTAACTCGTTTTAAGATCCGGTCCAAAGCATCCTGCGCCTTGAGGTGTGCACACCAGATGCGGCTTGACCTTTGCCGCTGGGAGGCTGGGAACGCCACGGGCCCATGACTGTTGCTACGTGGGCACCAACCAGTCCTGCAACCGGTTTGTACGGACATATCAAGAGAGCACAGCCAAGACAAGCAACCAAACTCCTGACACGAGTCCCGCTTCATCACACACGCACCTCGCTCTGCAACTCTTCATCCTCTAAGCGGTCCAAGCTCCAGCATGGTACGGTAGCTTTCACAAAGGTTCCATCCCCGAAGGCAACGAACCCTGTAGATGTCTGCCCTTCACACTCTGCCGCCTGAACGCACAGCTATCCACTCCCAGCCTTCAGGCGCCTTCACACCCGGCCTACTACACGAGGCTGCCACCAACCATTATTACCCCTCCGTACAGCGTTGTCTCCTTCCGTGCTTTGAACCGAGAACATTGCCAGGCAAATATTTACCCTTCACGCATAGCTCTCCCATCCACGCCACATGGAAGTTCATTCCGTTGCTCAACCGCTCGTCTGTGCCCCCCCTCCTCCTCACACGGCGGGCCCCTTGCGCAGCATGCTCAGCGCCTCCGCCACGCCCCTCAGCTTCTGCATGGCCTCCGCGCTGGCCTCCAACTGCATGCGCAACTCGTCGATGGTGGCGCGCAGCTCCCCGTTCTCCACCTCCAGCTCCTCCTTGCTCGACTCCAGCAACCGCAGCTTGGCAAAGACAGCCCCCAGCGACTCCTCCACAAGACCCGCCATGCTCCCCTGCCCATCCCCTGCCTTCTCCGCCCCCTGCTGCTCCCCCTCCTCCAGCGCCCCCGCCGGCGCAAGCATGCCGTACCCCGCCTCCGCAGCCACCTCCTTGGCTCCGCCCTGCCCCTGCCCCTGGCCTCCCCCGGACGCCCTGTTCAGCGCCTGCAGCACCCCCAGCTGCAGCTTCATGCTGTCCACGCCCCCGTGCAGCCGCTCCGCCTCCTTGACCGCCTCCGACAGCCGCGCGTGCTCCGCCCGCAGCGCCGGCAGCAGCTCCACGTAGGGCGCCAGGTGCGGGATCTCTGCGCTCAGCGCCAGCACCTCCTCCTCCACGCCCCGCAGCATCTCCCGCTCCTCCCGCAGCGCATTCACCTCCGCCACCTGCCCACGAAGCGCCTCCACCTCCGCCGCCAGCATGCCCCGCTGCTGCGCCAGCGCCACAATCGCATCCCCCTCGAACCCGGCACTGCCCACAGCCGACGGGTCGGTGGGCAGCGGCGCCTCGGGCGCCAGCCGCCCCACGCCGCCGCCCATGCTGCCGCGGTACACCCCCTCGGCATGGCCCATAGCCCCACGGCTCAGCGGGCCGTCAAAGCCGGCCGGCTCGCTGGGCGCCATGGAGAACATGTCCGGCAGGCCCATGGGGTCCTCCGGCTGCAGGCCGCCGCCGACGTCCCCGCCAAAGGTGCCGCCGGCGCCGCCCATGCTGCTGCTGCCGAAGCCGCCGCTGGGTCCCCCGCCCGACAGCGACAGCGCCGCCATGCCCGCCTGGCGGTGCATCTCCTCCAGCTCCGCCTGCAGCGCGGCGCGCTGCTCCGCCAGCGGCTTGAGCGCCTTGATGGCCGCCTGTAGCTGCAGCACCTCCGCCTCCGCGACCTGTGGGGACGGGGCACGGGGATCACGGCCACAGCGTGGGAACAACGCCAACCCACTCACGTACACACAGTCCTCGCTTACTGCAGTAAACATTGGGGTCCCCTCATCGCTCCCACCAACGCAACCGTGCTTCCCGGTTGCCTATATAACCAAAGCCCAAACTCCACCCTATTGCATCCCTATCCTTCCCGCCCCGGCGCCCCCGCTCTGCCCAGCCCGCCCCACCTGCAGCTCGTTCAGCTCGTGCTGCAGCGCCATGCGCTGGTCCATCATCTGCTGCCCCCGCGCGATGCGGCTCTGCAGCGCCGCCAGCCCCTCGCCCTCGTTGTCCTCCCCGTCACCCAGACCCGACGCAGCCCCGGGGCTGGCGACGCCCACGGGCATGGACGCGATGCGGCTGAGCATCGGCGACGCGGGCGCGCCGCCGCGGGGCGTCAGCAGCTGCCCCGGCCCCGGCGCGCGCGCCTGCACCTCCTGCAGCTGCTTCTCCAGGGAGGCCAGCACGCCCTCCAGCTCCACCACGCGGCGGCGTGCTGCGTCTCGGTCCACGCGCAGCTGTGCCTCCTCGGCGTGCTGCAGCCGCTCCGCCGTCTCGTTGAGACCCCGGAGCTCGTCCTGGAGCAGCGGCCCGCGCGCGATCTCGGAGCGCAGCTGCTTCACGATCACCTCCAGCGTGCGGACCTGCCGGGGAAGCGCGGCAGCCAGGATGGACGCGGCAAACCAAAGTTGGACCAGCGTCCCGCGAGGTGCCGGTGTGACTGCAGGTACGGAAGGTATGGGAATTGATGCATGGCAGGTGGCAGAGGCCAGCACCCCACGCACCCGCGCGACCTCCTCCTCCGCCTCGTCAATGTCCTTCTCCAGCTGCGGCGCGGAAGCCACTAGCGCCCGCAGCTCGTCCAGCTCCTGCTTGCGCGACCGGGCCTCCGCCGCGGGGTACGCAATGCGGGCCAGCTCGGCGGCCACCACAGCCTCCTTGCCCAGCTGCACGCAACAATGGTACAAAAAGCAGTAACGTTGGGTGTACATACGCAGGGTGCGGTGTGCTACCAGTCCTAGCCCACACGGGGCATCGTTGCAAGGAGCTTGCACGATGCTGGCGTGTCATGCAGACCGCCCGTGGCGAGTAGATCATGCGCCAGTGATGCGAACGCAGGCAGGAGCAGTAGGGGAGGGTATCGCTTCAGGTATGGACTGAACGGCTCACCAGCTCCTGCGCCTCCACCAGCTGCTCCTCCAGCGCCTTGACGACAGGCACCTTCTCCCGCAGCTCCTCCAGCCGCGCCTCCAGCTCGGACCGCTTGGCCACCAGCTCCTCCAGCTGCGCCACCTGGCGACACGCACAGCGCATAGCAGGGTCGGACCAAAAACACAGCCGTGGTGGCTGTCGCTTCAGCCCCTGCTCCGCCCAGGTTCCTGCAAACGCCTATTGCCCGACCTGCTGAACCCCATCCCGCAAGTACTCATTCAGTAAACATGCTTCACACGGCGGAATCTGAGCCCCGTGCCGAGGACGGCACTGTTTGCCCACCCCGCCTGCCGCCCCCTCGCGCGCCCACCTCTGCCAGCAGCGCCTCCACGCCCTCGGCCGGCACCGCCAGCTCCGCCTGCCGCACCTCCAGCTCGGGCCGGCGGGCCACCAGCGCCGTCATCTCCTCCACGCGCAGCCGCAGCGCCTCCGCGGCATCGCCGTCGGCCTGCGCGTTAGATCACACAGCGGACATCATAGCGTCAGTCACAGTTGCTTTATGCACATAACCCGCTAACAATGACAACAGGGGCATAGGCCAACCGAAGTAAAAACAGGAACATACCGTCTGCCAGGATGACAGTGATGGACACCACCATGCTGCACCGTCTGACCAGGTGGTCTCCCTCATGTGAACAGGGGCAATCAAAGGTACAACACATGCAGCAGCTTATGCCCTTGGCTTTTGGCACACACCTTGAGCGCCTCCAGCTCCGCCTCTAGCTCCGGCTTGCGGCCCACCGCCACCCTCCTGCCCTCCACCAGCTGCTCCAGCAGGTACACCTCCGCGGCCGTGGCCTCCAGCTCCGCCAGCGTCATCTCCAGCTCGTGCTTGCGGTCCACCACAGCGTTCTTCTCCGCGATCTGCTGCCGCAGGGCCTCCGCCTCTTGCACCTGCTCGTCCAGCTGCGCCAGCTGGTTCTGCAAGCCACAGCAACATGGGGAAAACCACAATGTCAAGCTTACGGCAAGCATCTAGGTGACAATGCAAACCTGAGGCAGCGATAGGTGACTTACAAAGCGCGCAAGGCTACGGTATCGCTTCCCTGCCCCGCCGCAGCCCACCCCACCTTGAGGTCCTGCTCCACCTGCTGCTGCAGCCCCTGCCGCTGGCTGGCCAGCATGCGCATCTCCGCCGCCTGCTGCTGCAGCACCAGTGCCTCCGCCGCCGCCTGGTCCAGGCTGGCAATCTCGGCGCGCAGCACTTGCAGCTCCTCCGGCGGCGGCGGCACCATGACCTGCCGGTCCTTGAGCAGCTGGTCCATCTCCTGCTTGTAGCCCTCGGCCAGCACCGTGCTGACCAGCTCCTCCAGCTGCGCCACACGCTCCCGCTCCGCCAGCAACTGCGCCTCCACGTCGGTCAGCTTTCCAGAGCTGGGCGCAGGGGCCGCGGGGGAGATGGAGGGGGAGGTGCGCTGCAGCACGGGAGCGCTGGTGAAGCTGTGGCCGGAGCCCGCCGCTGCCCTGGCTGTGTAGCCCTGCTCCAGGCCTGGGATGGTGCCGCTGGCGGACATCCGTGAGGGGGCGCGGGGGGTAGGGAAGCCCGCCTTCTCCGGGGAGGTCTTCACCGGGGGCTCCGGGATCGCCATGCCGCCCTGGCTATGCAGCCGGCCCAGCTGGTTCATCAGGCCCAGGCGCTTGAGCGCAGCGCTGTACTGCGTGGCACCCGGTGCGGCAGACCCGACACGGGACGGGGGCCCGGGGATGCCCGGCTGCTGCTGTGGCGCCTGCTCGTACCTGGCCGCACCGGCGCGGCGCATGAGGCTCAACGAGGAGCGCTCTATCACGCCGCCGTCCTCGCTCACGAGCCCAGCGGCGCCCTCCTCACCCTCGCCCTCCTCCTCGTCCACGCCGAGGATGTTCTCGTGCGGGGCGGTGGGGACCAGGTCCAGGTTGCTGAGCGCGTAGGTGAACTGCGTGCCGTCGCGGCGGCGCTCCGTGTGCACGTCGCGCAGCTCGGTGAGCTGCTTCTGAATGACGTCGCTGGCCTGGATCTTGGCCTCCAGCTCGTGCAGCTGGTTCTCCAGCACGCCCACGCCCGCGGCCTTGGGCATCAGGATGTTGATGCGCTGCTTCAGCTGGTTGACGGTCATGACCTGAAGGCACGGGAAGTAGCACACTGGGTGTCAACTCCAGCCAAGCGGGAACACAAATCCAGGGTCGATAGCAACACGGCAACATCGCCAAGCACTGATAGTTGAGTACACGGCTTGCTCCAGTACCTTGCACGAATGAATTCACGGCAGGTAAAGAAGGACGTCCGCTGCGCCCCACCTGCTCGTTCAGCTCCTTGAGTCGCGCCTCCAGCTGGTCCACCTCCGCCACCTCGGCCTCCATCTTGTCCTTCTGCGTGCGCAGCACCGGCAGCCGCGCGGCCACCGCCTGCTGCGCCGCCAGTCGCGCCTCCAGCTGCTGCGCCTCCGTGTTCTGCAGCTGCGCCTCCTCCACGCGCCGCTTGAGGTCCTCGATCTCAGACACCTGCGGTCACAACCCACCCCGTCACGACACAATGCCCGATGTCCTCTTACGTGTAGCCACAACAATCGACACGCCTGCTCAACAGCGCAAGTGCATGCACAACGAAACCTTATTTTTTGTAATGTAACCGCTCCGTTCAACAGCTCCGCATGCCGGTACACACCCCGCACCTTGTCGTGCAGGCCCTCCAGCTGCGCCTGCAGCTGCGCCTTGAGCGCCTCGTACTTGTCCGCCTGCTCCAGCTTGGACTCCAGCTGCCGCACCTCCGCCGCGCTGGCCTGCATGCGAGCGTACCGCGCCTTGAGCGCAGGCAGCTGCTCCGCCTGCGGCCCCAGCGCAGCCACCTGCTCCTGCAGCTGCTCCGCCGCCGCGGCATCCGCACGCAGCGCCGCCACCTGTCTCCGCAGGCGCTCGGTCACCACGGCGGCGGGCTGCAGCCCCGCAACCTCAGCCTGCAGCACATCGAGCAGCAGCACGCATTGCCTCAGGCGTCCCTAACGACCACCACAACGAAAGCGACAGAAGGTCAGCTACGTTCTGCTTTGCTCCATAATTACTAGGTTGGGGTATGGGACAATGAAAAGGCCAAGATTTCAGCACGAGTGTCGGTGGTCACCCCTGGCCTCTGCGCCCCGCCGAACCCGGTCCCTGTCCCGGCCCCCACAAGCGCAGCTGACCTGCAGCGCAGCCTTGGTGGACTCCAGCTGCCGCAGCTCCTTGAGCTGCTCCTCCAGCACCGCCACCTCCCCTGTCAGAGGCTCCAGCCGCGCGCGCTCTGCCTTGAGCGCCTCCAACCGTGTAGCGGTGGAGCCCAGCGCCGCAATGTGAGCCGCCAGCTGCTCAGCCTCCGCAGCCTGCGGAAGGAAAAGGCAAAAGGATTGCACCGTAAGTCAGCGGCGTATGGCGTGAACGAGCTTCCTTGGCTTCAGCCTCGAATACGATGCCGTTGTCGTATGTTGAGGTGCAAACAGGGAGACAGACCGTTGCGCAGTGCTTGGTGCTCACGGTGGTACACCAAAGCTTGACGGGCGCACCTGCGCTGCCAGGGCCTCCTTTTGCTCACGCAGCTTCTTAAGATCGGTGCGGCCCAGAGCCTTCTTCAGCTCCGTGTTGGCCAGCTCCGTCTCCGTGATCTCCTTGCGGATGGCCGCCAGGCGCCGCTGCTCCTCCTTCAGGCTGGTCAGCACGCCCATGCGCTCAATGGTCTGCTCGCGGGTAAGCTTAATAATCTTGTCCTGTACACCAAGCAGCGCCGGATCAGCCTCATTGCCGCTGCCGCCCCCTGAGCTGCCGCCCCCTCCCCCTCCGCTGCCAGGCCCGAACCGGCTGCTTGCCGCCGTAAACCCCGATGCGCCGACGTTGGCCACGTTGTTGTGTGGGAGCGTCATGGCCCGGTTGCCAGCTGCGTTACGGGCTTGCAAGAAGGACGCCGTGCGTGGGCTGCCATAGTCCCCGTCGCCGCCCTCCCCCGACTCTTGCACAGTGGCAAGACGCACATCCGTGCCGCTCCGCTGGAGACCATCCAGGTCTGTCTGGTTGACCCTAGGTGAGCGCAGCATGTTGCTGCTGCCTAGTGTGCCTGTCGCTTGGTCAGGGGATGTGTCGCTGTGAGACCCGTCCCCACGTGAGGACTGCTTGCGTGCGTCCGGTTCGTCGTCCGAGCCCCCGCTGCTCGAGTGGCGTATGCGGAAGCTGCGGGGAGTTTGCAGACGTTGCCCCGCAGTAACTTCCCCCGATGCAGCCCTGCCAAGCTCTCCGCTGGCTGCAGGCGAGAGCCCCGGGGTGGTCTGTTTGCCCCGTGGGGTATTGCGAGCAGACGCTTGCCGCTGAGCAGCTGGGCTCTCAGGTGACAGAGGCCCACTCCCAGCCTGCACCGTAACACAGACGAAGAATAGTGGGACTTTAGTAGGCCACGTATGTGTTAGTGACACGCGCGAACAGGTCGCAACAGTCAGGTTGTCTTAAACGTAGCTCCTCTGGCGCTGTGGAAAACAACGGCGAGCGCCTATGAGATCAAGCAATCATATTGATAACTTGAAGCAAACGCGCAAAGCAGATCAGTGGCGCAGTGCACCGGACAAGCTACCATGCTGCTGCCCCCCACGCGCGTCAACCCGACTTTGGCTTTTGCAGGACAGAACATTTGTGATGTTGCATATCCCATGTGATGAACACAAGAGCCCAGAGAACAGGTTCCTCGCAGCGACAAGTGGAGAAGTCAGGTTGCTGCGACAATCGGTCGTCTGTATCACAGTTCAACTTACCCGCTCGTCTAGATCTCCACTACGCCGGTTGCTGAGGCTTCTCTTTAACACGCCTGCAACTGTCCCTACGGCGCCAGCCGCTATAGGGGCCCACATAGAAGCCCTGCTTGGGCAGACCAGCGGAGCATTCCTAAGGTTGCAGAATCAGCCACTTTCACTTTACAGCAACAAACTAAACCTCGCAAGCTCAAGAGAGGTGTGGGGTAGCATAGGTGCGACCCGGGGCAGTTTTTAACTACCCTAACCAGTGCCCACCGTCTGGCGTCAAGACGACTAGACCGGGCAAGCGCGATTTTGATCCTCTGTGTTAGATATATCAGGAGGGCTCCGGTAGTGCTGCTGCTCGCCGCATGTGCAACACCCCAGGCTGCATAGTGGTAGCCCATCGTGTCACCCCTCTTGTTCCTGTGCCCCTCTTCTGACTTTGCGTGCCTATACCCAGATTCTACTGTTATTCTTGCTTCTCCTGTATATGTGGCACCGTTGGCCCCTCGTCTGAGACATACCAGGCTAGGACCAGCTAGGGCTGCCCGGTTGGCCTTCAGTTGCGGAGCAGTACCTGTACACCACGTGCACGTGACTAACACGCCGGTACACCCGCGCCGAGCCAGGCCTGGACAATGAGTTAACGCTTCAACGCATCCCGCTCAACAGTTGAGGTCAGCGGGCGCCCAAAGCACTGTTAGGCCGCTGCGTGCCAACTTGAGCAGAGAGAGTGGGGGCTGCAGGGCCCCGCGTCACAGGGAACACCGTAGTCCCCCAAAGCCAGCTCACAGACCACCTTGAACGTCGCTCGTGTTCAGGCCCCCATCCACTCTTCATCCTAACGACCATCTCCCCACCCCTAGCCCTGGTATTACTTGCAGTCACAAGGGCGAGCCCCAGTCGCAGTCATGGCAATACTACATCATTGGGGGGTTGCTCCGCACACACTGCCAAGCACTGCCAAGCACGCCAGCCATACGTCGTCACCAGCTCGACGTAGCGGGCTTTGCGTGCGCATTGAGCTTCCCTATGCAATAACGTGGCTTCTGGCCCAGGGTCATGGGCTGCTCTCCGCCTCCACCTCAGCCACCCACGCGTCCGCCAGGCGCCACGTGTCATCACCGCCCTCGACATTGCCGTACCTCAGCCCCAGCGCCCGCCGCACCTCCGCTACAGCCCACTGCGCCACGGACCCCTCCCCCAGCCCAGCCTCCCACTCCCGCCAACCCACACGCGCTTCCCCAGGCGGCGGCCAGCCCTCCGGCACGCACAGCATGGCGAGCTGCACTGCCTCCTTCACGTGCTGGTCCCAGCCGGGTACCGTGGCGGCGCACAGCTGTACGGCAAGCATCTGCTGCCGTACCTGAGCAGCCCGGTGCTGTGCGTGCAGATGTTTGAGCCGCCCTACTCTTCTCCTCTCAATTATGATCGTCCAGTACTCCGCCGCTGCGCACAGCACGTCGTGGCATGCCGCCGACAGCTGCACCGCCCCCAGGATCGCATAGCACACCTGGTCCACTGCCGCCTCCTGCTGCTGCTGCCGCCGCTGCTGCTGTTGTGGGTGCCCCGTCACTAGCGGCGGCACCTTGGGGGCAGGATATTGTGCAGCCGCCGCCCCCGCGATGTCCCTAGCCACCTGACTCCTCAGCTCCTCCGTCAGGCAGTCCAGGCCAACCGCCAGCTGCGCCAGCGCACCCATAGCGCCCCCTAGCACCTCTGCCTCCTCACTGCCCAGCACATCTGTGTCGCCCAATAGCTGTGCTGGTTCTGGACACGCGCCAGCTGCCAAAGCCATGCTACGCGCAGCCAGCCTCTCCGCAGCGGCCAGCGCCCCTCCCAGCACAGACTCAGCCCACGCCTCCGCCTCGCCCCACGCAAGCGCCACCTCCTCCTGGGCCCCCAGCCCCTGCCCTGTCGCTCTGTCCTGCACTGCTGCCACGTCCCCTCCCTTGTAGGGATCGTTCTGGCGTCCGTCCGCGTCAAACCCCAAGCGCCACACGTCGTTGCGTAGAGTCACTACGTCCTCGTCCTCACCATCCAACTCACCCTGCTGACGCCAGTGCTCTAAATACTCGTTGGTTGTCTTCCTCCATGCCCTCGCCGCCTTGCGCAGCCCCTGCGGCTCCTCCTTTTTGACCGCACGTATGCGGCCCACGCCCTCCTCGCACCCCGCCTGATTGGCCAGCGCCACAGCCAGTGGAGCTGCGTGCTCCGTCACTCGGTGCCAAGCCCACCACAGCCGGCACTCGGCGGCAGCGGAGATGCAGTAGCTCTCCATTGCACACCTCGAGCAACTGCACTTGAAGCCCCACTGCCGCTCCTGCAGACGAAGGGGAGGAGAAGCCGAGGCCAAAGCCGCATCTGTCACTCTCTCCCTGCCTTCTCCGTATCAGGCCTGATGTCTCTAAAGTTATGATCTTTACAGGTAGCTATAGTGAACAGTGAACAAGAGTACGACCCCAGTAGTATCATCATACTCTCCTAGATTGTGTGCTGGTAAGGAGGTGTAGGTTCAGACCGCTTTCCTGTATAGGACTACCACATAAACGTAGGCTTACCTCTATCGGGGATGCCAGGTCCGTCCCATCGTGTAGGTAGGGTACGCACAGTTCGCCGCCAGCCAGGATGGGGCGGGTGCAGCGCACCTGTGGCGCGGGGTGACGGGCGACCGGGCCGTGTCGGTGGTAGTGTGCGCGTGCTAAGCGCTGGCCGTGGACCGGTTTCGGTGTACCGTACGCTGTGCAGCATGAGTGCGAGTGCCGTGGGTAAAGGCGCTTGAGGGTGGCATGCGACGCTACCAAGGACTCCCTTGCAGCGTGCTAACACACACTTAAGACACATGGTACCGTACACACTCCAATGCGCCGGTTCGCTTGATGGTGGCATGCGACGTTAGCAAAGACTTCAGGACCGGCTCATGGCCACCACACGTGCCCCCAGGCCTAACGCGAATACCCTGAAGCGCTCCCCTCCCCCTCACCACCATGCTCTCCCCCAGCACGTAGTTGACGGCGTTGGGCGCGCAGCTGTGGTTCATCCAGCCGTACTCTGCCCACACGCCGCTGTGGGCAGGGCGCGACAGCCACAGGGATGCGCCCTTCCCCCCATCGTCGCCGCCCTTGCCCTTGGCGCTTTTCAGCTGCTGCTCCTCCTCCTGAATTAGCCGCTGCTGCATCGCGTCTGTAAGTTGATGCTTCCCTGGATTTGGGCTCCTGGCCGCGAGCGCGAGGAACTGGACCGCCGTGAGCTGGTCGGCGGCCATTGTCCCTCCGACGTCACCCCGCTCCGCCCTGGCTCCGACGACCACACCCGGGTCCATGGCGTCGCCCACATAGCCGTTGAGGGCACATGCCTTCTTCACCTGCTCAGGGGTCAGGGATCGGATCCTCGTCCCTTTGCTGTGAACCTGGTCGCCGTCGCCGCTTCTGTTACTGCTACTGCTGTTGTTGCTGCTGCCGTCCCCAGGACTGCTGCAGGCCCCTGCCTGCCCTGCACCGCCCCGCCGCCCCCGCTGCTCCACCTCTTGCAACTGCTCCTGCAGTGCGACTGCATGTGGCGTTTGTGGGGAAGGAGATGATGAAGGGGAAGAGAGTTGAGGACAACTGGAAGGCAAGGTGATGAAAGACAAAATACGAACACCTTGTTCATAACAAGGACTGTATGCCTAAACCTGGATCCACAGGGCCACATCGTCTTGGGTGGCTCAGAATGTGTAACGCATGACGCAGGTCAGGCGCATCCCTCCTCTGCCGTGCGCTGTTGCCCCAAACCTCGTGTACTATTCATCCACCCCCCTGCCGGCCCACCTAGGTCGGGGCAGTCCGTTCCGCTGCCTGTTGTCCCGTCATACGCCAGGCGCAGTAGCAGCACCTTGGCCCTCGGAAGACTGGGTAGCGCCAACTCGTCCTTCAGCGTGTCCTCCATTACCTGTTCTGCATAGCCGTCGTCCCAAAACACCACCCCCACCGGCTGCGACACCAACACCAGCTCCCCAGGCTGTAAGGGGCGGGTGGCCACCAGGCCGCGGCCCTTGCCTGCACGGGAGTCGGACACATGCAACGGGTCCCATCGTACGGGTGATGATTTATCAGGTACATGGCGCAAGGTTTTGCAAGCAGCAAGACAGCAGCACAGGTTTTGGGCAGCGGCAAGCTGCTCACGAGGAGGGAAGGGTGTAAGTGTGCTCCATATGAGGCTATGAGGTGTGGCACACGTGCTAGAACGCATAAATGAGCACGCGTGCAAAGGGCCAGGTATACCCTGGCTTCAACGCAGCCCTGCCATGCAGAGGACAGCGGCGGTTCAGGTTGCTCACTGTAGCCCACTCAGCCCACGTAATGCCGCACCTGGTATGTGAGTCACCTTCACAGGCCCGTAGAATCTTGGCAAAGCGCTTCGATAGCATGTATGGTGGGTGTCGGAGCGCGTGTGTCCATGGTGACGGAGACCATGAGGGTATGGCGCGGTGCGAGCCCCACGCCGTGATGGTTGGGGGTGGATGGTCACGGAAGGGGCGACTGGAGCCTGCTGCCAACTGCTCCGGTTGCCGCTCAGCATGCTGCTAATGTAAATGCACGAATTGCTTCTACTGCGACCGCATTCCGTCTAGCTGGTCACTCTGGAAGTCCACCACCGTAGCGAAAGCGACGAAGGAACGTAGCATCACGGTGTGCAGGAAACAACATGATATCCTCATATTCCTGCAGTAAGCTTATGTCGAGTAAAGGGTAGCCTGCATGGTCGCTGCGATAGAACTTCTCAGCAGGCAATCTTCCGCGATCATTCAGGTGCTCTCGGATTGGCACTTTGGCCGCCGATTGGCCGCGGTCCTGGATGTTACGCATGGGATCAAGGGTTACGAACACATGTCTCCATGGAATGCTGTCAGGTTCTGAGGTTCTGAGGTGCTGAGGGTCTTGCTCGGCCACCGGCAGACGTGTGGACACGTGCACATGCAGCCGAAGGTGAAGGCCTGGTGCAGGCACGTAAGATATACTAACAGTCACAGACCCCAATGGACTGCGTCCGGAGAGCCAGGGGGCCATAACGACGAATAACGCGAGCACGACAGCTCGTATGTGGGAGGACAGGGCTTACCCCACACGCCTCACAGCTGGTAGAGCCAGCCGCTGGAGAATACACTGCCTTGCACGCCGTATCTCGCACGGAACGAAGCAGGAGCAATCGCAGATGCCTCAACCATGACATAATGCATACCCGCTCCTTAAACCCGAGGTCACCTTTAGGGGCATCGCCTTGGCCAGGCAGGTGACACCCCACCCTGCCCCACCCGAACTCAAAAAGCACCGCCGCATAGGCGCAGCCCTCCCTCCTCAATGCCATCTTCAACCGCCCTCCCCTGTACCCCCCATCCTCCCTCGCGCTCAGTCCTGCAGGTAAAGCGGCACCACTCGTTCCACATGGACGTGAATCAAGGTGGCACCCCACAGTGGCGCCCCACAGTGGCACCCCCGTACACCCCACCGTCTGATCACATTTTAGGCACCTTACCAAGCCCACTGTTACTGATCATGGCTCACTATCAACTCCAACCCCCCACCCCTGCCCTCGCTCGTGCCACGTGCCTAGTCCTCCAGTCGCATCGGCACAACCTCGAACCCCGCCGCCTCCAGGTTCCCCTGCACCAGCTCCCTGTCCCCCACCACCACCACCGCCTGGCGCTGCGGGTGCAGCCAGCGGGCGGCGGCGGCGCCCACGTCCTCCCGCGTCACGCCCTCGATGCCCTTCTTGTAGCGGAACAGGTAGTCCTGCGGAAAGAGGTCCACAGGCACAGCAGCAGGGGGGGAGAGGGGACGTCACAGGTTGTTGCGTAGTCACAACGGAGTTACAGCGGGCAAGGTAGCCCTGCGCAGTTCAAAGGAAGGAGGTATGTCAAAGGTTATGGGCTCGTTTGTCCCGCACAGGAGGCACAGCGGCGGGGCGGGGAGGTGTGTCGCAGCAAACTGCCAAAGACTTGCAGGATGTTCGTAGCGGAACAGGTACCGTAGTCCTAGTAGGGGAGGAGCGGTGCGCACAGCAGCACATGGAGGTCTGGGGCCATGCACGTGGGGGTGCGACTTGTGCAAGGCCAGCACGCCAGCACCCATTCCGCCATGCGTCATGTGCATCCCGCAAACCCCGTACTCAGTCCAGCATTAGGACAAAACCACGTGGGCACCTTGCCCCAAACCCTGACCCACACCGTGATTCAGGCCCAGCAGGCCGTGCACCGTGCGCAGCCACTACTTCCAGCACCTTCCTTCTGGAACGCGGCACCCACCCATAGCATGTAGGGGCACCCAGCACTCTCCCTCAGACCCCAGCCCACCTGCGGCAGGCCCAGCAGGTCGTACACCAGTATGCGCTGCAGCTGGCTTGAGGTGGAGGAGAAGTTGAATGCGAAGCTGTTGAGCGTCTCCGCCTTGGCGGCGGACAGCTCGTTGGCGGAGGGCGGCGAGGCGGCGGCGGCGGACAGCAGCGAGCGAAGCGAGCGGAGGAAGTCCCCGGGCAGGGACGTCTGGCCGCCTGCGTGCGCAGAGGCAGGTCGGCAGGCAGTACGGGGCGAGGAGGTGTGGGTTTCTGTAACATGCATGCCTTCATCCGGTCGCCTGTTTTCGTCCTGCAGTTTGCCCAATCAGCTGTCCTTATCCTGGCAGCCCTGCCAGCCTACCCCACAGCCTGCAGGAAGCCCTTGCAACACAGAACACACCCTCGTACAGCAGCCCGCCCGCCGGACGAACAGCCACACCCGTCCATCCGTACCTGCCCTGGTTGGCCCCTTGCCCAGCCGGATCGCCTACCTGCCAGGAACAGCCCTGGGTGGTCCGGCGGGCTGTCCCAGCCGCCCGACACGCTGTAGGCGAGGCCCTCCTTGGAGCGCAGCGTGTCGAACAGCTGCCCGCCGAACGAGTTGAACACCGAGTCGAGCGAGTCCAGCGCGAACACGTCGGGGTCGGACAGCGCGATGCCGGGCTCAGCCGCCGCCACGGTGGCCTGGGCACGGCACAGCCGAAAGCGCAGCGTTTGAAAATACTCTGGAAATGTTGATGTGCGGAGGTCACCGTCATGGTAGCAGCGGGGCGTGGGTGAGCGTGGTACAGTGGTAAGGTGTGTACAAAGGGGGCGCTCTGAGCGCGCTGTGGGAGGTGAGCACCCGGCAGCACGGACAGGTTGCGGAGGGGCCGGCTCTGCGGCAGTCATGCTCAGGTTGTCCGGCACGTGCCACGGAGACTGTGCAGCATGGCCGGCAGTGCCGTGGGCTCCAGGTGTATAGCAGCAGCAGTGGACATGGAACGGTGGGACAGCTGGCAGGGGGGCAGTGCTCCAACCTATCTACATAAGCCGGGCAGTCCACCACGAGCCACGCCAGCAGTCGCAGCCTTGGCAGGAACCCTCCCGCTCCTCCTGTCCCAGACCCCACCCATCCCCCCTCCACAGGTACCCGATGCACATGGATTCAAGTGTCACAACCCCACCTGGGTCAAGCCAGGCCGATCCACCAAGTACACCAGCGGCCGGCGAGGCGGGGCTGCATCCTCCCCCGTGCTGTCCACTCCGTCACCAACAGCAGCAGTGCCGTCCTCCCCTGGCGGGAGCAGCCCGGGCGCGGGGCCGGAGCGCGGTGGCAGGGCGGGCGGGCGGCCGCGCGGGGCGCGGGGCGGCTGTGCGGGCTGTCCTGGTGCGGGCGCCCAGTCGCCAAAGTGCTCCTCAATGAGAGCCCGGACCTGCGTAGGGTCGAAGGACCCCACCACGCCCAGCACCTGGAGGAAAGGGCACGGAGTGCACGCAGGTTGAGGTGTGGATAGAACGGCGCCGCATGCACACCAGGCGACTACCGTATTGTAAGGCACTGGCAGGCTACCGTATCCACAGCGTGTTTGCGAGCAGCCGGGCTGAAGGTAGACGTGGCGAAACGGCTGGAGGTGGGTCCAAGGTTTGTGCGCGGGATGAGGCTGGCACGGGTGCAACGTAGCCGGCCCCCAGTGCAGGGCGTTAGCCGCATCTGATGACAGCATGCACTCCTTGCAGCTCAGCACACTCTTTCGGCCTTTGAGAAGGCCCTCCCTCACCGCCGCGTCGGGCCTCTCCCACGTGGCGGCGAAGTCCCGCAGGTCAGCCACTGTGATGGCCGCCACCATGTCCTTGGTGGGCGTACGGGCGTACGGCGAGTCGCTGCCGTACAAGAGCTTGAGGATCTTGCGGCGGGCGATGGAGGAGGGCGAGTCGTTCTGGTGGTCTAGCGCGTTGAGGATCTGGGCGCGGTACAGCTCTAGCTTGTCGGTGGGCATCGCGGGGAGCTGCGGGAAGGTGCGGGAAGGTGCGGAGGTGTGCGAGAAGCTAAGCCACGGTGAACATTGTGTTGGGGTGAAAGTGGACAGGGTACACGCCGCAGCGATCACTTGCTTCATTTGAAGGGCTGCCGGCCAACAGGACTGCGCCGTATAGTCCCGGCGTACGACAGGCCCGCCGGCTTTTCCACTCTCCCGTTTCCTTTCCTTTCCTTCCCTCTCCTCCGCCCCCGCCCCCTACCCCCACCCCCAAAGCATCTACCCCGCTACTCGTTACCACATTACACCTCTACTTGGTAGCAACACAACGCTGCTCCCCCGGCACACGTGCCACGTGTCTTACCGCACCACCTGCGCGTACAGCGCCATCACCTCGGGCAGGTCCTCCCGCAGGCAGCTCAGGTCGGCGCTGAGCGCCTGCGGCCCCGCGCCCACCTCCACGGCGGCAGCCAGCGCCTCCAGCTGCGCGTCCAGGGCGGGGCCGGGGGTGGCGGTGCTGCCTGGCGGGCAGACAGCAGGTGAGAACGTGGGTTACCGGCCACAGGTGGGTTACCAGGCACAGGTGGGTTACCGGCCACAGGTGGGTTACCGGCCACAGTTGGGTTACCGGCCACAGGTGGGTTACGCAGATGCAAGGAGGCGCATGGTGAAAGACGTCGGCCATCAGGGACAACTCGTGGCGGGTCTCGTGGGGTTCGCGGTGCTACCTGGCGGGCAGTCAGGTGTGTGAGGTGGGTAGCCAGGGCAGGTGTGATGAGGTAGAGTCAGCATGGCCCAGCGCGGAGGCTTCGCGGCACAGTAGAGGTGTAGCTGTGGGGGCAGGTCGTGAGGAGTCCTGCGACTGTGCGTACATCCATGTGCACGCTGAGCGTGCACCTCGTGGTAGCGTCTGGTTATCAGCAACGGGTGTGCCGGAGGCAGGAGGTGCGTAAGCTTTGAATCCCGGCACCGCCCCGCCTCACCGCCCGCGCGCTGCACGTAGGCCGTCAGGCTCGCCAGGCCAACCTGGATTCGAGGGCAGGGAGTGACGCAATTACTTGTTTTGCCGTTTGGGCTGAAAGCAGATGGAGCAGGGATTGCCAGGCAGATCAACACGGTAGAGGGAGGTCATGCTGTCCAGGTGCTGAACAGGCATGTCCCACACTCCGACTCCGAAGCGGACGCAATAGGAACCGTACTGGCACAGATCACCATGGCGCCGACACTCATACCAATGACTACCACGTTTGCACTGTGCCGCTGGCACACCGTCGCGTACCACCACCCACTCAGCGCTTTGTACTCTTTTATATCGTACATGGCAACATGGGGGCAAACCCAACGTCTCCAGGGGCCATACCAAACGGTCATCATGTATTATACCGTGTTGCTGGCCACGCACCTTGTCGGGCGGGCTGGCGTACTGGCCTCCCCGCATGAGCATGCTGGCGCGCACCAGCGGCACCTCGTCGTCCACCAGCAGGAACACGCGCAGCCCGTTGCGCAGCGTGAACTGGGCGGTGCGTGCGTTTGCGTGCACGTGCGCGTGTGCATGTGGGGGTGGGTGAGGGGAGCAAGAACGGGGTTGAGCGGGGGCCCATGGACTGGACGGCGGGGCGACATGGCTGCTGCTGCTGCTACAGCTACTGCCAGCTGGTGGGGTGTTACTTGTACCATGGATGGCACAACGATGTGCTGATCGAGCTGTCCAGTTGACAGTACGATGAGTGCGATGGGCCCCGATGGCGTGTCGCCGGCGTCCTTGCGCACGGGCCCAACCCTTGCACCCGTGGTTGCAGACCGCTCAATCGCGGCGATGCCGTACGGCACCATGCCAAAGACCGGACACCCCGCCCCTGGACTCGGTTGCTGCCCTCACCGTGGTGTAATTGGGCAGCTTGACCTCCCTAAGTGGTGGGAATTCCGTGGGCAGTGGCGGCAGCGAGCTGAGCGCCTCCACCCCTGTGAACCGCACAGCCGGGGCGGCGGCCTGGGGCGTAGCTGGACCCACGGTGGTGGCAGAGACCGCTGCCAGCACAGCAGCTGCTGCGGCTGTTGGTACTGCTGGTGTGCTGGCTGTGGAGGCGAGGGATGCTGCCGCCTGGGGCACCCCGGGGCTGGTCAGCACCAGGCACGTGGCTAAGGCAGCTGCGAGGGGGCGGCAAGACCACCACGGCCCCTTGTCCTGCTGCTGACGGTGCCGCAGCTGCTGCTGCTGCTGCTGCTGCCCTACGCCATCGTGACGTGCTACAAGAGACGGTGTGTCGCTGTTGGGAGGGGGAGTGGCACTAGCTTCAGAGTGCTGGGGGGCGAGCGCGGCTGGCGTGGAAACAGTTGTGAGGTGGCGTGCCTGCGAGGCGTAGCAGCTGCTGCAGCTGGTCGCAAGGCTGGGTCGCAAGGCGCCGAGACGGGGGCTGCGGTGTTTCCGCAGCTGTTGCTGAGGCCAGGAAGCCCGGTGGCTTTGGTGCAAAGCGTGCAGCTGCATGGGCGCGTGCCGGTTGCCAGGTGTCGCGGTATGTGGTGTCGCGTGTCCGCGCGGTCCCAGGCCCAGGCACCAGCTTTCTATTCAATAGACGGCGCCCTGTCTTTACATGCGTTGATGTTCCGTCGTGTGGCAAAAGTTCAGGATGGACAGAGTCTGTAAACGTGAACCCCTGGGGCAGGCCTACTCAGTGTCCTGGCATTAGTGCACTGGGCAGTGAAAAATACACAAAGCTTTATTTGTGCTTCTGTGATCTTGGTGGACCCTGAGCTCAGCTTGCTGCATTACGCTCCCTCGTCCCGTATCACCGGGGAACCAACATAACCACCGTGGGACTGACCGCAAGCAACATAATGCCGGGCAAACGTAATCCCACACAGGGAATGCGGCAGCGATTTCGGGATTATCCCCGCGCCTTGCGTCATAGGGGCGGGCGTGGCTCGCTGTTGCGCGCTCAGTGCTACTTTACGCCGTGCAGAGTGGCAATAGCAACAATCAAGCTCCAGAGCTGTTAGAATACACAATACTGCACCCAGCTTCTTGCACAGTGCCCAGCTGTACTCAAGGCGTAAACTGGTGACGCGATGACATTTGGGCGCCTGGGTAGTGGGGGCAGGACCGACAGCCTTGGGCCCGGCCCGGCCGACGGGCATGCACGAACGGATAGCCAGACGGATGGGCACGGGCAAGGGCATGGCCATGGGCACCGCGGCCCGCAGCCGTATGTCCCGACGCAGCAGGACATGGACGCACTGAAGGCAGCCATGCCCGCAGACGCAGACGAGGTGGGCCACGACGGAGACCGGCCAAGCGGGCTTCTAAACGCCTCCTTCCCATCGAGACGCATTACCATTGCACTTGCAGCTTTGCATTCAGTGCGCTGGGCATGCGGAGGCGTCCCGTGCGCTCCGCACGGTGTGCCTGCGCGCTGACCCACGTGCCTTAACACGTGGTGTGCGGATAACGGGGCACCAGCACAGCAACACTCTTTCCGTCCAGCGCCCGTATTTCCTCACTACACAGCCGTTTGAGCGTGTCTACTGTGATAATTCAAGCGTCGCCCTCCATGCTCCATTAGAGATGGCCAGCCACCGGCGACGCCCGCTGAGGACCGTGTCTCTGTGTCCTTTCCCCCCATTCCAATACGGGCAGGTGCTGAGGGGCGCGCTGGAGGAGGGGCTCACACCCTCGCTGCTGTCACGGTAGGCAACGGGAGTGGGGCGCGATAGAAAGATACGCCGCAGCAGTCTGTTCCTCTCCTCGGAGCGGATGGACGGGATTGCTGCACGTCGGCGTGCGGCCGCTGAGTGACACAGCCTTTTAAGCAAGGTGCACAGCCTGAAGGTATTCTGTTCAAATTTCGAAATCTGCTGCAGGTTCTGCTGCCGTTAGTACCTGCGGGCGTGCCTCAACGCCAACCAAAGTGGCGGGGTATGCGAACGGCTGCTGTGCACCCCCTTCAGGTGGCTGGTGGCGCGCAAGGGCGACGTCAAGGCTGCGGAGGTGGCGCTGGGGAAGCACGTGGACTGGCGGAGAGGGGAGGGACGGCCGCGCTCCGAGGACGCCCCCGGCATACGCACGCACCTGGAGCACAAGAAGGTGTACACGGCGGCGCGCGTGTGCACGTTCGATCTCATCTGCGTGCTTGCTCCAGGTTGATACACAATGAACCATGAGTTTCGACGGGTTGAAAATGTATATTTGATCCCTCTGTGTCTCCCGGCGTCTCCCAGGTGTTCGTGCAGGGCCTGGACCGCAGCGGGCGGCCCATCGTGGTTGGGGTGGGCTCCCGCCACCTCAAGTTCAAGACCAAGGAGGAGGCGCGCAACTTCTGCATCTACGCGCTGGACACGGCGGTGGCCGTCGGGTGGGTGTGCTTGCCTCACACGTTACACCACGGTGTGCTGTCTTGGTGTGGTGGGTGGCTTAAGGCTGTCAGGGCCGCTGCGTGCGGTGAGGGGCGCTGCACAGGGATGCGGTCGAGTTGCCGGAAAAACGGAAATGGGCCCTTTTGCTGGCCGGTGGAGCATGGAAAGCCCTGGGGTGCGTGGGTTTCGGAGAGACGGGGTCCGCGGCAGACGGCAAGGTACAGGTACGTAGTTCGGAGTACAGGACTGCCGGAGTACAGCTGTACAGAGGCATACATGAGACGTACGTACATGCAAGGGACGGACACCCGCTCGGCGACGCCTGCCAAAGTGAGCTGTGGTGACAGCAAAGCCTTGGCCCCTTGGCGCCGCCCAGCCCAGCCCTGTATTCTGCGCAGGGGAGCAAGAGTCGCAGGAGGGTCAGGGGAGTCCCCTGGTCCCGCTTGGCGCTTCCCGGTGCTGCTTCCCTCGGCACCCTCCACCCGTTCGCATGTACTCTCTGACTCGCGTGGTGTGCACTCTAATCCGCGTGTTGTGCTACGTCTGTGTGTACGTAGGCTGCGTCTGTTTTGTAAGCGTCTACGGCATCCTTTCCACCCATCCCAACCCACCCCACAGGAACGCGCACGAGGAGTGGGACGGGAAGCTCACAGGGCTATTCGACCTTCGGAGTAAGTCCGTGGTACCGTATCGTGTGCCCCCATGTGGCCGGTGTCCGCTCCCCCTGTTGCACTCCGCCCAGTGCACGGCTGCCGGTATTCGAGTCCGGTACCTGCCCTTCGCAGCACCCCGCCACTACCCCCATGTTCTGTGGCCCCCTAGCCGTCCTCGCTCACAGCTGTGCCTTGCAAAGCGCCCTATTGGCACACGAGCGCAAACGGAGGTACATCGGGCACCGCAGCGCAAGCTCTGACTGCCTCTTCCCGCACTCGCTTACCAGTAGTGCCCCATCATGGCAACACGTACAGCATCTTGAAGGCATTGTGTCACCCGCCGCTTCGTTCCTTTCTTTCTGGCCCCAGACCTGGGCATCAAGAATGCCGACCTGACAGCGCTGCAAGCCATGTTCGAGCTGCTGCAGGTGGGTGTGGGTTAGCACCGTGTAACCAGTAACCCATGCGCAACTGTAAGGACTAAGGCACTGTACGGCATGTCGGTGAGGAGCGAGTACGGCAGCACCGCTGCAGGCCACGGTGCCGCACGTGTCATGCACGCATGCAGGCGCATCAACCCGAAGTGGAAGATGCAACGGTGCCAAGCACACGCAACAACACAAAGCCCAACAAATGCAGGCGCACTACCCCGAGCGGTTGGGTCGGTTGTACCTGTACGAGGCGCCCATGATCTTCTACGGCATGTGGAAGGTGGTCTCGCCGTTCGTGAGTGGGGCCACCAGGGAGGGGAACGCGTGGGTACAGTTGTTGCAGTGGTGGTGATGCCAAGGCTTGGGGGGCGGGGGGTTAACCGCAAAGCTGCAAAGGGGAATCGGAAACAGTCGGCCTGCATAGAGCGAGGTTAGCGGGGGGGGGGAGGCAGGAGTAAGCAGCATGGTGCGAGAGGGTTTGGCGGCGCGGGTAGCGAGGCGCGGGCCTGTGCGGGGCAGCCCTCGCGGAAGCGGGCTGGGGAGTTGTGGGGGATACATATCCACAGAATCGTTCAATCTTGCCCTCTCGTCCTTCCTTTGCCAGGTTGACCCGGTGACAAAGACCAAAATCAACTTCATCTTTGCCAAGAACGCGCACGACGAGCTGGAGAAGGTGTTTGACCTCAAGGTGCGTGAGGCTTTTTGACGTACGTGATGGCTACCGCAGGATGTGTACTGGCCAGTCTGGCCGCAGTGGAGGATGGTGAGTAGCGGCTGCGGTGCGGGATGTAGGCAGGATAAACCTGACCTCAAGGTGAGCACGGCTTGATGCATGTGGTGGCTGCCGCAGTGGAGGATGTAGTCTGGCCAGCCTAAGCACGTGCCGTGCCGTGTGACTCATGCACGTGATGGCTGCCGCACTTGGCGGTATACAACTGCCACAGTGAGGTCGTATACCCAAGCGTGCGTGCGGGAGCCGTTGATGATTTGCGACCCCCTGGAGGGCCGCCCACCGACCTTCTGCCCATGTGTACGGGGCATCCCAATGCCCTTCCAAGCCCTCATAACCCACACGCCTCCTTTCACTCTGCACCAGCGGTTCCACTGGTCCTTGACGTTTCACGCGGTTTCATCTCTTTTGACCCATACCCTCCACCGCTCCCCCACAGCTGCTCCCTCGGGAGCTGGGCGGCGAAGGTGACTGGCTGCCGCTGGAGGAGGCGCACGCGGAGGCGCTGAGCAAGGGGGCGGAGCGCGCGGCGGCCAGGGCGGCGGCAGCGGCGGGAGGGGCAGCGGCGGGAGGGGCGGGAGGGCCAGCGGCGGCGGGAGAGGTGGGAGGAGCGAAGCAGGAGGGGTCAGCGGCGGCGGGCGGGGTGGGAGGGGCGAAGGGCGAGGGGTCAGCGGCGGCGGCAGACGGTGCGGCGCTGGCAACGGCGGCGAATGGGCCAGCGACGGCGAACGGGTCAGCGGTGGCGGCGGCGACAGGGACGTCCGGATAGAATGTCCGTTGCAGCAGAGGCAGCGGAGGAGCAGTGGGTGTGCTTTGTACGGCAGTAGGCAGGCAGCAAGTTGCAGGACGTGATGGGGCTGTGGGTGCGCGTGCAGTGTGCGTTGTGGGGGTGCAACGGGCTGCAGCCTTCCGGGGTGCTCACGGGCCGCTGCTCCGCTGAGCGCACTTGCGCCACATGGGACACTGCTGTTGCGCATTCACGATGTTGTGGGGCTTGGGGCGGATGGAGTGATGTGCGCTGGGGAATCATGTGGTAGGACTTTTTGCGTCCAGGGTACAGCACCCCAAAAGCGAACGAGCGAACGTGGGCAGTGTTATTGCGTGCACTTCACCCACTGCTGCTTGAGCGAGCGACCCTATTGTTTGCAACGTCATACATGCCTTTGTAGTTATTGGTATTGGACGTGCTTGACGAAGGCGGGTACTCTGTTTACACACAAGACTCTGGCACTGAAGATTGGCGTTCTTGAGTGAGTGTCCCTACACTCAGTTGCAGTTGGCTGCCATCTCGCACGGTTGCGACAACTGCTCGTGTGGGGTGTTAGCCGGCTCTGCCATGTCATGGGGTTTGGTCACATGCGGCGATGCGGGTGCGGTGGGGTTGGCGCTGGGGTTTGGCGCAGTCTGGCACGGCACTGCGAAGTGCTCTGTACAGCAGGATACAGCAGACCAAGACGCTCTGCCTCCTGGGCCCTACTTGGCCGTGCATGGGCACCCGAGACCCGACCCCTGCTATCCTGGTGAGCGGCGTTTTCCGAGGCCCCAGCCTGCGGTAGAAAGGGTGGAAGGGTCTGCAATGGGTGGGGTTCATTGGTGCCTGTATGGCATTCGGTATGTGTGGTCTGTGCGGGTAATAAGCGCACGGACCCCTGCACGCACATGCGTGCATGTCTCCCCTGGTGCATGTGACCAATTGCAGGTAAGGAGCTTGGCAGGGCCCTGGTCTTTATCACATATGTGCTTGATGCTTGAGCAACACGAGGCCTGCAGCTCTGGGCTGCCTTGCGGCTACGCCTTTGTCGTGTGTCATTAGCTAGCGCCTCGTGTGATATGAGTCGGTGGCGCAAGCAAGGAGTAAGAATGCCAGGATGCGCGCGCTCGCGCTCGAACGGACCCTGCCTCCATGATATGGACGCGCAATGGGCGACGTCACTGCTTCATACTATTTTTAAGGCCCTGTGTGGATAAGGCCTCGTCGTTCGTTCACTCTTGCCCACTCTGTGCCCACTCCTGATAAAAAAACGTTATCCCCACTGTTGTAGCGCAGATCCTCTCATGAACCTCGCATGCGATCGTTAGTGGGTTGGCAGCAGGCCCTCGCAGCGGGGTTCGGACGGGGTGGCGCGGCAGCAGGAAATCTCTGTCTCGAGAGCAGTGAAGCCAAGATGCATCTTTGCAGTGAACAGCCATGTGCGCGTATTGAAAGGCGCAAAGCGCCTCCTACACATACACCACTTTCGTCTGCGGGGTTACCTAGGAACAGCTTTATGGCGGTGGGGTCTGACAGCCGGTGTGATCTATATGTCACTGGGATGGACCGGTCCCGGGCCTGACGCAAAAATTAAATAAAACAATGTTTACTTTCATGTGTGTAGGGGCCGCTTGAGTTTGATGACGTGAAACACATACAACCCCTTCGCTTTCATGTTCGCGTTCCGGGTGGGGAGGTTCACGGTTGGGTGGTTACGCCGTGTGGCACTAAAACATTGGTGCCGTTTTCCTCTTACAGTCGAACGTGCGAGCCTTAGCCGTTTGCATATAAGAGCCCTGCTTGCTCCTGATTGCAACAGTGTATAGTGATTGGCTCGTCTGTTTCAAACCGGGGGCACGTCGCGTGCAAGATCTGACACGTGCGTGTGGGCAGGAGTTCCGAAATGGCGCAGCGGCGTGTGCTGCTCCTGGCTGCGTGCCTCGTCTGCGTGGCAGCTTTTGCTAATGGCTGCATTTATAAGTTTGGAAGTTCACCGGACTCGCTGGTGAGATTGCTTCCATGGACGGTTGGCTGCAAAGTATTATTACTAGCGCGTCGGGCAAATAACTCACACAGCCAGCAATACGCCACATAGATTAACTACTTTAAATACTTTGTATAGCATCCCGTCATTGCTTGCGTTGTGAGCAAGTTGCGCGCCACATCCGATCGCCGGCGCGAAATGCGTAATACTGCCTTTCAGACAGACTAGCTTCTTAACCTTGCGGCATTTAAGCTCTGTCCCCCTTTCATCTGCTGATACAGGAACCTCCTAAGCAGGGATCTTCGTGGAACCACGGTGGGTAGGCGCAGTCTTGCGCAACCCCTGCTGTTAGGCCCCAGCGCACACAGCTGCCGGTAGTTACAACACGCTTGCGGTTCGTGCCTCTGTAGCATGCACCTGCCTCCCTGCCATGCATATAGGCGCATGCAGTCAGACTAGGGCAAGAGTGATGCGTGCCAATGCGTGCTACACACCCCTCCCCTCACCATTCCACTCCGCTGCCGCAGCCTTCCTGGGCGCTAACTGGAACGGCGTGGACGGTGCCGGCAACCCCTGGCAGTGCCTCACGGGCAACCGCCAGTCACCCATCAACCTGCCCTCCCTGAGCGAGCTGGGTAAGCTGCACGCAACTGCCTGTTGGACGCGACAGGGCGCCCACCTTCCATGCAAGCCTGGGTGCGTTTGAAGCTGCACCGGTACGCTTCAGCCATGTTCATTGTTCACGGTCCGATTGGTTTGGTGCGTCTGAAGCGCTGCGTGCAGGCTTGCTGATGCGCTGACCCACACTGGCGTCTGACCATCACTGCGTCCTCCTTCCCTGCCGCAGCCAACTCGCAAGTGCCCAGCAACTTCCAGACTCAGTGGACCTTCCCCAACCTGCTGTCCGACGGATCCAACGTTGAGGTCAGTCATGGGCGACACGCCCCGCAGCTTTGTGCATGGCCGCCGGTGGAGGCACTGCTGCTTTGCACCGCCACCACCACTAATCATGTAGCATCCGCCATACCGTTGCGTCAATAATGACGCCCAACGTACACCTGCTGCATGCCTGCCTGCACCACTGCTTCATCTCCATCCTTGCATCAGCCCCACCGCACCACCGCCCTTCCGCCAGCAGCTCGTGCTGCGCGCCTTGTGCCTTGTGCTGATCCTCGCGGCCTCGCGCCGTGCCACGTGTGCAGGTGATCAACAACGGCCACGTGATCCAGGTGGAGTGGCTGTACGACTACCCCGCGGATGTGAAGATCGCAGCTCCAGGTGAGTGTGGTAGGATGCGGTGATGGGAGGTATAAACGCATGTTCCAAAGCAGAGGTAAGAGTCCCAGGTGCGTCAGGGCGGGCCAAGTGGGGCAGGAGCACCCGCACGCGTGTGCGTCACCACCCGCACGCGCATGCGTCACCATGTGCGGATGAAGCATTACCTGTCGGGCGCGTTTGAGATGCGTGACGCGCGCCGTCGGACAGCTTAGCAGTGTAGAAAACCTAAACGTTTGCACAAGCTTGTTGGAGCATTCGCTGGCACAGCTGCCACTGCACCCCCTGCCCCTTGCCTCTCGGCCGGATCCTCGCTCGCTGCTGTCTCATGCTGCTCCCCAACAACCCCAGTGACACGCGCCAACCCCCGCCTCCCCCGCGCCTCCCGCCCCGCCCCCCCCCCCCGCAGCCAACGCCGGCCCCACCACCCCCATCACTGAGGTGCTCAACATGGCGCCCGGCACCCCTGCCCAGAACGTGACGGCCGTGCCGCTGCAGTTCCATTTCCACGCGCACTCTGAGCACACCCTCAACGGTGAGGACGGGGGGAGGGGCAGGGGCCGTGGAGGACGGGGGAGTCGAGTCGAGACATGCACTGCAACCAGCTCGCGCGTCTTTGCCTGCTTGCCTGAGCTAGTCGATTGCAGTGCAGCGACCCCGGGAGCGGGGATAAAGGACCGGACGGGAGGACGGGCGGGACGGGATGCAACGGCGGTGGGACGTGCACTAACCTACGCTCACGCATTTGTGCGCCTGGCAGCCCCGCACAACAAGTGCACCCGCGTGACTAGCCCCGCGCGGCCGTGGATTAGCTCACGTGCACTCGCTTGACCCTTGATGCGAACTCCAGGCCGCCAGTTCCCGCTGGAGCTGCACGTGGTGCACCGCATCACCGACCCCGCGCTGCCCCCTACGCTAACACACATGCGCACATTGCTTAACACACGTGCCCCAGGCCGCCAGTTCCCGCTGGAGCTGCACGTGGTGCACCGCATCACCGACCCCGCACTGCCCGCCTGCGCCGGCGGCTGCTTCAGCGTGCTGGGCATCCTGTTCGAGCTGGTCAACGGCCCCGACAACCCCAACCTGTTCGCCATCATGGCCAACCTGCCCCTGCGCGAGGGGGTGAGTGCTGCAGCTGCACCTACTGCAATTAGTACTCGCCCCCTGCAGCGTAATCCACATGGGGTGCATATGGCATCAAGGGCAGTGAGTGAACATAGAGCGGGGAGAGTAGATGGGCCCGGGGCTCCTACGCTCAGCTGGCCTGCCGTCAGCGGCAGCTGTGTGCCTGCCTGAAGCAGTCTTAACACGGTGGCACCTGCATTCAGTTCCCGCTTCATGTGACACGTGCGTTGGCGTCACGGCCCTGCCTCCCCAGTCGTCCCTGCGGTTTGGTCCGCCCCGCTCCCGACTAGCACCACCCCACACCCCGACACACACCGCCCCACAAACACCTGTCACCGTCCGGTGCGCCACCAACGGCAATGTCGTCCCTCCGTCCCGCGCCTCCGCAGGAGATCCGCCGCCTGCCCGCCGGCTCCGTCATCCCGCTGGGTGCCATGCTGCCCCCGGTCAACCAGCGCAACTACGTCACGTACGAGGGCTCCCTGACCACGCCCCCCTGTAGCGAGGGCCTGCTGTGGCACGTGCTGACCACCCCGCAGACCATCAGCGTGCGGCAGTGGCAGCAGTTCCTGACGGCCATCGGCGACAAGGTGGGTGTTGCGGAAGGGATGCTGGTGCGCTGGTACGGGCTGCGGCTGTGGGATGCTGCGCCTGGACAAGGACGTGACTGATGGGGTGGCTTGGCGCGTGGTGCGTAAGGTTAGCACAATCCTTCTTGTTGCCCATGTTTCCGGCTTGCTCAGAGACTACTGCATGCGCAGCGAAGAGTGTTCGGTGCGGGGCCTGGCGGTAAAAGATAGATAGCGTGGACTGCGGCCAGAAGCGGGACCGGGTTTCCAACCTACTGCAGGACGCGATTCGCCAACCAGCATGCTGGCAGCTGAGCATTAACCGGTTATAAACCCCCCCTCCGCCTAACCCCCGTTCTTCCTGTCCTCGCCCGTGCCCCCAGTCCTGCACCAAGAAGCCCGCCTCCCCGTCTCCCACCCCCGCGCCGCGCCCTCCCCCGCCCTCTGGCATCAACATCAACATCGGCGGCATCCTGGGCGTCGGCATCGGCCGCCGCATGCTGGCGGCAGAGCCCGGCACCAACCCCAACGACTGTGAGTATCGTGGCAGTGTATTGTGTACTTGCTGGGATGACGCAGCACGGGGCAACTGGGGTTAGAATGTACGTATGTCGCTACAGGAAGGGCGGCTCGCGGCTGCCCCAACGACTGTGAGTACCGTAGTGGTGGTAGTGGTATTGACTTGCTGGGATGACACAGCACGGGGCTACTGGGATAAGGGCCTACGCGATGGCTAGGCGGCTCGCGGCTGCCCAAAATATAGGCTGTGGGAGGCCACTGGACGGCGGGAGCGGGGCCTGCTGTGGTATTGCTCCGCTGCGTGTGCCCTCTCCACCCGTTCAGTCAAATCCATGGTGGCCGCCTTCCCGTTGTTGCCCGCTCTGACTTACACGCCGCTGTGTGTTAACCTTAACCCACGCAGTCAACTGCACGGTGGCCGCCTACGGCTTCAACTACCGCCTGGTGCAGCCCATCAACGGCCGTGTGGTGAAGGCCGCTATCGCCAACTAAGTAGCATGCTTGACAGGCCAATGGCGAAGGTGATTATGTAAGGGTATAAGTCAACGCTCCGTGCGTGGCCCTGCACGTTTTGCTGCGCGTGGCTGTACGGCACTGGATCAGCCCCACTGCCAGTCACGCTACGCACCGCCTCCGGGACCATATTCTTTTATGTGGACTTCATAGCGTAAGCGTGCGTTCGTAATTTTGCGGTATAGTGTGCACATCAAGGGGTTTCCCCGGGTTTTTTCGAGTAAGAGTTTTTGGTAGCCCGCTGATTAAGGCACAGCATGCTACCAGAGTGAGCCGTACATGGTCCACGCACTGGATGAAGCTGGACGGGCGTTTTGGCTAGTGGCCGTGCCGAGTGGATGTTTGAGCGTGCTTTGAGCGTGCTTTATTAGAGCAGTGATCTATTGGTATAGGTTTGGCAGTGTCCGTTGTAGAGGAGTGGTAACGCTAGAACCTGGTGGGCAATAGCCTCGCCGCCGGGCAGGGTCAGTGCACCGTGGCTGCCCTGCCTTGGAGGCGTTAGGTGTTTTGAAGGCCCTGGTTCTATGAACGTATCAACGCCCATAGGCCCTTGAGCGCCGGGCTTGTCCCCGGGCAGTTGCCTGCAGAGGGGAGAACCCTCGCCGTGTAACACAGACAGACAGACTGACTGAAGGTCCGCATACCTACCGACAGCATGTACAGTCTGGTCGATCAGGTTAGCTTCAGCTTAGACCACTCATTCGGTCGTGGTAGTCCCCCGTGGACCTGCGGTGTCGGGGTACCATGGGTCCGCACAGGTCCGCACACAGGCACCTCCCCACGCTGGACCGCCACCCCCGGCCTGGCGATGGGGGAAGTTAAAACGAGTAGCCTGCGCCGTCCTGACCCCGTTAGCGCCTGCACAAAGAATCTACTTGATCACGGTAGTCCAGGGTAGCCCTTGGGGACGATGATGTTGGAGGCAAGCTGAATACACTGCTGTGCCAGGGAGGGCCCTTCTCGGCTGTACCATGCACGGGGCACCGCAATCCCACAGCCAGTGCACCTCGCTCGTTCGCCGCGTGGGACACCTCAGCATGTGCCACGACTACCGTACCCTGTATCAGTTGGCGGCAACTGCTTCCCCGGCCCAGAGGCTCCCTGCAGGCCATACACAGGAGCAAACTGGATGGAGTCCGGTCAGTCCGCAGCTGTGTGCCGATGCCCAAACATCTGTAGCAGTAAGAACCTGCGTTCCGTGTTGGTAGGAGTTGGCGTGCCACCGGTACAGGTGCACAACTAGCGGCCATACAAGGGGGAACGAGCCGGGCCGGGAAGAGGGATACGAAATGCACCAGCCGGGCCGGATAAGTTACAGAATATCCTTACGACCCTGCTGGAAACAGGGCCCTGGCCTAGGCAGACACTGTCCGGTACACGAGGCTAGTGTCCAGTCGCATGAGGTGAGTCTCCCCTGATTGCAACAAGAAAATACAACGACACCATGATTTGGAACACACACCGTCAGCTAGAAGTCTACTACCATGTCCAACCGTGATCTGCATCGGGCAGCCACAAGCGCAGGAAAGGCGCGGCCCTGCGCTCTACACATTGCCACCAATCAGTCACTTTGCAAAAAGAAATGTGGCGGGTGCTGTTGCTACGGCCAGTTTGCTTTGCCGTCGTTCCTTGTGCCTCACTTGCTGTACGCTGCACACTCTTTATGCCGTACTGCACCGCACACGACAAACGCAGTACACGCGACCTGGTCAACCGGCAGTCAATTGCAGCAAGACGGGCAGCATACCGCAAAAAAATACAGACGTGCAAAACGCGGGCATGTGCCAAGCCGCATGTGATGTACGGACAAGTACCCTGTACGGCAACTCGCATTACTTCGCCCCTGACAGCAGTTACATTCAGTGCGAGGGCAGCAGCAAACCTGAGGCAAACCCATAAGACACTTTGCGCTGCACACAATACAACGTATCCTGTGACCCCGTAAGTGCATTGGTACACGATACACCGTACAAGGTATGGCGGGGGTGCACACCGTGGCGGCTGCTTGGAACCAAGTCAGTGCACAGCGGCGCCGCAGCAAATACAACTTAACCCTGCTAAACACAAAGCCCTGAGGTGGTAGTGCGGAAGTTGGTCTTGACGGAGGTGTAGCAAATACATGTCGACAACCCCAATCGTTGCTTGCTACCGTACTGTAACGGCGAAACCACCCTGAGCCGTCTGAGCGCAACATGCGCTCCAGCCGGATAATGTACACGAAGTGGTGATCTCCCCCTGCACCGGGAGACTACACCAAAGAACTACCACAGAAACCCTCATCTAAGGGAGTCATTCGCTCTCCGATCCTGGGAGCCCAGAGATGCGCGACCGGCCAAACGCAGGGCTTGCACACAACACCGACTTGCCATGAGCAGCTCCGCATCCCTGCTTGTGTACAGCGGTGCACGCGCCCACGGACACCCCCGGGTTTCACCCCTGCTGCCACCTGCCCCGCCGCAACCCGTCCTCCACAAAAAAGCCAAAAGGATACAATTCACCTACGCGCTCCGTCGCCCTGCACTGCTCGTCTCCCCACACCCCATGCCCTCCCCTCCGACCGCCTTGCCAGCCCCGTTAAACCTCACCACCCCTCCCCTCCGCCTCCACACCTAACACCCCATCCCCTTTCGCTCCTCACCGGCCGCCCTGCGCCCCCTCCGCCTCCGCCGCCTCCTCCCCCGCCACCAGCTGCCAGTCCTCGCTGCCCCCAGCCGACCGCGGGCTGTCCACGCCCCCCGCCCCGCCCCTGCCGCCCGGCGGCGAGCCCGCAGGCGACAGCGGGATCATGGTCAGCAGCCCCTCCCGCCCCGCGCCCTCCCCGTCCTCCTCCCCCTCCCCCTCGCTGCCCCCCGCGCTGCCCCCCGCCACCAGCTCGCTGCTCGACATGGCGTGCAGGAACGCAGCCCCGTAGTCGAAGGGGCGGCCGGGGTCGGCCTTGGGCGCCGCAGGAGCAGGGGCAGAGGGCGGTGCAGCAGCTGGCGCCGCGGGAGCTGGAGGGCTGGCGGCGCGCGGAGGGGGAGGTGCACTGTCGGCCGCCGAGGTGTTGGCCGCAGCTTCCGCCAGATCCGCACCTGCACCCGCACCCGTAGCCTCCGCCTGCGGCTCATGCTGCGAGGTCGCCGCCTCCACAGCCTCGCGCGTCTCCGTCTCCTCCACGGTTGCAGCCACCAGCTGGTCGAGCTCGGGCACCTCCTCCTCCTCCTCCTCCTCCCCTTGCACATGCTGTTGTTGCGACTCCTGTCCCTCCTCCACATGCTCCTCCTCCTCCTCCTCCTCCTTGCCCTCCCTCTTATCCCCCTCCTGCTCCTCCAGCTCCCTAAACACCAGCACTCCGTCCCTCTCCTCACTCCCCGCCCCCTCCTCCACCCCGTTCCCCTCGCCCTCCTCCTCCCCACCCGCCCCCGCCGCCGCGGCTGCTGCCTCCACCTCCACCTCCACCGCCGCCGCCAGCCCCACCACGCCCTCCCCCCCATCCTTGTCCACGCCACTGCTGCCGCTGGTTGCCCCCCCATCGCTGGCCCCGCCCTCGTTAACAGTCATCATCGACTGCAGCAGCGACTGGAACAGCGGGCTGGGCTGCTCCTGCACTTCCCTCACAACCGCCTCCCCCTCCCCCTCTCCTCCCTCCTGCTGCTCCGCCTCCTCCTCCCCCGCCGAACGCCAGTCCCCACTAGCCTCAGCCCGCGGGCTGCCGCCCCCGTCTCCGCTGCCGTACTCACTGTCAGGGTCATCCTGCGCACCCTCCTCCTCCTCCCCCTCCGTCACCTGCTGCTCCGCCGCCCCGTCCTCCTCCCCATGCTGTTCGTGCTCTTCCGCCCGCTCGTCCGCCACGCCCACCGCCGCAAGCTGCTCCTCAGTGCCGTACGCGGCGCCGTACTGCCCGCCCGCCTCCTCGTCGTCCGTGTCGTACAGCACCTCGACATCGTCCATGAGGCCGGCGGCGTCGCCCGGCACGCCCGCCGCCGCCGCCGCCTGCACCTCCGCCGCGCGGGCCGTCAGGCCGTCCAGCCGGGCGAGGTAGTCAGACACCTGGAACACGTACCGAGTGAAGGGAAAGTTCACACTTGCATGTCCAATTCACAGTAGTCGAGCCTACGCTAAATGCTATGGACTACATGCGCACACGTCGACATGCAGCGAGCTGTTTTTGTAGTGCGAAGCGGCGGTCTCCTCCCCTCGCCCACCTGCTTGAGCGCCGCCTCCCTGAACTGCGCCCCGCGGTCGCTGGCGGCCAGGGAGGCGGTCATGGCGTCCAGGTACCTGGGGGCACAGAGGTGAGGGTGAGGCGTGGGATACGGTGCGGTGTGGGTTAAGCGGTAGCTGTCGTGTGCTCCGCCGGTGGCCGGGGAGGCGGTCATGGCGTCCAGGTACCTGGGGGCACAGCAATGAGGGTGAGGGGTGGGATACGGTGCGGTGTGGGTTAAGCGGTAGCTGTCGTGTGCTCCGCCGGTGGCCGGGGAGGCGGTCATGGCGTCCAGGTACCTGGGGGCACAGCAATGAGGGTGAGGGGTATGGGGCACAAAGTGCCAGGTGTGGGTAACATGTGGGGTGCCAGTCCTTTGGCGCCCAGGTGCCTAGCGGTGCGGGTGGTGCTGGACACACGTGCCAAAACGCGGCGCCGCGGAACGTGCACGTCGTACGAGGTTGCGCGTGCGCCAGCAACTGCCGCACAGTCCGCCCACCTGCTGCCGTACTCTTCGATGCGCTGGCGTGCCGCCGCCACCTGATGCTCCACCAGGGCGCCCACAGTGGCGCCCAGCGCTCGCTCGCTGGCCGTGACGGCGCCGTCCACCAGGGCTGGGGAATGGGATTGGACCAGGGAGGTGGACGCGATGCTATGAGGATACGGAGCGGCAGGACCGACGCAAGACCCATCGCAACTTAACAGTAACCAGTTTGCGAGAAGCGTTGACGAAGCTTTTCACTTGCCAATCTACCCGGTTTGGATCTTGCTGTTCCGTAAAGGTGCCGCGCCATACAACACCGCACGGTGCAGCCCGTGCCTACCGCTACGTGCCTGCCGCTCATCTGCACCCTCGAGGCCTGGCCCTTACCTGTGAAGTGGTTCTGTATCTCCTCCGGCTGCAGGGCGTACACGGTGGCGGTGTAGGTCTCCACCACCGTGCGCGTGCGCGGCACCTCCACCCAGTAGCCCCCCCAGCGGCACAGCGAGGGGCCGGGCGGCCGCTGCTGCACGCGCTCCAGCGTGGTGCGGGAGGCCACGCGGATGTGCTTCTCGTTGCTCTCGCGGATGCCTGCGGGTTCGTGAAGCCGGGTCAGAACCAACTGCATAGCTCAGCTGGATCTAATAGCCATGATTGCCATCAGGCGCGTGTGCAAGTATAGAAGCGGCCACCGTGACTGCAGCACCGCAGGGAGTCTCAAGGTTGCCAAAGCTGCGATGTTCAGCGGCCTTTTCGGGTCGTCCGCCGTGTACGGTACCCCACCAGCCACATACCCATCCCACATGTCACCTGACGTCGCATCCATGGCATGCATGCCTCCGACGGCGCACCCAAACCCACACCGACCTAACCCACACCGCTAACCCACCCTTCTCGATCAGCTCCTGCACGTCCCCGTGCAGCTGCTCCAGGGAGGGCGGCCGCAGGCGGATGTCCGCAGGCGCCAGCGGCACCGCCAGCCGCTCGCTGACGGCCCCCTCCACCCGGCGGGCCAGGGCCGCCAGGTGTGTGTTAAGGTCGGCCAGCAGCTGGTGGTGGCGGGAGGCCGCCACGGCCTCCAGCAGGCCCCAGAAGTCGTGCACCTCAGCGTGGATCTGAACAAGGGAGGAGGGAGGGGGAGGGGATTGGAGCATGACACTACAAGGCGCATGATGTGGACATTGTATCACAACGACCTGATGACGAGTTTCAACTAGGATGGAAGGGTAGGGAGGCAGACCGCACCCACCTGCCCCAACAAGCATCGGCATAAGACACTGTTACGCGTACGGTAAGAAGTATCGCAAAGACCGAAGCAAACGAAGCAAAAAGCGTTCTATGTGATACTCCCGTTCACCTTCCCCTCTTGCAGATACGCAAAGCAGTACCGCCGCGACAAGACGGCTACTTCAAACTTGAGCGCTGTTTTACATATATAACGTATGTGTGCTGTAGTCCACGACGCACCCACCTGCCCCATGAGCTCCTCGTGCAGCTCCACCAGCAGCGCCGCCAGCTCGTCACGGCTGCGGCTGCGCGCCGCCGGCACAGGCACACCAGCAGAGCACCCTGCGGCCGCCCCGCCCGCCGCCGCCCCGCCCGCCAGCGTGGTGGTGGTGGAGGTGAACATGGACAGGAACTTCTCCCGTACGCGCGACCAGCGGCTGGCGGGCGCGGTGGCGGCAGCGGGCGGCGGCGGCGCGCGGGCGTCCGGCTCCAGCGTCTGCAGGATGTGGGAGAAGAGCCGCCCGCGCAGCAGCGCCAGATGGCTGCGGATCTGCGGGGCGGGGCAAGCGAAGGGCATGCAGGAGCTTCAGAGTAATTACCGCCATCACCACCATAGCACCACTGTCTGCAAGCTGCTTGCCTGCCGTGTTCATGCCATTCCGCACATCATGCCTCGCCCTCTTGGTCACCCCTTTCCGCGTGCGGTCCCTTCTCCAACACGACTACCCCTCTTCTGTGTTCCTTTTCACACATTCCACGCCTGCGCCCCCCCGCCCGCTCCCCACGCCTCACCTCGCCCACCACCTCGTGTGTCAGCGCGTCCGCCCTGCCCCGCACGCCCTCGAACGCCGCCGCCACCTCCGCCAGCTCCGCCCGCAGCCCCTCCGCCTGGTGCCGCAGCTCCTCGGCGTTGCGGCTGAGGCACGCGTGGCACGCCAGGGCCACGTTGCGCACCTGAGGGGTGCAGGGCGGGAGGGTGCGGTGGGTGAGGCGGGTGCCGTACGTTGTTGCACAGTGATGGGTGCCGCGAGTTCAAAGGACCACCATGCGCGCATGCGGGGAAAACGGTGACCTGCCTGCCAGCCCGTTCCATACCTGTGGGCATGAGCGGAAAATGTAAGCTTACGCACCATGCTGCGTTTCACTGAATGTCCTGACGGTCTCCTCGCCCTGCTGACGCCGGCTATCGCCCAAACCGTTTGCCCGCCTCCGGAGCGGCCGCCTTCTCAACCCCATCTGCACACAGCTGTCCAGGAAGGACAGCAGCTTGATTCCCTTGACACCCGCACACCCGTTATACACAGCTAACACACATGCACGCACCTGCTCCAGTAGCCGCACGCAGTCGTCCAGCGTGGCCAGCATCTTGACGGCCGCCGCGTGGGCCCCCAGGAAGGACAGCACACGTGCCTCCAGCTCGGGCACGCCGCTGGACTCCAGCAGGCCCGCGGCGGCGGAGCGGATCTGCGCAGGCAACCCAAATACCGTAGGCAAGTAGGAAACCATAAGGGGTACCGACAGGCGGACGGCCAACCCTACGGCATGCGTGACACTGTTGTCAGGGAAACGCGCCGAGCCCTCGTGGCCCTATTTCTTCCCTCCATCTCTCTGGGGCATATGTGTCGATAATTTTTCCAACAGACACGGAAAGCATGTAGATGAGCCCATTCAGCGCGTGACATGTCAAACCTTAGCGGTCGCGTCCGATAACCGACACGCACAGAAGGGTGGCACCCAGGCTGCCGTACTTCGCTAGCCGCAAACAAAGCTTCAACAGCCCGTGCAGCACCCGCAATCACCTCTAGTCCCCACTCGGCTCCGCTCTATGCGGGGGCCCCAAGCCCTCCCATCCCCAACCTCCCACCTGCTCCTGCGACGGCCCCGCGCGCCCCATGGCCCCCAAGCCGAACGCCCCGAAGGCCAGCCGGCTGAACTTCTTGAGCGCGTCGGGCGAGGCGCGGCCGCCCAGCACCAGCCGCGACAGCAGCGCGTTGCGGGCCGACAGCAACAGCACCTGGGCGCGGTGGGTGGGAGGTGGGAGGCCGGTCACGAACAAGATGGGCAGGGAAATTTTGTCACTTACAAGGATACCACCTGCTTATCAGAGCGTCGCATAATAGCCGCACTTGCACAGGCAATGTTGCAGGCTAACAGCGAGGCCCGAACGGTTGGTGGTAATGGAGGCACAATCCGCTGCCCCCCGGCTGTGCACCTGTTGCTAGAGCACGACAGGGGTTGAGAGGGGGCGAGACGGGAGGCTGCAGAATGTCAATAGGCCGGTCCCCGCACCCACCTGGTCCGGGTGCAGCCGGAAGTGCGTAGGGACAGTGGCGGCGGACGAGGCGGCGCCGGGGGACGAAGGGGGCCCAAATCCAGGCCCCGGCGACCGCAAGGGCTGCGGCTGCGGCTGCTGAAACGCGGCCCCAGCAGCCACCACAGACGCTGCAGGGGGGCTGCTGGGGTAGCTGGTCAGCCCTGCGCCGCTGCCGCTGCGTGCCGGCATGGGCCAGGAGGGCGCGGGCGCCAGGCCGGGTGCCCCGGCGCTGGGGGCGGGGGACAGCGGGGCCTGCTGCTGCTGGTGGTACTGCTGTGCTGCTGCGCCCATCTGCCGCGTGACCAGGTCTGCCACGTAGGCGCGGACCTCGTCGGGATCCAGGCCCTCGGACGTCTCGCAGGCATCCACCTGGAAAGACACACGAAACGCAAAAACATGAACCACGAGGTACCTCAAAACGTAACGGTTACGGTTGCCGCTGACGCGGAGTATTGCACTGGTCGCCGCGCACTTTGAAGCCCACAATCATGCACGGTCCCCGGCCTGCGTTTCTTCCGTCCGACCCATTTCACCAGGCCCACCTTGTTGATGACGAAGAACAGCCTGCTGCTGAGCCGCTCCACCAGCTGCGGGTTGATGGCGCGCAGGCGGCGGAACAGGCCCTCCTCCTCCGCCGTCTTGAGCTTGGTGTAGTCCAGCAGGTACAGCACGCAGTCCACGCCCTCCAGCAGCCGCTCAACCTGCACGGGGGGCGACAACAAGCACAAGGACGCGATGTAGCAGTAGTAGACAGCCCTGGGAATACCACCTCAATGTGACGGGGGACAGGGGGTCAGCAGGGGCATGTGCATGCTGGGTATGGCGATGTGGTTGTTCAGGGAAGAGGGATACGCCTGTCACTTTGCACACAGTTGCACACAGGGCACGCACGGCCCAGCGCCACGCAACGCAACGCAATGCTCAAACAGCACAGCGCGTTGCAGAAGCATGCACCTCCCGCCGTACAAGGCCTGGTACAGAGCACCCGCACCGGTGGCACAGCCTTGGAACACCCCAAGCGCTCAGCCACCCCCACCTGGAACTTGAGCTGCTCCTCCCCCGCCTCGTTGGGTCCCGGCGTGTCCAGCAGCACCACCCGCCCCAGCCCGCTGTCCGCCCCGCAGCCCTCCAGCGCCACCAGCGGGGCGTGGATGTGCAGCACGCCGCCACCGCCACCGCCACCAGCACCAGCACCGCTGCCACTGCCTCCCGCGGGCGACGCGTGGGCAGCCGCGAGCGCGTTGGCATTGGCGGAGGCGGACGCCTGGCGCTGCAGCGAGTGCAGCAGGTCCGCCCCGGCGGGCGAGCTGTTGCGCGCCGCGCTGTTGAGCTCCTGCAGGCGGGCGCGTACGGCGGCCTCGCCGCGCACGTCGCGACCCGTGGGTCCGTCCGCCAGCAGCAACGGCTCCGCGCCGGGGCCGCACGTGGCGGGGTTGTGCACGATGCGGCAGATGCGGGCGGTCTCGGGCACGTTGTTCATGGGGAGCACCTCGCGGCCCATGAGCGCGTTGAGCAGCGTGGACTTGCCTGCGGGGGGAGAGGGAGGGGAGAGCGGGTAGGATTGGCGCCGGGAAGGGTGGGTGTGGGAGAGGGGCACCGGTGGGAGACGGGAGAATCGGGCTGGTGGCGGGATGGGGATGGCGGCTGGCAAGGAGGTGCCGTGGAGTTGCACAGGGAGACAGTTCAGGTTGCTGCTTAGACTTTCGTGTGGGCTGGGTGCGAACCGTGGGTTGAGGAGTGCGTCAGGAGGGAAGGGATTGGGGGCGGTTGGAGCGGAGCTGGGAGAACGGTAGAGCCAAGCAGCTTTCCTGCTGCCAACAGGGTTGATATCACATCATGGTACGTTTCTGGCAATTGGCACAGGCTCTCGTGCTGGGGATGACATCGTATGCAGCGGGCCACGCATTCGCGTTCCTCCGGGCACGGTGGCGCCTTACGAGAGCACCTGTGACAATACACAGCTGCCTGTGCTGAAAGCCCACGTGCACGCTGGCAGCGAAGTGCTTATGCACCTCAGGCATACGTGTCGGCCTCCGTAACTGTATGCTGTCGCGAAGTGGCGACGGAACCGTGGGGCGCCTAAGCAAATGTAGGCGACGGAACTCGGCCTTTGACGCGTGGACAAGTTGCTATGCGTGAACTTTATGATTGTAACTGCAACACGCGGCATCCTCTTGTGCGGGGACACGTAGCAAAGACAAAGAGAAGCTGTCCTTGGCCGCTACGCTTCTCGCCGCACCTGACTTGGTCAGGGCGAGCATGGCCACCGACAGCGTGTTCTCCTCATGGCGACGTTTCAGGTCGTAGTAAGACTGCCAGAAGCGCTGCAGCTGCGTGTCGATGACATGGCGCGCTCCCTCGTCGTCCTCAGTCTGGGGAGCCTCCAAAAGGTCTGCGAGCAACCCCCCAACTTCCGCCAGCAGCGCGTCGGTCGCGACGCGGAGCTGCGATACCGTCTTCAATGAAGACGCTTCATTGTTGCTTGACGTCATTCAGATTTTCCCCTTGGCGCAACGCTTTCCGCACGACCGGTTGGCCACGTAGGCCCCGGAAACCCCAGTAGGCTGCTTACGTCTGAGCCGCACCGAGTGCACTGTATATCACAGACCGTTATTCAACTAGGCGATTGCGAAGGCACAGCGTAGCAGAGAAGCTGGCCCCACACAGGTTGAGCTTCCGGACGAAGGCGAAGCGGGCTTGCCACGCTAGAGCGCTGCACTTGGCTTGCCACAATTCGTACCTCTATTGGTGCGGCCTGTGTCGCTTTCACAAGACGGCGATGTTGCAGTACACTGACACACCCCCATGCAGGTCAACCGATTTCGCAGCAGTGCTGCAACAAACGCGCATCCTTGAGATGTTTGTTACTCTTTATTAGATTGCTGCGACCCTTGCGTTGCTTCTGGGCTGCTCCACGCCTTGGCCCGCGGCCCAGTGGAAGGAATTCCTCTGAAGGCCTGAGGTCGTTGGATCCCAATACACCTCTAACACTTTCTTTACGTAATATTTTCCGCATATCCGCAAAGGGTTTGGGTCCCTGACAGGCAGTAGGTGCTTGGACACATTACTGTCCTCTCCTGTATCAGCTTGAACCGCGTAGCCTTGGTACAGGACGCCTACTGGAGAAGAAGGACAAACAAGAGCAGCTCAGCAGCACAAGCTGCACACAGCTTACGCCTCCCGCCCGTCACCCCTGCGTGACGACGTTGGGCCATGTCCCAACTTAGGACTCAGGGTCTGTGGTGGTAGCAGCGCCTGAGCCACAAAGGACAGGCCGTCAGCTTCGGATCGCCTAGCGGCCTTTGGCCTGGGGTTGGGGGCCGTTCACTGGCAGCTGTTGACCACCTGAGAGGATGTTCCAACCCAACCCAGACCACGTGCGGGAGGTCCTTGGCGCCCAGCCCATGTCGTCCACGGTAGAGCGCAAGGTAAGTGACGCATACCAAACACGGGTGTAGGCACCCTTCCGTTATCTTCAGATGCCCGACCTCAGCATGGCCGCCCAGCTTCAAGGCCCATGGTGGCTACCCTGGCATACCGTATGTTACGCCAAGCAAGCTCCCTAAACCAGCGCATGTCGCCAATGCCCTCGCAGCCCTCGACCTGTGCTGCACGCCCCAGGCTCCACGCTGATCATCACCATGCCCTGTGCGCGCTTCCGCACCACCACTCTGCTCTCAAACCATGCCCTGCCCGTTGCCCCACCTCCCAGGCCGCTAACCGTGCCGCCAAAGCGGCGTACGGGGCTGAGCTCCAAGCCCAAATGCGGGCAAACGAGGAAGCCAAGCAGCGGGAAAAGATGGAGCGCATGGGCATTCGGCCGGGGGGCCCTCCCCCCGGGCTGCAGATACCTCCACCGGGCATGGGCATGGGCCCTGGCATGGGGATGGGCATGGGGCCTCCCTCACCCGGCGCCATGGGCATGGGAATGGGGATGGGCATGGACTACGGCGGACCCCCGCAGGGCTTCCCACCACCTCCCCAGCAACCGCCGCTGTTTCCTCCGCAGCCGCCGCCCTTCGGCGGCCCTGGGCCGGGGCAGTGGGGCGGCCCGCAGCCGCCACCATTCCAGCAGCAGCCACCTCCCTACCAGCCGCCACCTTACCAGCCACCTCCGCAGTTCCAGCCTCCTATGGGCGGCCCGGGCCCCTTCGGCATGCCGTCCCCCGGCCAGCAGCCCCCGCTCTTCATGGGCGGGCCCGGACCTGGGCCGGGGCCAGGCGGCTTCGGAGGCCCTCCGCCTCCATACCAGTCCCCGCCTCCGCCCCAGCCGCCCCCATACATGGGGCCAGGGCCAGGGGGCCACTTTGGCGGGCCGTTTGGGGGCCCGCCTCCCGGCCACATGATGGGCGGCCCGCCGCCTCCCCCCATGGGCCCGGGCCTGCAGACCATGCAGCGCATGGAGAACCAGGCCAAGAAGGACCAGTACAGGATGGAGCTGGAGGCGCAGATTCGCGGCAATGAGCAGCGCAAGCAGATGGAGAAGGCGAGGAAGATGGAGGAGGACATGCGGAAGGAGGCGGAGATCGCCATGTACGCCGCGCGTGCCAACGGAGGCGGGGGAGGCATGGGGGGCGGGCCGCCGCCCCCGCAGATGCAGCCCCCTATGATGGCCGGCTCGCCCCCGGGAGGGCCCATGGGCATGGGGGGCATGGGTATGGGTATGGGTATGGGTATGGGTATGGGTATGGGTATGGGCGGGCCGCCCAGCCCGGGTGCCCCGCCTCCGGGCATGGGCATGGGGTTCGGCGGTCCTATGGGGGGTGGGCCGATGGGCGGTATGGGCGGCGGGTTTGGAGACGGCGGCGGGGGCCCGATGGGCGACGGCGGGGGCAACCCCAATTTCCGGTTTCGCTCCGACAACCCCTACATCACGCCGGCAGAGCTGGACGGCAAGCAGCGGCAGGCGCGGGAGCTGCAGGCGGCGCTGGAGGCGCAGATAGCGGTGGGTCACGGCGTGAAGCGAGCCGGGTTGGTAGCGGGGGTGCTGGCGCTGGCGAGGGTGAGGGTGAGGGTGAGGCGTGGGCGCCAGGCCCGGGGGTGACATGGCGTGTAGTACCAGGCTGCTTATGTATGAACCCTATTGCATGTGAAAGAACCACGTTCGCTGGTCTTGGGCGGGAGGATGGCAGTACTTGTAGTGCGTTGGCCTTAAGCAGTGTCGACAGAAGGCTTTCTGTGCACTTGCCACTCACCGGTACTGCACTGCGTTGCGCAGGAGAAGCGGCGGCAGAAGGACGCTGAGAAGGCCAAGGAGCTGGCCGAGGTGGAGCGGGAGGAGGCGCGCATCCGCGCCGACATGGAGGTGCTGGCGGCGCGGGCGGCGGCGGAGGAGGGCGGCGGCGCCAAGGGCGGCAAGGACGCGGTGGCGGACGCGTGGGAGAAGGCGCGGCTGGAGGCGGAGGAGGCCAAGAAGGCCAAATTCGCGCAGAAGCGCGGAGGTGGAGGAGGAGGCGGAGGAGGGGCCCCGGCTTCGCCGGGCCCGGAGGACGGCGGGGGCGGGGATGCGGGGGGCATGTGGGGGAACGCGCCGGCAGCGAGGGGCGGGAATCCGTTCGATGACCAACCGGTGGGCGGGGGCTTTGCGCCGATGCCGCAGGGCGGGGGAGGCGGCGGGGGAGTGGAGGTGTTTGCGCCGCCGCCGCCGCCGCCGCCTCCAAACAGGCAGGTGGACGGCGCGGCGGTTGTGGGGCGGCCCCCGCCGACGCCGCTGGTGGCGGAGAAGGTGCGGCAGGTGGCGGCGGCAGAGCTGGCCGCGGTGAAGGAGGAGCTGGCGGCGGAGGCGGCGCAGCTGCGGGAGGTGGTGGCGGCGCAGGGGCAGCAGGTGGCGGCGCTCAAGACGCACGCGGAGCGACTGGAGGCGGAGGCGGAGCGCGCGCAGAAGCAGGTGACGGCCATGCGCGTGGCCGCCATCCGCGCCTCGGTGGACCAGCCGGAGCACATCCTCCGCGTCATGGCCGACTACGACAGGCCCATCCCCGTGCCGCCGCCGGCGCCGTCGCTGCTGGATATCGGCCTGGACCTGCCGCCGACGGGCGCTGCTCTGCGGCGCTCCGCCGCCGCCATCCCTGCGTACGACATGGGCCCCGTCATCCCCGCCGTCAACACGGCGGCCGTGATGCTGGACAACCCCTCCGCCAGCGCCATGAACGCCGTCAGCGGCAACCCTGCCAGCGGCGTCGGCCCCGACGGCAGGCCCCTCACCATGGGCATGCGCACCGTCAACCCGCTGGAAGCCTCCATGGCGGCAGAGAGCGTCTTCATCTACCCCAACGGCCGGGAGATGGGCCGCTACGCAAACGCCGCCGCCGTCGCGTCAGGCGTCGCGCCGCCAGCGCGCGCCGCTGCCGCCGCCATCCCCCCGCCGACGCCCCCGGGCCCGGCGCTCGGCAACGCAATCCCCTTCCAGTCCATCACAGGTCCAAGCCCAGCCGCTGCCATCGTTGCAAGCTCCACCACGCTAGAAACGGGGCCCATTCCAAAGACCCCACCTGGGCTGGGCCTCGCGGACGTGCTGGGGCCGGCGGTCATGGGAGGCCCGGCGGCGGCGTCTGGGGGCATGGGGATGGGCATGGGGCTGCAAAAGGCTGCGTCTGCGAGGTCACCCATGGGAGCGGAGCTGGCGGGCAGCAGCGGAGCACTGGGCCTGGCGTCGCCGGTGGCCATGCGGCGGCAGGCGTCCGCCAATGGCCGGCGCGGTGGTGTCACGCCCAGCCCGATTGATGTGGACCTGGTGCAGCACCGCAACCAGGACAAGCTGGCAGCACTCAAGGTGCGTGGGGGCCTGGTGTGCAGCCTGCGGTGCAAGGGTTGGGGATGCCTGGTTGTGAGGAAGACGAATGGGCAGGGGTGGTTAGCGGCGGCATGGGAAGACCCGCGGCCTGGGCACGTGGTACCGCCTGTTGCGGATTACCGTAACGCTTGCAGCGTGGAGTTGTGCAGCAGGGCGCAGCCACTCATTCCCGCACCCGGAAGTGCACCAATCAGCCCTGAGGAAGGTACGGCATGCGCACCTGCATCCACGACCACACCGCGCCCATCCGCCCACACCTGTACGGCGCCCCCCCGCCCCTGCAGAGCATCGCCGACATGAACGCCAACGGGGCCGCCTCCATCGAGGCCATGGACGACTTCCTTGCGCGCTTCGCCGCGCAGCGCCCCGGCCTGCCCGAGCGCACCGCCACGCCCGTCATGCGGCTGCACACCCCCAACGTGGAGACCATCTCGCACTCCCCCGGCGCCACTGTCAATGGCGGCGGCGGCGCCACCCTCCCGCTCTACTCCTCCCGCCCCAATAGCAGCATGGCGCCTCTACCTGCCGGCAGCGGCCGTGTCCTCTCCGCCGGATCCCTGCAAGGCAGCGGCCGGCCACGGCTGTCCCGGCAGAACTCCTTCACCGGCAAGAGCGTCCCCGCAGAGGGCGTGTTGTCACAGATGTCACACCCCGGCCCGCCGCCGCCAGGCTCCCTCCGCACCGCCAGCCCCAATCCCTCCCGCCCGCCGATGCTACCCCACGGACGCATCAGCGGCGCCGGCAGCGCTTCCGGCTCAGGGGTGTTTGCTCATTCCCGGGACGGCCCTGGGTCACGGCCGGGGTCAGGGTTTGCCGCCGGTGCGCCGCGGCCGGGGCGGCTGGCGTCGCACGACGGCGGCGGTGACGCCAGGTCGCCCACGGCGGGGTCGGGGTCGGGGCGGCCAAGGCTGTCGCGGTCTCGGTCGCTCACCGCTGGGGCGGTGGCGGATAGCACCGACTCGTTGCCTGGTGCGGCCTCGGGGCCGCAGCGAGGGGCGTCGCTGTCCATCCTGCCGCCGCAGGACTCCCTTGACGTGGCAATGAAGTCGGGGCTGGGCTCTCGGCCTTCGTCGGGGTTGGCAGCGGGGCTTGGCGGGGGACATGGCTCGCCGGGGGGCACGGCGGGTGGGCCCCACATGGCGCCGATACCGCGGTCGCCGCTGTCGGGGCGGCTGAGTAGAGGGGGCAGTGCAGGCGGGGCGGCGGTGGTGGGTGTGGCAAGGCCAGACTCGTCGTCCTCGTCTTCTTCGCATCTCAGACACTGAGCGTGCAGGGCTGGAGTTGGCGTGCTGTCGGGGTGCTGTACAGAGGGATGTGTGGTCCGTGGTGTCGCTGTGAGGGGCGGGGTGTCTCGTTGGCCGGGGACGACTGGTGCGGGGTGGGTCAGCCAGGCTTGGGAGGAGTGGCGCCCTAATCGATCTTGGCGTGCGACTTTTTGCAACATGCATTCGGAATGGCTTTTATGAAGTTAGTGTGCCGAAAGGCATGCCCGCTGGTGCGTTCATAAGATTTGAGGTTGGTGCAGTACGGGATCCACGCCCCCCTGCATTCCGCAGCCAAGTAACCGTGGGTTTAAATTAGGTACAGGACCCGGTGCATGCACTTGCGTTTGTGTCACAAGACGGTATTCACCCACAGTACACAATGGCCACGTACGGTACGTGGTGGCGCGTATACCTGACGGTAGATGCCGCTGACGGGAACTGAGGGGAACTGGAGTCGAGAAGGATATGCATCCTGGTGTGGAGCGAGATTAATGTACATCACTGTTGAGCGATAAATTGCATTCGAGCGTTCAAGCGTGGCGGTTGGCGACGAGTGGGCTGAAACAAAGGAGTCGGATACAATGGATGTGGGCAGAGTGCGAACCTGCGCTTGCGCGCATGGTGAAACTTGGCAAAGAATACCCGCCGTAGCAACTAAAAACAATGGGGTGGCAGTTTTGAGTACGCCTGTAGCTACCTCTTTGCGCCCCTACGTACCATGATACACACATAGGCAGAGCAATGGGGCTCTTCGTGTGCAAGGGGCAGCAAGATGGCAACAGCAAATGCTGTGTCCACTGGCCAGGAATCATGGTGCGTCGACTAGGTTCGGGGCCGTCTCCCCGGTATAGATGTAACCAACAGAAAGCTAGTTATAGTGCTTGGTTGCGGCATGTACGGTGACCATAGGTCCTGCCATGCATCAGGAAAAAGTGAAGATCAGCTCGAGCGCTGGGCATGAAGCTCGGACGTCCAAGAGTCCTGAGTCCAAACGGCGACCACCAAGACACACACACAATTCCTACCCGAAAGGCAGCGTACCGTGCTGACACACCAGTACCAGTGCGAACAGGTCAAAGATTATGGCCCATGCATGGTGGAGAGGTGGTATTGTCCAGCGCGGCGCCGTGCAAATTCCGACAGCCATACTTCCACGCACAAACCGTCAATACATGGTTAAGTCACCTTGAAAACCGCCAGCCCCCACCCACACTCAAACATGCGCCTTATTTGTCACGTCTGCACGCTGTCCTGTCTTGCTATCGAGCTTGTCGGCCCTTGAGCCTTCGACTCGTACATACATAGGTCTTGCACTTGCGGAGGGGAAGACCCCTCGCCGTGTAACGCTGACTGACTTTCCTGTCCAAGCCCTCCTCACGCCTCGCTTGTCCCCTCCGCCTCCCCGCTCCCGCTTCCCCCCGTCGTCGCCCCGCCCACCTCGCCCGCCCCCTGCGCCCCTGCCGCCGCCAGCAGCATCTCCAGGGTCTTCATGTTGCCCTCCTGCTCCTCCCGCAGCCGCTGGTCCAGCGCGTCCACCTGCTTGGCGACCTGCAACAGCGCGCCGTCGTACCGGGAGAACCTGCAGGAGCGGCAACAGCGGCAAGCGCGACGTTTGTACATTTGAGCAAACACGCAAAACAGTGGGCTGCGTTATTCCAGCAGTCTCGAGTATATACGCAGCAGGCACGAAGTCAGCGTTAGGCACTCGCATGCACAAACTGCAGTTAAGCCAAAACTAACAAACTTGCAGGTTTCAGCACGCGGCATGATTATCCCCGGGGTTGCAGGTCCACCCACCGGTCCGCCAGGCGTTTCTCCAGGCCCGCCACCAGCGTCTCCGCCTGCGCTGCCGCCGCGGCCACAGCCCCCGTCGACGGCAGCGCCGCCACCTGCTGCTGCAGCGCCGCCAGCGCCGCCGCCTGCTGTTGCTGCTGCTGCCGCACCGCAGTCAGCTGGCTCGCCAGCGTCTCTGCCTTCGCCGCCGCCGCCGCGGAACCCTCCTGCACCGCCGCCAGCTCCTCCGCCAGGCCCGCCACCTTCTCCTCCACCTCCGCCGCATCAACCCCACCACCAGCTCCACCTCCGCCAGCTGCTCCGGACCTGGCTGCTTCCGCAGCCGCCGTAGCCGCAGCCGCCGCAGTGGCCGCCGAGTCTGCCCTGTTCCTGATGCGCACCATCTCCTCCGCCAGCTTGTTGAGGATGTCCTGCAGGCTCGCCATCTGCTGCGACACGCTGGCCAGCTCGTCCTGCCGCTGCATCACGTTGCTGACCTGCCCCTGCAGGTGCACCAGCTTGGCGCCCGTCATGGCATCAGCGGAAGCCGCCGCCGCGGACGCCGCCGACGGCGACCCTGACGGCACCGCCACCGCCGCCGCCGCGCTCCTCGCCGCCGCTGCCACCTGCCGCTCCATTCTCTCCTCCATCTGCCTCAGCTGCGCCTCCATCTCCATCCGTACACGCGCCTCCACCACCGCCAAGTCGTACGACTGGGGCTGGGGTAGGGGTTGTGGAAGGCCGTTGCCGCTGGTGCGCCCGGGGGAGGAGTTGCCACGGGCACGAGGAGGGACGGGGGCGGAGGAGCGCGTGGGGGCGGATGTGTCGTACAGGGGGTTCTGGTGGGCGGTGCCGCCGGCGGTGGTGCTGCGGCTGCCAGCTGCGCTGCGGGAGGCCCCGCTCTTGGTGCTGGGGGCCTTCTTGGCACCCTTGGCCTTGCCTCCCTGCAGCAAGACACCGTGGCAGTGGCACGTCATGCAAGTGCGTACGCCGGCATAGGAGGAAGCGCCGTTGCACCAGCCGCGTGTTGCTGCCCTGACATCACCCGAAGCACCAGCACACACCAGAGCCACCCGCACCTGCGACGCGGACTTGTTCTTGCTCTCGTACACGGTCGCCAGCGGCACGCCCCCCACGTCGAAGCTGGGGTCGTGGCCAAGGCCCGCCGCGCCGCCGGCGTCGCTCATGCTCTCCTTCTGCTGCAAGGATTGCAGTACCGGTATGCAACTACTCAGCCACTTGCTTGGGCGCACAGACATACCGGTAGCACGTCCATCTACGTGCTGGCTACCGTAATGCCAAGACGGAAACGCGCTCCCCGCCAACTGCCACGTGTGTGCTACACGGGAATGTAGTTCGTCCCTCGGTCCCCTCGTTCCATGTAGCCATGCATTGGCCCCGTTTTCCTCGCTTCTTCGTCTGATGACCAAGGCCCCTACCCCTGCTCACCGCTGAGCCTGTGGGCGTCATGGGCGCGCTGGCCTTGGCCGCCCCCAGCACCTCCAATATGTCATCAAACTGGAAGCCCATCTCGTAGGCCAGCGCCGCCAGGGTGTCAATGAAGTTGCGGAAGCCCAGCCGCCGCGTGCCGGGCGAGCGGTAGCGCGTCAGGATCACGTCCAGCGCGGTGGTGCTCAGCCGGCCTGGCACGGGTGTACGACAACACCAGAGGCAAAAGGCGGCGTAACTGCGCTGCCGGTATAGTTCAAATGGTGGTTCATGCATGGCAAAGGGCTTGCAGCACGAAGTGTGACGAGGAAATGTTGCAGAGCAGCGATTGGTGTGGTTCCCAGGCCGCTCACCCTCTGGCTCCATGAATCCCGCGTCCTGGCACAGCCTGTGGAACTGCGAGCTGTTCATTTGCGGCACGCCGTCCGTGTACACGCGGCCCTGGCCCATGGGCAGCCGAGCGTAGTTCTTGAACACGCGCTTCAGGTGGGTGTTGCGCTCCACGCCTGCGGGGACGGGGAGGGAAGGAACAGGAGGATGGTGGGACATGGCAGCGGCGGTGGGATGCCGGGCGGCGTGATGTTGCTGGGCTACAGCATGGTGCGGTATGCCGATGCAGGGGTGGCTGTGTGCTTGCTTCATGCGGGCGAGATGTGCCCACCTGCCGGGACCATCTGCTTGTTGAGGTTGGCCATGGACTTGATGCGCCCCTCGCGCGCCAACTGCGTCTGGTAATAGGCGATCTTCTCGTAGTACACGATGAAGTCCTGCAGGCTGATGCGGCCGTCCTTGTCCTGCAGGGGAGGAAGGCGCGGTCATGGGGGCATGGCAGGATGGTCGGGCGGCATGGGGCCGTCATGTCTGGTGGCTGGGGACAGCCGGAGCGACCCCTTGAATCCTTGACGAGCACTGAGCTACGGGCTGCAGGTACACTTACGCCACTTCTGCGCCGGCCCCACTCACCCAGTCGGCCTTCTTGAACTCGCTGTCAAGGAAGCGACCTGCGGGCGGCAGAGCGGCGGACCATGAGTCTGAACCGCCGGCATGAGGTGCGGCTGTAATGAGGTGCAGCCGACTGAGCTCCCTTCCGCATGCCGCATGCCGCACCTGACAGCCCCAAACCCACCGATGTGCTTGGCCTTGATGCCGTGCAGCACCCCCATTTCGTCCAGCGCCGCCAGCATCTCCTCCCGGTCCAGGCTGTTGTCATCGTTGAGGTCGTGCTTGCGGAAGATCAGCGCGGCCTTCTCGGCGGCGCCGCCAGCCGCAAGCGAGGCGCTCACCCGCAGCGGCGTGCTGCCAATCTGCACACCGACGTCAGCACACAGCAACAGTCGTTGCTCAGGCCTTCCACATATGCTACCCTACCTATCTCGCCAGAGAAGTGCACCTCTTTCGGGGCCGAGAGCAAGTGCGTAATTGCGGGCAGGTGGCCGTGTCCACTATGGTGTTTGCACATGCACCCACCATGACGGTCTTCCTGCTCATGTCGGTGAAGCCGCTGAACGACAGGTACGACGCGTTGGTGCGGTGCGTGCGGTGCGTGCGGCCCGTCTTGTGCGTGGCGTGGCTGTACACGGAGCCGCCCGCCTCGGACCGGGGGCTGCGGGCGTACTCCGGCGGAGGTGGGGACGGCGAGCGGCTGCGCGGCGCGCTGTGCAGGTGCTGGTGGTGGTTGACGTGCTGGTGGTGCTGGTGGTGGGAGTGGGCCTGGTGCTGGGCCTGCGGCTGGTGCTGCGAGGAGGCGGGTGTTGCGCTGGCAGGCTGCGCAGCGGGCATGCTGGATGGGGAGTGCTGGTCCAGGGCGATGCTGGTGCGGATGGGCTGGAAGGCGTTGGTGGAGTCCTCGATCCACGCGTGGATGTGGGGAGAGGCGGCTGCTGGGGGCACGGGCGAGGTGAGCGGACGGCAAGCATTTCTGATACAGTGTCCGTCGCGTGACAAGCCCTATTGGCATCGACACGCAGGGTCTTCCTTGACTAGTACGCTTATGCAGTAACAGTGCTTACTGCCCCCACGCAACACCCCCACAGGCTACGCCTGCGCGCTACACTGACGCATTCTGCCTGGCCATCAATGTCGATGTGCTTTGAGGAGGTCAAAAAGGAATGCCGCGTCATCCTAGTGCGGGTCTCGACGTATGCGATGTGGCGCGCCCCCCGCCGTCCCACCTGGCGGCGGGCTGAGCTTGCGCACGGTGTTGGCGGCCAGGGTCTCCGACATGGCGGCTAGCAGGCCGTCCGGCACGGGCCCGCCCAGCGTGATGTGCACCAGCGAGCGGTTGTTGGGCAGGTCGCGCGCAATGGCCTCCGCGCCCTCCGTCGACGACACGTCCACGCGCAACGTGTTGAGCGTGTTGGTGTAGCGCAGCAGCGCACACAGGTGGGCCACACCCTGCGGCAGGAGCACCGGGCAAGCCGTACTTCACGAACCACAGCTCTCGCATGCCGCACGCCACACAAGCTTCAACGCCCTCATCTCCCTCTGTTCGATGCTAGTGACGCAAGCGAACCGGGCCGAAGTCGGCTGCCGCTGGACGCACCTCAGGGCCCAGCGGCACCCCCCGGATGTCCAGCAGCTGCAGGGTGGTGTTGCGGTGCGCCGCCCGCAGCAGCGCCACCGCCGCGTCCTCCCCCGCGCGGCAGCCCGCCAGCGCCACCTCCTTGAGCGTGCCCGTGTTGAAGCGGATGGCCTCGGCCATGGCCAGCATGGTGGCGCCCGTGAGCCGCGGGTTGAGCGACAGGTTGAGGCGCTGCAGCATAAGCGCCGCCTTGGCCGCCTTGCACAGGGCCAGGCCGCCGGCGTCGGACAGCTGCGGCCATGGCGCGGCGGTCACGTGACGGGACGAGCTGCTTCAGTGTAAAAAGGTTTGGCCGGGAGGTACGACGTGTGGTCTCGTGCTTGTCAAAGAGGCGCCGGGATTTTTGCGGGCCAGGTGCAGGTTGGCGGGCATGGTGAGCGTGGTGTGTGTGGCCCCCACCCACCTGGTTGCCCTCCAGCTCCAGGCTGTTGAGCGGCACGGAGGAGGACTGCGCGTCGCTGGTGAGCATGGCGGCCAGCGCCATGGCGCCACTGTCGCCGATGCGGTTGTGCGACAGGTCCAGCGTGCGCAGGGAGGACATCATCCCTGCGCAGGAAATGGGTGTGCGTATTTCACCTTACGAAGCCACGACCTGGAGGCCCCCGATGCTGTTGCCGCGCATTCTTCGCGGTGCAGAGCTGCAGACTTTCCACCAGACTTACACGTAGCTGCGCTGTGTGGGTTGGCCCGCCTTACCTACTGCCTCCACCGCCTTGGCCAGGCGCACAGTACCCATGTCGCCCAGCCCGCACCCCGCCAGCCGCAGCGTGGAGAACTTCTCGCTGCTGAGCAGGGACCCGTCCACCAGGCCGGCAACGAAGTCATCACCCTGAGGTGTTGAAAGCACGGCAGATACGATTGTGCACAACGGAGCAAGTGTGCCCTGCATGTGCAGTTCCACGCCTGTGTTCCCAATGGTTCCAGTGCCCCCACGAATGCATACGGGTCGCTGCAACAGGACGTGACTGTGCACGTGTTCTCTATATAAGGTCTGTAGCCGATTTACACCTGCAGGTGGATTTGGGCTACTTAGCATGTGTCTGCCTACCAGCTGGCAGTTGACGAGCTCCAGGCTCTGCAGGTCGGCGGATGCCAGGGCCCTAGAGAACATGGGAAGGCCTTGCCCTGCAGGACCAGAACGGCACATGCGTGAGCGAGTAGCAAGCTTGCCGTACACCGCCGGTTGTCGCGGCAGTGTGCATCAGCAGGTGCATGGCGCAGAGCAGCTCTCCTTACCATCCTTAAAGGAGCAGTCCTTGAACACAAGCCGCTGCAGAGTGCGGGTCTTTGAGCACGCATCCGCAATAGCTGCCCAGCTGTTGACACTCTGCGGGTACAGGCCAGAACAGGCGCAGCCATGAGCTTGCAGCTGGTGACAACTCATGGCCTCGCGGGGCAGCTAGTGCAAACCCTGTAGGAACCCATGTTCTCCACGCCCCAACCTGTCCAAGTCACCCACCCACCAGGCTTAGGTTGTGGAAGGAACACAACTCGAACGAGGACAGGGGCAACACGGCGCACAGAGCAATGACCTGCCCATCCGGCAAGTTCTCTGTGGGGCTGGTAATTGAGCAAAAGCGCTGCTCCGCCGTCCTGCAGGCGCACAAGTTGGGGTGGGCCAGGGGTCACCGAGGCGCTGGAGGACTGAAGCCAAAGGCCACAACTCCACACTCACAATCCTGCCAGTAGGTCTGGCATAGGTTGACAGCCTATATCGTTGCATATCTTTAAGTATTGGCCTGTGACGTGAGCTCCCATGTTTTGCCCGGAACTCATGGTAAAGGCGCTGAACCCTTAAGTGCTGACACTGGGACCGCTACCAATCTTTTATTTATGGCTGCTTAAGTCTCGTGGTAATGCTCATCGTCAGTGCAATGGAGGAAAGGTAGAGCAACTTGTTGACCTGGTCAAAAAACAGCTGAAGCGAAGCGCCGGAAGAGAAGCCTGTCGTTGGCAGCCTAAATTCGTATAACGACCAATCAAGAGCAGACTGGCAAAGCACAGTGGTCGTTCTGGGTACGCAACGCGGAAAGGAAAGGCAACGGTTTCATAACCGTCGCCGCGTGTGTTGCGAATGCGAGAGTGGGCCAATCCGATGGTACGCCGCATCCAATTTTACAGAAATAGTAACTATTGCAGTGATCACGTCGCGTAGCGTAGCGTAGCTTAGCGCATCCACCCCACTTGCGAGCAATCGCAGACTAACAATGGCCGAGGAGCAAGAGGTAGTACCTCAAGAAGCTGAGGAACAGGTACCACTCGGTCGCAAACATTATGGTGCAGCGCTTGGGCCCGTTGGCCAGCCGGCAGCTGTGATAGTCTGTACCAACTCTTGCGCAGTCCGTGGATCCCTGGAGCGTATCTGGTGGAGCGGACGGGAAAATCGATTACAACAAACTCTTGAACGAGGTGCGCGCCAAGGGGTGGACGGGCACAACATCTCTCCAGAGCCGCCCCGCACGTCGCAGCTTACACCCTTTCCTCGCTGCCACGCATACTGGCGCAGTTCGGGTGCTCGAAGCTCACCGAGGACTTGGTCGAAAGGTGCGTAGCGCACCCGGCCACCCCTGGCACTGTCGTCGTCGTACAGTGCGCACTTGCACAGTCCACCCGCCCTTAACTGCCTACGGCCAAAGGGTCTTCGCCCCGTCCACCAAACAACAGCTGCCTGGACACACTGCCAATGCCCATGCATGGCGTACAGCAAGTACTTTGACTAGAAGTCGGTACCCTCAGTGTTCACCCCAAACCCGTCGCACGTGCTGCAGGATTGAGCGGCTGACAGGGAAGCCCGCCCACCCGTTCCTCAAGCGTGGCATCTTCTTTGCCCACCGCGACCTCGCGGAGATCCTCGACTGCTATGAGAAGGGCATTCCCTTCTACCTGTACACTGGGCGGGTGAGCACGGGCGGCAGCCAACAACAGGGCCTGTCATGGGCAAGGGCAGCCACAACCGAGCTGGCAGCCGCCGTACTCACCCGTCAACCACGGGCCCTGTCAGATTGCGAGACCCGACCATCCGCCCCTGAATCCGCCATGTCGAAAGCGCCCACCTACCCCGCCCCCTTGCACGCACCTCAGGGCCCCTCCTCCGAGGCGCTGCACCTGGGCCACCTGGTGCCCTTCATGTTCACCAAGTACCTGCAGGTGCGGACAGGGGCGGGGCGACAGGGAGCGGGGAATGGCGTGGGCAAGGAAGGGGGTCGTAAGGCAGCGGGGCGAGCCGGGACCTGAAATGTGCGTCCGTCCGGACACAAGGTGGCAGGAGGGTGGAGGGTGCGCTGGCGCCTGGTGCATGTCGGCAAGGCCGGCCGCTGACATCGGGTGGGAGGACGGAGGACGAGATGCTGTGGGGCTGCGGAGCTGATGCAGGTGGAGGGGTTGCGCGGGCTACGCGCTGTCCTGGCAAGCGTGGAGCAGCGCAAGGCATGTAACCTGCAAGCCCAGTAACGTTGGGCGTGGCGTACAGCGGGTAATAAAGGGCTAGCTTGGCCTCCGTGACGCCCGTGACTTCCATCCGCGCACTGCGGGAAGCTGGCCGTAGCAGGCCTTTGGGCGGCGGCCGACCAGCTTGCGTCCGATTCCTGCAGCATCGGCCCAGTACAACGGGGGCCATCACCCGTTGCATGCGATGGTACCTGGCACGTTGGCAATGTTGCTGAGACCGTGTGCTGGGGATAGACCGTGATTATGCGGACCGCCTTGTGCCCCATACTCCATCAGCAACCGTATTGCCCTATTTCACAGGGCATGTGTGACACGCCGGCAGTTCACTCTTCGTTGCGTCAAACAGCAAACCTCGTTTTTATGCTTCTAGCTGTACCCCACCCGCATTTCGGTCTTCTGCTCCATCCCACCACCAACACACACCCCGGCCCTCCCCATTCTCTATAGGACGCGTTCAACGTGCCACTGGTGATCCAGCTGACGGACGACGAGAAGTGCCTGTGGAGGGGTCTGGACATTGACGAGGCGAGGAGGCTTGCGCGGGAGGTGGGTGGAAAACGGGAAGGGCATGGAAGGCACGGGAGGGGAGCAAGGTAGGAAGAACCTGGGAGGTGAGAGCAGGTTGTGTGCTGCGAGGAGAGGGCCTGGATCAGCGAGAACGGAAAGGGGGAGGACCATCTGGAATCCTCTCAAGGTCAATAGAAGGTGCCGGAGTTGACTGCGTGCCGGGTGTTCGGACAGGAACCTGCATGTGCTCCTCCCGTTTTGTCGGCCCGTGGTTCGGCGGGCAGCTTACCCTGCCAGGACACGGCTTGCGCAAAGGTGGCACGCACCCTCGGTGCTCCGTGAATTGGTACCACTCTGCAAAGCCAACGTTGTATGCTGTGCTTGATACCGAGTGCCCCACATAAACATGCATGTGTATCGGGTACCACAGAACGCCAAGGATATCATCGCGTGCGGCTTCGACGTCTCCAAGACGTTCATCTTCTCGGACTTCGAGTTCGTTGGCGGCGCCTTCTACCGCAACATCATCCGCATCCAACGGTAAGCATGGACACCTAGCTCCCTATCCGCGCCAGCAGACGAGTTGCAAACTATACCGATCAGTGCCTTGCACGCTGTGCAGCTAGATATAAGGACATTCAACGCGGAGCAGAGGTCCCGGCGCTCTCCTGACACCTAGCCATCCTGCCGCGTAGCGTCTTGTGTTGGTAACCCACATACCTGCCGCTCAACGCGCCTGCTCGACTGCAGTACACGGTTGCTATATTCGTCCTACAACGCCCAGAGCGGCACGGCTTTCCGTTGAAGCCTGGCCGCAACACTCCTCATGCTGTGCATGTGTGTCTTCGCCCGCAGGTGCGTGACCATGAACCAGGTGCGCGGCATCTTCGGGTTCGGCATGGAGGACTACATCGGCAAGATCGCCTTCCCGGCGGTGCAGGCGGCGCCCTCCTTCCCGGACTGCTTCCCGCACATGTTCGGGACGCGCAAGGACATCCGCTGCCTCATCCCCTGCGCCATCGACCAGGTAACGCGCACCCCCTCCCCGCACGGTCTCGCCCGTGTCCGTACGCCTGCAGCCCCAACACCCCTTCCTAAACGTACCACGCTCCTTCCGCAGCCCACATTCACTGTCGTCCGTACAGGTGGACCCGCGCGCAACAATGCCTGATCCCGCCGGTCCACTGGGTCGCGCACGTTCCCCTGCCCCCTGGCTAGCCTGCATTCTCCACCTCTCCTTCCTCACGTCGCTCCTCCTCACAAGCTCCTGCCCTCCCCTCGTCTGAACTAGTAACTTCTTCCCCCCCCACCTACCCCGCCCCCAGGACCCCTACTTCCGCATGACGCGCGACGTGGCCCCGCGCATCGGGCACCTCAAGCCCGCGCTCATCGAGTCCAAGTTCTTCCCGGCGCTGCAGGGCGAGAGCGGCAAGATGAGCGCCAGCGACACAAACAGCGCCATCTTTGTCAACGACACGCCCGCGCAGATCAAGGACAAGGTAGTCCCCTCCCCGCTTCCGGCACCCCCGCGTCCCCACACACACAGTTCCGCCGCTTGCCAAGCAGCCTCTAACCCGCGGTCGGCAAACGCGGCAGTGCAACTCACTGCCAACGCCGCGGCTCCTCAGTGCCTCGCCTTCCGAGCAACACTTCCAAGGTAATGACCCCGTTGCTTCCTTTTCCTGCAACCCAACGCTGCTCCTAACTCAGATCAACAAGTACGCGTTCAGCGGCGGCGGCGCCACGCTGGAGGAGCACCGCGCCAAGGGCGCCAACCTGGCGGTGGACGTGCCGTGGAAGTACCTCAACTTCTTCCTGGAGGATGACACCAAGCTCGCCGCCATCGGGGAGGAGTACGGCAGCGGCCGTATGCTCACAGGTGCGTGGCTGGGGGTGGGACGGGGCCGGGCAGGGCCAGGGACATGACAAGGTAGCTCGTCTGCATACCCCGCTGAGCTGCCTTGAACAGTGGCCAGGGGTTGGTGGCATGTCCTGCAATGGCCGCCCTGGCGAAGCCCGGCCTTCACTTGACCTGATGTGCATGCCCTTGGCCCGGGGCCAGGCCTTGTGCGGGTAGCATGGGTATGCACGTAAAGCGCGAATAACCCGTGCAAGGCGTTAGGGAAACATGGTAACGCTGCTGGTTCCTGCACGAGAAGAGAAAGGAGGTGTAGTGCCCAGGCAGTGCTGTACGCCCCTGTCGCCTCATGGCCATCGCGCATCGCTATGGCCCCGCCACCCACAAACCCGTGCCGTTCTGCACCTCCTTGAACGTGCCCCTCCAGGCGAGATTAAGAAGGAGCTGATCACCGTGCTGACGGACCTGGTGTCGCGGCACCAGAAGGCGCGCGCGCAGGTGACGGAGGAGGTGGTGGACGCCTTCATGGCCGTGCGCCCCATGGACTGCCTGTGAGGCGGTGCAGACCAGCGCAGGAATGCCTGTGAGGCGTTGACAGCTGGGGGCTAGGATGCGAGGTGGTGCGGCCCTAGGCCCGCTTGTAAGGCTGTGCACACTCAGGGGCGGAGTGGGGTGAGGGGCGGGGAGCGGGGGTCAGGCTGCAAGGTTGTGTTCCACGTATGGTCACCTTATGACGCGTGGGCACTTGGCGGCAGGGTGCCAAGGCGGTGCGTCCTATGTGGACTTCCGGGGAGGCGTGTGCAAGTGCAGGCCAGTGTGCGTAACCGTGCGCCGCTTCGCCTTATGCTGATGGCATGTGGTACGCACGACGTTGGGGGCAGGCTGCAAGGCTGCATAGTGTCAGGTATTAGGATCACGGAAATGGGTGCTACACAGCTTCTGACTGCCCCATTCTGTCATGGTGGGTCAAGACTGTGAAGCAAGCTCACGGACGGTCGCGTTCCCGGGAGGTGCCTTTTGCGCAGTGCGATGGTTCCTGAGGTGCGCATGAAGCGCAAGGAGGCCGTGTACGGCGTGGTTGCACGGGAGCCCACCGGGCTTGGTGTGCCCTTGCGTGAAGAGTGTACTCCGGACAGGGGCCACCACACTTTAAAGGGCCGGCAAGTGGTGAGCAGGATTCGGTCACATGCGAGTGGCAGAGGCAGCAGGATCACGGTAGTTCTGTCTCGGTTGGGGTTGACGTGGTGCCGGAGGCCAGTCTGGCAGCCTAGCTTAACCACACAAGTGCCCTAGAGTTCGAGCCTGGTGACCGAGGCCAGTCTGGGGCATGGCTACAGCATCTGTAGCAAATTACCTGCAGGATGTGGGCAAGAGGCAGGCAGAGACTTGTGCAATCCTATGCAGGAGCGCATACCGATAGGGTGTGAACAACGTGCAAGCGTTTCGTGGGACGCGGTTGCAGTGTATAGCTTGCACAGTTATGACTACGTACTCCTGGTCGGACTTGTGCCTGTCTGCATTGGGGGCCTTGCTGTTCCTTGTTTTGAACCTTAAAGGAGTCGTTCGTTCTGCACACTGGCGGCTGTATGCAGACTTTGTACTGCATGCCGCACAGCGCACACTTGGCCAGGTCTGACGCCGGAGGGTCAAGAGTCTTGCAATCCATGCCCAGTGCATGGCATGGCATGGGTTTCAGGTCTGCCGGCAGGGGACCTGCCTTGTCTGCGGGTGGTCTGCTGACATCGTCTGCACATTGGCGGCAAGTGGCGAGGGTGCAGGTGGCGTGGACACACGTTGACGGGACATGTGCGACGCGCTTGAGAGGGAAGGAGCGAGGAGCGTGGCCGGGGTCCAGTGTTCCAACACCTGGGACCATGGATCCAGTTGGTACCCTTGACGTGGGAAACAGGTGGCAACCCTTGCCACGAGACGGGACCAGGCACCCTAACGCGGGTGGCATCGAGCTCCCGGCTACCGTACCGTACCAAAAGCCTGGCAATCGGGTATTCCACCCTAACTCTTCCTTGTGGTGTTCTGCCAGGTGGCCATGTAGCGCTGCGGTACGCTGTGTGCACTCGTCATGTCCCTCACGCCTCAAGACAGAGGACGGCAGCGCTCTTTCAACTAGACAGTCCAGTACCGTCGTACACGGCTCCTCGACCCCCTAGTGGCCCGATGGAGTACATGCCTCAACGCAGCGTGCAGTGATTGCACAGTGCCAGCTTAAGATTGAGGCAACCAGACCGTCACATGCGACAGGCGCTGAAAGATGTCGGCTTTCACTTACCCCCCGGGCAAGGAAAAGAAGGGGCAACGAGCCAACGACGCCCCTTTGGGCTTCTTTGTCTGAACGGCGTATAGACTCCAGCTGCTTGCATTTGCATGCCCCTACCTACACCTGACTCAGCCGTCGCAGCCCGACCCATGCCTTGCCCACGCACTGGGATTGTATTGGGCGCTCAGGTGATGTGTACAGTACGCATACTGTACACATATGCCTGCATCTGCATGTGCCTGCACCGGTTGGACTTTATCTTCCTGCTGCCCTGTCGTCCCTTCCTGCCTTCTTTCTTACTGTCTCCTGGGGAAACCCCTGGGTCATTTGCGTCGCCAACGAATTACCAGGTACCTGCTGCACATCACATGGAGCTGCATGGAGCATAGAGGAGAAGGCATCAGGGGAGGTCTCCCCTGGAAGGCATTGAAGTCCTGCAGACTGATCCATACTGTGTTGTACTCGGTGATTGTGAGCACCGTACGAGTGTAGGAAAGCTGAAGGTGTCATATGGCACGATGGATTATTCAGGGGGGGCACCCCCCTCATCGCCGTTTTTCCCCCCGAAGGGTTGCAAGGGTATTGGAATCCTTCCTCCAGGGTACCCGCCACGCGCCAGGCTCGTTGACATCTTGTGTCAGGGTCACGCATGTGCAGTAGTGGCCACCTGATGACCAGCCACGTGGTCCTTACGTACTGCTCACAATGGCCCTCGATGAGGAAACAGTGTGGTCCTGCGCGATGTAGCTGCTAGACATTCACGGAAGCGCGCAACCCGGTCACGGCTCTGCTCTCCAGGTCATCGCCTGCCGGCACTGGCACTGGTGCTCTGCCATGCTGCCGCCTCTTTGCGTAACCTGTGACGCATAGCCATACTACAAGCCGAAAGGGTGCATACGTCCGCAACAAAACAAATGGAGCACACTCAGCGGAGCCCATGCGCCGTTGCCTTCTTTCGTCGTTCCATTTCCTCGTCCTATGCACCGAGCACTGTCGCGCTGACCAAGCCGCTTACATCATATTGGTTTCGAGATGTATGTATGATCTGTAGGTCTGCCTTCGCAACACCGTGCTCTCGCTGCCGTTGGACCAACTGTTCAGGGTGACTTGTCGATGATTCGGATACAGGGTTGTGAAGTTTTGAAGCCGACACGTAAAAGACACGCCGAAATATATTATCTGACGCAGTGCAATGTGCTAGGACGCGCGTGTCGACCGCGGCAGCAGCAAGCTGACTGGGTGCACGTGCTACTGTCGTCTTAGGCGCGACGGGCACATCCTTGCGGACGACAGGACATATCAATCTGCATATTATAAAATGTACCAAAGGCTTTCTGACTTGTTCCACAATGCCGCTAGCTAAGAAGAGCTGACATACCCTCCTTTTGATTTTTCGGCACGGCGTTTTTCCGAGGCCGGGTAACCAACACGCGCATACACCCAGCGAACTGAGCGGCTCTCCCAAACAATTTACTTATTCTGACCCTGACGTGACTTACTTATACGGTATAGTGCGCTAACACAACCAAACCCCTGACCCAAACTGCGCACAACTATGACAACTTCGCGACCACGTTTTCTGAGCTTTCTGCCAGGCAGCGGTGCCGATTAAAGTTGTAACCTACATGTATAAAACGTTGGGTGGCATCAAACCGGTGCCGACTGCGTGAGGACGGCATGCCGCGGTCGTCCGTGAAGGTAAACTGAGAGACGACTTGCGACCCGACGACTTGCAGCGATTTACGAACACTCGTTTCACTCCGGCTGACTGTGTTATAAACTTCTGCAGGCTGGTGAACCTTGGACGGAAGAGGAGGATAGACTGCTGGCCCAATACCAGGTGAGGACTGCCGCTTGAGCTAGCATTGCTGACCGGACTGCAACAGCACCGCCGCACCAGGCTCCAGCGCCGGCAAGCAATGCACATAATACAAAGGAAGATATCCATGCGATACGGTGTGAACAGCCCTGGCTATTCCCCCGACCTGGGCTTCGCGCGCTGGGGCGGTTGTAGCAACTTGGCGGGAAGGTCAAACATTTGTTTCAAAAGCAGATGCTTTCCCCGCAACGTTGCAGGAAGTATATGGAAATAAATGGTTATTAGTTGCAAATCACATCCCGGGCCGTAGTGGGCAAAGCGTGGCGCCATGTAGTCTGTGGCCCCTTGTCGGGGGCACCACGCCTGGCGCTGGGTCTGCACCGGGACAACACAGCATCTAGTGCTCAATGTACCAACTTACCTACGAGATTTCGCGCCGTAGCACGCATCACCATTTGCACCTTTGCGCATGTGTGCGCCAGACCGCAGACGCACGGACAGGCCGACGCAGCTGCTACGTGTGCCCTACAATGCCGGCGTACGCCCCCGAAGCCACCTGCGAACTGCCCTGAGTTCGTGATGCATGATACTGCATGAAAACACCTTCTATCTTGTGGACAGAGGCAGCTCAGCTCGGCCCCAAGGGAGGCATCTCCCCAGCTTCGCCCCATCCCGCTTCCTCATCGTACACAAATGGTGATGTGCCTCTATCCTCCCTTCCCATCCTCGCAGGCAGTATATGGAAACAAATGGTCATTAGTTGCAAAGCACATCCCGGGCCGTAATGGACAAAGTGTGGCGCAGCGCTGGCGACACAAGGTGCGCCCCGGGCACTGCACCAAGCGCTTTGGCTCAGTTCATGATACACTTGGAAGCGCATAAACTGACCAAGTTAAGTTATCAATCCAGGTCAACCCCAACATCGTCCGCGACAAGTGGACAAGTGAGGAGGATGCACGGCTTGTCGAGCTCGTAAATGAGCTTGGGCACCAATGGGCCACCATTGCCCGCGCCTTGCCTGGTCGCACCGACCAGCAGTGCATGGGCCGATGGCGGAGGCACCTGGACCCCTCAATTTCGAAGGTGCGCCTCCTATGCTGGTTGCAGCTGCACAAGGAAGAATATGGCTTATCTTGCACTTTACTCACCACCGCATTGCTCCTTTCCCCCGCAGAGCGCGTGGAGTGCTGACGAGGACGCTCAGCTGTTGTCGCTCTACCAGCAGCACGGCTCGTCCTGGTCCCACATCGCCAAGTGCCTTGCAAACCGCACCCCGCAGCAGTGCAGAGGCCGGTGGTGCATCCTCAGCAAATGCTTGCAGGTAGGACTGGTGCAGCAGCAAACCCACATGGAACAGCTGTTGCGCCAACATCTTCATGCCACAGCGATTCTGTGTACTGCTATGTATTGTGTGCCCCTGATGGTGGTCACAGCGTTGTCCCTGCTTCTCTGTCCACCCACGCAGACCCCGTCACCAACTGCCCCGGAGACCCCGCACCACGCAGCCCGCGCCACACGCCGCAGCTGCAACCCGCAGAACACCGCGTGCGCCACGGGCGCTGCCACAGCAGGCGCAGCCACTACGGAGCTGCCCTCCATGCCCGCGTCGGCCCAGGCGGACCCGCGGCATCCACCGTCCACCGTGCAGCAGGCCCGCCGGACCACGCGGTCACAGCGCCCCAGCAGCGTCGCCTTCAGGGTACCGCCCGCCCTGCCGCCTGAAGACACGGAGCAGCCGGCAGGCCTGCAGACGGAGCAGCTGCAGCGACCAGAGCAGCAGCAGGGCCACGACCAGCCTGAGGTGTGCAGCGAGGAGGAGGCCGCCACTGAGAGTGGCAGTGACGGCGATGGCGAAGGCGGGCAGCCCGCCGCCAGCGCTGGTGCGACCGACCCAGATGCACGCCGTCAAGGTTAGTCTGCTCGCCTAGCCAACCTTTCTGCACTCCTCTTCCCCGCAAAGAATTACCCACTTGCTAGCTGCCATGCGCAGGGCAGCTGCCTCGGCTGCGTGTTGCAGTGTCCTCGCTGGCATCTTTCCCACAACTCTGCCGACACTGCACCCTACTGCCTGCAGGCCGCCTCCACATCGGCTACCGCGTGGTGCGCTTCCACACACGGCGGCGAACCAACCGCCGCCGGCCACGACGGTCGCTGGCTGCTGCCGAGGCGTATGCCCAGGCCGCACAGGCTGCCCAGGCCGCGCAGGCCGTCCTCACCGCCTCCGCCTGCCTGTCCCCGCCGGGCAGCGCCACGCGCTCCGCCCGTAGCCGCCCCCTGGCTGCAGCCCTGGCGCTGCTGTCCCCTCCCAAGGAGGGCCTGCTCATGGGTGTGGACGACGAGGCCGAAGCGGCCATGATCAGCGGGCTGCTGGGTGAGGACGTGGCAGCTGCAGGGGAGGCCTCTTGGTGCAGGGCTGAGCAGGACAGCGGGCCTGGGGCGGAGGTCAGCACGCGGGCGGGGGTGTCACTGGGTTGCGGTCAGTGTGAAGAGCAAGAGCAGCTGCAGCAGCAGCGGCCTGCCTGCTCCACTGGGTGCCAAGGTCGCGGTGGCGAGGCGGGCTGCAGTGCCGGGATGCAGGGGCATGGAGCAGGGGCTGCGGGATGCAGTCGGCGGCCGGCGAGTGGCAGGCGCAGGGCGGGGGAGTGGGAGGACGAGACGGAGGATGGTGGCACGTCAAGCTCGGAGGACAACGGGAGCGAGCTGCAGCGGGGGGTGGGAGAAGCCACGACGAGATTGCACTCTGAAGCAAGTGAGTTGGCCGTAGCCATGTTGTTTAAAAAGGCTGCGGTTGCCCTTAATTCACGCGCGTCTTGTACATCTCTTCAACTTCTGCTGCTGCTGCTGGACCTGACTGAATGTGATACCATGAGGCCCTACCGTGCTCTCCATCCTGTCCACCAGGTGCGTCTGCGGACCTTGCTGACATCGCCTCCCCGCGGCGAACACGCAGCGGCCGCACGTGCCCCGCCTCCTACTCCACCAAGCCCGCCCGGCACCGCAGCCGCACCGGGCCGGTCCCAACCAGCACCGCCTCCGCTGCCACCAACGCCTCCGGCAGCACGGCCACCGGTAGCCGGGGAGCCGGCCCCGTCCGCAGCGCCCTGTCGCAGGAGCTGGCTGCTGCCGCCGCTGCTGCAGCTGCTGCTGCAAGCGGCGCCATCGCCATTGGCGGCGGTGCGCCTGCAGCCCGGCCACCTGTCGAGGACGCCCAGGTCGCTGTGCACGCCGGCCTGCAACCTGAGCCGGAGGACGCCGTTCCAGCCGACGCTCCTCCAGCCCCGCACGGGCATGGGGACCTGGCCAGTCCTGTGCCGTGGCAGGTAAGCTACCGGCCTACTTGAACTGCTTCCTACGCTCTGTCGTACGCACTTGTAATTTGCTGCCCTCGCTCTTATTCACATGACAGGGCTGCCAGTTGTATAACTCGATCTTTTGTTCTGCCTCTGTCGCCTTGCAGGCAATGGCTTCCAACGGGCCGTCCCCCGGCGACCTTGGGCTCCCGCTGCACGAGATGCTGCACGGCCACGCCAACATGCACCAGCTGGCAGCCGGCGCCGGCACTGCAGGCAGCGGCGGCGGTGCTGGCACCGGGGGGCCGCTGTGGCACGACATAGGCTCGCCGCCCACAAGCTCCCTCCTGGCCCTTCTGCAAGCAGGTGCGCACACGCCTGCTTCTCGCAAGCTGCAGGGGCCCTCCTTCCTCTGTACGCGCTGCTTACGGCTCCATGCACATCCTGCCAAGGGAGTATAACCAACCGCTCCTCATTAAGTGTCCGCTACCGTCCCCTTTCTCTGCCCCTCAGGCCTGTTGTCCACCCCCACGGGCACCACAGGGCAGCCAGGCCTCAGCGGCGTGCTGCTCAACGCGCCCGTGCCTGCGGGGCTGCCCCAGGTCAGCGCGGGCATCACCAACCAGTGGTCGGACGTGCCTCCCGTGTCGTGGTCGGAGTGGAAGGACCGGCTTGGCGGCTTCGGCGTGGTCGGGAGGGTGCAGCCGCAGCAGCCAGAGGCCGGCGGCTCCTCAGGCACGCCGGACAACACCAGGCCAGCCCAGCGAGCACCCGACGGTACGGCTGCTGGCATGCCTGCTTTCCTTAAGTTCTGTGCTGCAAACGAGCTCCGTACGGGGCACACGTCAAATCCGTGCGCTGAGATGCCCTTGAACCCACCTGGTCCTGTGTTGAGGCGCCCTGTCCACCTGTCGTGCATGCAGGCCTCCGCGGCGTTGGGACCACTCCCCGGCGGGACATGTTCATCCGCTTTGCCTCCAGCTCCGATGCATCACGAGCCGCAGCTGCGGCGCTGCAGGAGGCTGACGCAGGTGAGACCCCCAACTCTGTTGCCGAGGCGTGCTGTTGCTCGCTGTTTGACTGCCACATGCGGCACCCTATCGGCGTAGCCCTGCCCTGCTTTTATCATGCCCTCAGCGCTCAACTCCGCCCCGTTCCCCGCTCTCTGCACCACGCAGGCATGCTCCCTGGCGAGGGTGCGGGCGGCACCCACCCGATCGGCTCCCCTGCTGGCCTGGGCCTGGGCATGCGTCCCCGCCGCACCCCTCGCCGCGCCTCCTGGCACGCCGACCAGGTGGTCATGGCGCGCGACGGCGCCGGCCACGCGCACATGGACATCAGCCCGCCGCGCGTGCACGTGCCCAGCGGCCTCGACACCCCTAAGTCGCCGCAGCAGCACCTGCCCGACTACTGCAGCCCCAGTAAGAAGCAGCGCAAGGGCTGGACCAGCCCCGCAGCTGCACCCCAGGGCGGGCTGCTGCCGATGCTGCGCCTGCCCATGCTGCCTCGGCCAGGCAGCGGTCCCAGCTCCTTCCTGCCGATGCTCAACAAGCCAACCACAGGTGAGCCGCTTCCAAGCCGCAGTCGTGACTCCCTGGTAGCTAGGTGTACACGTGCTTGTTCCTCGTGAGGCCCATCCCTACAGATAGGGTTAGATAGCACTGGCAATGCTGCAGTAAGAGCTAAATTGGTCCTGGTTGTGCCTGTTGCGCTGCAGGGCTTCTCGACAACATCCCCGGTAACCTCCTCAGCGCCTGCGCCAGCCTGCCCGTGGCCGCCCCCGCCCCCCGCAGCAACGCCCCCAGCGGAATGAACAACTCCGCGCCGCCCTCAGCGCTGCCGCCAAACCCGCCCGCCACCACCGGCGCGGCCCTCATTCCCCCACCGTTCCCCATGCTACCCGTCATCACAACCGCCCCCCAGCCTGTCATCCTGGGCACCTCGGCGCCGGAGCCGATGGGGACCTACATGCCCCTGCCGCCATCGCTCGCCCGCGCGCTCATGCCGCCACCCACATCGCGGGCGCGGCGGCTGCACAGCCCGCAGCCTGCTCAGCTGGCAGCAGCCGGTATCTCTGACGCTCAGGAGCAGGTCAAGCCCCAGGCGCTCCTACCCATGCCCGCTCTGCCAGACATGGGCCAGCCGAAGAGCCTTCAGCTCCCGTCGTTCTTCCCGGTGCTTCGCACGGGCAAGCGGGGCACGTGCAGCGGCAGCGGCGACGCTGAGGAGAGGGGTGCGCCCTTGTGAACGGGCTGCACAAACTGTACCATTCATGCAGCACGATCTCGGTATGCTTGTGGCCCAAGTGCATTCAGGATGGATGGCTTGGAAGGAAGGCGTTGTGCATAGATTTTGGTTTTTTCGTACTGGTTCTTCTGGTCTTTGGAACATTGATTAAATGTGCCCTGTGCATGGCATGCGGGCTGTTAGCTCAACCCTCTGGGCTTCCCACTTGACACCAGCGGGGTGGGATCCCTAATCGCAACGCCATAACGCATACAACCTGATCATGTGGTCAAGCATAGCCGTCCTACTGTGTACTTGCATGCGCACCCTTTCACGGCAGATTTTGCTAAGAGATGTGGCAAGTGGCATGCTATAGACCTTTCTCTGCATTCCTACCTCTCTATCTCTACCCGTACAAACAGCATTAAGCATTGGTGCGGCAGATGTCCGCTTAGTGGGGGAGAGGGACTGATAGTGGCTGCCCTGTGATGTCAACGAGGAGGCTCCAACTAAGACTGCCTGCTGGCGGCGTCCAAGGTGGCAGGGCTGCTCGATGGGTCCACCTGTCAGCAGAATGGCTATTGCTCACATACTATGATCACTGAGATTTATGATTGGCTTACTAGTCGCACGTGATTGTTTGGATGTAAGTTTGGACTTTTAAGCTGAACGTACGGTGCGTGTATGAGCCACATGATTTCATGCCCTTGGTAGTTGGTCCTCCACGGGGATTTTATGCACGTGTCTTCGCCCACGCGACGTCGTACCCGTAGGGCCTAACAAATGTGCTTCTTTGTCCCGAACTGCACCCTCCTGTTCCGTAGCCCCTCTTTGCCTCTGCCACCTTATAGCGGCGCGTAGCAGTGTGCCACGTGTCTGAATGTTTTGAGTGGCCTGTGTGTCATGCTTGCCAATTGGCCTTGTAACGGAGTAATGAACGGCATTTGTGGCCCTGTCCACTCCCGGGCAGCAGCTGAACCATGCATAAGGCTCCTTCCGCTGCTTGTTGCCAGTCCCGCCAGTCAATGTTTCATGTTGAGGGTTCAGCAGTCCCCCGCAAATGCGGAAGATATCATGCGCCACAGGCGCAAGGTTTCCCTGATACACTGCTCCTATTTCAGTGCCCTGACGTTCTGCCCGCGTAGCATGGTCACAGTGTAGTACATTAGCAAATCACTCCACTGTAATGATGCCTGCAGGGACGTGTACCTGGGCAGCATCTACCTACATTCGCGGTGCCCTGGGCATAGGTACCGTACCATCACCATGTGCAAACCGTCAGCAGGTCAGGGCAACGCACTCAAATTCCCGCAGTGAGAGGCACCACCGCAGAGGGTTCGGTTCGGCCTGCTTTGAATCAAGGCTTGCTGGGCCTCTCAAGCGGTCAATCAAGCGGTATCTTGCCGTCGGGCGGCGTCAGCCCCAAGGTGTTTGCACCAACGCACGCGTTCCACCCCTGGTGCACACCCCGCCATTCCCCACTGCCAGCCATCGGCGATAGACCCCCTGCACTTGACCATTCAGCATCCACCGTACGCGGCACCAGGCCATACCAAGTAGGCGCATGTACAGACAGGCAAACGGCTTGCACCAAATGGCACAGCGGTCGCCCTCAAGTCGCCCTCTGCAGCCCTCTGCTGCGTACCGCAATACAGAAGGCTGACTTCACCCCTTCCAAGGGTCACTGCCCAGGGTTGCGCAGCTCAAACCCGAAGGGCTCCAACACGAGAAAGAATACCCACGTAAATAATATTAAGCCTGTGGAATTATCCAGCTCTCAGGCTCTCACACACACGAAGGCACCAGCCGATGGACTCCCCAGTCACGTCGCCATGCACCACGGTGCAGGCTCCTGCTCGTGCGTGCTGTCAGACACGTGTCAATACACACGCACACCCTATGCACACCGGCAAGTGGGCTGGACCCCCCCCCCACGCACGCGTTAACACACACGTTGTTCGTGCACCTAGCCACCAAATCGTACAGAGTAAGCGATGGTCGTGACAGCCAGACCGCTGCAAACCACGGCCGCCCCGCCACCACCACACCGTGACCGCCACCGGCCTCCGCCTCCGAAACCGCAGGAACCCCTGGCGCCGAGACGCCGCAAGACCGCTACAAAGCCGCCAGACCGCTACAAAGCCGCCAGACCGCTGCAAACCACGGCTGCCCCGCCACCCTCAATTCCCCCCGCAACACCAGCCCCGCTGGCACACACAACAAACACGCGCACACTGCATTCGTACACAACAAACACGCGCCTCCAGGGGCTACTGCCGACCGCCGCCCTAGCACGACAGCCAAGCACCGGGGGTGCCAAGCCCAACCTCTTTGCCCTTCGGTGCCGCCTACCCCAACGTCAGCCAGAGCGGAGGTTGCTTATGGAGCTTATTGGCTTGGCTGTGCCGCTATGTGGGGCAGTGTGGGGCTGCATGGCAGGCAACCGAAGGACGTTGGTTGCTGCCCCATGCCCGCCCCTTCCTTCTCGTCCATGGTTGTGATGTGACTCTATTCTCCTTCCCCTTATTTCATCACACAAAAGTCGCCTACCAGCCTACCAGCAGATACACTCATAAAACTCAGGCGGAAACGCTTACCGTTCGCGACGCGTTAGCTATCTTCCTCCGTAACTTCCCGAGCGTGGGGGAACAATCCCTTAGCCAGGCTTTGACAAAGGGAGGCATCAACGTCGAGGGACAGTTATCAAGTGCGTCTAGGCGTTTTCGGCGTCTGGACCTCGCCAGAGCCCCCTTTACGGACCTGACGCACAGGAGAGCATCGTTCTCAAGACATTCCTTCGTGAGGCATGTCAAGGTGCTTTGGTTACAGGGACTTTCTCGGTTTCTGGGGTTGCTCTGCCGTCTTCAGCGGCGACTTGCCGATGTGCATCCCACCCGCTGAGTATTGCACCATTTGGCTCTGTCCGATAAAATCGATCCTTTGTGTGTTGTACGCACCTGCTATTAGGTGGGTCAGCAAACAGCAAGCAACGTAACGGGGCTTTCCGTCCAGTTCTGTGGGGCAAAGCACGCAGGGGGCGTGTGTCCCACCAGGGCCCCCACAGGACGGAGTGGGGCCAGCCGGTGCAACACCTTGAGCATATCAGCCAGACAGCCGTTCGGAGATTTCACCGGCAATGCCCCCAGAATAAACGTTGCAACGGGAGCTTGTTATCCGCGGCGTACTCACGTGCTGTATGGCTTAGGCAGTAAAGCTCTTCCTAGCTCGCAGGGACCCGCATGTGCGAAGGGACCTCCTGTTATCTACACTTGGCTGAAGCGCATCTTCCACACTCCGGACAAGCACATCACGCACAGCACGTGGCACCATGGGCCCTTGCTCCTCGCAGGTGATGTAGAGAGCGACGAGGAGAGCGCCCACGCTGACGGGCGTCCGACCGCGCTGGCTTCGCACCCTACTGAACGGCCCCCATACGCGTACACGCCCCCGTCATCCGACGTGGTTGACATGGACCCTTCCGGCCTGAAGGAAGCGGCGTATTTCGGCTTTCGCCCATTGAGCAGCCTCCCGGCGTGCATCCCAGCCGAGCTAGTGTCGCCAGTGTACAGTGGGATCCTGGAGGCTGCTGCAGCGGCGGCAAAGGCCCCAGCTGACCTACATGCTCGCAGCTCTCAGTACGCCGCCGTGCGTCAGCTGTTGTCCCTGGCCAGCGGCCTGTATACGGATGTAGCGCAGCTGCAAGCGGAGTTCCTGCGATGGCACAACACATATCTGCAGGCGGGCACGCTGGAGCCGTGTGACTCTCAGATGGCTGACTACGCCGTCGGCTCCAACGGCAAGCGCTTCGTGGTGTCTCTCCTGGTGTGCAAGAACGACGTGGACGCTGGGGAGCCCTTGGTCCAGGCCTGGAGGTGAGGACTGTGCTGCAGGGGGGCGAGAATCTTACAGGGTTGCATTATTTGTGTTACACACTACTGAACTTCATGCACCAAGGTCCTTGCGTGCAGACCCTACGTGCACAGTGCACTGGCACTAGTAAGTCAACGCACGTGTTCCACAGTTTCATGCGACTAGTCGCATTGATCCGGCCTGTTGCTTGTTCACGGTATGTGCTTGCTGTTTCCGTGGGCTGACAGGCAGTACCAGCTGCTGTACGAAGATGGCAAATGCTGGGCGTCTCACCCCACCTACCAGTAAGGAGCAGCAGGAATGAACTGTTTTGTTGCAAGAAGGGTGTTGACCACGGTTACACCCTTCCTGCCGTCACCGAGACGTGCTTCTGTATCGCTTCGCCGGAACGCGCTGTGTTGCTGCACCTGAGTGTAGCAGATGCAGTGCGGAAAGGAGGCAAATTGAGCCTGACAGATACAGGTACAAGCGAGCAGTGAGGGTACCTGAATGTGCATGTCACAGGAGAACTGAGCAACCGACCCATGAGCTGTGGACCTGGCGCATTCTGGCACACAAATGGTTTCCCCCTGACCACAGGTTGGACCCGCTGCCCGCGCTGGTGCTCTTGCTGGAGGGCCCACGCCTGTCCATCCACGCGTTGTGGACGCTCTACAAGAACCGCGTGGCTTACGCGCCACTTACACCGGTAGGCCTCTTGCACACGTACGGCGGCTGCTCGCCTACCCAAGGCTCATGCCTATGGCGTGTGAATTCCTTCATTTCCCTTTAGTTGACTGTGGACGGATAAGCCCTTCAGCCTGCTTTATGCACTACTGACATGTGCACTTGCAGAGCTACTACCTGGCCAACGAGTGGCGCGACACGGCCAATCTGTGGAAGGTCATGGACGTCCTGGCAGCATACGAGAAAGCGGCCCAGGTATGCGGGCTGCTGGGTGCTGGCGGAGGAGGGGCAGCAAAACCGCTGTGAGCTTCGTTTCCATGGTGGAGAGCACTTGTTTGAAGCACGTGCCCGCGCCCGATGTGCAATGCAGCGTCAATAAGCGAGGACTGCAGCCACGTGTGATATCCTTGCGCCTTTCAGACCCAGCTGTCCTTGAATCGGCGGGGACAAACACGTACCTGAGTGTGGTGCTCCACAGTCCCAATTCCCGGACATGCACCACCGCGCAGGGGCTTTGCGGGGTCTATGAGGCCAGGTGCCAGCTGGACTTCGTAGCAGTGGCCCGCGCCGCACAGCTACGCGTGGATGCGCAGCTGGCCCCGGGCGCGTGCGGCATACCCGTCACGCTGCCGTACAGCCTCCTTGACGAGTCCCTGGGCTTGTCGGACATCTCGTTCGTGGGGCCCGGGCTGCTGTACCAGGCCCGCCAGCGGGTCGCCGTCGGGCAGGAGCGCCGGGTGCTTGTCAAGTTCGTGGAAGGGCGGTACGGGGACAAGGTACGGGGCTTCTCCGGGGAGGCAGTCCGGGCTAACAGGATGCAGGCCTGTAGCGCCTCAGAACGTGCAAGACGGCTGTCCGTGCATGGTCCCTGTCCAGTAGCGGTTTATCAGGATGGCTTCCCAGCAACCTGTGCACTTGTGCTGCCGTTGCAACGCCTGCCGTACGCAGGTGCACAGCGCCTGGTACGGTGCTGGCGTCGCGCCTGCGCTCCACAGCGCACTTCCGGTGGGCGGCTCGGCTTTCATTATGGTGGTCATGGAGCTGCTGGCGGAGGAGGATGGCTGGGTGCCGCTCCGCAAGGCGCTGGCGCGCGGCGGCGGGGAGCCGCTCAAGCAGGCCGTGCGCTCGGCGCTGGAGGCCGCGCACGCAGCGCACGTGCCGGAGGACAACGCGGTTGCGGCGCACGGCGATGTGTGCTGCGACAACACCTTTGTGCGCGGCAGGGGTGGCAGCGCCAGCGGCGAGTACGACGTCCGCTTCACCGGCTTTGAGTGGTGCGTGGCGTCCAGCGTCCTTGTCGAAAGGGAGTGTTGCGGTCGCCGCGCCTGCTGATACGTGACTAAGACGCTGCGAAGGCATGAAGCCGCCTGAGTTTCTGTGTCGGGGTTGCTGCTTTCTGTTCATCGTGCACTATGTCTGGCACCAACCGGGCATGCTATGATAGCATGCCGACGTGCTCCCACCGCTTGCCGCTTGCAGGGCGGGGCCCGAGGGCAAGGCCACCTACCCGCTGGTGCCGCTGACTCCCTCCGTCCCGTGGCACGAAGACGTGCGGCCGGGCGCAGTCATGCGGCAGGAGCACGACAGGCACCTGCTTGACGCGGACATGCAGCAGGCGCGCACAGCAGCAGACTGGAGCGCTATCGGGCCCTTAGGAGCGTTCTACTTTTGAGTGCAGTGTCGTGCGGGTGACGTCTGCGCCTACCACGGCGGGCCGCCTTGACTGCACGCTCTTTGCGGCGTTGGCTCCTGGCTTCTGTGACAGGAGGGGATGGGGTGCGCAGACGGCGTTTGGTCCGGGGTGTCAGGTTGCTTGGGGACGTGCCGGCTGGTGGTCCTGTCACGGCGCCAAAGGCGGACTATTGTGCCCTGCGGCGGTGAGAGATGGCAGGGCACGTGGTTGCATCTTGTTTGGTTTTTAGTGGCGCTCTGAAGCTTTGGCGTGGGTGTGCTACACTGCGTACACAATACACTGCATCCGCACGGGCCACGAGAAGCAAGGGTCAAGAATATGCCGAGCCTGTGCATCGGCCTGTATGGGGTTGCATGAGAGCCAAGTTGTCCTGAGGGTACGACTCGTTACGAGCTCGCATTACTCATTTTTTGGACAAAGAGGGCGCTACGCGTGGGACACCTTCAAAAGGTGGTTTGTCGTACCTCTTTAGGGCCTCCACAGCAGCGTGTGGGCTGTGGTAAGGTGCCTGCGCGTGTTGTTGGACACCTGTGGGGCTTGGGCAGGGGAATTGTCATACGATTATTGGACATGTGACAGGGTGCCGTACAGCCACTTAACCCGCAGCGCAGGCTTGCAACGGGGGAACCGCACCCCTGGCCGCCGGGGTGAGTTGCTGGCGGTTGCTGCTGCTGCGTCCTGACCGGCGATGGCGGCAAGGTGGTCCAAGTGTGCTGGTAATACGAGTGAAACGCAAGGAAACTAAGGGGTACGGGCGCCACAGGGTGTGCGGAGGGGTGTTCCAGGTGCAGCGCGGAAGCCAGTGCAGGTGGTGCACTGGGCTGGCGAACGGCTATTTGGGGACCGCTGAACCTACCTCGATACTACCGCTTGTGGTGCTGCTGCTACCCTTGGACGCGTCGCTTGGTATGCTTGGTGGTGGAGCTGAACGCCAGGTCCTTGCTGTGCGCTGTCCGCATCTGGCTGGCTGCAAAGGCGCTTGGGGCTGCTGGTCTGCATACGACTCTGCAGAATCTGTCCATATGTCGTTTTTAGGTGTAGTCGGCATCGGGGAGAATTGTGTGGCCATGCCACCTGGGTTGTAACACAAGCAAGCCAGATGCAGATTTTGGCGGGGCCCTCCCGCACCGCACTGCGTGGGTGGAGTGTGGTGGTGCTGTCGGCGGATACACCGTTTACGGCGTCACCCGTCAAAGGTGCTGCTTCGATTGCATCTGGTGCCACATCGGTTGCAATTGTATTGGATGCAGGTGCTCTTTGCAGATAACAAGGGACTCGGGGGGGCTTTAAGGACAGTGACACGGCGTGCCGCGCTGCACCGGGCTGCCAGAGCCAATACCAGAGACGAGTGGGGTGTAGAGTGATGAGGATTGGGGCACACCATGTACTCATAGCAGCGACCAGCAGGTTTTCCTATCGTAAATATCGGGAACGGTGAACTGACACGCCAGCGGTACACCCTGGGGAGACCGCACGCAATGACCAGCACACCTCGGCTGCACCTCGGCTGCACGGCGTGCGTGAGTTGTGCGTGATGCAGCCTGCAGCGTTATGGGAGTGATGAAGTATTTTCGGCCCGAAAGCCTTCTTTGGACGTGTGTCTGCGGCCGGCCTGCAGCATGGGCCCTGTTCCCCTTGCAAGCTCTGAAGCACACCCGCCCTGGCTCTGGCGTAAGTGGGGCCTGGCGCGGAATGCAGCGGTCGTACGAATGCCCCCACCGACCGTTACTCCCCAGTCAAACGGGACATGGTTCTTCATACTGATACATCGCAAGGAGTACCTGGCTTTACTGAACAAATGCGGTAACAGAGCGAGTAGGAGGTCAAGACCGGTCCAATTTAGCTGGTGTCCCCTAGGGCAACAGACACAACGATGCCTTACCTAAAGCAGATAGATAGGTCGGCAACGGGGGCTTTTTGCCCCCATGCGCCTTTCTTTGCTGCGGGGACGGTAGCGGGCGCTATTGACATAAGCTTTTCCACTTCGTCAGTGCTTGAGGTGGGCCACGGACAGCTTTACGAAATTCCATCACCTATCTTTTAGTATTTGCAGCAACCTCTAAACTGAGCTCGTCTGCAGTAGCGGGACACCTCTGCGCCTGGACACCTCTTGATCAGTCTACTCCTGGACTCGCAGATCTTTCCGCTCGACTTTGCAACTGGTCTAGACGCACTAGCACCATGTGGGAGCGTTACTGCACCAGAACGCTTCAACCGGCTGGCTTGGGGGCAGCACATGGCGGATCCGTCGTTTCCGCAGGTTTGTAGTAAGAACATGCCATGAGGCTCTACAGCAAAGCACCATCTAATGAAAGGATTGTCTTCTGTTGCAGCTGGGTCTCCTGGCTGGTGGTCTCGCAGACGGCTCGGTGTGCCTGTGGGACCCAACCGTCCTGCTCGATCCCAACGCGAAGGAGCACCACCGGGTGCCACAGCTTGCTAAGATGCAGAAGCACACCGGTGCTGTAAAGGGCCTGGAGTTCAACAGCTTCAGTCCTAACCTGCTCGCTTCGGGCGCAGCAGACAGCGACCTGTGCATTTGGGACCTGGCGAAACCCGCGACTCCATCGCTGTACCCCGCGCTGAAGGTGCGACACCCGGCTAGGAGCACGATGCAGGGGAGGGGTGTTGCAGTTGAGCGGGTGGCTTCTCCAGGGTGCACCGTGAGGTGACCTCACCTGGGGAGCTGTTGCGGCAGCCGACAGCAGCAGGTGCACAGGGCAGCATTGGGTGGGGCACCTGAAGTCCTTCGCAATAGTGAGCTGAACTGGCTTTTCACGCATAAATGTGCGCAGGGTGGTGCGCCGGGGTCGGCTGTGGGTGGTGAGATCACCTACTTGGCCTGGAACAAGAAGGTGCAGCACATCCTGGCGTCGTGCAGCACCAACGGCACCACTGTGGTGTGGGACCTCAAGCGTCAGAAGCCCGTCATCAGCTTTCGGGACCCCAACAGGTGCGTTGCTGAGGGCTGGGCGCTGCCTTGCAGTCGTGGTACAGCCACTACTCATAAGGGGGCTGCGCTGACTCGCGTCCCTGCCGTGTTGATGTGCAACTTGCAGCCAGCGGCGGGCGTCGGCCATTCAGTGGAACCCGGACATCGCCACCCAGCTGATTGTGGCATCGGACGACGACCGTTCACCGACCCTCCAGATGTGGGACCTGCGCAACAGCGTGTCTCCGCTGAAGGAGTTTGTGGGCCACCAAAAGGTATGCACGAAGTTTGCCGGCTGTGTTTCCTGTCTGGAAGTGAGTGCAGCGTAATAGGTGCACACTGGGGATACGATTAGATGCTGCACTGCCGAAGGCAGTGGCCATGGCAGGTTTGACTCATGCTGCGCCCTGGTACCCTTGGACACGTACCAATGTGAAAGGTTTGTGCGGTGCGCCCTGACGCAGGGAGTGCTGAGCATGGCCTGGTCGCCGCACGACTCGTCGCTGCTGCTGAGCAGCGGCAAGGACAACCGCACCATCTGCTGGGACGTGCACAGCGGGGACATTGTGGGCGAGCTGTCGAGCGCTAACTGGAACTTCGACGTGCAGGTGGGGCCCGCGCGTGTGGACGTTATAGCATGAGGGCCTTGCGGCTGAGTTGGCTGGCACCATTGAGACGAAAACCGCTACGCGTGCCCTGGAGCAGCTGGTAACCGTTAAAACATGACTGTCATCGACGCTCAAATATGCGTATGCATCCACCAGGCAACCCAACAGACCCCTGTCCTCCATTCGCCTGCTTGAACCCCGCGCAGTGGAGCCCCACCATCCCTGGCGTCTTTGCCGCCTCCTCCTTCGACGGCAAGCTAGGTGTGTGCAACCTTGCCACCTGCACCGGCTCCAAGGTCACGGAGACGGTCAACGCGGACTTCACCGTCACGCACAGCATCGTGGGCGATGCCACGCCGCTGCGCAAGGCGCCCACCTGGATGAAGCGCCCCTGCGGCGCCACCTTCGGCTTCGGTGGCCGCCTGGTGTCCTTCAGCCACAACCGCACGCAGACCACGGACCCCACCACTGGTGCAGTGCGCACACAGGACAATGCGGTCATTGCCGTGCGGCAGGTGGTGACGGAGACGGAGCTGGTGTCCCGCTCCGAGGCCTTCGAGGCCGCCATCCAGGGCGGCAACCTGACCACGCTGCGGGAGTTCTGCGCCAACAAGCGCGCCGCGCTGCTTGCGGGAGGGCCGGTGGCCGAGAGCGAGCAGGAGGCGGAGACGTGGGCGTTCCTGTCGGTGCTGTTTGAAGGGGACGACGCGCGGCGGGTGCTGCTGCAGACGCTGGGCTTCAAGGACCTGCCCGCCAAGGAGGCGGGGGCGGACGGGGCGGCGGCGGGCATGGAGCAGCTGGGCCTGCAGGACGCGAACGGTGCGTGGTGCAGGAGGGGAGGGTATGTGGGCAGGTAGACGCGTAGGGGAAACTGATGGGGCTACCAAAATACTGCTTGCGTGTCCACAGCTGTCAGGGCTGGGGTTGTCGGGTATCATGGCTGAGCCCCCAGAAGGCATCTAGGAGCAGCAGCAAACACCTTGACCCATCACCAGTAGGTCCTGCGTTGAGCCCACAGCGAGTCCAGGATGCCAAGCATGTAATCCCTTGCACGTGTCTGCCCTGGGCCATGTAGGTGTTCCCCGCATCGAGGTCCCCGGCGGCGGCCAGAGCATCGGCGGCGCCGCGCCCGGCGGCGTCAGCCCCAACCCGCTCCTGGCGCAGGACGACCCCGACTTCTTCGACAAGCTGGAGGACAGCGACGCGGTACTGGGGCTGGGCGGGCCCGCAGGCCTGGGCGTGGACCTGGGCGGCGTGCAGCCGCTCAACGCGGGGGCCGTGGATGCCATGGCGAGGGAGGCGGGTGAGCGTGGAAGGGGTGCATGGTGGGATGATGGGAGGGGCGGAGCGGGAGGGGCGGGGTTGGGTGGGCAGGGCAAGGAAAGGCGTGGACCGGGAGTGGGAAGGCCTTGTTGGACGTGTGGATTTGGAGAGTTTGGGGCAGTCGGCGTCGATGGCGAAAGGGTGCTCGTACGGGAACATCTCAATGAGCGCGGGCCATGCGTTGGCTGGAGCTTTGCCATCCGCACTTCCCGGTCTGGTGTACGATCGGTGGCGGCGCGGACTTCGACAGACTTGGGACAGCCGGGATGTAGGCTTCGTTGCTGCACGGGTCTGCCGTACTGAAAGCTGTGCCGGCCGCTCCTGGCCTTGTACAACCACCCATAGGCCGTTCCCCGACGGGCCGGTCCCCGACCGGAGACGGGCACGGGCATGCTCCCGGCCACGTGCCGGGCGGGGAGATGGAGGCGGAGATCGTCAAGGCGCTGACGGTGGGCTGCTACGCCACCGCCGTGGACCACTGCCTGGCGGTGCACCGCTACGCGGACGCGCTGCTCATCGCCAACACCGCCGGGCGCGACCTGTACCAGCGCACCATGCACGCGTACATGCAGAAGTGCCCGCACCCCTACCAGGTGAGGGCCAGGGGGCGACGGCTGGGTCGGGGACAGTACCAGAGGCGATCGGCTGGGCGCTACAAGGCTATTTGGCTGGATGGGGGGCGGGGCGGACGGGAGGCCAGTGCCCAAGACGACCCGTGCATACACCAACTTCAACATCACAGGGTGTGCTGCTGGTAGCATGGGCTAGCCAATTCAATCCGTTTTTGTGTTGCCGTAACCTACGTTGCTCTCTCTGTACCATCGCCCAGGCCATCATCCGGGCCAACCTGGAGGGTGACTACTCCGCGCTCATCCGCACGCGGCCCGTGGCGCAATGGCGCGAGACGCTGGCCATGCTGGTCACCTACACCGACCGCGACAAGTTCCGCGGCCTGGCGGACACGCTGGCCAGCAGGCTGGCGCAGGTGGGGGGCGAGGCGGGGCGGGAAGAGCGGTCTAGAGGCGCACAGCCGGGGCAAGCCGCTCTGCGGTTGACTGAAGTATGGGGGGCTCAGCCGTCGGCCAGTTGCGTGGTGCTGGGCTAGTGCTGCCGCACGTGGCATGGGGACTCGCTAGGCGGGAACAACGGGTTCGTAGGGGTAGAGGCATGGGTAGGGTTGCTGCGTGGTGCTGACAGGGGCCGGTCCCCTCGCCCTTTGCTGTATCCCAGGCTGGCATGCACCACGAGGCGTCGCTGTGCTGGGTGTGCGGCGGGCACACCGACCAGGCGGTGTCGTACTGGGCGCGCAACTGCGCGGGTACCAGCGGCATGACCGTGGACGTGCTGCAGGTAGGTTGGGTTGGACAGGTATCCATGGGTGGGGGAGGACACGAGAGGAGGGGATGATGGGGGTTTACATGGGGAGAGCGGCAGCGGGAGGGAGAGCAAAAAGAGGGCGGAGGCATTTCAGCCTGGCAGCTGACGAGGAAGGCACGGGCGCAAGGGTTACAATGACCGCGTTGCACAGGCGGGAAAGGCACGGGCATGCTCCTTTTGCACTAGCGCTCATAGGTCTTGGTACCTGAAGCTGGGGGCCGAACACTGGAAAGGGCAGCTGTTGGGGCAGTGTACATGTAGACTTAGGGGTCAGCAGGGAAGTCACCAGACAGGCCTCATGCCCAAAGTGGCAACATCCACTGATCCGTCGGGTGTCGCTTGCTGCCTGCAGAGCGTGATCGAGAAGGCCGTGGTGATGGGCATGGCCCCGGGCGTGTCGTCCACGTCCTCCCCCGACGGCGTCAACAAGGCCAGCCAGAGCCTATCGGAGCTGGTGACGGCCTACGCCTCGCTGCTGGCGTCCAACGGCCGCATGGCCACGGCGCTGGACTACCTGGAGCACGTGCCTGGGGAGGTGAGGAGCGAGGCGCACGGGGGAAAACAAAGTATTAGTAACGCAAATGGGGGGGGGGGTCGTAAGTTGCGGTGAGCTGAACGGTAAAGGAACCGCCGAGGGCGCCAATGGAATTGCACAGCCGCGCAACCCTTGTGCACGCTTTGGGCGTGCTTATGCGGGCTTCCTAGTCAGGGTTGAGGTCGGCTCAGTTGCTGTCCCGTGCTGGTACCCCGCCGGCCTGCCTGCTCAAACGTGCCGGCACCGCCCTCCCTCGGCCCCCAGGCGTCCACCACCGTGGCGGTGCTCAAGGACCGCATCTACCGCAGTGGCGTGGCGGAGCTGCCCCACGGCGTGCACCCGCCGCCCTTCCCCTTCGTGCGCGAGGAGCTGGCGGCCGGGGGCGCGGCACCCGCGGCCGCGCCTGCAGCAGCACAGGTAGGACGGGGTACGCCTGGCCATGGGTCCACTTTCCTAGTCCTATGGCTCGCTCGACGGCGTTATATTCATCAGAGTACAATATGCGCACAGCTGCATGCCAGTCGTGTGCCGTTAGCCCCGCGCCTCTCACCAACTCCTACTATGGTTTTCTGACGCCTAGTTGCTGGGGTCGAGGCCGCTCAGTTACACGGACAAAGCCGTCACAGCCGTGTAAACATGCATGCTGCAATGCCCTGCGCCCCGTGCTCCCCCGCAGGCCCAGGCCGCCAACGCCTACGGCCAGGGCTACTATCAGGCTGCCCAGCCCACCCAGGCTGCCTCCGCGCAGTACCCGGGCAGCACCTACCCCGCGCAGCAGCCGGCTGCCAACGCCTACGCCAACGCACAGAACCCGTATGGCCAGCAGCAGCAGCAGCAGCAGCAGTACAATAACACCGCTGCGGCATACCAGGCGCAGCCGCAGCAGCCTGCAAACGCTTACGGCGCACAGTACCACACCGCGCCCACCGCGCCGCCGCCTGCGACTACCACATACCAGCCCACCACCACGTACCAGCCCCAGCAGCCCACCGCGCAGGCCTCCAACCCCTACTACCAGTACAGCCAGCCGGCGCAGCCGACGTCAGCTTACGCCCCGGCTCAGCCTACCGCAGCGCCACCGCAGCCGGCCCAGCCTGCCAGCACCTACCAGCCCACCCAGCCCACATCCACGTACCGGCCAGCGGTCTCCCAGACACCCGCCGCCTTCACACCCACCACCGTTACCCCACCTGTGGTCCCTGCGCAGCCCGCGCCGGTGCCCCCAGCGCCCGCGCCGCCGCCCGCTGCACCCCCGCCGAGCAACGCCTACGCGCCCGCGGTTCCCGCCCCAGCGCCCTTCGCACCTACCTCGGTGCCCGCTCCCGCACCTGTGACCCACGGCTCCGGCACCCCGACCGCACAGCCCAACTTCTTCGTGCCGAGCGCTGGGAATGCGGCGCCCGTGGCACCGGCGGCGGCGAGCGGCGGCAGCTTTGGCGGGGCGCCTCCGCTGCCGGGGCTGCCAACAACGGGCTCGATGGGCTCTGGGCCATCGTCGCAGCGGGCGAATGCCCCCGCGCCGCCGCCCGGGCCGCCCGCCAACCTAACGGTGGCCACGGCGGACACCAGCAACGTGCCTGCGGAGCTGAGGTCCGTGGTCACCTCCCTTACCAACCTGTACAACACGTGCGTGCAGCTCGCCAACAACCCAGGTGGGTGGGCGGGGGCCGGCGCGGGTGCAGCTGGGAGGGCCGTGGGCATCGGGGCTCCTTACACCCTATCCTGATACAACAAAGCGCGCAGGCAGCAACGAAGGGGCCCATGGCTCTCCGTGCTTGCTTTGATTGTGGTTGTAGGCTTGCTCGCCCGAGAAAATGAGGATGTGCGGTAGACTACTACATGACATGGGAAAATGCCTGACTGCACCTGCTGCTGCCGCTTGGTGTTGCGTAAATTTCCGCCCCGCAGTCAAGAAGCGCGAGATGGACGACAGCAGCAAGAAGATCGGGCAGCTGTTCTGGAAGCTGAACGCGGGCGAGGTGAGCGCCAGCGTGGTGCCCAAGCTGCAGCAGCTGTGCGCCGCCATCGACGCGGGCGACTGGCACACCGCCAACCAGGTGCAGGTGCAGATGACCGTCACGGACTGGGACGAGTGCGGCTTCTGGCTCAACGCCGTGAAGCGCATGATTAAGCTGCGCCAGTCGTCGTGAGGGTAGCTGGCGGCAGGGAGCGCAAGGGGGATGTGTAGCGTGTATCGTGGGGCTCGGGGGTGGGGGATCGACAGGGGCGTGGGCAGCGGTATCGCAACGTTGTGCCAAGTTTGTGGGTGTTGGTGTCTCGCGTGTCGGGTGGCTTGACGGTTTGAACGTCTGCGCCTGGCGGTGGATGGCGGAGCGAATGGGAGAGCGTATTGGAGCGACTCATTATGCACAGGGTGGTCGGATGCAGGTGTGGGACGGAAACGCGCTTTGGCCTTGAGGATGCGTTGCCATGTTGACTGATTAATAGATGTAGATATGCAAGGTGCATGCCGGGACAATGAACCTCGAGGGTTAGCAAGAGGGTGCTGGCGTTCGGGCTGGGTCGAAGGTTTCCGTGTGTCCATGTAACCAGGGCGCAGTGCCGTGACCAGTATGTCGTTTCAGTCAAGAGGTTTCAGTGGCCCATGTCGCTAGGCCGTGTGGGTTCGAGGCTGACGACGCCTTGGTGGGTGGAAAGCACCCCTGGCCCATGCGACAACGTAGGGGCGGGGGGCCGAAGGCTCAGCTGGGGGGCTCAGCGACCCAGAGAGTCGTTGAAGCCCGGGGAGCTCCCCTGGTGAAAGCAGCAGAAGCAGCGCAGCACCTCCCATTCATGGAAGCCTAGGCTCTAAATGCTCGCCTGCTGTGCCGGACTGCACTGCACAGTCTCGGTTTCATTTTCCGCACGGACCATGGGGCGTTGTCTTGACACCGGGGTCATGGGGTCACCTCGGGCGTGTAAGCCACAGCGGTACATTACCTTGACCACGTTGACACGACTACTTGCTTGGCGACTTCTAGACGGACTAAAGCTGTTGTAATGCGACATAGGGCACCAGCAACTTGACTATCTGTCGATGTCTGAATCCTTCCCTCCGCGTTGAGACAGCCGGCATGTTTTCCCTTCTATATGGCTTCTTTGAGTACATATTTCGCAAGGACGAGTTCCATATCCTGATTCTCGGCGTTGACAAGGCGGGCAAAACCAACGTCAGTAAGGCCTGCCCGAAGTTCCACGCATTCTAGCAACGGACGTATGCTGTTTCCTGCTGCATGCAGTAAATGAGGCCGTACGTTGCTCCTTTAGGTATTGGAGCGGCTTAAGACGATCTTCACGCAGTCCATCGGGCTCGACCCAGGGAAAATCCTGCCCACCGTGGGCTTGAACGTGGGACGCATCGAAGCACACAATCACAATTTGATCTTCTGGGACCTGGGCGGGCAGAGCGGCCTGCGCGGGATATGGGACAAGTACTACAGCGAAGCACACGCTGTGGTGTATGTCGTGGATGCGGCCAACCGGGCTCGCTTTGACGAGAGCAGAGCCACGCTGGAGCGGGTTCTGGAGAACCGGGAGCTGACGGGGGCGCCGCTTCTGGTCATGGCGAACAAGCAGGACCTTGAGGGGGCTGCCACTGCGCAAGAGGTGGGCCAGCTCTTTGGCATTGAGCGTGCCGAGGGGCGGCAGTTCAAGGTGCTGCAGGTCAGCGCCTACACGGGGCAGGGCCTGAAGGACGGTGTGGAGTGGCTTGTGGAGACCATCCGGCGGAGCCACCGGGCGATGCAGCTGCGCATTCGGTCAGGGTGACCGGTGGCAGGGGCTGGGCCTGTACGGCAGGCGTAGTGCAGGGTACAGCTGTGGGATTGTGACGGGCACACCCAATTGGGGCACTGTGCGAATCAGGGTGCTGTTGGTTTTGCCCCTCTGGCGCCCATAGTCGTTGTGGCCGTGCGAACCGTATGCATGTCAGGACTGCTGCGGTTTGGGCCCGGCAACGCAAGGATCGCACAGCTGGGTTGGTGACGTTCAACGTTGGCGAGGGCATGAATGGCAGCGGCATAAATGGACACGGGGGCCCATCGCACCAGGTGCTCTGTGCGCCTCGCACTGCTGCAGTGCAAGGGGAATTGTAGCACGTCAGTGTGTTGAGACTTGCCAAGTTGCCGTAGGGCGCTGACTGGTGCGACAGCCACCACACCCATTTCGGGGCCTGGGCGCCTTCCTATTGCACGGTGCTCAACTGCACCGTATAACTTTTGTGGGCATTGCGCATAAATCACAGGACTGCCTTGGGCGTGTAGGCTTCGAGTGGTGGTCGCCATTGCATAAGCGAGGCAGTGTGTAGCAGGCATGGAGCCCCTGGAAACCATGCTGGGACAGCCGGCAGCGGGCTCAGGCTAGTTTTTCTTGTTGCATGCTTTTCAGATTTGTGGCGTTGTCCAGCCTATGTTGGAGCATGTAAGGGGCCGTGGGCCGTATACCAGAGTTGGAGCTCAGGCAACGGAACTCTGGGAAGACTCGTGGCGATAGCTTTTCCTGGTTTGGTTGGGGCAATGAAGGGTGCAAGGAGCTTAGCGGGCGGGGCCCGGCAATCTGTGCCCCCCTGTGCTGCTTGCACGTAACATGCATGCGTGTGCACAACGACACGTGGCGTGTATCGCTTTAAGCAAGAGATGTGGACGGACCACAACTCTGCAATCAGCAGGCGCGCATCGTAGTACAGCTAGATACACAGTGCCAGTGTCTCCCTGCCGCGCTCAATGACGCAATTATGCAGCCAGGCATGCCAGCAGAGTGGCAGACAGTGTATGCACCGAGTACACCGGTTGGGATGAGCTGTGGTGGCGACTGTTGGCGCGGTGCCGTCTGCCGTGCGAGTGACCAGGCCCCTTTCAGCAAGGCCTGGCGGCGGCGGGCCCTGGTGTGCCTAATGAGCAAGTCGAGCCTGGATGCTGCTACGGTAGTCCGTCGTTGCACATAAGCTGCAGCGCCCCAAGCAAAAAAACAAGCAGTGTGCCAGTATGGCCGATAGCTGCATCCCGGGGCGGCGGCGGCGGCGGTGGTGAGACAGCGACCCCAGCACCTGCTGCAACGACAGTACAATAGTACATCCTACTGCCGTCTTGTAGCACACCGGGTCGCCTTGCTCCATCATCAAAGATCTAACACTATGAGCATGCAAACAGGTCGCGCACACACGAAAGGGTCCCCTGGGCGACCCTGCACCAACAACTAAGCCAACCAAACGCACGTGGTGTGCTCGCTGTAGTAACATATGACGTGCGGAACTACGGCGCCAAGGTGTCACGCCGGCACACTCAGTCCAAATGGACCCCCGACAAAGAATGAGTCATAGGCAACTGACCCAAACGCAAGGGCTGGCAAGGAACGGGCCCCGGGACCCCCGGACAATACTTTCCTTGCTCCCAGCGGCCACACATGTGAACCGACCCCGGCAGTACCGATATGCTGCTTAGCCACCAAACTGGTCGCCAGAGTGGCTGAGCTACAGCTAGGCACTATCCCGCTTCGGTTTACGATCAGGCGGATATGGAGCTACGAGGCCGCTAACCTCATGCGGAGCAACCTACGACACAAAGCGAACATGTGCCCGAACCTCACACACCTGTTTCGGAAACCATACGAGGCGTACGACGTCCATATGCAGGCCAGCCCAAATGGGGCGCGTTCCTCGAGCGTGTGAAATCTCCTGCAGACAGCTGCTAGGTTTCTTTGATCGCATGCAGCAAACAGTGTACTACGACCAGGGGACGACCTCGCATGCCATGCACCGTGTACCTGCTCACCCAGCATCCAGTTATAGCCAATAGCATCACATATCTAATTACTCGCGCGCTCTATGCGTCCGCATCCATGCCGCAGTACGATACCCCAACACACCACCAATCACATGCACCCGCACGCATGTAGTACATGTAGTGACCTAGCTTATACACACAGCCCCATCACGCCAGGTCCCCGCCCGCTGCCTCCCGCTCCTCCCGCACCCGTGCCGCCGCCGCCGCCCTCGCCGCCACCCGCGCCGCCTCCTGCCTCCAGTCCATTCGCGCGATGATGTGTGCGTAGGCTGCTGCCTGCATGGCGGGTCCGATCAGCATGCCGGTGTACATGCCCTCGATGCCCCAGCCGGCGTAGAAGGCCAGCCCCAGCGCGGTGGGGATGGCGAACACGTAGAAGGCCACCACGTTGACCAGCACTCCCAGCTTCTGCTTGCCGGCGCCCTGCAGCACCGTGTGAGAGGGACAGAGAAAGAATTTGGTATTTTTTGCAGCTGCTAATAATGGGGCGCCTTCAGGTAAACGGGATTGTACGACATCTGCGCTTGCTTGGATACGCATGGGTACACGACCTGCTTGCGGGCACCCTGGGGTGCGGGGCGCGAGGGGCGGGAGCAAAGTTTTTTAGCAGTGGCGGGGTGATGATGTCGTCCTGGACAGCATCATCAACCCGTGTAAGGGAGTGACCCATGGTTGTGGTGCGCCGCCTACCGGCGGTAAGGGCCTTCCGCACGTGGGCCCTTCTTCTCACACGTGGGCCCAGGTCCTCATGCAGCACGACGGCTGAGCCCTGCCAAGGAACGCGTCCATCCCTACCCCACCCTCAGCTGCCGAGATCCGTTCGTATGCGGCTGTCCCCCAGTCCTCATCGAATGGCATCGTGGTTGGACACCACGTTATCCGGTACTGGTACACCCCGCTGCGCACGGCACGGCTCTGCGCAGGCAAACAACCGTTTGGTGTATCCTCTGAGTTTGCCGCTCCGCAGCGGTGCCTGTGGCCCACCTGTATGACTCCGGCCATGATGGCCTGCGCGCCGTCAAACAGCTCCAGCGCCGCCACCAGCACCAGCATGCGGCGCAGGTGCGACATGAGCTCCGGGTCCTGGGGGCAAGTGTGTTGAGGGTGTGGATGAGGGTGTGGATGAGGGTGTGGATGAGGGTGTGGATGAGGGTGTGGATGAGGGGTGTGGGTGGATCAATGGGCAGGTGTCCATGCTACCTACGGCACATGGCGCAGGTGGACACCAGGTCAGGGCCTTGGGGCCAGTTGCAGCGTGGAAATAATCGGTTGCAGCCGTTGGCAGCACCGGGTGGATTGGTGGAACACATGTGCCACCTGCCACGTTCCGGACCAAATGTGGTGGATTGGTGGAGCGACGTGGTTATGCAGCCCCACCTTGCCGTCTGTGAAAATGAGGGCCAGCGCGCGCTGCGAGTGCGGCTCCAGCAGCGCTGTCGCCACCGCCATCCACAGGAAGGGTGCGGCACACAGGGCGGTGAGGGCGGAGTTCCGGGCGCGGATGGCGCTGCCTGGCGAGTGCAAAGGGGAGGGGAGGGCGGCGGGGGGGAGCAGGGGTCAGGGGCTATGGTGGGCGCTGGGTGGGCTGTGAGGCGCCGGGAAGTGTGCAACACGAGTGGAGCAGTGTGCTACCACGGGGAGGCACAGTGGATGGGGTGCAGGGGAGAGCGCGGGGAGAGCGGCCGGGCAATGCAAGGATCGGTAGTTGGACGATGTGCGCGGCGAGAACGCAGGGGAGGAGGGCTTTGGGGGATACCGCACTCGTGAGGAGGGTGAAGGGCAGGGGGTGGGGGGTGCTTGTTGCTGACACTTGGCACCAGCAAGCCGACGCACGGCTGTGGAGGAGGCTTGGGCAGGCAGACGGGTGAAGCGCGCGCTGGACGCACACGTGCACTTTGTAGCAGGCGCCACGTGGGCTGATGCCCGCCTCACCTGATCCCAGCGCGTTGCCGACCTGAGTCACGGTGGTGATGGCGAAGGCGTTGAACAGCATGTACAGGATGCCTGGGGGCGTAGGGGTCACAAGAAAACAGTAACAAGAGTAGGGGCATGGTGGGGACGCGTGGAGGGGGAGGATGGCAGTGACGAGGAGCTGGGCGTTGGGGGGTCCTTACTGGGCTCCTGTAGTAGAAACGCCATTGCATGGGGCGTTCCAGTGGTGCCAAGACGACTCGGGTCACCTTCGCAATTACAGCTCTACAGCTCCGCAGCAACACCCTTACTTCCGCGCTGCATGGCCTGGCCTCTTCACCCCCGCTCCCGCCTTTCGCGGTTTCCAACTGCCCAGGATAGCGGTCCCAAGCGGCCTTTTCGCATGGGCGGCCTTTTGGCGGCTTTCAGTGCATGGCAAGCAACTCCGCGGAGCGCGCCCTGTCACTCACCGTACAGGTTGAACGACACGCTGACCGCCGCCACCGAGGTGCCCGGGTTGGGCAGCCGGCCGGCCGCCAGCGTCATCAGCGAAAAGCCCCAGCTCTCGGCGCATTTCATGACGCAGGCGGGGTACGACAGCCGAGCGAATGGCGCCCAGGCCTGGGGCAAGGCATAAGGTGTACGGCAAAAACTGAGGGATGGGCACACAGGCGCTAAGGAGCATACGGCACCTGCTAGGCAGTGCCGCCCGATTCGGCAGCCGTGGGTTCGGAACGGTGACTGGGCGCATGCAGTTGTGGTGCATATGCCGTACAGGGGGCGGCGCCTGCAACGCCAGCCCTCGCGACGCCCCAGGCTCGCTCTCGTACCAGAGCCACTGACACATTTACAGTCTCCGATGGTTCAGACTCTGTGTGATGGAACTCGATGCATCTGGGGCTGTGCAAGGGAGCGCCGTGTGCCCGACCGCACGAAGCCAAAGATTGAGGGGAGCGCAGGGCAGACGGCTGGGCAGGACACCTGGTACTATTTACGGCCGCTCGAACGCCCCTCTTCCTGCTGAGCCTCCGTAACCCACGACCAACGGAAGGGCTCAAGGTCCTCATCAGCGTCCATCCGCATACCCTGAAGGCTGTCGACCGATTCTGATAGGGGAACGCACGCTTGCTCCAGCACTGCGCAACATGGGATGCTTTGGGGCACTGCGGAAGTTCCAGCAGGGAGGCCTGCGTGCCCTTAACCCAGCCTTCGGTCCGCCCCCCCTCCACGCACCACCACCGGGAGTCCAACACCAGGAGCAAGCAGCCTGCCGGCACCTCCCTCCACACGCCCCGCACCACCAGCGGTTCCCGCCGCGCGTTGCACCCCGCCTCCTACCACCGCGCTTCCCGTCCCGTCCCACCTCAACCCCGGTTCCCGCCCCGCCTCTTGCACCCGCCTCGCACCCCGCATCCCCTTACGCCCCCGCCCCCCGCAACGCACCTGCCACATGGAGCCGTGCTGCCTCGTGCCGCCCCACACCCGGTAGCCCAGCCTGGAGCACCACACGTAGCTGCTCAGCATCACCAGCACGTAGGCGTTGGAGCACACGTAGGCGAGGGCGGCGCCGACGTAGCCCATCTTGAGCACGTGGATAAACACTGCGAGGGGAAGGGCGAGGAGCAGCGCGTGAGGTGCACAAACGGTGCGAGGGGGCCAGCTGGCAGCGCTCCTGGAGGCATGCAAAGCGTGTGCGAATGCTCTTGAGTTGGTGACGCGATGCGCCATGTAGGCCGGTAATGATCAAAGGAAGTGATACATTCACTGCACGAGTGTCAGAGGCTGGCGGCGGCGTGCAGTGAGTGTGAGGGTGCAACAGTGGGCGCTGTTCCCGTACCGTAGCTCACCGTAGTTGTTTGCTGCGTGCAGGGGCAGCACCACCAGCTGCACGGTCATCTGGGGCAGCGTGATGCGCTGGGCCACCAGCATGGAGTTGAGCGGCCTGGGGGCGGGGGCGTGTGCGGGCGGGGGTGTGTATTAGCAGTCTGCGCGTGTGCGTTGCATGACCTTTCGGCGTCAGCACGGATTCGAGCGGCCTAGGGGCAAGGATGCTGGCGCAAGGACGCATGGCCCGCTAAGCACGGTAAGCTGCGCATGGGCCGCAGCCGGCGGTTGCGTCAGCAAGGCGGGTGGGTACCAGGTGTGGGCTGTTGCCCTCTGCTGACCAGCAGCAACAAGGCCTCTGAAGACGGCTATCACTTCGTGTCCAAGGGCCCTGTGACAATAGCTCTGTATGTCCTGATGACAATTCCGAAGGTGGCCGGTGCCTGGACAGCGCACCCCTGGCTCTGCTTCTCCACCCCCCCCCCCACACCCACCGGCCGGCGCATGCCATGGGAGCGGGAGCACGAGGCGGACCGCAACTGCAGTGAGACGCCTTTACCGTACGGCTGCCTTTACTACTAGTACTATTGCCACCTATTCGCGTCACTGCTTTCTTGTTCCCCCCACCCACCCCCGGCCCTGTCAGGCCCTAACCCACACCCCATCCCCTTGCGTACAACCCTCGTGCACCAGCACGACAAGCTGGGCGGCACGGCCGTAGCCTTGTACGGGGTACAAGCGTACGACAGCCTACCTGTTGAGGCATTCGATGAAGATGGCGGGCAGCATGTGCCGTACGTAGCTGCCGGCCATGTCGGCCAGGGCGGCGCCCTCCTGCCCCTGGCCCTCCCCGTGCCGCAGCAGCAGCGGCGCCGCCAGAAGAATGCCACTTAGCGGCACGGCGTGTGCCACCAGGAAGGGCACAGCCGTGCGGAAGTGCCAGCCCAACGCTTCCATGTTGCCAGCGCCGTACGCCTGTGTGGGGGGTGGCCGTCAGGCGCTTGATGAATGGAGGTACGACAATGTGCCGTGGGATGCCTTGCTTGTGTGGAGTGCATCTGCAGAACACGGCGGCAGTACCTGCCAAATGCAACAGAGACACGGCCGCAGGCTGCTGCGTTGCGCCGTGCTGACAGTATTGGACGAAAAGCAAGGAATGGCCATCATGACATCAGGGTCCAGGATACTTCTGCTTCTACTGGAACTTCTGGGGTTGGGCGTTGGTTGGCGCTGTTTGTTGGTGCTATTGCCGGTCGGTCGGCGCTTGCCTGGAGGTGGTTGCGCCTTTGTGCTACAGCGGCCACTTCCGCATCCATGGCATTCAAGCTTTTGCACCTGCAGTATCCTGAAAATACCGCGTGCACACTCTCGCCCCTCTGTCTCTTCCTCCTCTTCCTCCCCGCTTCACCTGTGCCAGCGGTACACCCTCCACCTGCCCTCTCTGTACATACTCCGTACCCTGCACTCCCTAGTCAATCACATTCTGTCATGAACGTCAGCATGTGCTTATGAACGCCCCACCTGCGACGCCAGCGTGTCGAGTGCCCCATTGAGTCCGTACAGCACCGTGCGCCCCAGGATGCCCACAAGCGACATGCCCAGGGCAGCTGCCGCCAGCTCCGTGGTGCCCACGTGGCCCACGAACGCCAGCGTCACGATGTTGATGCCGTACGACGCCAACAGGTTGAGCAGCAGCGGCAGGGCCATCTTGACCATCTGGCGCAGAACCTGCGGGGCGTTGTTTGTGCCAACGAGATCAACCGCTTACGGTGGTGGCATAGTGTGATTGGAAGAAGGCGTGCTTCGTTGCCGCCTGCGGATGCTTGTGCAAATTTTGGTCAGTTGGGCCGGTTGAGCCAAGGTGGCCGAAGGGGCAGAGATGGGCACAGGCGAGGGCTGGGGAAGCGGGCGTTGGTGGGGGCAGGGTGCAGCACGCGAGAGCTCAGAGGCATGGCAGGTGACCATGTCATGCAGCTCGATCTCTTGCCTGCAAGGCGTCTCGGAGGCCGAAACGCTCCATGTCTTCTTGTTTACGCAATACATCTCTGTCGGAAGCCTCCGCGTTGCCCCCATCGGCGGGCTGTTGTGCCTCAAGGAGCGGCTCCCGCGCTTCCCGCGCGTCCGCATCCGCGTCCTCTTTACTATTCATCATGCGCAATGTCAACTAATACACAGTGGCAGCGTTGCCGGTGGCCATTTGATGATTCTTTGGGAATGAGCTCCGGAACTCGGTGCGTCGTGGGCCCATCACATGGCCCTTCGCCCTCTCGTGGTGACAGACTGCGGCAACACGCATGGCACGCCCCCAGTGCTTCCGGTGCGTTGCCAGGCGGAGGGTGCTTCCTCTGAGCGTGTCTACTAGATCCAGCCTAAGCGACCTCAACACAGCCCTTCATAAGCCACCGCCTGCGGCCGTCGTGATCAGAGAAAACGGGGTTGCCCACCATCCCCATGCTGCTGTTGGCGTCGGCAGTGCGCTGGCTAGGCGAGGGCAAATGACGGAGCAGGGAGCACTAGAACGGTGCCGTACGACCTTATATGTATGTATGGTTTTACAGTTCTGGTCCCCTTCCAGAGCCCAGCCCTATCCCGCTCAAAACACAGGGCTGGTCCCGGCCATTAGGGGCACGGGGTTTCCCACCCCTCTCGCTGTACGGATAGGAGCGACAAGCTCATAAGGTACAGGCCACGACCTTGTGCGACCAGAGCAGCAGGGAGCCCCCATGTTCCAGCTCGCACACTGCAAGGCGGGAGCCTTCCGGCCATGCCCTTGTGCAGGAGACAAGCCATAATGACCGTCAGACTGCACCAGCACAGCAGCACAAGCAAGCAACTGGCAGCAGCAACATACCGTTACATACGGTACGGACCAGCCGCAGCTGCCGCTGGGTGCCGCATTTCTATCGGTCACCTTGCCGCGGCAGGACCAGCAGGATTCAGCGCCTTCTGCTGCCATAACAGCACCTCCTACTGTACTACCGGCATGTAGCCCACAGGTTTGCTCCTTCGCGTTCTGACGGAGTCACGCGAAAAGGTCGCACACAAAAGGTGGTCGCTACGACTACAAGTGGTACCGGTACGCCACAACTGCCCTGTGCCTCACCAGCACAGTGGGACCTGGTGGGACCAATCGTCACGCCGCACACCCCGGTCCAAAAGGACCCCACACAAAAAATGCCCACGCACACAGATCCAAGGAAGTCAAGACAGATCCAAGGAAGCCCCCGGGCAGCCGCCAACCACTCGCACTGCTCAGCGGACGCACATGGGAGCCTCCCCGGGACATACCAAAGTGCTGCTACGTTACTAAACTGCCCGCCAGCGCCCTAGCACTGAAACAGTTCAAGACAGTTCACGATAGGGGGGGATACAAAGCTACGAGGACAAAAGTATCACGGAAAGTTCTCGAGCACGTTTTGCGTATTAAGGACACAGGGCGAGCGAGGACACACACCCCTCACACCTGCAGCAGCACCTATACGCCAATGGACCCAGGGGCACAGTATCCATATACAGGCCAGCCCAAGTGGGGTGCATCCTACGGTCCAAAAGGACCCCGACAAACATTGTTCACACGTCACAGGCAACTGATCCAAGCGCAAGAAGGCCCCTTGCTAATGATACTAGCACTGCTCAGCGGACACACAAGGGAGCCTACCCCAAGAACACCACCTTACTGAAGCGCCGAACTGGCCACCAGCGCCCCAGCTAGGCACGTTCTACTTCAGATCAAGACAAGGCGGATACGAAGGTACGAGGACACTAAACGCATACAAAGCTTTCAAAGACACAAAAGTCCATACCGAGCGAACGAAGACTCACAGTCTGACTTGAACCGAGCAAAGGACCCGAATCTTGCACTGCTGCAGCAATTATAAGAGGGCCACGAAGTCCATATCTGTGCAGGTCAGCCCAAGTGGGGCGCATTCCACGAGAGAGGTACGATAATCCGCAGGCAGCTGCTGAGTCCACTGCATTGCACGCAGCAGCACAATGTACGACGACCAGGGGACGACCTCGCATGCCATGTACCATGAACCTACTAACTCAGCATCCAGTTATACCCAATAGCATCACATATCAGGTTCTACGCGCGCACGAAACGCCTCCATCTACGCTGATGTTGAGTTCCCCTATCACACAACGAGGCACACGGGCCCCCGCACACGTGTACAAGTCTACAAGATGTACTGATTAAGTTTTTCACAGCCCCATCACGCCAGGTCCCCGCCCGCTGCCTCCCGCTCCTCCCGCACCCGCGCCGCCGCCGCCGCCCTCGCCGCCACCCGCGCCGCCTCCTGCCTCCAGTCCATTCGCGCGATGATGTGTGCGTAGGCTGCTGCCTGCATGGCGGGCCCGATAAGCATGCCGGTGTACATGCCCTCGATGCCCCAGCCGGCGTAGAAGGCCAGACCCAGCGCGGTGGGGATGGCGAACACGTAGAAGGCCACCACGTTGACCAGCACGCCCAGCTTCTGCTTGCCGGCACCCTGGGTTGCGGGGTACGCGTAGACCGCGAGAAATCGTGTAAGGTGTCAGGCAAGGCAATTCACTTGCGTCGTGGGGTGTGAGGGAGAGGATGGTGCCGTCCTGGACAGCACGCTCACTGTCCGCGTGACAGGTGTGGGTGTGCCAGGTACAGGGCGGCGAAGCCAGGAGGAGAGTGGAACAGAGGCGAGCAGGGATTCTTGGTACCCCCCTGGCCGCCGCACCCGCACACCGTACTTGCGCTAAGGGCCCTGCCGTCCGGCACCCTCGACAGTGCTGTGTGGATAGGGGCCCGCCCCAGACGCAGGCCAACGGCTCCCTCGTGCTGCTGAACGCAACCGCCTCATACACAACTCCTTACAGTACCACTTGCCCGCGTTGTTCCGCATGACGAGTACTCTGTCCCTCTCCCCTCTGCCGTAAAAGAAGCAGTTGCCAATTCTGCTGCTCTGCGGCGAAGCTCGCGCCTCCGCGGGCTAGCACCCGCCTGGGCAGCACGTTTACGTGTGACATGTATGCCAACTTCCGATACTGGCCATGTACTGGCATACTGGCATGTATCGGCGAATGCCAAGTTTGCCGCTCTATCTGCGGGCCGTGCCGGTACCCACCTGTATGACCCCGGCCATGATGAGCTGCGAGCCGTCCAGCAGCTCAAGCGCTGCCACCAGCACCAGCATGCGGCGCAGGTGGGACATGAGCTCCGGGTCCTGGGGGCGGGTGCATTAAGGGTGTGAATGTGGGGTGTGGGGTATGGAGGTTTGTGGGGGCTGCCACAGACATCAGCGTGCGGCGTGGTTGGGACATGAGCTGGGGGTCAAAGGGCCGAAAACGGCGTATGCACGAAGCGCAGGCGCACGAGACGCAGACGACATTCGGCACCAGCATGCAGCGCAGGTTGGAGGAGCGCTCTGTTGGGCATGGGGACAGGCAAGCACCGCACGGGGGGAGTGCGTGGGGCAGAACGGTGGAAAGCTGCAGCTGCCGCCGCCGTTCCGGTGGGGCGCTGCATTCTGTGCCCCACGTCACGGCTCCCACACACGAGGGCCGTACTGTTGTTCGGGGCCTAAAGTGAGACGATGTGCTCATTCGGCGTACGGTCATGCACAGTCGTATGGCCCCAATCACCTTGCCGTCTGTGAAGATGAGCTCCAGGGTGCGCTGAGAGTGCGGCTCCAGCAGCACGGCCGCCACCGCCATCCACAGGAAGGGCGCGGCGCACAGGGCGGTGAGGGCGGAGTTGCGGGCGCGTGTGGCGCTGCCTGGGGAGGGCGCAGGGGAGGGGAGGGCGGCGGGGACAAGCGAGGGTAAGGGGGCCATGGGTGGGCGCGGGTGGCGCTGGGTGGGGTGCAGCACGAGAAGGAGAGGGCGACGGAGGGGCCAAGGAGCGCGGCGTGGGAGGGCGTGTGAAGGGACGTAACGTGGTGCAGTGTTAAGGAGACGCATGGGGTGCAGGGGAGGTGCGTGGGGGGCGGAGTAGGGTGTAGGGTGTAGGGGCAATGTAAGCAGTCATTGGGAGCCGGGGGGAGCTCGTAGGTCCGAGCACGGCAACGCGCGGCCGCAGGGCAAGGCCGGCGGGTGCAGGGCGCACTTGGCCCACATGCGTGCCAATGTGGAGCAGATGTCACGTGGGCTGATGCCCGCCTCACCTGATCCTAGCGCGTTGCCGACCTGAGTCACGGTGGTGATCGCAAAGGCCGCGAACAGCATGTACAGGATGCCTGGGGGCATGGGGGGAGGCGGGGGAGGGGAAATGGTAGCGGTCACGATGTAGGGGCTTCCCCCGCGCGGGCAACTCATAGCTCCCAGCACGACAGCAATACCGTAACACCGCATGCTAGCGCGTCAACACCCGCTGTTGCGCTGGCACCACCCAGATATTCGTGAGCACGCACCGTACAGGTTGAACGACACGCTGACGGCCGCCACCGAGATGCCCGGGCTGGGCAGCCGGCCAGCAGCCAGGGTCATGAGCGAGAAGGCCCAGCTCTCGGCGCAGCGCATGAGGCAGGCGGGGTACGACAGCCGCGCAAACTGAGTCCAGGCCTGGGGGGAATGCGAAGGCAAGGGGGCCGGTAAGCAGTGGGGCATGGTCGCAGGAGGCATGGCCACTGGGGTGATTCAGGTGCCCGCTAGGTGTTGCCAGTGGGGCGAAGGCATGGGGCGGGACAGGCAAAGGCGTGTGGCCATTGGGGCGGGTTGGGTGCCGGCAATGGATTGCCTCTGGACACAGCACTCCGCAAGGAAGGACCGGCAGGCATGCCTGTACTCGACGCCGTGCTTCCCCCGCCTCGCCTCCGACGCTTTTGCGTTCCAAGTCACTTCCTTTTCACGTGCAAATACCAGCCCTGCTGTGAATGCCGGGCGCCTGGCACGGTTCCTTCACGTTCCGCCCGCGCCCCCCGCAACGCACCTGCCACATCGAGGCGTGCTGCCTCGTGCCGCCCCACACCCGGTAGCCCAGCCTGGAGCACCACACGTAGCTGCTCAGCATCACCAGCACGTAGGCGTTGGAGCACACGTAGGCAAGGGCGGCGCCGACGTAGCCCATCTTGAGCACGTGGATAAACACTGCGAGGGAGAAGAGCGAGGAGCAGCGCGTGTGTACAATACACTAGGGACAGCTAGGACCGCTCCTAGGGGCCTGCCATGCCTCTGTACGCCAAAGCTTTGCGTCGGTGATGCGATGCGGGATTCAGGTAGAAAGCGCCTGAAGCAGGGTAAGCCAGTGAAGAAAGGTGGAAGGAACGAAGGTAGCGCAAGGCAGTAAGGGGTTGGGCAAGCGTGCGGTGGCTGGCGGTGGTTGGTGTGTGTCGGAGATCAGCGGGAGGCCAGACGCCATACAGTGCGTCTCTGGTCATGTCAACATGGCTTGCTTGTTGGCTAGTAGGTGCCCAAGCAACAGCAGCGGGAGATGCCACGTGTTGGAGCAGCGGCTCGGCCCGGCAATGGAACAGGGGACAGGATGCGGTCGAGTGCTTAGGAAACACAGCTTCTGGCTACGTGTGCTGGCTACCGGTTGTTGGTGGCTGGCGATGGAGAGGTGTTGCTGGAGGATAGGAAGCGAAGACGCGGAGCTCACCGTAGTTGTTTGCTGCGTGCAGGGGCAGCACCACCAGCTGCACGGTCATCTGGGGCAGCGTGATGCGCTGGGCCACCAGCATGGAGTTCAGCGGCCTGGGGGCGGGGGTGTGTATTAGCGGTGGCTGCGCGGGGGCGCGTTGCTTGTACCTGGGCCACAAACATGATGCACGATCATCGGTTCCGTGCACACGGCAGTGCGGCTGTCCCGTACAGCCACCCATGTGCAGAGGTACGACGTACAGCAGCCCACCTGTCGATGCACTCGATGAACAGGGCGGGCAGCATGTACAGTACGTATTTGCCCGCCATGTCGGCCAGGGCTGCACCGTCCTGCCCCTGGCCCTCGCCCTGACGCAGCAGCATCGGTGCCGCCGTGAGGATAGCGCACAGCGGCACGGCGTGTGCCAGCAGGAACGACACGGCCGTGCGGAAGTGCCACCCCAGTGCGTCCATGTTGCCAGCGCCGTAGGCCTGCGTGGGGAGTGGCGGTGAAGGGGCAGCAGGGTTAGGAAAGGGAAAAGAGAGGGCGCCTTGGGGCGTGCTCCTGTTTGTTGAATGCAGGGCATGGGAGGCACCAGTTGTGTCAAGACACACCGGCAGGTTGCTGCGCTTGGGGCAAAGGAGCGGTAAACGATAGCAGCAAGGGCCATGCGGTGGTCAGCTGCCAGTGCGAACCGGTACTGCCAGGGGCCAGCCCTGCCCGCGTGCAGCCCCTCACATGTTCCACAACCTGCAATGACCAGGAAGAAGGCACGTACTGCCCACCGTCTGCTTCCTCGCTACCCTCTCTGCTGCTATTACTCCCTTTCCTACAGGTACATGCCCCACCTGCCCTAGCTGCCCCTTGACTGAGTACCCGATAATGATCAGCAAGCGCATCCCATACTCCCAACCACACGCCCTTTGAGCATTCTGCCTCGACCTATCCCTGCATGGGAGGTGAAGCGCCACGACAGGAGACCAAACCGTTCTTCTCTTACCCTAGACCAGCAACCCTATCTTATCACCACTCTCCAGTAACCTTCTAGGACTCTGCCTCCTTCCCGCACATGCACATATGAACACCCCACCTGCGATGCCAGCGTGTCCAACGCGCCCGTCAGCCCGAACAGCACCGTGCGCCCCACGATGCCCACGAGCGACATGCCCAGGGCAGCTGCCGCCAGCTCCGTGGTTCCCACGTGGCCCACGAACGCCAGCGTCACGATGTTGATGCCGTACGAGGCCATCAGGTTGAGCAGCAGCGGCAGGGCCATCTTGATCATCTGGTGGAGAACCTGCAGGGGGGGAGTGATGCGGCATTCGACCAGGCACAGATAACGGTCCATGTTAGCAAGCACCTGCGGGGCGTACTGGAAAGTGGCCAAGTACAATGGAGAATATACATCTTTCCCCGCGCGCAAATGCGTGTGAGGATTCGGGTTTGCAGGTCAAGAGTGGCGGAGGGGGCTGGGTGAGGGGAGGCGGGTCCTCGTGGGTTGTGGAAGTGCGAGCAAAGGGTCAGACTCCACCAGCGGGGCCGGCAAACATGGTAGCGTGTGGTGTTGGGTAGCTGCGGGTATGCAGATAGGAGGCCCCATAGTCTTGGTACGGCGTATCCAATGGGAAGGGCAAACACAGTTTTAGGGGTGCAGTCTCATGGTCGCGTGGGGCGGGACCCTGGACGTAGCGGATAGACAGGGCACAAGGCGGAGGGGGAACAACGTTCGACGTTCTTGCCTGGAAGGCGTCTCGGAGGCCGAAGCGCTCCATTTCCTCTTGTTTTTGCAGTACATCTTTCTCAGATGCCTCTGCGTCACCCGCATTCTCGCGTTGTTGCGGCTCAAGGAGCGGCTCCCGCGCGCGCGCCTCGGCTTCCAATGCCTCGCTTCTGCTCATCGTGCTCACTCTAAATAATCAGTGTGAGCAGCTGGCGTTGCTGGCAATGGCGCTTTAAGATTTGCCTTTTGTGCTCCGGAACCGGGTCGTGAGATGCTTTCAGGGCACCCTGCGCCCGACCTGGTGCAGTCCGGTAACTTTTACCGTACGCAAGATGAATGCCCCAGAGAAATCGTTCAGTGTTCACTTGCTTTGGCCAGCCGATGGTGACTGCTGGGCGCCGTTGCGCGCAAGGGAGCTCCCATGGCCGCACACGGTAGCACACAGGTACTCCCCTGGTAGCACAGTCCAGCACAATCTCAGCCAGGGGTCCCCTGGTCCCAGCCGACCACCAATCCTCTGCACTGTTGAGCTGTTAGATCGACATCTCTATCAAGGCGTGTTTGACAGCGTGCGACACCGCAACACCGTGAATCTGCCAGCCCCGCCACGCCCCGGGGGACGAGCCACGCAGCCAGTACGTTAGTCGCGCTCCAACTTGTATGGCTCTGGACGAACAACCCATATCACTTGGCTGCATGGCTTTGAGCCTATGAGCAACACACGCCAGGTCTTCTTACTTGCTGGTCTCCTGACGGAGAGAACCTCGCCAAGCGCGGTGCCAGGGGACACTCCCCCGGCCGTCTCCTGCTTCCTAAGTCAATCGTGTGATCGTCAGCAAACTTGCATGTGGAGAAAGGAAGCACCTGCACGCAGAGAATGACCTTGACATGCATGGTGTTGTTGAACAAGTACCGCCGAACACCTGAAGGCTGTACCGCAAACCTGTGCACCATCCTTCCTTTTTTTCCTGTCCTGTTTCCTAGTGGCAACGCTCACCTGCACCTCTTGCCAGGCCCACTGTAGACTGCATCCTTAAGAGCAGTTTTGTGCGTGATAGCAACGGGGCACGGCACGGGCCACGTGTGCGGGTAAGAACCCATCGACCATACTCTCCCCAGCTTGCCACAGCAAAGCAGCAACCCGGCTTTGGCATGGCGTCCGTGTTTCGTTTCAAGCCTTGTAGGGTTAAGAAATTATGAGTGGATTGTCAGCTTTTATATTTGTCAAAGGGCGCGTGAGTACCTTCGGCGCAATGCCGTGCATAGCAACAAAGGAGCCCGCGCTTGGGGCCAGGTGCTGCGCCGCACCGGAGCTCCGGAACCGGAACCAGAGACTCATTCGCTCCCACTCGCCACCTTGGGCCACCTTGTGCACTATACACTGCACAAGCCTTACGCGTTATTTTGCATTGAAGGGGATCCTACCGGGCGCTGGGTGCGGTACTTTGACGTGCATAGCAAGCATCTGGCCCATGGGAGCTTCCGGTAAATGCAGCACCGTGCAACACTGCCACGTGCACGTACCGCCACAACGCAGGCTTGCGTTGAGCCTGCCAGCCCCGACCAGCCCCGGCCAGCAGCCATGCAGCCGGTATGTGAGTTACGCATTAAGACGCACCGCTCTGAGCCCACTCTCTACCATGCTGCTGCGTGCCAATGCGCGCCCGTGAGTTACACAACAGAAGGTAGTTTCCCTTTGGACTCTCTGAGGACAGATCCACCGCCTGCTTAAAACCCTGTGACCAGAACCACGCTTGCATATGAACGGTTCGCCTACTTGCCGGTTGTAACAAGCGTGGCTGCTGTCCGGCAATGCAGCAAATCGTAGTCCTTGCAGCAAAAACTCATCGCACCTCTTCGCTGCGCTCCTCTGCATCCCAGTGGCAAATGAACGGCCCCTTGCATTGGGTTCAGGTGTCAAGTTGGGCTTGCGTGTGTGTTGAACTTGGACAGCACCTGTGCGCGTCCATAGAGCACCATGGAGCACCGCACGGGGGCAAGTTCGCACTCAGTCTGCACCAGGCCTGCACCAGGTCTGCACCTGCGGAACGCCCCCTTGGCCCAAGCCACCACTGACCAGCTTGACAGGGCGCTTGTCTTTCGTACCGTCCCAAGCTTGATGCATGTCACGGCATGTGTCATTCCCTTTGGGGGCGTTGCGTGCCATGGGTCGCGGTGCCTCGCCGTGGAGCTTGTGCACGGCTCGCTCCGGAACTTGGACCTGCTTTGTTTTCACGCCCAGCCTGTATATAGCAACACAAGAATCATACAATCCTCATTGCACCTGAGTTAACGCTGGCACAGATTGGGTTCTTCATATTCAACGGTCCTTCAAATTGCCGCCATTGTGAGCCGAGCTTGTACCTGTTGGGCTTCTGGCATATTACTCACCCCAAGCATCCACCACCTCTCATTAACAGCAGTAACTCGACCGCATAGCTTCTGCGTCGCTTGGGTGCTGGGTAGTGACTGAACGAGTCTGCGCGCGCGGGGCGCTGCATTAACAGATTGGCATAGCTGCCAGCCCAGCGCGCGTGACCAAGCTACCAAATTAGATCATGTCTCGGGCACGGGACGACGAGCAGTATTATCCAGACGAGGTGGAGGAGCGGCTCACCAATGAAGAGTACAAAATCTGGAAGAAGAATACGCCATTCCTATATGGTGGGGTGCATGAAGTTTTGTGAAACACATGATACATCCATTTGAGCGGGAGCGCAGGACAAACTTGTCTTCATGCCTGGACGTGTGCAGATCTTGTCGTTACGCACGCACTTGAGTGGCCCAGCCTCACAGTTCAATGGCTACCGGTAAGGCGTTCCCGGGGGGCGCGCGGGGGTGAGGGTTTCGCCATGCAGGACGCGCAGGAGCGGAAGGGGAAACCATGGACAGGCACACAGGGAGGGGGGACTACTTTCAGTCCCTACCGCATGGGCCATACCTGCTGCAGTGCATCCAGCATTATCATGCGTATCTTTGCAATACGCAGCTGCACTAAGTAGATCGTTCGCTTCAGCAGCCGGGCAGGCCGGCTGTGCGTACGGTGCAGCGGGGGTTCATCTGAACTGGAGGGGCTGCACCATGGAGCGTCAGCGCATCTAATGGTCCCCATTTAGGTGGGAAGGCCCATCATTCCTCCCTCCGCCCCTTCTCCCACTCCCTTCCCCCGCCTCCTGGCCGTTTCCGTTGCTGGCGCGGTAACCACCACATTTTCCCACCCGCCCACCCCCATCCCTTCCCCCTCTCCATTCCATGCCTTCCACCCCTGTCCCTACCTTCGCAAAACCCCAGGACAAGGAGATTGCCTCGGGGAAAGACTACTCCAAACAGAAGCTCATCCTGGGCACCCACACGAGCGACAACGAGCAGAACTACCTCATGATCGCCGAGGTGCAGTTGCCCCTGGAGGAGTCTGAGCTGGACGGCCGCGGCTTCGACGACGAGCGGAACGAGGTGGGCGGCTTCGGCGGCGCGCACGGCAAGGTGCACGTCATCCAGCAGATCAACCACGAGGGCGAGGTCAACCGCGCCCGGCACATGCCCCAAGACAAGTTCATCATCGCCACCAAGACCATTAGCGCCGACGTGTTCGTGTTCGACTACTCCAAGCACCCCTCCAAGCCCTCGCCCGACGGCGTGTGCCGGCCCAACTTGGTGCTCACGGGGCACAAGACGGAGGGTTACGGCCTGGCCTGGTCGCCGTACATGCCGGGGCACCTGCTGTCCGGCTCGGATGATGCGCAGATCTGCCTGTGGGACATCCAGGCGTCAACGTCCAAGACGGGGGGCATCACAGCCACGGGGACGCGATACGTGGCGCAGGTGGGGCGGCCAGGAGCGGGATATGTCGGGTGCGGACGGGACGTACAGCGACGGGGTGGGTTTGGCGGAGCGAGTGAGGAAAGGGCTGTGGGAGGCGGCCGTGGGACCGCAACGGGGGGACCCCATGGCGCGCAAGCGGTGCCAGGGGCACTGAATGGGGGTCGGAAGCGCTTTACCTGGCAGCAGTATGGGGTCTGCCACAGCACTAAGCCAGTAAATCTCGTGTGCCATTTCATCCTGACGGCATCCGGTGGGTGATGTGCTCATGTTGCTGGCAACTCACCTGGTGCTCCTGGCGGTGTTCTGTTGTGCAGAGGCTACAAGCGAAGACCATCTACCAAGAGCATCAAGGTGTCGTGGAGGTGGGTGCGGCCGTGGGCCGTGAAATTGGGCATGGTGGTGGGCGCATGGGCGGCACTGCCTCTCGAACGGCCATGCTGCACGTGTGGCGGGCCGCGGCGGAAGGGTTTCCGTCGGATTCTGCCACGGCCAGCAAGACTGTGTCAGTGCCCTCACAGGGCGTTGGTGCATGGGTTTATGGTTTGGGTTTGCCCCAATTTTCTTGCGCCCTCTGCGTTTCCTTGGCGTGCACCCCTCCCCTGTCCCGCTCCCTGACCGGCCTTCGCCTCACGTCCTTCCCCAGGATGTTGCGTGGCACTGCCACCACGCGGACATCTTCGGCTCGGTGGGCGACGACAAGCAGCTGATCCTGTGGGACGTGCGGAGACCGCCCAGCCAGGGTGAGCGGAGGGCGCCTCCGGGACGGAGCTGGAGGGGCTCGCGGTGCCATGGAGAATGGCATTCAGTAGGTGGCAACAACGCCAAAAAAGGGTTGCTGACCGCCTAGGAGGAACGGCAAGTAGGCGTGCCTGAGTCGGTCGTCCAGGGCTGGCCAACCTAAAAGCTGCGTAGCTAAGATAGGGCGTGACCACTCGGGTGTCGTTGTCCACGCCGCAGGCGTCATGATCGCGGCCGAGGCGCACACCGCCGAGGTCAACTGCATCGCCTTCAACCCCCTCAACCCCAACATCCTCGCAACTGGCTCCGCAGACAAGACGGTGAGCCGTCCGGCCGTTTCCATCCGCTCGTTTCCACAACTAACAACCGTAACAGCATTCGGGGGAAGAATGCCCGCCGTACTAGTTTACGCTGCGCTCACCCCGGATGCTGCGCTTTAGATGTCATGACTAGGCCAGCATTTCTAGAGTCCGTTCCTCGCAGTACGTGCCGTAGCCCTGATGTAAGAAGCGGAACCTGGCCCCGCTGCAGGTTGCGCTGCACGACTGGCGCAACCTGAGCCAGCGGCTGCACGTGTTTGAGAGCCACGCCGACGAGGTGTTCCAGATCGGGTGGAGCCCCAAGAGCGAGACCATCCTGGCCTCCTGCGGCGCCGACCGCCGCGTCATGGTGTGGGACCTGTCGCGCATCGGGGACGAGCAGGTGAGGCGGAGGCCGAGGCGCGGGGGCGCTACTGCCTGTGTGGGTGGCATGGCTGTGCCACATTGACTCTGGCACGACACTGCAACTCTATTGTTGCAGTAGCACGTGGCGACGCCACGTGCGTTTGAGACGTCGCTATAAGAGAGCCCGCAGGCTGCGCCGCCAGATGTTGTGGTGCCCGGCGGGCTTGCTGCCCGCTCCTGCGCTGGACGCTGCACGCTTGCGCACCTGACAACCTCATGTCTTGATTCCCGCAGACGCCGGAGGACGCTGAGGACGGGCCCCCCGAGCTGCTGTTCATTCACGGCGGGCACACCTCCAAGATCAGCGACCTGGCGTGGAACCCCAACGACGACTGGGTGGTGGCCTCCGTGGCGGAGGACAACATCCTGCAGGTGCGGGCTTGGGGTTGAATCGGGTTTTGTATATGTATAAGATTGCGTGGTTAGGAGTGGCAAGTTCGGGGAAGGCGGACCAGTTGAAACTGCAAGGGAACCATCCGACATGTTGGGACGTGAGTGGGATGCAAAGGGAGATGGCCTTGGCGGGCCTTGTGGGGTTTGTTGAAATGAAGCTCTACAAATGACGTGGCTGTAAAGCTGGCTGGAGCTGTTTCCAACATGTTGAGCTGGACGTGCTTGTCGGTGCACTATCGCTGCTGCGCAAGAGTCCGCTGCAGGGAAGTGGCCAAGGCCTTTTGTCGGGCGCCTGCTGCTGAGCACGTGCTTCCTGTCTGGCTGTTCTTCATGTCTGCAGGTGTGGCAGATGGCCAGCAACATCTACAGCGAGGACGACGCCATGGCGCCTTAAGACGGTTGGGCCAGGAAGGGGACGAGCGGATGGAGCCATAACGTTGCTAGGTTGCTTGTACGCGAGGCGGCCTTGGGCGCAACCTGGGAGTGGCGCCCTTCAAATGCGGAGTAGCAAGTAGATTGCCGGCAGGAAGCAGGGGAGAGGGGCGCCTGTTTGCTGCGCCCCTGCAATGGATGAGTGGCAAGACTAGCCTGCTGTATTGTTGCATGCTACGTTGCGGCTTGGTGGAACTTAACTCATAGACGTGTGTTGCGGATGCATCTGACTACTGGGGTGCAAGGCTGCGCCTGAGCTCCTGCATGGCATGCAAGTGGCGCGGCCTTTGGCTCGGCGGTCTGGTTTTGATGCCCAAAGGGGGAGCCTGCTGAGTCGTATCTGATGATGTGGGTGCAGCAAGAGGGACAACGACACGTGCTGGGCTGACACTGCTGGGGGGCATTGCTGTCAATCTCGCGCCTTGATACACGACGAGACTTCGGTGCATATGATCGACACGTTGGCGTTACATCATGTTAAGGCTGCAAGCAGCACTTTATAACACCTCGCCATGCTCCGAGGCCATGCCATCGAGCCAACAGCTCACTGTAACGGCAAAAACAACGCTCTGCCCGCCTCAACTAAGCACCGTGGCCAACACCAGTTCACAACCGCGCCCTTGATCCTTTCCGCGCCCTACGCCCGCGCTGCCGCCGGCCCCGTCTGCGCTGCCGCCGCCGCCACCTTCTCCTGCAGCACGGACTGCACTTGCATCAGCATGTTCTGCCGGTCTCGCAGCGTCTGCGGGGAAGGGAAGGGTAGGAGCGGCGACGAAGCCGGTGGCGCGCAAGCAATATGGGTTGTTCAATTTGCGCTCTCCATGTTATGTGCAGGTGCTCTCAATGCGTCCCGGCGTCTATGGACTACACGCTGACGTTCCATGCAGTTGCCTGAGCTCCTGCACGATGCAATAGGCTACAGACGAAGGCTCGATCCGACAGGTCAAGACGGTTGCAGCTGCATGACGCCTGGTGCACCCAGTCACTGTCGTACGCCTGCGGTTGCTTTTTAGCTCTGCGCCGTATGCATGGTGGCAAGGAAAGGGCGCCAGCAGCGCTGGGCGCCATCAAAGCGTTACGTACATGGGCCCCCGACCCCGCGGCCGCCCACCTGCTGCACCGTCTGCAGGTTCTCCTGCAGCGTTTTGATGCGGCGGTCGTAGTAGCTGCACGCGTCCGCCGTGCTCATCTGCAGGCGCACAACGCAAGCCGCTGCATCATGTAAGCGAGGTGTGCAAGCAGCAACGCCACACTGGTGGTGGAGTACAATGTGAGGAACTGAGCGATGAGACGTACTGGCACGGCCTGGCGCTGGTGCCACCTGAACCAATGACGTCCTGCGGACCCGGAACCCTCAAATCGTCCGCAATATGGCGAGGAGCTCTCCACACGTATCCAAACCAGTGGTCCGCCTAGGCCACTCGGAGCGGCTCGGTCCCAAACGTCATCACCACGACATAGATGAGGTCATTGCTTTGGTATCAGCACCCCTACCCGCTGGCCAAGGCCTGATTGCGGCCATGCCACGCTGCAGCCCTCATGAGTGCTGAGGACCCTTCCCCACGCCGTGCCAGGCAGCGCCTTACACACGCCTCCTACCTCCACGTAGTAGCCTGTTCCGATGTCCACCAGCACCTTCTCCACCTCCGACACCTCCCCAGACACGTACAGGGAGCTGGTGAGGGGCAGCATGATGGCTTGGCCTGTAGGGAGCCAGGCAAGAGGATCAGGGAACACGGTTGATCATTTGGGCTGGGCTTCCACATTAGGGGCGGGGTACGGCGTCCGATGCTGTCTTAGGCTACACGCACATGGTGTTGCAGGCTTTGCACGGGCACGCGCTGTGCAACGAACAGTGTGGAGGCGGGCCCCAGTGCGACACACCTGTCTTGGAGGCGGCAAGTTGCTCAACTGCCTTCTTGCTGCTGCTGAACGTCGTGGCTGCTCGCATGAGTGTTGCGCCGCCCTCTCCTAGTCGTTGAATCTCATTGTTAAGTGTTGTGCGGAGCTCTACAAGTTGCTGAGGCGCTAGGGAGTCCAAGCGGACTTGTTCGGGCTGCTCTGGTTTTGGCGGCATGGTCCTTTCTCTGTTTCAAGTACGCGTATAGAATATGTGTATAGCACGAGATCAAATGCTCCTGACGATCAATATTCTTTCCGGACTGGACCTCGCGCCTTTCCTTTCCGGCCGGGAGTTAAGGGCACGCCTCGCCGCAGTGCACTAGATATAAAGCAGTGTGGTGTTCATTGCAATGAGTGCAGTGCTCTGTGATGGGCCCCATACGACGACACCGCTCCCATGCACATTCCACATGAGTATACGTCGGAGGTCAGCCTTCGACCGCACAGCGCGTGCGATAAATTTCAGTATAATGATTATGCATTTTATTTGGACAGCTCCCTAACAGCGAGTAACGCACTACAAAGTCAACAAGCCGAAAAGTCAAAACGGGTTGCAGCCAAACATGCTTACGAGATCGCGCCTTGCGTAGAACTACCGACATGTAAAATGCGGACGTGTCGGCGTCCCTGGCGATAGCCAGCGATCGTAACCCTTGAACTCACAGCGATGGACCCCAGCTCCCCACCTCCGCCTTGGCCCCCTGGGCCAGCGGAGGAACCCAGGGACCTGTGGTACGTGGGAGCTATTATCAATGTGGTAAGGGGAGATGCTGCTTGGCGTGAAACCAATAAGCAGCTGTCACTGGCTGCTGGGAGCAAGTGGGTTACGGTTCACGTGGACGCCCCACCCCCTTCTCGGACGGGCCATGCAGATCGGAAGTATTGCCATCAATCTGGGCACGGTAAGCAAAAGGGAGCCCACTGCAGCGCATAACACACGCTCAAGCTCATGGCCTTCCAGGACCCGAGGATCCCCTCAACACAAAGGCAGCAACAGCTGCTGCCATCGGTTGTAGGACTCCTAATGCTGATAGTATCTCGCTCCCCCGCACAGAACCTGATGAAGCTGGGTCACAATAAGCGGGCAAAGGTTGATGTTCCTGACAGCGAAAAGCCCCCCGTGCGGAAGTTCAAGGAGTGGGTGGTGGGCATGTCGTTCTTCACCGTTGGCAACATCCTCAACTTCGTGTCATTCGGCAAGTTCTTGGGGGGAAGGGGCCCATGATTTCCGGATGACCGGAGACAGCGCAGCAACGCCGGTGCCGGGAAGGGCATCTGCATGGCGTGCGGAACCGCATGGCAGCACTTAACTGCTGGTGGCTGCGTGTCGCGCAGGCTTTGCGGCCCAGTCCCTTCTGGCGGCCCTGGGGAGCATCCAATTCGTATCCAACGTCATTTTCGCCTACTTCGTACTACACGAACAGGTGATCGGGCCTGACCCACATCGCGTTCGAGTTGGTGTTCCACTTGTGCCATGAGATTCAGTATTGCAGGACCAGCGTGCACCAGGAAGCGGACGGGGACGGGTCAGCAGGGTAGCAGGGTTAGGGCATATGCTACGAACGCCCAACTAGGCCCCAGTCTTGGCCTGCGGGCTCAGTGTCGGATGCAAAAGGCACAACCCTTGACTGCAGTAGCCGCACCTCTCTGACCCGCGTCACAGATCAACAGGATGGTGGTCATCGCCACGACCTGCATCGTGGGCGGCTGCGTGCTGCTGGTGGTGTTCGGAAATCAAAGCTCCGCGACCTACACCGTCAAGCAGCTGACGCAACTGTACACCGCGTGAGTCCCTTCAAGCACCACCTCGCAATGCCTATCCTGTTCAGACGTTGGGCAGGCATTGGGTGGCATTGGGCTGTTAGGCAGCGGGTTGGCTCCTTGGCGTACCGAGTCCGGCGTGTGCGCGTGTCTTGACGTGCGGACCCACATGCACTGCAGGCCGGCCTACGTGGTGTACCTCTGCCTGCTCGGCGTGGGTGTGGTGGGCGGGTACATGCTGTACCTGCGCGGCCAGCGCATGGTCAGGTAAGCACAATGGCGGCGACCGGCGCGTTACCACGGCGCCCTGCCCGCGCCAGGCTCACGCAACACTTCCCGAGCCTTGCTGCACACACGCAATGCCGGTAGCCGATGCCAGGTCCCGATGTCCCATGTCCGGCGTCGTGTCCCCTGACCGACATGCTCGCTGGCCCTTGTCACCCCTGTGGTCGCCACAGCAAGAACGGCCCCCGCGGCTTCTGGTACGCCATCCTGCCGGTGGCCTACTCGGTGTTCTCGGCGCTCATAGGCACGCAAAGCGTACTGTTCAGCAAGTCCATGTCGGTCATTCTGCGCCTCACGTTCACCGGCGATAACCAGGTACGTACCCAGCACCTGGGAGGACAAGGTGCAGGCCAAACACTGGGCGGCAGGGGGTTAGCGGCTTCTGAAATGCCAGCCATGCAGAGCTGGATAGGATGCGAGGTCGACGCCTGTACGTTGTCATGGTGCTTTCGCCGGCAGGACAGCTGACAGCAGGATTGCATCCGTTCCCCCACCCTTCGCAGCTTGGGAACTGGTACACGTGGCTGGTGCTGCCGCTGTTCCTCATGACGGCAGTGTTCTGGATCACGCGGCTAAACAAGGTGCGGCCTACCTTGGTCATTGCATAGTACTGCCAGCAGCACGGTTTGTTATCAGGCGTTGTTGGCGTGCCTTACCTGGCTGGTCAACCAGGGTCGAACTGCTTCCATGCAGAACCAGATATCCCCGTCACATTAGAGCGATGCCCACCATACCACCCTTTGCCGAGGGCTGGCTGTGAGCCCTGCCTCTGCGTCGGGCGCTAGCGCTGCTCCGGCTGAGTTGCAACCCTACCCTGTTTCTTCCATTCCTGCAGGGGTTGCGCATGTTCCCGGCCATGATCATCGTGCCCGTTATGCAAATCTCGTGGACGCTCTTCTCTATCGTGTCCGGCATGCTGTACTTCCAGGAGTACCTGGGCTTCACGTTGGTCAAGTCCATCATGTTCCCCATCGGCGTGCTGGTGCGGCATTGTCTCTCCCCTCATAACCAGCTGCCCTAATCGTCAGCAAACGCCGGCATCTACGCATGGCCCCTGTGTGCAAGCTGACAGCTGATTTGCCGGTAATCGCGCTTACACGTGCGTCGGTTGCGCGTTGCGCAGGTGGTGTTCGTGGGCGTGTTCCTGCTCACGCAGAGCGGTGCCGCGAAGCAGGCTAGCTACCACAAGATGGAGGAAACCCTGGCTGCCAAGGCCATGGCGCAGGACGGGGCGCTGCAGAGCGGCAGCGCGCAGCAGCCACCCCGCGCCCCCCTGGCGGAGACGGCGGAGCTATCCGGCTCGCGGAGAGCGAGCGCAGGGCCGTCAAGGCTGTCTATAGAAGGTGCGTAAGGCAGTAAACTCGGTGTGCACCGTGTCAGTTTGGCGGTCGGGCAAAGCCACGGACAGGGTGTGCTTTGTGCAGCATCCAAGACGCATGGCAATCCTCAGATTGGCTACCGCCAACGCGTTGCTCTTCTCCACCTGTGCACCCTGCAGCGACGGCAGATGCGGCGGCGGTGGTGGCGTCCGAGCGCGCCTCCCCTGACAAGCCCCTGCGGGACGGCACCGTGCCGGACAGCGCCGCGCGGGAGAGCCTGGACGCGGGCGACGTGGCGCTGCCGCTAGGCAGCCCCGTGCAGCTGCGGGACAGCCTGGAGGACGCGCCACGGGCAGACAGCCCAGGCGTGTGAGTACCGGTGGCTCGGCGGGGGAACAACCCTCACAGTCCTGACCCGCATGAGCAGCTTACCCGCCCGTACCATCGTGTCAAATCGCAGCACTAGTCGACCATGCTTAGCAGCCTTCGCGTCCAGCAGGCTGCCGCGCCTTCAGTTCCGCACGTCTGTGAATCCCACACCACGTTCCATTGCCCTTTCCCTTACGGAACCCGTCCCCGGTGTGCAGGATGGAGGCGGTGAAGCGGCGGCTGCGCGCGGTGCAGGAGCGGCTGAACCGCGACCTGCTGGGCGTGGAGGCGAGGGAGGGGCTGCGGCTGGCCATGGGGCTGGGCGGCGGGGACGGCGGCATTCACGCCATCAGCCTGTTCGCCATGCCCACCATGATGGACTTTGCGCACTCGGTGAGGGTGGTTCGAATGGGCAAGACAGGGCGCGCGGTCCAAAGTAGCGCGCGTGCACGTGTCAATGGGGAGCATATTAGGTTGCAGTGTCAGTACAGTGCCCGCCGGGTGTGGGTCCTGTGTTGATGCTGCGCAGCGCTTGTGTAGTTGGTAGCGATTGAACCCCTGGCGCTCCCCATGCAGGTCAACCCGTCGGGCCGGTATGTCGATGCCATGTCGCCGGCTGAGAGCGTGCGAGGACAGGTGGGTGCAAGCACAAGCTGCACTGATACGATAGTATGCGTGCGTTAATTCACACGTTTCGTGCATGCTGTGCTGTGAACAGTCTTCATACACTCAAGCTGGCAAGACGCCATGGCGTGAAGCGTAACCTTTGCCATCACACTGCCGAACTACTCAGGAGGAGTCTGGAGCGAACGGGAGAGCTCTGCGCACCATACGGGAGGCGTCCCTGGTGAGCGCGTTACCTCGCCTGAGAGGGCAACGTCCATCCATCATATGGGTACTGGCAGCGCTCTACACCTGTGCCCCTCTTTGTATCACCTTCGCCACCACGTTCTTGATGTGCAAATGCCCACCCACACACTTGAAGCAGCAACCCTTCCACTCAGCCCCATCGGGTATCAAGGGCTTTCTACTTCTGCTCATTGCGCCCTACCATTACACTACCCCACATAGGAACGGGCTGCGTCCTTCTCTACGCCCGTGTCTGCGTTGGAGCTGCACACCCGGCTGGAGCAAGAGGGCGTGGAGCACTCAGCCCACAGCGCCACCGCGCCGGGCTCCTCCAAATCACACACCGCCCCCGCGAGCCCCGCACGCGGCCCGGCGGCGCTGGGGCGCAAGCTGGTGGGCAAGGCTGAGCGCGCGGCCAAGGCGGGCGTTGACATCATACGGAAAGCGCCCTCCAACCTGCAGCGAGCCGTACGGGAGAAGCAGGGGTACGGCAGCCTGTACGACGATGAGGAGATGGGGCTGCTGGAAATCACGGAGCAGTCGGATGCGTCGGTGGGGCGGGGGACCAGCTGATTGAGGGCAGGGTGGCCGCGGGCGGAGGTGGCGTGAGCGGGGATTTTGAGGGCGGTGCGGCGTTGGGTCAGGCGCCAGCGGGTTTCGTGCAGGCGGCAGCCTGGCGGAGGGATGAAGGCTCTTGCATGGGGGCAAAGTCAGCATACGTGGTTGGCTTTTGTCATTAGCTTGGCAAAAATACGTGATTGGCTATCGGGAACGCGGCGTTGCGCACACGGCGGCGGTGTGTGGGGCGGTCGCTGGTGACTGCGTGACGCCACTTGAACAGAAGCAAGCACTGCGATCATTGACTGAAGGCCAGATGCCACACGGTGATCATTGACTGACGGCCACGTGCCACACGGTGATCATTGACTGACGGCCACGTGCCGCACGCGCTGAGGACTGGGAGCTTTCTAAGACTTGCAACAGTGAGGTTGCAACACAATGTATGTACCGGTAGCTGGCGCGCAATAAGTTCGGTCGCGCCGGGTCGCACAGTCAGTGTGCTTGCCTCCACGGAGATCACACGCCGTGTTAACTGACAGGGAAGCACAACGGCGGCTTGTGCAATCTCCCGTGCTTCGTTCCAGCGGACATCTCCTACGTTATTGCGGGCACAGGATGGACGCATGTGGCCCGGGGAATGCGGCATTGCCGTCCCAGTCAGTCCTTACCCGACTCCTGTTGTGCGCACGGCGAGTGTCCTTCACACGTCGTGTTGACAATGCTTTGTCCTTGTCCATGACGTCCTTTGAGCCCACCATTACGGCAGGCATCCTTGCATGCGTACTGCCCGGAGGTGGGCACCCGTACAGCCGTGACGTTGACCTTGACAAAAGGCTCCACGTGTCGCGGAGCAGACGGCACCTGTGAGACACCGACAAGCCTGCCCGACTCAAAGAAATCGTGTCAGTATTCCCCCTCAGTATGCATGAACGCATTCGCATGTTTGGAATACCGAGTGCGGGTTACGGAAGGCGAAGTGCCAACGGGGTAGGGGCATGCCAGTACGTGCACGCCAAGTACACCCAGTACTCCGCAGTGAATTCCTGGTACTATAACAATACCCGATCACCCTTTTTGCTCTACATAGTCAGGGATGTGACCGGCCCGCGCAATATCCCAGGCATGACCGAATGTGCCCTTCTGTAGGGTGTCAGCACCCTCTGCATCATGTTGTTGAATACTTAACTAGTGACTAAGCTGCCCTGTCATCGGACTGAGGGCGAGGGCTTGTTGCTCGACGAACGCCTGTTACTAGCCCCTTTGGGCCGGTTCCTTTCAGCAGGAGGCACAGCGCGACCAGCACACCCATCCCTCGACGTGTGCGATGGAGTTTCTGGATAAGGTCATCAAGACCTTGCAGGGGGACAAGGGAGGGTCCAAGGAGTTTTGGGTTGACGACATCCGGTGTAAGGTCTGCTTCTGCTGCGAGGCGCCGTTCAACGTGCTTGTGAGGAAACACCACTGTCGCATCTGCGGCCGAATCTTTTGCGGCAACTGCACGAAGAATGCCATCCCACCTCCGCGGGAGTCCACCGATCAGAACTGGCTCCGCGTTTGCGACTACTGTAAGTGGCTCACCTTACCGCACATCAAGGCAGTCAAACGGCTGGTGTGACGGGTGTAAGGTTGACCGCACACTTTCAACGTGCAGGCTACCATGTCCGGCAGAGGGGCGACCAGGGCGCAGCCCGGAACTTCCAGCATGCAGCCCCTCGCAGCCTTGGCATCAGCATGCTGGCGCAGTCGAACAGCTTCAGGTGCGCATGGCAACGCCGGTGCATGACTTTGAGGACGTGCACACCTGTTGACAGGGGGACGGGCAGGTCCGCACCTCATTTCACACTGGCCGGATCACCGAGCTCTGTGCATCGACCCCTAAACACGTTGTTCCAAACCGCAGGCACCCATTGCACCCTTCGAACGACCCCCTCATGGCGTCGGGGGCCCTGGACGACTCGGCCGCATCCTCGTCCCTCGCCTCCACCACCGGCACTGCCTCGCCGCAGCTCTCCCTTACCACAACTGGCCGATGGGTGCGTTCCCCAACCTCCCCCGCTGCCCGTTTGCACCACGGCTGCTAGCCATCACAGTGAGCACGCTACACCGCCCCTTCAACACACAGCCATACCAAGCTCGTCGCATCTACTCACGCTCATCTAATGCCGCGGTGGCCTTTACCACGTTGCCATCCTGCCCTCTCCCCATTCTTCAACAGAGCCGCTCCCAGAGCGGCACCTGGGGCTCCGCGGGCGCGGGATCCTCTGCTGGCAGCGTGTCCCACCACCGCGTTACACCCGGGGACCTGTCCTGGAAGCTGCCGGAGCCGCTGGAGGACGACTTCGGCATGAGCCTGGCGGACCGCGACGCGCGCCTGCTGTTCCAGCAGCAGCTGGAGGCGGGGGCGGGCACACTGCCGCCGGGGACGCCCCTGCAGGCGCACAGCCTGAACGAGGTGCACCGGTGGGTACCGGTATGGTTGCTGCACGCTACTGGCCTGCTTGGGGGAATACCGGTGGGTAGGGTTGTTTGACGTTGTGCCTGTGGGAGGACGGCAGGTGCTGGAGTAGCTGCTGGAGGCATGCGGCAGTACACGACCATGGGTTGTGCTGCTGCTGCTGCACCGTGCAACCGCAGGCAGCTATTCTCCGCCGCGTCAGAGGCGCACCTGCGGGCAGTGGTGTCGCAGCTGCTGTCGGCGGAGGGCGTGCCGCCGGCGGACGGGGCGGTGTGGGGGCCCATCGTGGCGGAGGCGGCGCAGCAGGTGGCAGCGTACCTGTCCCCTGCCATGATGTACGCGGGGGGCAGCCCCGACCCGCGGCAGGTCGTCAAGGTGGGCCTCACGGGGGCCAAGGGGCGGGCTGGGTATCGAGGCTGGGAAAGCCGTGGGCGCAGCGGCCACGGGGGTTGTTGTGCACCTTTTGTGCCCGGAAGCCATGCATGGATGGAGGTGGATAACGGGGTGGGGCATGGCACGGGGATGGTGTCAAACGCACTGACGTGGCGCGACCGATCGGGCTATTGCGGAGCTGCGTGCCGGGGTGGTGTGGTGCCGCTTGTGTGGACACGGCAGCGGACCCTGTCCGTAGGCCGGCGCTTGTGTGGACACGGCAGCTTACCCTGTCCGTGGGCCGGCGCTTGTGTGGACACGGCAGCTTATCCTGTCCGTGGGCCGGCGCTTGTGTGGACACGGCAGCTGACCCTGTCCGTAGGCCGGCGCTTGTGTGGACACGGCAGCTTACCCTGTCCGTGGGCCGGCGCTTGTGTGGACACGGCAGCTGACCCTGTCCGTAGGCCGGCGCTTGTGTGGACACAGCAGCTTACCCTGTCCGTGGGCCGGCGCTTGTGTGGACACGGCAGCTTACCCTGTCCGTGGGCCGGCGCTTGTGTGGACACGGCAGCTGACCCTGTCCGTAGGCCGGCGCTTGTGTGGACACGGCAGCTTACCCTGTCCGTAGGCCGGCGCTTGTGTGGACACGGCAGCTTACCCTGTCCGTGGGCCGGCGCTTGTGTGGACACGGCAGCTGACCCTCCGTGGGCCGGCGCTTGTGTGACACGGCAGCTGACCCTGTCCGTGGGCCGGCGCTTGTGTGGACACGGCAGCTGACCCTGTCCGTGGGCCGGCGCTTGTGTGGACACGGCAGCTGACCCTGTCCGTGGGCCGGCGCTTGTGTGGACACGGCAGCTGACCCTGTCCGTAGGCCGGCGCTTGTGTGGACACGGCAGCTTACCCTGTCCGTGGGCCGGCGCTTGTGTGGACACGGCAGCTGACCCTGTCCGTGGGCCGGCGCTTGTGTGGACACGGCAGCTGACCCTGTCCGTGGGCCGGCGCTTGTGTGGACACGGCAGCTGACCCTGTCCGTGGGCCGGCGCTTGTGTGGACACGGCAGCTTACCCTGTCCGTAGGCCGGCGCTTGTGTGGACACAGCAGCTTACCCTGTCCGTGGGCCGGCGCTTGTGTGGACACGGCAGCTGACCCTGTCCGTGGGCCGGCGCTTGTGTGACACGGCAGCTGACCCTGTCCGTGGGCCGGCGCTTGTGTGGACACGGCAGCTGACCCTGTCCGTGGGCCGGCGCTTGTGTGGACACGGCAGCTTACCCTGTCCGTAGGCCGGCGCTTGTGTGGACACAGCAGCTTACCCTGTCCGTGGGCCGGCGCTTGTGTGGACACGGCAGCTGACCCTGTCCGTGGGCCGGCGCTTGTGTGGACACGGCAGCTGACCCTGTCCGTGGGCCGGCGCTTGTGTGACACGGCAGCTGACCCTGTCCGTAGGCCGGCGCTTGTGTGGACACAGCAGCTTACCCTGTCCGTGGGCCGGCGCTTGTGTGGACACGGCAGCTGACCCTGTCCGTGGGCCGGCGCTTGTGTGGACACGGCAGCTTACCCTGTCCGTGGGCCGGCGCTTGTGTGGACACGGCAGCTGACCCTGTCCGTGGGCCGGCGCTTGTGTGGACACGGCAGCTGACCCTGTCCGTGGGCCGGCGCTTGTGTGGACACGGCAGCTGACCCTGTCCGTGGGCCGGCGCTTGTGGACACGGCAGCTGACCCTGTCCGTGGGCCGGCGCTTGTGTGGACACGGCAGCTGACCCTGTCCGTGGGCCGGCGCTTGTGTGGACACGGCAGCTGACCCTGTCCGTGGGCCGGCGCTTGGCCTGGCGCCATCGCATGCCCCGGGGGATGGGGCACTGACGCCTGGCATGCGCGCTGAGGGGCATGACACGGCCGGAGCAATGTGATGCTGGTTGTACAGTAGTCAGAACTTCGATCACGGCCGTGCATGTAGCTGTGGTAGAGGAGTTTGCGCTGGGCGATGACGACTTTCCTCAGCTCCCCATCCGCTGGCTGCTTGGTGGCCGCAGGTGAAGAAGGTGCCTCACGTGGGCCGTCCGCACGACACGGCGGTAATCACGGGCGTGGTGGTGCGCAAGGGCCTCGCGCACCGCAAGATGCGGTCGTACATTGAGTACCCTAAGGTAGGGCGCCCTGCAGGCGGACGGGGCCATGCCCGGGGGGTGTGCGGTGTGGGGCGCAGGACAGAGCCGGAGTGGTTGTGGCGCAACGCCGAGAGGTTATCCGGACCCTGTGACGGTCTTGAGCTGTGATATGGAGTGTCTCGAGAGGGTGAAGAGTGCCCGGGTGAACAGATTTACATACCAGCGGAGCAGGCACCAAGGGCTAGCGCGCTAGGGGCAAGGGACAGGGTTGCCCGGCAGCCAGGGTGCGGCACGGGGCCGGCTGAGGAGTTTGACTGAGACCCGAGCCTGTTGCAGGTCCTCAGGGTACTGTGCACCGTACACGCAGCGCGCAGACATGGTTGCACAGCATGCCTTGCCAGTGACAGTTTTACATACAAGCGCCCCTCTCCGTGTCCACCCCCTGCAGGTGCTGCTGCTTGCCGGTTCGCTTGAGTACCAGCGGGAGACCAACAAGCTGTCCAGCTTCGAAACCCTCGACCACGTAAGCTGCCAATCGGCAATGGCGACGAGGGATGAAGCCCCCCTTCCGCGACTCGGTTGGCCTGTTGCAAATTGTTGCAGAGGCGGTCACGCACGGCACTCAGTATGCCCTCAGTCACAGCCGCGACAGCCATGATATATGATATCCCTCTGTTAGACACGTTCCGCTCCTCGTCACGCACACAGGACAAGCAGTACCTGGCCAACGCCGTGGCGCGGTTGGCGGTGGTGAAGCCGGACGTGGTGCTGGTGGAGCGCAGCGTGGCCCGCATGGCGCAGGAGGACCTGCTGGTGGGTGTGGGGTGTGGGGAGGTGCGGGCGCGAGAGGCACCACGAGCATGAGAGTGCGGCCACGCGTGAGGAAATCGCCGTGTACGACCTCAGGGCATCCGCAATGACTCGTTTGGCTCGCGCGCGCGTGCAGGCGCGTAACATTAGCCTGGGCCTGGGCATCAAGTACGAGCTGCTGGAGCGCCTGGCGCGCTGCATGGGCGTGCGCGTGACCCCCACCGTGGAGCACCTCTCGCCCGCAACCGCGCACTTGTACCTGGGGGACTGCAAGGTGTTCCGGGTGGAGTCCCTGGACCTAAACAGGCCGCCGCCGCCGCAGCCACCGCCACAGCAGCCGCTGCAGCCGCCGCAGGCGGCTGCAGCAGCGGTGCCGGCGCCGCATCCCGCAGCGGCCGCGGATGTGGGACAGGCAACTGCGTCCGCACAGGGCGGCAGCACGCCGCTCGCGGGGCAGCGGCAGCGGGCCAACGGCAGCGACAGCGGGGGTATGCAGCTGCTGCCGGGCTCAGGGGTGAGCGCGGCGCCCTTGCTGGACCACAGCCCGCCCATGACTGGCGTGCGTTACCCCTCGCCGCCGCCGGGGCAACGCGGCAGGCCGCCAACGCCCCCGCGGCCTGCGCCGCTGGAGAGGCAGCTCAGCGGCTTCACCTCCCTGTCGGCGGCGATGATGATCAAGCACCTGGGCACGGGGCCCAACGCGGCGGCTGCAGCGGCATGCACCAGCGCGGGCGCCAGCGCCGCGGCGGTGGTGTCGGCGGGCGGGTTCGGCAGCAGCGGGGGAGGAGCGGGCGGCTTTGGCAACAGCGTTCCGGTTCACTCGCTCGGCGCGGCGGGGGCGCCAGGGCATGGGATGCAGGCCCACGGAACATCTGGCACAGGGACGGGGACGGGGGCTGGGACTTCCGCCCCAACCGTTGCAGGTGCTGCGGTGGGGCCACAGCACGCAGCAGCGTTCGGGGCCCCAGGCCGACCGGTGAGTGGGCAGTGACCAACAGGTCCGCTGCTGCCAAGTAGTGCGTGCTGGAGGTTGCTTTACTGGAGCGATAGCATCGCGCTGTGTGAGTGGGCTGGAGCGACTGGCCTGTGCAATTTGCTGTGTTCCAACGGTCCCTACACATGCAGCGAGCTAACGTCCGTGACCATGCTGCTCCCGTGCCTTCTACCACACCAATTCACTACGGTACCACTAAACCTCGCCCTGTAGCTGCGTCCTGACACCCACTGTCCCCTCTTGCCCGCAGGCCCCGCCGCCTGCGGCCGCCCCCGCGCCGCCACAGGTGACGCTCATGTACTTCGAGGGCTGCCGGCCCATGGCGGCCACGGTGCTGCTCAAGGGCGCGGGCCGCACCCCGCTGGTGCGCCTGAAGCGCATCATGAGCTT